>VATF01000003.1:0-600000 GCA_008065175.1 Metschnikowia caudata
AGCCACCTCTGGTCACTCTTCTCTGAGTGAGCACGGTGCACCTTCGAACATGCCAGCAACCTCCGGTCACTCGACTCTGAGCCACCACGGTTTTCCTTCGAGAATCCCGGGTGTGTCTTCCGGTGGTACATCGTCAAAGATGCCATTGACTTCCACTGTGAGCTCGCTAGGCTCCTTGACTCACAAGCGTGGTCAACCAACGAAGTTGCCAATCAGCCTCTCTAGCGCAAGCACGGAATCCTTGACTCGCGGGCACTCACCGTCGAAGTTGCCTCACATGTCTTCTGCAAGCACTGACATGTCCTTTATTCGCCAGCATGTTAAACCAACGAAGTTGCCAATCAAGTTGTCCAGCACAAGCACGGGTTCTCTGAGTCATGGGCATATCGCCACGCCAAACCCGTTGCCGTTTACCTTGACTAGCACAAGTGCGAGCTCTGTGACTCACAAGCATGGTGAACCAACGAAGTTGCCAGTCAGCTTCTCGAGCACAAACAAGGAATCCCTGACTCGCGGACACTCCCCGTCGAAGTTGCCTCAGATGTCCTCGGCAGAAAGTGCTAGCTCTCTCACTCACAAGCATGGTGAACCAACGAAGTTGCCAGTCAGCTTCTCGAGCACAAAAAAGGAATCCCTGACTCGCGTGCACACACCGTCGAAGTTGCCTCACATGTCTTCTGCAAGCACTGACATGTCCTTTATTCGCCAGCATGTTAAACCAACGAAGTTGCCAATCAAGTTGTCCAGCACAAGCACGGGATCTCTGACTCACGGGCACATCGCCACCCCAAACCCTTTGCCGCTCACTTTGTCCAGCACAAGAGCTACTCACCTGCCACAAGGTACGCCATCAGTTTTGCCCCTAACGTTGACGAAAAAGAGCACGAATATTCCAACACAAGGTAACCCAAGCACAATTCCCGGTGCTGCATCAACTGGAAGCACCCAATCCCAAGAGCACGGCACTTCATCAAGCTGTGATGGAGCCACATGTGACGCGACGCATGTCGCGACCCTGTCTTCAAAGCTGTCAAACTCGAACAGTCTTCCGTGGCAATCTAGCAAAGCCTCCAATCTGACCGCCCACGCGACGCCTCTGGTGACATCGTCTCTGATTGATCCAACAACGATGACTGCTCGAACTACTCATATTGTCCCAACATCTAAGAGTGTTACACCAGGCCTTGAGCCAACTGCAATCGTCACCGATGGCATAAACTCATCCCATGGCTATCCACCATCAGCTTCTTCGCAAATAAGTGACAGCCAAGCAACTGAACAATCTCATGGCAATGGTGCGGGCTCGGCCAACGGTTCCGATTCGGGCTCGGCCAGAGGACCCGGCTCAAACAGCGGCTCGGGCTCGGCTGGCTCAAGCAGTGGTTCTGGTTCAACCAACGATTCTGGCTCAACGAAAGACTCTGGCTCGACCAAGAACTCTGGCTCGACCAAGAACTCTGGCTCGACCAAGAACTCTGGCTCGACCAAGAACTCTGGCTCGACCAAGAACTCTGGCTCGACCAAGAACTCTGGCTCGACCAGCGATGCTAGCTTGAACAAAGAATCTGACTCTAAGAAGGGATCTGGCAGCAAGGCTGCGAAGGGATTATTCAAAGGATCTAACGAGCCTAAAGGCAGCTCCGCTTCTGTCGGCAGTCTGGCAAGCGAGCTGACTGCTGCCAGTGGCACTTCAAGAGGCTTTGTCGGAGCCAGTGGAACACCTAGCGGCTTCGTGTCAGTCAATGGCTCACCAAGCCAGTCCGCTTCTCCCGCACTGACTAAAGCCCCCAAGAGTGTCAGTTATGAAAATTCGGGTACTATGCCACGCTTGAGCGTCATGGCCTTGGCCCTCCCAATTGCCTTGGCTTTCTTGTAAGCCACTGGCGGGTAACAACAACAACTGAATTTCGTCAAACAGTGGCCTGTGCCAACTGTCCTATTCCCTTCGATGGAGCTCTAGGCTCCTCCGTGCCTGTGAAGTTTGATTCATGAATGTAAATATGAATACTTCCGTTATATCAAAAGAAAACTGTAGTGAGGCGTGTGTTTCACCCCAAGCGCGCGTCTCCTTCCAAACTAACGCACGCCTGCTAAACAATCCCCCCGGAAATACATCGTTCCAGAAGCGCTGTTGCGGGCCGCGGCGTTGCTTCAGACTTTGCGCCGGCAAATGCTTGCCTCAGAGGTGAAAGGCGTGGAACAGCACTCGTTTACAGGGCAATGGTGGTTGTGTGTCTTCCCCGAGCTTCGTTCTTGCTGCTCAGGAGTGCGAGGCGGCAAAAGCGAAGGCTCTGAGCGTACGAATGAGAGGAAGTCCGGACAGGCGACATCTGCCCAAAACACAGGAAGCGCCCGGCGGCTGCAAAACCAGATTAAGACACTGATCGGCCCCGTGCGTGTTGGATGCAGTCCTGTGGCCCCTGCCTCGAGACTGGCTGCGAAACTGTGATCCCGTCGAGCGGTCGATGGCCTGCACTCGATGTGCTTAAGGTTTGGCTATACGAAATTGCGAAAGGGCCGGGGCTCTCAGCAGAGATTGCATGCGACGCGATCGCAGTCGATGGAAAGCCCCACCTTTGCCGGACCTGCGCCCCCCACACAGATCGGTAAAAGCTAGCTCTATTCCCATCAATGTCTGGCAAGGGTGGGACGAATAGAGGCCAGACCTTTGAACGATATGTTACAGATGCGGGGCAGCTTCCGGCAAATAATGGACTGCACCTCTTAAAAAAAAAGGACTTATAACAGCAAAGGCTAGTCGGGTCAGTGTGGGAAAAAATAGAATCGCGTCAATTGGAACCGCACTCTGGGGCGAGTCGCCCAACAATAAGAGCGGTGAGCATTGCCTTCACTAACAAAGATGGATGCGGCGCTCGCGCGACAACAATACCCAGATATGACGTGCCGCGCCTTTTGTCGACCGCCCGCCACTAATCCCCGGGCTTCTACTTCACATCGTACGAGTCTGATAATTGTCGCCCCAGGCGCCACACAAGTGTGGGTCAATACAAACAAAGTCTGCGTGAATTTGCAAAATGCCGCATAGAATGGCTCCATTCAAATTTCAGCAACACACTCACCCTGCAACGGTAAGTCTCACCAATTTAGTTTCCGCCTGCCTCTTTCGTGCCATTCGCTCATGCGCCAGCCCCCAAAGCGTGACGTCTCGTTTTCGCAATCACCGATCAGCCATTTCAGCGCGAGCGGGCCTCGTTACTTTCTCCGCGTATATTCCCCTATACAAAAACCATTTCCCCCCTTCATCTCTTCAAGTACTTCAACTCCAAGGGCCGTGCGATATTGTAGCCAATGAAAGCAACCAAAATGTTGAGCTCAAACGAAATGTCGCCCTCGATGTCGTGGGCAATGACACCCGTGTACCACGTCTGGTCCATGGAGAGAACCGTGGAGGCAATACCAAAGAGAAAGCCCACAATGCCGGCCACCCCAACTGGCACGGTCGACACATCATTGAAGTTTGACACATCGTACCCGTCAAAGCCCCTTCTGTAGATAAAGTGCTCAGCAAGACAGATGCCAATGTAGATGGACACATTGTAGCCAATGATACTCAAGAAATCCACCATGGTGTCGTCGAAAACATAGTAGGCAGGGATTGAGAGGCTCAACGAGATGAAGTTGCCAATGATGCACCAGCCCAATCTTGGGAAGGCTGCAAACGGCGACCACACGGCCTGCATCGACAAGGTCAACGAGTACGAGCCAGGCAAGTTGTTGGCAATGGCAGAAAAGGCCAAAACGACGGTGCAAAACTTGCCAAAGCCGTGGAGACTGTCCTGCACCAAAATCATGTTCACGAGCCCACCAATGGAATTTATTTTGTAGGCCTCTTTCCAGGCCTCGTCCACAAAAGTGCCCATGGCGAAGGCAGAGCCTAGCACCATGGTGAACATACAAGGGACACTCATTCCAATCACCATGGCCAGGCAGATCTTCCAAGGTGCTGTGTCACTGGGCATGTAAACGAAATAGTCGGCAGCAGACGGCGCCCAGCCGGCGACAAAACCAAAGATGGTGGTGATGTAACTCAACACATCGCCGGCGGAATTTTTGGCGCCTCCGGGAGGCTCCCACACAAACTTCTTGGCCTTGGTCATTCTCGCAATCATGATGAGGTACACGACGAAGTTTGGAATCCAACTCCACTTCTCGTAGACATGGATGGTCTTGTAGCCGAAAAAGGCCATCGTGCACGTGATGACAACGAAAATAAGGCATCCGGCCCACGGCGGCAACTTGCCCAACGACACGAGCATTTGCACGGCGGGGATCACGTTGATGGCGTTCCACCCAACACACGAGATGACGTTGAAAAGCGCAAACACCCTGCCCATGATGTTGCCGGTGAAGTACCTCGACAAAATCTGTTGGCGGAGGCCAAACTTGGCACCGAAAATGGCAAACAAGCCCACGGGAACGGCACTGATGATGGGGACCAACACGCCGCACGCAACACAGGTTTTGAAGTCGAGGTCAAAGTAGATGGGGCCCATGACACCAGTACTCAAAGCTGAGATGGCGAGGTTAGGCGAAAGAAACATCGTCAACGGCGACGACCACGACGTGTCCACGCGCTTCTCCTCTGGCACGCGCTCCACGCCTCTGACCTCCGCCTTCAACTTCAACCCGATTTTGTTGATGAAGTTGGTGCCCTGCTCCAATCTTCTCTCTTGCTCGTTTTCGGTGTAAGTGGCATCTTGCGAGTAGACAATGTCGGACTCGCCAAAACTGGGGGCTTTTTCTTCAGCGGACATGACGGCAGTAGATAGTTCCGTCTTCAGATGTTCACTGGAGGAAAAGTGGTACGCTTCTGCAAATCTTTTGATAAGCCAGAAGCCGTACAGAGGCCGCGCCTGCAGGATGACATGCCATCATCAGCGCTGTCAGATGGTGTCCTGCACGGAAGCGCAAGGCGTCTACGCGTTTGCGGGGCCTCGTGCTCTCCTGATTTTAGCGTCTAAATACGTACCGAGTTCTAGACCTTTTCCTGGTTAACAATCGTCATCTCTTGCACAGAGCTGTGGTTGACAGAACGACCATCAAAAACTTCAACATCACCCTGATAATGCTCGAGTATGTATCTCAACTTGTGAGCGTTTTCCCGGAAGAACTGCTCGTAGTCGTTGCCGAACTCGTCGACGGTCTCTGCCATCTCGTAGAGGTCCATGCCCATCTCCTCGCCTTCTGCGCTGGCCCGCAACTTGCAGCCGGGGATTTTGTCCACCGCAAACAAAATTATCATGGTGAAGACAAACGTCCACGCCGTGATGGAGGACCACGAGGCAAGCTGGTAGCCCAATTGCTTGAAGTTGCCGTCGATCCAGCCGCCCGAAATCTCCGTGAACCCGTCGTAGCCCGCGACGGTTTTGGTGGCGAAGATGCCGGTGAGCGTGTCGGCGATGATTCCTCCAAACCCGTGGATCACACCAGAGCTGGAGTAGTCGTCGATGCCGGTCCAGTCGTTGAAGTGGATGAGAAGACGACACGCCACCGCGTTGATGATGCTGGTCACGGCCGCGGCCCATGGCCAGTAAAAGCCACACGAAGGGGTGATGTTGACCAAGCCGACAATGGTGCCCTCACAAGCGGCCTGCAATGAGAACTTTCCGGTTAATGCCTTGTCCACCATGGTGTAGGTGAAGCAGGCGAACGTGGAGGCGAGGATCGTGTTCAAGAAAATGTAGCCTGTGCGGACATTGACACTGAGCAACGTGCCCGAGTTGAAGCAGAACCACGCCGCCCAAATCAAGGTCACACCGACGAAAGTGGTCATCGAGGAGTGTCCTTTGTACTTTGGGATCTTGCCCGTCCGTCTGCCCGGCTGGCCCCTTGGCCCCAAAAACCACGAGTAGCACAAGGACGCTATTCCAGAGGCAATATGCACAGGTCCTCCGCCAGCGAAGTCCAACGCACCCAAGTTGAGCAACCAGCCCTCAGGCCCCCACACCCAGTACGCCATCGGACAGTAGCAGACTATGGTCCAGACTGCACCCACCACCAAGGACGGAATAAGGCGGCCTCTTTCGCCCACGGACCCGACAAAAATCTGAACGGTTGCAACCGGGAAGAAAACGTTGAAGCAGAAGTTGATCACGGAGGGAATTGTGGCACCTTCCACGGCGGGCTTGGCCTCGTCGTTATACAAAGCAGCATTGTGCAAGTTGCCCAACATCACCGAGGTGGAGGTTGACGAGACTGCCAAAGAGTACCCAATCAAGTACCACACAATCACAACCACGCAGGTGATCATGTACGTTTGGAACATCACTTGGACCATGCTTTTGCGTCTGAGTGTTCCGCCGTAAAACAACCCGATGGCCGGGGTGATCAAGAAGACACCAAAGGCACAGAACAAAATGTAGGCCATGTCGACAGCCTCCATGCCATCAGTCTGCTCCTCCAAAGTGGAGCGTCTTAGAAGTAACACCCTCGCGGACATTTCGGCTAGCTTACTCATTCTCTTATTTACTTTCTTTTGGTGGAGCGTTGCCAATGTATTTGTTGCCACGGTCGAGCTGATGTGCCATCTTATAAGTACAGCTTATCTGGTGCTCGATAAGACGTACTGTGTGCACATAATACGCATGTACTTCTCGGCACCGCATTTTTTTGCCGAAAAGAACCATGCGCTTAACAGCGAATCCCGAGACTCCGTCTGGGGAGAGGCAGCCGTCCAATGAGATGACTCGGCAACGGTATCGGTCGTACACGCTGCATGTTGGAGATTCCAATATGTAGCTGCGTGGGGCGCAGAACTGGTTAATAGTATGGATGCTGAGTGCTTTTCAATTCGCAATCCGCTTATCAGAGCAACTGAAACCCTAAGAGAATGTGAGATGTCGGCAATCGCTCACTCTAAACATGGCTGTAAAAGGCTTCCACTAGACAGGTTGGAAAGCCACAAAGCTCACATGTGCTTCTCGGCATTTGGCCCAGCGATATTTTAGTCAAAGCTCGTATCAACGCGGATCCAAACGGTGGCTCAGATAGCTTAAAGCCGAAGACAACCCAATATTGGGCTTCAATGCATGAAGTGGTGTTTCCGACCAGGAGCAATTTCATTCCCACGTTTTTAAGCTTGCGAGACAATAGTTAGAAACCAAGATGAGCTGGCTGAAGTTTTATAATATATTCGTACGCAATCACATTGATGACAAAATATAAGGTGACCCCAAAAATCGAATATTACTTCCTATGAGACAAAACTTCTAAACTAGCATCAAAGAGAGGTAGAAGAAAGCTTTGATCAATCGAACTTATGAATTTGTCCCTGTGTCTACCCGTACTTCGGTGGGTTGATTTTCAAGCCAGTTCCACCAAGTGCGACTGTACGCATCGCGAAGTGAGCATCAACCCACCACCTCATGATATCTCAGCAACAGGATCTTGTGTTTTTCGAAGACAGCACGTTGCTTTCCAACAAAGCCCTTTCGGCAAACGCAGGCTACCTACATATCGTGTCACACCGGGCGGGTACCAAGCCCACTTGGCTCGTGAACACACTAGTGGAAACCTGTCTCGTAGGCACTGCCAACCTGGTCAACAGGGACCTTGGCAAAGACAGTGCCAGAGCGCTGGTTGTGTATGTGTCGTTTTTGCACAACCGAGACTTTTTGGTCAGGGGCTGCCGCAAACTAGGCTTGGACTTGACCAGAGCCGCAGACTTTCATTTCGTGGACGCATTCACAGACCTTTTCACGCAGAGAATCGGGAACCCGCAAAGCCCAAAGGCACTGATCGAGAAGCTCTTTGCGGAAGTCGAGTCGGCAGTGGCAGGCATCAAGCAGGGAAACAAGGTCATGTTCATTGACAGCCCAGAGATTCTCTTGGCTGCTACCGAAGAAGCCAGCAACGACTTGCTCCTCCATATCCTGAAGTTGGCTGGCTTGTGCAACACCACCTTCGTCATCCTCAACACCGACGAGGCCATTGCAGACATGAGCTGTGTGACACCACAAGACCCGGTTTACAGAATCACCGATTTTTACGTGAAATTGTTCCACCGGTCCACCATGAACGTCGACGTCCTGCCGTTGTCTACGGGAAAAGCGAAGGACATTACCGGGTGCGTGACTGTGTCCAAAGGGGCGTTGGATCTAGGCAACGTGGCTGTGGCGGAGAAGGAGTACGTCTTTCAAGTGTCGAAAGAGGGAACCGTGAAGATGTATTTCAGATGAGGACGCCGCTACAACCCTGGCCTCTTTTGAGCGCTATATAGATCATCCAATGCATACTCGATGGCGCATCGAGACCAAAGAATCGGAAACAACGGCCACACCGACCGCTCGCCCACCAACACCCAGTACGGTATGTTTTCCATCGTCTTGTGGACATCGAAAACACGCCCAAAGTCACGCAAAAGATACCTGAGCTCGGGGACAATTGTGATTTCCCGCAAGCTGGTCACGACTTGGGCATTTGTGGGTTTGTCGTCGATGCAGAGCCGCTTGATGAAATCGGGTAGGAGCCCCAACTTGTTTATGAGCTCGAGGCGGTGCTGAATCTCCATCCCCACCACGTTCTTCAAATGCTTCGAGTACTTGAACCCCGTGTCCCGCGGGAGCTGCTTCGACTTTGAGTTTGTGTCCTGCTGGTCGAGCCTGATTTTGTCATCGTAGGAGCTGCTGTTGAGCTCTGTTGCATTCTCATCGTAGTCCACGCGGACACTGCCATACGAGGTGTGGTGCTTCAAGTCGTTGTTGATCAAAGGCGCCAAGTAAGGTCTGGCCAAACTGTTGATGAAGTGGTTGATGTTGAACAAGCCGGTGAGCCTGGTGTACGGGGAGTTTGTGTCCAGGAATTGGGCCGGCACAGACCCGCTGCCGCCCGAAGTGAAGTATTGCTGCGAGTAGTTTGCGTCCTGGGGCTCCAAGAACGAGATGTTTTTGTCTGGCTCCATCGGCACGATGTCGCCACTGAGCTCCTTCACATACAAACGCACGTTGTCGGAAAGAACACCGGTGCCGATGGACGCGTAAACGGCTGTCCAGATGATGGCGTTGGGCGCGGTGATGTAGTTGAGCAAGGTGGGGATGACCAGGTGGGTCGGGTGGACCACGATGTTCAAGATGCGGCGGGTTTTCAAGAACGCCTCTTCGAACGTGATGTCGCCGACGGTGTCGCGGACAAACTTCAAGAAGATGAGGATGTCCTGCGAGTAGCCCTTGCGCACGACGTTCTCGATGACGTTGCCGTACCGCTCGTCCACGTCGTGGTTCAACTTGTCGATGTTGCCCATGACGTCGGTGATGCTGATGAGAATGGGGATGAGCTCGTGGTCGGGCAAGGCGCACACCAAGGACGCCACCGCGGCGCCGATGGCGCTGCCCCCGATGACGCGCGGGAGGAGGCCCTTGAAGTAGAGCGCCCGCACCACGCCCAAGTGGCACAAGCCAAAGAGCGAGCCGCCCTGGAGAATGAGCGCCGTGCACCCGAAGCTCTGGCGGGCGTCGTGGAAGAAGTTGACCTTCAACTGGCGCGTGTTCATCACGTAGCCGTTGTCCTCCATGCTCTCGTTGAGGTAGCTCAAGCAGTCGAGCACCTCGAGGAGGTACTCCTGGATCTTGAACTTGGTGCCCAAGTACGACTTGGTGTAGAGCTTCTTCTGCGCGATGCCGCCGAAGTTGCGGATGAGCCCCGAGCGGAGGAGCGACATCAAGAGCTGCTTGTCGCCGCCCACGCGGGCGCCCCGCAACTGCGCCACGCGGTCGTTGATGAGGATGTAGTCGTAGTGCCGCGACACAAAGTTCTGCCGCCAGAGGTCCATATTGGTGAGGCGGTCGATCTCCGTGATGCGCTCGCGGAACTCGTTGTAGTCCTCCACGGCGCCGAGCAGCTTGACCGCCTCCTTGAGCCGGTCCTTGCGCCGGTACATGAAGTAGAGCTTGCGGAGCCAGAACAACCACACGTCGGCGAGGAAGTCGAGCAACACCCACACGAACAGCGGCGTGTAGTTGACGGCATAGCGGAGCACCGGGAGGACGAGGACCGACGCTGTTCTGCGGAGCATTGCGGAGGGGGCTGCTGACTTGCGGGGTCGCTGCGCACCAGCATACAACAACGGCCGCCCCAGCGGCGCCGCCACGCCGAAAAACGAAAAAAACCGCCAGGCCGCTGCACAGCGCCGCGGGCGCTGCCTGCGGCGGCGGCGGCAGCCGCGACTTTGTTTTTCGGCAGCGGCGGGCCGGAACCCGTGTGTGGGCGGCGGCGGGGCCGTCGCACGTGACCTAAAACTTTTCTCATGAGAAGCTCATCTCCCAGAATTCCACCACCATGTCGTCTGCCCACCAAAGAGTGCAGCCGGTGAAAAACCCGGTGTTGCCCGCCAAGACCACGCCCGAGCAGAAGTACTGGAAGGGCTTCGTCAACCCGCAGCTCATCAAGGAAAACTTCCCCATCACGCACATCCACTTCAACCCGGTGTCGCCGCATGACTTTGCCGTGACGCTGTCCACGCGGATCCAGGTGTTCTCGTCGAAAACGAGACAGGTGATCAAGACGTTCTCGCGGTTCCGGGACACGGTGTTCTCCGGCGAGTACCGCCACGACGGCAAGCTCCTCGTGGCCGCCGACGCGCTGGGCCAGGTCTCCATCTTCGACGCCTACCAGCCGCGCAGCCAATTGATCAGCTTGAACCCGTCGGCGCACCCGACGCACGTGGCCAAGTTCCACCCGACCATCGGCAGCCAGTTGATTACGGGCTCCGACGACCGCACGCTCCGGCTCTACGACATCTCGCAGACGTCCGCGGGCCCCATCGCGCAGTTTGGCGAGGCCTTCCACGGCGACTACATCCGCTCCGTGAGCGCGGTGCCGGGCAACCCCAACTTGCTCTCCACGGGCTGCTACGACGGCGTGGTGCGCCTCTTTGACACCCGGCTGCTGCTGCTCGTGGCCAAGTTCAGCCACGACAGCCCCGTCGAGGACGTGTTGGCGCTCTCGCCCACCACGTTGGTGTCGGCCGGCGGGCCGCAGGTGAAGGTGTGGGACTTGTCCCGCGGCCTGCAGATCCACGAGTTCAACAACTTCACCAAGACGGCCACCACGCTCCACAACACCGGCGACCGCGGCTTGCTCGTGGGCTCGTTGGACGGCCACGTCAAGATCTTCGACTACACCTCCACCAACTGGGACGTCAAGTTCGGCTGGAAGTTCGGCTCCGGCGGCGTCTTGTGCCTGGCCGTGTCGCCCAACCACAAGCACTTTGTCACCGGCTTGAGCTCCGGCTTGCTCTCCATCAGAACGCGCAAGACCGACGTCGCCGCGGCCAAGCCCAACAAGCCTATGACCAGCGCGTACGCGCGCATCATCCGTGGCTCGGACTACGCCGGCGAGGAGGAGCACCGCATCGTGCACTCCAGCTCCGGCTCCAGCAAGAAGCTCAAGCAGTACGAGCGGTACCTCAATGCATTCAAGTGGGCCGAGGCGCTAGATAGCGCCGTGTCCACCGCCGGCACCGGCAGCGAGACCGTGACGCTCTTGAACGAGTTGAAGAAGCGCGGCAAGATCAGAGTCTCGCTCTACGGCCGCGACGAGGTGTCGCTCATGCCCATCTTGCTGTGGTTAATTGCCAACTTGGACGACGTGCGCTCGTTCAACATCACCTGCGACTTCATCGGCGTGATTCTCGAGATGTACGGCAGCATGATCGACAAGAGCGTGGCCTTGGAGGAGGCCTTCAGCACCTTGAGCACCAAGATCAGAACAGAGGTCAGAAAGTGCAAGGAGGCCAACGAGATCAGCGGCATGTTGGAGTTGTTGGCGGTGTAGCATACTGAATAGCATAGTGGCAATGACGTTGTGTACGGGTGCTCCGTTGGCGTTCACCAACCGGCGCCGTGGCATGGCTGGCGACCCATGTGTCGGCGCCCTGCTTGGTGCTGCCAACCACACCCAGACCCAGCAACCTATGTGTCCTTACTAAAAAAGCTCTTACTGAATTGAGTTGTAGATTACCCGCAACTGGAACTGTTCTGTTTCTTTTATTTCCACTGGGCCACACTCGACACCCGGCGCTCACCACTTCGAGCGCTTCTTCTTGGGCTTCGGCTTCGGCTTTTGCTCGGCCGCAGACGCCCGGCAGCCCTCGGAGCAGTACCACTTCTCCGACGTGTATCGCAACGCCTCCACGCGGTTGAGCAAACCCACACATTTGTAATGGAACCACTCGCCGTTCGGGCACTGCTCAAAGTCGCAGGCTATCATGTTGCCGAACGACGGCTGTTTGCAGAAGCAGTACACCTCCTGGGGCTCCTGGGGCTCCGGCAACGGCGGCTCAGGAAGCGGCTCGGGCTCATACGCTGGCTTGGCCACTTTGTGGTGCGTCTTCTCGAGCGGGTACTTGCGTGGGCGTCCCCTCTTCTTTGGCGAGAGTTCGACGTCTCTCGCAGCCCGACCCGGGGCCCTGCTCGACGGCTTCCGGAGCTTGAGCACAAGCCGGATCCCGGACGGCTTCCCGCTTCCCCGGTCCTTCAACACACGCTCCTGCCGGGCCTGCACCTGCGACACCAACGGCAGCTGCTTGTAGTGCTCCACCAACTGCGCCCGCAACGTCTCCTGCGCGTTGGGGTCGCGCGGGCCGGCGTCGTCGCTGATGGCGCGCTGGAGCTGTTGCACGCTCTTGCTCAACATCGCCTTGTGCGCCTCCACCTGGTTGTGGAGGCTTTGCGCCTCGGCACACGCCTCGTCGTTCCACCGCCGGATGTTCTGCTGCAACTGCTTGCACTGCGCCGCGAGCTGCGCTCGGAGGCTGCCGCTCTCTGTGTCCTGGTGATTCTCGAGGAGCGCATGGAGCTTTTCCTTGTCGTTTTGCGCCGCCACGTTGCACGCCTGGACCACCCACAAGGACCGCACTATGTCACAGGGTAGGTGGTCGATGGTGGAGATGTAGGTGCTGTACACCGAGCTGGAACTTTGAACGACGGAGGTCATGTTGGCTGTTGATGTGAGCGCGCCGATGCTCAGGATAAATAAAGGAATGCTAAGGAAAAATAAGGGGAACGGATGGGTTTGGGGCGCTGACTTTTCTGATTGCAGCAGGCACCGGGGTGTTCCGTGGGAGTCTGATTCAGTGGTGACTCTCAAAAGGTTCTGGAGCAGAATTAGATTGCACACCACAGCACCAGATAGAGCGCGTCAGTTCCGATGCATCGAATACAAGGTGTAAAAGGCTGAGATCGAGATGACCACGAAAAGAAGGGCCAAAGCAAAATCTAAAAAAAACGGACTCGCTAGAGAAGAAACTTGCCTTGATGTGAATTGTTTCAATTTTTCATTGTGACAAGGTCACTACTTTTTGTTGTGAACTGTGGTACTCAATACACGGCACCACGGTTATATGCTAACACATTAAGAAATTTAGTCTGGAAAAAAAAAAAGTTTCGAGAGGAAATGACCAAAAAGCAGAGTCTGAAACTGAGTGTATAACCACGAAACTTTGATGAATTTTTTCCGTGGCCAAAAGCTTTCTCATGGCCACCAACGAGACATTCCATCAAGTGTCACTACCAAATTTGTTAGCTACCAAATTTGGGTGTCACCGTATTGTGTGCCCAGCTTTGCCTCTTGTTGTAGTGGACGAGACTCAAACGATATCACATTCCACGCGGGTCGCGCCACCATGTCTCCGAAAACTACACTTTGTTCATGCATCTCTTCATATCACAATACATACTAGAGCTAAACGTACAACTAAACGTACACTTAGTTCTCCAAGTCCTTCTTGAGGGTACCCATGAAGGCCTTCTTCTCGGCAACGGTTTGAAATCTACCGTGACCGAACTTGGAGGCAGTGTCGATCCACTTCAAGTTGACCTTCTCCAAGGCTCTTCTGGAGGTGTCGGTGTACAAGGACTTTCTCAAGGTGACAATTCTCTTTCTGACACCTGGGATGCAGCCCTTCAACAAGACAAAGTCGTTGTTGACGTTACCGTATCTGACGAAACCACCCATTGGGTTGATGGTCTTCTTGGTTCTGTCAAACTCGGTGGCACCGTTGGACTCGTCAGCACCAGATCCAACTCTGTAGACCTTGTGGTTGATGGAGGTTCTGTGGTGGTAACCGTTTTGACCGGCTCTGGCAACGGTCCATTGGACGTTGGCCGGGTGCCAGGCACCGATACAAGCAACCTTTCTCAAACCTCTGTGGGTCTTTCTTGGCAACTTCTTGGTTCCCCATCTGTGGGTGACACCCTCGAAACCGTGACCCTTGGTGACGGCGACAACGTCAATCATCTCGTTCTGCTCGAAAACAGTGTCGACGGAGACGGTCTTCTCAAAGTGCTCCTTGGCCCATTGGACCTTGTCCTCGGTGGAACCACCGTTGATCTGGATCTCAGCCAAGTGAGCCTTCTTCTGGGACAATGGAGTGTTCTTGATCTGGGTGTGGACCAACACTCTGACGACAGAGGCGTACTTGGTGATTCTGGCCAACTCCTTGTTCACTTGCTCGGCGTTCTGGGCGTACTTGGCAGAGTACTTGGTGAAGGCCTTCTTCTTGGACTTGTACCAGTTCTTGTAGAATCTTCTCTTGACCTCGTCGGAAAGGTGCTCGGCCCAGACAGTGGTCAAGGATCTCAAGCCTCTTGGGGTCTCGACGTAGCCGACAACACCAACAACAACCATTGGTGGGGTGTCGACGACGGTGGTGGCCTCGACAACCTCACGCTTGTGCATCTTGGAGCCGGGTCTGTCCAAGTCTCTGACAATGGTGGTCATACCAGCCTTGTAACCGAGGAAAGCGGTCAAAGCAACTGGCTTGGACTTGACGTCCTTGGGGAAGGACTTGACCTTACCTCTGTGGGAGGCGGCTCTCTTTCTTGGGAGGAAACCCAAAGATCCGTGTCTTGGCTGCTCGAACTTTCTGTGAGACATTGCTGATGAAGTGGAGAAGAAAAGTTTGCAAAATTTTTCGCGGCCTTCTCATGGGGCGCGCGTGCGGGTAACCGCAGCCCTAGCCCTCACGCGCGCACCCACGTGACGTTCCGCGGCTTTGCACGTGACCTGTCCGCGCCTCCCGCCGCGGCTTCCACGCCTGAGCGCCATGCGCGCAGCTTCCACACGTGCGTGCGCCACGTGACATGACTAATGGCCGCGCCAGCTGACTAAGGCGGACACGGCTGTCTTTGTCAGCCCAATTTGCAACCGCGCCCCACCGCGCCACAATGGAAGTGGTGTTCTCAGCAAAGGTTGTTTATTTCGCATTTTACTAAGGCCCACAGCAAATTTGTCAGCTGGCGCGGTTGCAACCACACTTTGGCCGCAACTTAAATACGTCCGGGCCACCACGTACTTGCCCCACCAATTCTATTCAACCCATCAATTGACTTGCAACCAACACAACATCACAATGTCTCCATCTGTCGCTATTTTCGGTCTCAACGGCGCCTTGGGCGCTGCCACCCTTGCAGCCATCGAGGCCTCCAAGGACAAGTTCTCGCTTCCAATTTTGGCCGTCACCAGAGACGCCTCCTCCAGAACCTCCACCGACACAATCAAGTACGTGGAGGGCGACTTTGTCAAGGACACCGCCGGCGTGATTGAGAAGATCGGCTCCGTCGACGTCATCGTGTCCTTGGTGCAGGCCGTGCCCGAGTTGTTTGAGGCCTTGGACAAGATCGTGACCCAGATCAAGCCCAAGCTCTACATTCCCTCGCAGTTTGGCATTGACAACGTGCGTGCCCAGGACGTGATTCCAAACTTCCTCCCGCTTAAGGTGGACACGTCTGCGGCCTTGAGAAAGAAGGGCATTAAGGTGGTGGAGATCTTCAACGGCTTCTTCGTTGGCAACGGCTTCTTGACCGACATCCTCTTCCACATTGGCGCCAACACGCAGACGAAGAAGGTCACCTACTTGGGGTCCCCCGACAGCAAGCTCTCGTACACCTTCCTCGAGGACGTGGGTGAGGTGATTGCAGCCGTGGCCGCCAGAAACCCCGCCGACACCCCCGACGTGCTCAGAGTGCAGTCCGGCGTGATCACCCCGGCGCAGATCGTGGCGAAGTACGAGCAGACCCACGGCGTCAAGTTCGACGTGGAGAGCATTGTGCCCCAAGAACAGGTTCTTGCCGAGGCCAAGAAAAAGTACGCGGCCGGCTTCGACCCCTCGCTCTTCTTGTACTACTTGAACGTTTTCGTGTCTCAGGAAGACAAGCACTCGGTCTACTTTCCCGAAAACGACAACGACGTGGTCAACCCAGGCGAGTCCTTGTGGAAGTGGCACAAGTACTGATCGGTGCGCATCCAATCTATACGGTAATCAAAGGTGATTTTAGACAATTGTAGCCAAATTGGCCAGGAATTCTGGGGAAGTACGTTTCGGTCAGCCAGTTGTGAAATTCGCTCCGAAATGTAGCGCTGTTACGGTGGCTGCAATAGGAGTTTGCACCTGACCACTGCGACGCTCATTGCAAACACTCTTATTAATGACAGTGTTTGTTGCTCTGGTATCACAAGCTCGCTCAGTTTCGTAGCAACAATATTCTGAAAGTCTCTTCAATTCGTCAACCTCCTTTCGGGCCTCCAAATCATTCTATTCTATTTTTAATCCCTCTCAATTTGCATTGGATGGCCAGACTAATCTCCACCCGGTGCGTTTCGCTTCTACTCGCATTTGCATCACAATACCCAACAAGATTTCTGCGATTCTATGTTGCTATCAAATCCATATATTGCTATTGCCTAGCCCGACCCAATTGACTCGCTACCGCTTGAACATTTTCTTCAACGCGGCCCGTGCGTCGCCCGCGTCGGCGAGCAGCTCTGCATCGTCGCTCATCACAAGATTCAACGTGTCGATCGACAGCGGGGGCCGCTCGGACTTCTTGAAGTTGCCCGCGAGGAACTCGTGGTTTGTGTTGAGGAACTTCTGCGCGCCAGACGCGTTCTTCTTCTGCTGCGGCGAGTTGATGTTCATCATGGAGTACATGTTGGAGTTGAACTGCGGCGTGAGGTTGAACGCTAGATGGTAGTTTTCCATGATCGTGTCCATTCGCGGCGTGCTGTCGCTGACGAGCACGTCTCTGTTGCGCGGCGTTTGCGGCACGATGTCTTTTTCGGAAAAGTCAAAGTCGTTTTGCAGAGAGCTGGAGGGCGCGAGCGAGTCGGCCACAGAGTCCAACGACCGCGCCTGGAGCGGCGCCGAAAGGCCCGGCTTCGCGTCCAGGCTCGTCGCGAAACGCACCGTGGCCCTCTCCTCCTTTTCTGTTTCCTCCAGGTGGTCCTTTTTGGCGAGAACAGCGCGGCCGTCGCTCACCACAAGCTGGAACGAAAACGCATTGTCGTCGAAAAAGGACAAGCCCAGGCCGGGCTTTTCGTTAAACCCGGGCGACTCCAAGAGCGTCCGGGACCGGCCCGGATTGGCAAAGCCTCCGTTCGAAGGGAGTGTCGGGGGAGCCTGCAAGACGATTTTCGGCGGGCGGTCCGCGGCGAGCGCCGGGGGCCGGTCCAACGCGAGCCGCGGGGGCGCCGCGGCCAACACCGAGGGCAGGCCCCGGGGCCGGCCCCGCGAGAAGCTCGGCCTGGCGGCGCTGTCGGGCGGAGTGTGCAAGTACGGCATGTGGGGCTCGGCCGTCACCATGGAGAGCTTGTCTGCCGCCTGCGGCTGCACGCGCGCCAGCAGCGCCGAGCCGGGCGTTTGCACCGCGTTTTTGGGCGGGGAGAGGCACGGCAGCGCCGGCGACCCGTGGGCGGTGAACACGGGGACGTTGACGGTGGCGGCGCTGAAGCTGGAGAAGGTGGACGTGGCGGCGCCGGCGTCGGAGCCGGCGTGCGTGGAGTTGGAGCTCTTGCGGCGGCGCTTCTTGACCGCCGGGGAGACCCTCATGACCGGCGTGAAGGAATCGGGCTCGCCCATCTTGACCATCATGCTGGAGTTGAGCTCCGCCGTGGGACTGCCCGAGTCTGGCGACGCCTGGAACTGCAACGTGAAGGTGGGGTACGCGGTGGCCGGCTTGTTGTTCTTGGGCGGGCGGCCTCTTTTTCGTTTGACCGGGGGTGTGAAGGAGTCCGCCATGACAAGAGACATGTGCAGCGGGGGACGGGGCGGGGTGGGTCACGGAGCGTGCGAGGAGGTGGGCGTGAGGCGGCTGGGCGCAGAGGGTGTGGTTGGCGGGAAGACGGGCGCTTCGGCGGGAGGAGGTGGGGTGGGTTGGTGGAGCAAGAGTAGAAAAACCCTTGGGCTGCGCATTGATCCCGCGCCAATGGGCAGTTTCAAAGGCCGCACGACAGCACGTTACGAGCCCGCACAGGCTGCACTGTACCACCCGCACCGAGCTGGAGAGCGGGTCCAGACGAGCGCGTGTTTCTGCGCTCGCCGCACGGGGCGCCAGCCCGCGGCAGCCAGGGAAAATCCGTTGTGGCCGTGGGCTCTGGGGCCGTGTATTTCGGGGGGCTTTTCCGGGTGGCATTTGGGTGGCTGGGAGATTAAGGTAAACGGCAGGGCCGCGGGCGCCACGGCCCTGCACACGCGCAGCGCCCATGCACGTAATTTGGCCACAAGGGGCAATGTTATTGCACGCGCGGCTGCCGGTTGACGGCCCCGTCTGTATCCAGAGGCCCTGTTGCCTATTCAGTTTGGGCAATCGGCATCGACGCGGCGCAGATCGATTCAAATACGAGCGGGCAACCCGGGCGGCGGCCTGCGGCAAAACAGCCGGCGGCAGCGAAAACAGCCGGCGGCACCACAGGCCCGTGCACTGGCGCCGTGGTGCACCAGGGCGACGTGGTGCGCGGTGGGACTGGCCCGGCGCCCGCCAGACAGGAAAGAGTAAACAGGAGCGAAGTGGCACAATGAGCACCGGCGCCCAGGAACCACGCCCGGCCCGTGTGGCGGCGGCCGCCCGAGCAGCGCCCGGCAGAATAGGGGCCCGCAATAGGGGAGCCGCTTTGTTTGCACATTCTGGAGGTTACTGCGCCCGGGCCAGGTGTCCTGCGGCCGCATGCCGCACTGTTGCGGATTGCAGCCTGCAAAAGCCAAAAGCCTTTTGGCAAACCGCGCAACCACACCTCGGGGTATTTGGTCTGCATCGGGCGGGCACGGCTCACCCGAACACCAGATCGCAGCACGGGAGACCGCAATTCCACTCCGAAGCTTAAATACAAAAAAAAAAAAATAAGTGAAACGCAGCCGCTCCCAGCAAAAGCTTAACCTGCGGGTACGCCCCGGCGCCGCTGCTGGCTGGGGCCGTGGTGCGCGGCGCCGCATGTCCAGCTGCCCTGTATTGTCCGTATTGTCGCCGCTGCCAAGTCTGCAAAGCCCGCCACATGGTGCCCGGTGCTGGCCGCGGCTCGAGCCACGCGGGCCTGCTGCCCAAGACCGGGCGTTCGGTGGCGTGGTTGCGAACGGCCCGCCACACGCCCGTGACATCACCGTTTGCCACCAGATCACACCGGGCGCTGTCTTTGCTGCCGGCACCGGACCCAAAACACCAACCCGACCGCCAGACCCAGCCACCAAATTTGCCGCAGAACGAATTCAGCAGATTGAATCCGCTGCCCTAAACCATCGTCCTCTACCACCGCCCAAACCGCACTCGGGCCTAAATTTGCACCTGCTCGCTCCACCGTGCCCCACTCGTATACGTCGCGCACCGAGAAACACACCACAACATGCCCTTGAACCCGCCCACCGCCCACCGCGAGTTTTTCGGCGTGCCCGGCGCCGTGGCCATCACGCTCGGCTTGCCGCCGTTGCTCGTGCTCTTCCAATTCCTCACCAACGACTACTACTCGGCCAAAGGCGTGACGCTCGACTGGGCCAAGATCTCGGCCCAGGTGCCCGCCAGCTGGGCACAGCTCGCGGCCATCTGCTTCGACAAAACGTGCTGGCAGGCGTACGGCGCGTGGTTTGCCGTGCTCGCCGTGCTCGACATCTACGCGCCGGGCAAGGACATCCCGGGCGTGGAGCTCAGAGACGGCACCACGCTCACGTACCGCATCAACGGCTTGGCCATGTCGGGCATGTTGATGGCGGTGCTCGCGGCGCGGCTCTTCGCGCTGCCCAGCCGCTTCTTGCCCGAGCTCGAGTTCCTCTACAGCCACCAGTTGCAGTTGATCGCCACCACCATCATCTTCTCCTTTGCCATGGCCACGTTCGTGTACCTCTACTCGTTCGTGCCGTTGCGCACGCCCAACGGCAAGGGCACCGACGAGCGCATCCTCTCCATCAACGGCAACTCGGGCAACGCCGTCTACGACTGGTTCATTGGCCGCGAGTTGAACCCGCGCATCGGGGCCTGGGACATCAAGTTGTTCTGCGAGTTGCGCCCCGGAATGCTCTTGTTGTTCTTGCTCAACTTGTCGTGCTTGCACCACCAGTACCATGCGCAGGGCAAGATGGCCGACTCCTTGGTCCTCGTCAACGTGTTGCAGGCGTTCTACATCTTCGACGGCGTGTTGAACGAGGAGGGCTGCCTCACCATGATGGACATTGCCACCGACGGCTTCGGCTTCATGTTGGCGTTCGGCGACTTGGCCTGGCTCCCCTGGTCCTACTCGTTGCAGTGCCGCTACTTGGCGCTCCCCGAGAACTTCTACGAGTTGGGCAGGGTCAAGTGCGCCCTCATCCTCGCCGTGAGCTTCGGCGGCTACTACATCTTCCACTCGGCCAACCAGCAGAAGTCAGACTTCAAGCAGGGCAAGTTGGACCACATGCAGAGCATCAAGACCCCCACGGGGTCCAAGCTCTTGGTGGACGGCTGGTGGAAGCTCAGTCAGCACATCAACTACTTTGGAGACTGGCTCATTGGCTGGTCGTGGTGTTTGCCCACGGGCTCGATGACGCTCCTCACCTACTTTTACGTGATTTACTTTGGCGTGCTTTTGGTGCACCGCCAAACAAGAGACGAGGCCAAGTGCAGAGCCAAGTACGGAAAGGCCTGGGAGGAGTACGAGCGGAAGGTGCCTTACAAAATCGTGCCGTACGTGTACTAAGGAGCCGAAGCCTCCAGCTACGGTTTCTCTGGAGTTTTGTACGACCTCAATGTGATTGCTAGTTTGGACTAGATGTAGTGGACCCATGTGTGATTTTGTGAGTCTAATCGATTTTCTTGGGGCTGATGCATAGTGTCAGACTGGGTAATACAGTCACTGCAAAACTTTTGCTTCGGCTACTTCTTCAGTTTGAATCTTCGGATGGTTCTTCTTTTTTTTTTTTTTCTGAAGTAAGCCTTGAGCTAATGGAGGTAATGCTGTGTTCTTTTGTTGAACACCGTTACAGTGACTTTGCTACAAGATGCCCACTGCCCCTTGCCTTTGTATCGTGTAAGTTGTATATTGTCTTACGGTATGGCTCGCTTGGTATGTCTATCGCGACGATTACTCAGTCTTCTTCTCGTACTCAATCTGCTTCTCGAAACTCTTGTACGACATCTCGATGGAAGTGATCCAGCTGATGGCAGTGGTGGAAACGTACAACAAGAAAAACGACACAATCAAGGCCAGCCACACGCCGGGCGTGAAGAACTGGTAGTTTGTGAAAAGATTCGACTTGGCGGTGCCGTTCTTGGCGGCGTAAGCGACGCCTTCGTCAGCCAACGTGGTCACGGAGGCGTCCGAGTCCTCGGCAGCGATCATGGCCTCCGCAGCACGGAAGTCGGCCTCGATCTCCAGCTGCAATTGCTCGTCCAGAACGTCGTCTCTCTTGGAGAGCAAGTCCTCCAAGTGGATCTCCTCCAAGTCCCCGCGGAGCATGTCCAAGTCCACGTAGTCGCCGAGGAAGTCCTTGATGTGCTCCCCACGCGAGCCTGCCGTATGGAAAGAGGGCTTTCCCTGCACCACCACGTTGGCGTGGCGGCCCAAGAAGTCGCCGATGGAGTGGCTCTCCTCGTCGACGTCCACCACCACCACCTGGGCGCCTATGCTGGCGCTGTCGGCCCCGTAGCTGACGGAGCAGGCCTCGGAAATCGCAAAGTCAAGCTCGCTGGCGTCGCTGTAGTGCACGTGCTTGAGAAAGGTAGCGTCGGCGGCGGCGCCCTCGGGGGCGGCGCGCTGCAATTGGCTCACGCGGTAAACGTACAACTGGTCCGAGTCGGCGGCCTGGGCGCAGAAGGCGGCGGTCAAGTCGCCAAAGGCGGCGCTCAAGTCTGCGGCCTTGGTGACGTACTGCGCGCGGGCCGGGCCGAGGGCCCGCGACGAGTAGAAAGCGGCCGTGTCAGCGAAAGCCAAGGCAGTACTGGCGAGGGCGGCCAAAGACAACAAGTGCATGGTTTGTGGATGGAGTTGAGATTGGAAGGAGATAATGGGCGGTTGATTAGTGCGAACCTCCGGGTCACGTGGCCCGGGCTGGTGCGACTTAACTATGGGAGTCGACACTCACAACCACTAATCATGGCTGTCGATGTGCCAGCGTACGTTGCCTTGCGGGGCCCCGGGCCCGCCGCCCGTGCTTTGTTTCTCTACTAACCGCAGCTCTGTGGTGCGAAAGCTCTTGCTTTTCACCGTCGCGATGGTGTTCTTCCCGTTGCTGACGTTTTTTGCGTGCCAGTACTTGTTCGATAGCCCGCTCGTGAGCGGCGGCTCCGCTGCGGCGGCGGCCAACGTCGTTTTGATTGCGTACATCATCGTTGCCTTCAACGAGGAAACCCCCGAGGAGGGCGAGTCCAAGAAGGACCAGTAGACCTAGAGTACGGAATACACGACACTCAAAAAACTACCCAGCCACTGCGCAATTATGCCCCTCTTGCGGGCCTTTTTCTTGCAATTCTCTGATTCGCGTGCATCGGCGCCGCCCCGTAGTGCTGTTTTCTTTGTCCGTGGTGCCATTGCCACCACCCCAACCTACAACCTCGATGCCACATCAACACCTCACTTCGCACCTACTACTTGCTCATAATGGGCCACCAACTACTACTCACCTCCAGCATCGCCCACGACAAATACACACAGACGGTGTCCACGCTCCAGGCATTGACCGGATTGAGAAGCCCTCAGCCCGTGGCAACGTACACCATCTTGACCCGCCCGCACAATGTGTTCAAGCCCAAGTTCGAGCCGGGCAAAGTCAACCAGATTGAGCAGTACTACATGAAGTGCACGACCACGTGGAACGACGACGCGGTCAGGGAGTTGGACCTTGCCCAGCCCGTGCTCGCCGACTCCTCCAAGATCAACGTGGACAGGCTCTTTTCCGGGAAGGAGGTCAAGCACTGGACGCTCCAGATCTCCGACATCCCCACCGCCGGCAAGAACCAGGTGCTGGCGCAAAACATCCACGAGAGCACGGTGGTGCACCACCACTGCAGGAGCCGAAAGGAACAGGCGCCCAAGGCCGCCGGCAGTGGCGAAAACGGGCCCCCTGGCGGGCTGAGTGGCACGGACGGGCCCGACGTGGAGGTCTTGGACGACGGCGCGCCGCCGCCCGCCGACGAGTCGGAGAAGGACTCGTTTCTCCAGTTCCTCGAGGACATTGGCTACGACGTGCTCAACCAGTACTGGCTCAAAGGCATCCGGTTCTTCTACGGGGACATTGTCATCGAGATCTTCAAGATATTCGTTCGCCACGACGGCGCTGCGTCCGAGGAGGCCAAGATCCGGCTTAAGGCGTTGGACGAGTCGAATACGTTCCAGATCAAGGCGTACATCACGTTTCCCAAGAACGCCAACGTCGACGCCGTGTCGCGCGGCACCAAGGACATGACCAACTTGAAGGCCACCTTGCACAATCTTTTCGAGCTCGACGTGCCCGACAGAATGTGCATGGACTCGCGCGTTGCGCGGGCACATTGAGCGCCCGTGGGATCCGCGCGTGCGCTCACGACAAGGTGACGCTGGACCGGAGGTGTGCTTTGTAGTCCAACTTGCCCGGCTCCTCCAGCGCGGCGTTGCTCTCCACCTGTGCGAGCAACGCCTCCAACGTGAGCGGCTTTGGCGGCCGGTGGTCGGACACTATGAGCCGGAAAACCTCGCTACTCGCGTGCTCGGCCGAGAGTTCGTCGATGTCCGGGTCGCTGATGTTGTTCAAGAACGCAATCTGCGTGTTGAGCGCCGAGATGTACTTGTGCTCCATTTCGGGCGAGATGTCGGCATTGAGCCCCGAGAGCCGGAGCATCTTGCGCACCACGGTGGAATCCACCGAAGCGGCCGCTTTGGGCACGACGTCGTGGACGTTTCCGGTCGGCGTGCGGAGGAACCGCGCTAGCTGCTCCGCAGTCTCGAATTTGGGGAGCACCTGGCCCTTGAGAGCGGCTGCCGTGGTGGTAAACCGTCTTGTGAGCATAGATAACGGTTCCCGTGCGCAGTGCGCCACGCGCAGTGATGTGCGCATACAACACCACCGGCCATAGTCAATATGCCATTGCCAAACACAGCACTTTCGCCAATCAGAGACTGTAGAACGACAGCGTTGCCGAAACCCCCCACGAAGAAACACAGCAAATCGAGTTTCTGCAGAAATTTAGCCCATTCGGGGGTATTGTGTGGGGAGCCCTCGGAGTGTGACTGCAGGGCTCGTGCCCCGCGCGTGCACGTGAGCGCATCGGCAGGCGCACCCTCGCACACAAAAATCTCACTGCGAAAAAAAATTCTTCCACCTTTTCTTCATCAGTCAACATGGGTAGAGACCACACCAAGAAGCAGCACGTCAGAACCTCCAACAGAAAGGCGCCAAAGTCCAAGAACGTCTACTTGGACGTCTTGGTCAAGTTGTACACCTACTTGGCTCGTATGTATACACCCGTGACAACGGCATCCAAGGCCCCCTCCGTGGGCTTCAGAAACACTCCTGGCCAGTGCGGCACTGCGCCACCTCGCGCCTGTTTTTCATCTTACTCCCGTTCCTGTGGCTGGAACGGTGTTCCCGTTCGTTCTGGGGTTGCCGGTGCCTGAAGATAGGCGCCATTGGCACACCCACCACTTGTGGCAGAACGAACACGGCCACGGAAACCGGAATAAGAGAAAAAGGCAGGCCCCGAGCTAATTTCCAGGTCTCGACGGCAGCGGCGGGTGATTCCTCCGCTGCAGTGTTTCTGCGAGTGCACTTTTGTGTGCGTCTTGGAGCAGAACGTGGATTTTTTACTAACAACCAGGCCGTACCGACGCTCCATTCAACAAGGTTGTCTTGAGATCTTTGTTCTTGTCCAAGATCAACAGACCTCCTGTGTCCATCTCCAAGATCGACTCTGTCTTGAAGCAGAAGGGTGCCGCTGAGAAGACCATTGTTGTCGTTGGTACCGTCACCGACGACATCAGAATGGTTGAGACTCCAAAGGCCACCGTTGCCGCTTTGAGATTCACCGCCGGTGCCAAGGCCAGAATCATCAAGGCTGGTGGTGAGGCCATCACTTTGGACCAATTGGCCTTGAGAGCCCCTAAGGGTCAAAACACCATCATTGTCAGAGGCCCAAGAAACTCCAGAGAGGCTGTCAGACACTTTGGTTTCGGTCCTCACAAGAACAAGGCCCCAAGAATCTTGTCTAAGGGCAGAAAGTTCGAGAAGGCTAGAGGTAGAAGAAACTCCAAGGGTTTCAAGGTCTAAACAGATAGATTCTATCTTTAACGTCATTAATCCACGAGTTACTTGTATAAACATGTAGAGTTTTTGGGGAGGCATGCCATCGATTATGTACGCACCTTTCACAGGCTGAAAAATTTTACTGTGAAGACCACGATGTCTCGCTAAGTTCGAGGTAGCTGGACAAAAAAAAACTGTTTCGATGTAGATGGACAGATTCGTTTCGATGCGGTTGCCTCTGGCTTTTTGGTAGTGTTTTCGAGCTTGTCCTCGGAATTTGCATTCAAATTGGCCTCTTTAATTGTCACTTCATGCACCGCACAGCTTTTGGCAGCTGGCCTCACATTTGATGATTTAAGCTCTGCTGTAGTGTAAATTCGTCCTCGATGGTTGTACTTGGTTTTTGATATTGGACGTCAAGTCACAAGAACCCACTTTCCTCCGTATTCGTAAATGCTTATCATGTCCCAGCGCCCACATCACCAGGTCTGTATTGTCCAATTTTCAGTTGCAGCTAACTCGCCTTGGATTTGTGCGTTGTGCTGCAAACGATGAATTGGGCAAACGGTAAGCTGAGACAAGCTTGGCTGGTGTTGATGGAACTACGCCCCCGCTTTTACGATCTTCACTTTTTCTTCCGCCACTTCTTCAAGTGTACGTTTCTTGTGGTGCTCGCTCATTTGCAGCGTGTTTGGCGAGCTTATACCACCAAGCACCAGCGTGAACGCACATTGGTACACACTCTCCGGCCTGGCCCACGGAACAAAAACTCTCTGTTTCCGCCCACCCGCAATTCCACTCTTGTTTCCTTTTTCAGCTCCCACCAATTCCCAGCTGCAACTGTCACCAGGCCAGATGCTCGCTCGCCCCTCCTGCATACAGCGCGGCACCTGACCACGGTGACTGCTGTTTCGCGGCCCCATGCAGGCCCGAAAATTCTCGCGCTGTCCCAAGATCTCGAAAGAAAATTTTACTACGTATTTCTCACTCCATATCACATCAGACAAGATGCCAGGTGTTTCCGTCAGGTATGTCCCATAAAACCGCTCCTTGAGGAGCCCACGTCGAGCAAAGATGCTGTGCTGGCAAAATCCCCTTGCCGCCAGCCGGCTGCCATATCCACCCACTCCCGAAACCAAACAAGCAGCCGCTTGTCCCAGCCCGCAACGTGACACGCTCCACCTCCACGACTTCGTACTAACAATCCAGAGACGTTCCAGCTCAAGACTTTATCAACGCTTACGCTCAATTCTTGCAACGTCAAGGTAAGTTGGAGGTTCCAGGTTACGTTGAGCTTGTCAAGACTTCTGCCGGCAATGAGTTGCCTCCACAAGAGTCCGAGACCTGGTTCTACAAGAGAGCTGCTTCTGCTGCCAGACACATCTACTTGAGAAAGCAAGTTGGTGTCGGTAAGTTGAACAAGTTGTACGGTGGTGCCATCAACAGAGGTTTCAGACCACACAAGCACGCCGACGCCTCCGGTTCCGTCAACAGAAGAGTTGTCCAAGCCTTGGAGAAGATCGGTGTCCTTGAGATCTCGCCAAAGGGTGGTAGAAGAATCTCTCAAAACGGCCAAAGAGACTTGGACCGTATTGCTGCCCAGACCTTGGAGGAAGACGACGAGTAGTCTGTTTATAACTTTTAATAAGAAGCATGAATGAGCAAATGTATACAAGTGTATGGAGGTGGCTCACGTCGGGGACAGTGAAAAGCCCGTTACAGCGAGAGGGTCAGGCTGTTGGCTCAGTTAAAGCGGCTCAACTGAATGGTCAGCTAGGCAATACTTGTAGCAGTCGTAGGGATGCAAACTTAACTGAAGAATGCAAATGGTGGAGCAAAGAGCGATTCGCTCAAGTTGAAAGCTCAAGGTTCAGAGGTTGAACAAGAGTTTTACAAGACAAGGCCCATGTTGTGAAAAATAGGATGGCATAGAGGCTGGACAGACTCGGATAATCATATTCTCATGACCGACTCAAAAGGAATCCAACATTAATCGCAGTCATTTAGTCTCAAACGGTAAAAACTTTCTACCGATAGATCAGTCAATTATGCTTTATAAATCATTCATGTGGTTATTTTGCTATCACTTGCACGGCACGCTTGGCCACAGTTTTTGCAATTTCCTCCTTCATCTCGTGGCGGACACTTCCAGAAAGCCCGATCCACTCCAACGGGGCGTTTTCCGGCAACTCGTCGATCCACTCTACGTATTTCGCAAAGGTCGTTGCCTGTGGCGGCGAAAGGCTCATTTCCGCCTTTTTCGCAGCCGGGCTTTCAATCAAATTGAAGTCGGGCGTGAACGAACGGGCACAGAAGAGCTCTTTCGCAAATTCTGCGCAGAACCTGGAGTCCTCGGCGTGGGCTATCTTGCCGCCGTAGATGATCTCGCCCAATCGGAAAGCAATCTCGGACCATGGCACGTTTTGTTCATTCACACGGCCGACTTCTTCAAGGATCTTGGTGACTGCAAAAGCAGCAGCGGCAGCGTCCACGTCCGTTATGTCGTGTTTAGACTTGAACGAAACTGGAACGTACTTGAGCCGTTCCATAATTGTAGAGTGGTACCAGCTGACCAAAAACAAAACGTGGAGTTTCACAGAATCTCCCACGTCTGCAATCGCAGTGAAGGTCTCGAGAAGAATCTTCTTCCATTTAGGTTGACTCTGAATGGTGACCACTCTGGAAATGCCAATAAGTCCACTTGGAATGTCTGCGGAATCTAAGGCGCACGTCATGAAAACGTGGAAGTTTTCGTGGAAAGGCCCGCCCGAAATTGCCGTTTCGAGGTGGGTCAACCACAGAATCGCCATATGGAGGTTCTGAATCAACACCCACTTACCGTGTTTTTTGGCGTCTTCCAAAGCAGAGTGGGCAAAGCTGCTTCCTTCATTTGTCCCCAAAGAAACGTTGAGAAGTTGAATGTTGGCCGAGTTGGCCAACTTTTGCACTCGAGTGGTAACGTCGTACCCCTCTGACAAACAAAGCAACACGGGTCTCTTGTCAATCACCTCTAAATTTGAAAAGTTGAACTCCTGCTCCAGGAACCCAAGCACTTTCGAGTAGTACAGATAGAGAGCATCTGACAACCCCTTAGCCGAGATCTCGTCGAAAACGGTAGTCAAAATGCTAAACGCCTGGTTGTCCTTATGGAGCTCCTTCACGTCACTCCACTTCCCAACATCTGCAGATGAGTCCACACAGAAACCGAAGACATCGTGAAGACTTTTCTCATCCACTTGCGGACTGTCCAATATCTTGCATAATCCTGTTTCCACGTGCTCGCCAACTTCGATAGATTGATACGCCGAAGCCAAAGCGAGGAAGAATGCCGTTCGGTCGACATCCTGAAACGTGCATGAAAGTTCGGAGCAAATTTGTTTGTATAATTCTTTGGCCATTTTCGCTGTATCACCAACATCCAGAGTTACAAGCACCTTTCGGAAGATGGTGATAAAACCGTCCAACGAAAAATTGTAAAACCTGCTTCTTTCGGTAAATGCTTCGAGAATTGCGAAGATCTTAATCAGGTGGTTGGCAAGAACGGTGAAAAATGCTCGTACATCATTGACTGTGTTCATGACCTCGTCACTTTCGGCCATTTTCATGTCGATTTCTGAAGACTCTTTTTCCAAATGCTCGAGCGAAATGATTATATCATCACTCTCCAAAATGGTGCCCTTGACTTCGTTCAAGGTCGAAAGGAGCTTCTTGCGCAAATCGAGCTGGCGAACATTGTACTCACTCTGTAAAGCAATGAGTTCGCTTCTCTTTGTATAAAGCTCAGGCTTTGATCTCTCCAAAGAGATGTTCAAAACCTGGTTTTCGAGATTCCCCTTTGTGACCGAGAAGTTCAAAACCGTTGTTCTGGCTTTCAAAAAGGGCGGGAGCCTGAAGCTTGAGTCTTTCGTATAAAGCAAAATCGTCAAGTCATCCAGAATCCTCAACACCTTGGTGCCGAACTTGAGACTTTTTCTTCCTCCGAGGTGAGAAACTTCTTTTCGAATGACTCTATCGAGGATAGGGTTGTAATACTCTGCGTTTTGTATCAAAACAACGCCTCCAAATCTCAACGCATCTTCCATGACATTTGTGAAGTTTTCGTGTAGGAAACTGGTGAGAATCAACTTCGGGTACGCCAGTTTCAACACAGAGGGCATGATACCCGTGGGATCCACAATGAAGGGGAAATCGCAAACGGAACGAATGGCAAAGTTGTCAACGAAGATATGGTCATCGGGCAAACCGCCGTTTTTCCACGCTGCAAGTTCCAGAGCAGTCGTCAAAAGTGACGACAAAGAAAGCGAGTCTTCGAATGCGATCTTGCAATCGTTCAATTTTGCTTTCCAGTCCGCAACCAACGATTGTCGCTCAAACTGCGGCTGTTCGCCGGCGTATGTGGCGAGGGCAGATACGAGAATGGCATTTCCCACCAAACGAGCCCGGCCCTGCTCGAAAGTTTTGACTCCAAGCTGCCATCTGTGGCGCTCCTTTGTCAAGTTATCGATCAAACGCAAACTCCGCTGCACTTTATGTTCAATCTGTGCCATTTCCGTTTTGATTCTCTCAGCATCTCGAATCACCTCGCTGTATTTGAGCTTGTAGTCCTCAATGCTGAGTTCCAACTCTTCGATCATTTGCGCAATTGCCATCAACTGCGCCCGCGATTTCACTGCAGATTTCTCAAGCGCAGCGACTTCGTTCCTGAGCGGACCCACTTTCTCCAATATCGACGAGAACCGCAATTGTGCAATCACCCATTGTAGCAACGGCCCACATGCCTTACTGGCCCTGTTGATGGTCTCGTAATTGAAGTCGTCACGCGAAAGATACACACTTTCCATGTACTGCCTCAAGTCGGGTGTCAACTGTGTTTCATTGTCAAACGAGACGATGCTAGTGATGAAATCGTCTTTCCTGACAATGAGCTGCACATCGCGCCAGGTTCCGGCATCGTATCCGAGAAGAACACACACCGATTCCATGGCCATTTTCACGGCAGCTGGCGGGTTGGCCATACTTCTCATTTCGGTGAGATGCTGCTTCTTGATGTTCTGCACGCCCTGTTGGGCCTCCAAAACGGCTGGTTCCGCCAATTCAAGATCCTGCATCACCGCATGCCGCCGCTTGTTTATCTCTGCCTCTTGTTTCTCAAGCTCAGATTTTGCAGCCACCGAAAATTCCTGTTTCCGCTCAGCCTCATTCTGCTCCACGATCATCTTGTTGAGCATGGTTCTGGCTTCGGCATCTTTTCGGGTCAAAACTTCTTTCTTCTCTGAAAGAAGTTTTTTCATCTCCGTGACTTCCAAAACCGTCTCGCGCAATTTGTCGAGTCCAATATTTGTATGCCGCTGGTTCTCTTCGAGCTCCGTTTGGCATCTGGTGTAAATCTCGCCAAAAAGCTCCACCAAATTAACAAATTGCTTCGGCGCTACGAACGTGTTTTTCACTGAGCGGTGGAGCGAAATCAACACATCGATCACAGCATCGCGGAAAAGCACCGGTGTCTCTGACGAAACAGTGTAATCCGATTGGTCGAGTGGGAGTTTGGACACCATATTGTCAGCCACTTTGCGGAGCGACTGATCGGACCATTCACCCATCCAGCTCAAGACACATCTGTTGAAAAGTGCAGGCGACGAGTTGATTTGCGGCGAGTTTTGATTTTCCAATCCGTTCATTGTGAAAACAACGTGTAGATTAGCCAGAATCGCCCGCGAGAACCACTCGAATAGCTCGTCTTCGCTGTCGAGAATCACGCCCTGTGAGCTGGCTTCGGAATGGCACGTCTTCTTCAAAGTTTCCAAATCCTCGCCCTCAAACAAGCCTGGAATCTCGGAGTTTGCTAGGAGCGAGTTCATGCGCTCGATGAACGCCGTCTCGAGAATACTCGATTCGTCGATCAAGTAGCAAACTTCTTCGCCCCGAGCACATCCAATCAAAAGTTCTCGGAGCGACTCCTCGAACTCGCTGATTGTAAACTTCGAGTGCACGCTCAACTCCACAAGTTTCATTCCGTTGATCCACGCCACGAATTTGGTCAATGTGGATTTTCCAATTGTGCTGGGACCGACCAAGATCATGTGACCTTGGTGTTGCCGAAGCACTCTGTCGATCCGGAGAGCGTGGTCAAGCATGTCCTCGAACAAAACCAAATCGATTTCGAGCTCCTCTTCGCTGAAGACCCTCAATCTCTCCTTAACAAAAGGCACTAACTGGCTTTCGCTAACAGACTCGTATTGCCCTGTAATCCACGTAGAGTAGAGCACGGGCCACTGCATGGCCGTCTCCAAATCCGTATTCGGAAAGTGCTGCTCTGCGACCTTTTTGAAAAGATTTTTGCACCAGCTTTTCTCGTCTTCAGAAACTAAGCGGTCATAGAAAAGACGCAAGCCTTCGTGATACCAAAGTCGCACAAGACTGCCCAATTCGGTGCATGAGAACGACAAGAGCGTCTCCAAAACACCCTTGCACCAGCGAGAGATTTCTCTCGGTGAGTATATGTAGTGGCTGCGTTTGGCGTTGAGCTCGGCTCGTGTCTCTTCGTATACATGCAACATTGCCTTTGTGACTGCATGTGAGAAGCTCCGGAGATTTGGCACGCACTTTAGCGCGGCCGAATTGAAGGTTTCGTAAATCACGTGCATGGACTGGCTGCTTGGGTAGCCTACCATCACCAACGTCACGTGCCGCATAAACCGGTCTGGTAACTGGTTCCGGCCCGGGTCGTTGGGGTCATTGCATGCTCCCACAAACTGAACGTTATGGAGTGAAACCCACGTAAGTTCGGAAGGTTTCCAGAACCCGCCATGTTCCACGAGCTGCCGCATAAATGCAATCACGCGCTGTGTGCCGTATTTGTCTGCAGCCGGAAGATTGATCTCGTCGCAAAAGACAACCACCCATTTGCCGCTGACTTTTGGAGCGAGAACAGTTCCTTGTGTTGTTTTCCGATACTCGCAATGTTGCTCGATGGAACGCAAAAGCGTTTCGGGCCCCGTGTCCTTCGAGAAATTGAGTGTGATCAAATCCAAATTGGGCGAGCTGCGAAGTGCTTTGAGCAAAGTCATGGTTTTTCCAGATCCTGGGGGTCCGCAAAGAATGAGAGGGGAGTGTTTGTTGACAATTCCATGAATCAAAGATTCGTGAATCACAGTATCAACCGTTGGAACAATCGAACCTGCGGCCAAAACCTGGTGTGGCTCCAAATCCACGTGTTCGACCAAATCCTGCCATGAACTCCACTCAAAATCGGAAAGAGAGATTTTGCACTGGTAGATGTTTTCCGGGACATCCAAGCTGGAAAAGAGACTCAATTGGGACAAGAATTCCCGGGTCTTCTCTCGCTGATGTAACTCGGAATCGCCGGAAACTGCCCAAATGAACGATAACAAAAGCGCTTTTTGCACAAAGCTTCGAAATTCTCCTGTCGAAGCCTCTTCAATCTGGTGCTCCAACAATTGCGCCACAGAAATTTTGAAGTGGCTGAAAAAGGCGGCCATCAATCGCTCTCTGTTAAATGGCATGATGTGTGGAAGGGATGATGCGAAGTCAATGATTTGACCTAAAACGCCCTCGTCCACCAAAGCCAAAGTTGTGTCAATAACCTCGTGCAAAAGAGTTTTAGCGTGTTCTCGTTGGATGAAGTCGCCGCTTTTTGGCAAAATGTCGCCAGACTTGATGTCAAATAGCCCTTTTCTCCACAAAGAGCCGTAGGAAACAAGAGCGGCATCAAACCAAACCATTCCACATCTGCTAACAGTCGCTGGGGTAGTCGCCTTGAGACTGTCCACCTCGAACACAATTCTCATGTTGTCCGGAAGTTCCAACCGCTCACCATTGGGCAAAGTCAAAAGCCTATTGTCGTCCAACAAACTGTTTAAATTTTCCGCCCATTCTGGGTCGATATCACCATCAAACACCACCCACGTAATAGTTTGAGCCTCGCCCTTGAGATTGGCCCTTTTCGCGCGAAGGATTTGCGTTAAAAGCCCGTCGGTCCATTCCCGAGTAAGTGGGTCCAAAGATCCGTAAAGAACATTTTTTGGAATGACTTTACTGTCAATAACCACTTTTTCGTACTTTGCCAGTTTCGCCGCCTCCATTGCATGAAGAGTGAGGTCCAACACGGTCGATTTTCCGCATCCAGACTCTCCCACTAGCATAATTCCATGGTGAGCAGCTTGAATTTGGGCAAGCTGCGTTGCCTTTTTGAGTATCTCGGGCGAGACTTCGAGGCCATGTGTTTCAGCGTAGTCATCAATGGCCTCGATGAATCGAGCATCGTTTCGGGCGCTTTGCCCGTGTGCGTAATGCTCCGCAAATAGTCTTTCAAATTTCCATTCGTCCTCCTTCACGAGTTTAGGCCGGATCGTTTCCGAAAGTGCCCGCAGGATTATCTCTGAGTCAGGCAGATCTTCTTCCTTTTTGATTGCACCGGCGCTGTTGAGAATGCTTTTCAATGCCCGCAAGCCGAAATCGTAATGAGGCTGTTTGCTCAATTTCTGTTCGATTTTCGTAAAGAAAGGCACCAACAGTGCCGAAAGATTGGCCGAATCGGCAAAGCCGTGGGAAGTGAGGAGCACTTCAGTGATTTTTTCGCTGTCGGGCTTTTCCATGGAAAATGCTCTGAAGAGTTTCTTCAAATTGTCCGGAAGCTCGTTTCTTCCCACATATCCAGGGTTCATGGTGACAAAAATCCCCGTGTCAATATGGATGGAAATAGGTTTTCCGAAAACTTCAACCTGCTTCAGTTCTCGAAGACCCCGCTGGATGTGCTCGATTTCGGACGAAAGCGCACTCAAAATCTTCGGATCGAGCCGGTTGAACTCATCAAAACACACCCAGCAACCGACTTTGCTGACGCCCAAAAGGATTCTTGCCATTGCTTGCGAATCAAAAGTCTCATCACAGCAAAATGTCAATACCGTGCGGCCTAAGTTGAGTCCCAAGGCTTTCACGCACTCTGTTTTTCCAGTTCCGGCCGGGCCAAAAGGCGAGCCGCCCAATTTTTGAGCAATGGACTGCGACATTGCAAGGAAACACTTGTTCACGAGAGGCGTGACAGCCAAGCGTTCTGAAACACCCTGATACTCGAAGCCGTAATGGAACTCCAAACTGCCTTGCTTCACCAAAATGCGTTCCATAGGTTCCGCATTACTGTTGCAGTAATAAAGTTGCTGCGTTTGGAGAACCAAGCGCTGTTCTGAATTTTGCAATTCGAGAAGAACGTCGCGATGGTGGATCAACTCCACCACAAGCGACCGGATCTTCAAGTTTGCGAGCCCAGTTTCACTGGCGGCCAAAATCGACAAATTCGTCAAGATTTCCTTGTACAAAGCCAAGTTTCTTTCGACACCATCCGAGAGATTCGTCAATTTCAGAGTGAAAAACACCTGGAACGCCACAGTGAGTGCCTGGCACGGGTATTTTTCAACGAGTGTCTTAAGCACTGGAACCGCAAAATTGGACTGCAATTCGGCCACTGCTTCGCAGATCCGGTTCGAAAGAGTGACCTTGATCTCGGATTCAAGCACTGTGAGCCACTGACCCAACTCCTGATGTTGAATAAGCGAAACCGGTTTTTCAAGCCGCACGATTTCACCCTGGGAGCTCACAATGGAAACAATACTTGAAGAATTTTTGTCAAAGTCGAGCGAAGCAACACCGGCAAACATTTGCTTCGCGTGCTTGTTGATTTGGTTGACATTTGTGCCGCTTCCAAGAAGCTCGAGCAAATCTTCGTTTCCGACGAAAAAGAAACGGGGAAAGTTCTCTCTCTGCGTATCGAGATAGTGGGACAAGCTCTTGACGGTCTTATCCAATGAGTCAGAGATTTTCTGCATGGCCTTGAAAATACCCTTGATGGACAAAACATCCCAGACCAATACCACAGAGCCGGATTTTTTGAGCAAATTCATAAAGTCAAACGAAATGTTGTTGAATCGCGATGCTTCGAGCGGAAGCGAGCTTTTGATTTCGTTGCTTGCGCCGAAAATCCCGTCGAGATAAACCCACTGCCTCTGGACCTTTACCCAAACATTCAAAAGCTCTTCGATTTCATTGATCTTCAGCTCGAGCTCATCTCTATCTCTCTCGTATTGGCTCGAGAAATTGGCGTTCTTGACACTTTCCAAGGTGCTGAGGTTCGTTGTGCACTGTTCAAATAATTGATTCCAGTTCTTGACCAAGCGGCATTTTCCATAATCGAACGTCTCAAAGACAATCGTTTCCCACTCACTTCGGATAGAGTCAAGACTGTCCTGAACAAGTTGTTCGGCATTTGCCTGCGCAATGATATTCAGTAAAACGCTGGAATAGACGTCGAAATCAATATTCATAACATCGCGGACCAACACGGAACTTTTGCTTTTTTGGTCGAGTCCAACGAGCGAGAAAATCTGCTCCCAGTGGCGATCTTTGATTGCATCGCTTTTTAACTCTGAAAGATTGTTGATCTTAAAAATGTAGCCTTTGATGTCATTTTGGAGCGCTTCGAAAGCGGAGTACTGCCGGATAGAATGCGAGCAGCTACGAGCGTCTGCGTTCACTTTCTCGAGCTGGCTTCTCAACGTTCGAATATGAACGTCTGACCATTTTTGTCTTTTGACAATTTCGAGAGAATCCCACAATGTCTGCAATGCTGACCAAACTTGCCGCATCTCATCAATGTCAATCTGAATGGAGGATATAGCAATATCGTTTTCAAACGCGATTTCCAAGGCAGACGCGATTTGCAAGAGAATTTCAGCCTGGCCCTTCAAGTCGTTGCTCTGGGATTTAAAGCGGGCCAAAACCTTCAACGCTGTTTCCGGCACCAAATCCGCCGTCAATGGCTTCTTCTGGTCCCACTCATTTTGCAACGTCTCGCAAAGTTTCCTCGTGCGTGCCCACTCCTTCTCGAATTTCAAGCTCAAAGTGTCGAAATTGTTCGAGATAGCTTGTAACCTTTGGTCGATAAGACTTTCCGCATTTGCAAGCTTGCTTTCAAGCTGCTCCGCGTAGATCCAATCGTTATCTTTTCGAATGTTTTGCCTGTACATGAGCAGCTGACAAACATTGATTTGGCGAAGAGTGAGACCCCATTCTGCTCTTTTCGAATTGAGTCGGTATATCTGGCCCACGTATTTCAAGACGCTTATCGAATCACCCTCCATACGAGCACTGGAATTGAGTGTAGTGAGAGCATTTGTGAGTTCGTCGAGAATATCCGAGCTCACTTTTTTGACTTTCTCCGAGAAAGCCTGGCCCAAAGCTTTCAGAAAAGAGCGGAACCGCCCAATCACCTTTGGCTGAATTCTCGCAAAGTCGATTTGAAGCACACTGCCAAGGTGAAAAGTTTCACGGCCCTCAAATAATTTTCGCAAAGACAATGAGTTTTCCACCACTTCTAGCCACGACGGAAGCAGGTCGGATGACTCTTCGAACAAAGAATCGAGCGTGCTTTGCTTGCTGAATAGCTCTTGAAGAAAAACCCACTGCAGGTAGTACTTCCTGGCCTTTTGATATTGGCATTCGATGGCTTCTAATGCACTCAAAGCCGCATTTGATAAACCGGGGGAGCAATCTTCGGTGAAATATTCACCTCTATCGATAGTGAAAAGCTTTCTTTGGGAACTAAGCAATCCCAAAGTTTCGTCCACAATTGCGACCCATTTCTGTTTAGATGATTCAAGCGGTGGATAGATGAAAAAAACGTCGTTTTCCATCGAGATTGTATGGACGCTAGTCGGAATTCTCCCAGATTCATCCCCCAAAAGAAACGAGCTGATTTGCAGGAGCTCCACAACACATCTTTGCGAGATCTCGTTTGAAAGATCTTCATTGACAGTGTTAACGAAGTGGCCCACGTTCGAGAAGCCAGAACGTGTTATCTCAAATGTCGTGCCCTGAATTTTCTCGACCAAATTGGAGACTTCGCGTGCGGTATACTCGCAAGTTTTGATGGCGGAGAAGCATTCGGAGTACAACGCTTCATGATTTTTTTGAATCAAGTTGTGCTGCACCTGAAGCTTATAGATGTCATCCTGGAGCTTCTTCACACGGCCCAAACAAGACTCTTCCGCCAAAACTTCGAGCTGGAGCTCGCCACTTTCGTAGATGTCTATTTCCAGAATGATCTGACTCCAAGAAATAGCCATGATATTTTGAAGCTGGCTCATGATATGATTAACCCGAGACTCAAGGAGGAATTGGAACTTACCCAAATTCCCGAGAATGGACTCAAAAACATCCAAGTGCTCGATTAAAGATTGAACCCACGGGTACAACACTTTAATGCGGTCGAGGCGGATTTGGACATTGACCGGAACTTCAAAGCCTTGGCCGAGAAGAGTTTCGGCTTGTTTTAGCAAAAGAAAAAGCTCCTCGTCGTAATTGACGATCAATCGAGTGTCTTGCACGAGCAATACTTGTCCAAAGTTTTGAGATTCTTTCACTTTTTCAGCTGCAAATTCCACCCATTTCGCAATGATTTCAGCCAGGTTGACTTTTCCAAGATATGCTTCCGTCTCGCTTTCGATCTTTGCCCCGGTTGAGTACCGATTCCAATTCTCGCCAAGCAAAAGTCCCAAATGGCTGAAATAGAAATCGATCTTGCTTTTAATCTCCATCTCCCAGAGAAGAATAGCGATGGGAGCCTCAAAACTGTTTTTTGAAGCGATCTGCTGTCTGGTTTGGTACGAAACGGCCAAAAGCTTGGAAATGTCGCTGTATGCTGAATCAAGAATGTTAAGCCTGTGTTTGTCTTCCAAGAACACCGTCACTGTGCTTGAATCCGAAGCATTTTGACGCATTTTCATCATCAAGCTGCAGTAGTCGGTGAAAGATGCACATTCGTCGAACTTGCGATTCACGATAAACCTCAATTTCTCCAGAGCCTTAATGTAGGTGCTTTGGTACAATTTTTGGCTGCTCTCCCAAAGCGATGTCGCAGATTTTGAAAGGTCGAACGGGTTAGCAGGGGCAATATGTTTGCTGTAAGCCAAGGAGAGAGATTCTGTTTGAGAATCGTCCAAGTTTTGGAGACCTTGGATGAGTGATTCGTGGTTTTTCCTCAAAAGTCGGAGCAGTTGAACCCGTTCTTGTAACGAATCTAGTGTAGGCATGTGGATCCGCACGGCCATGAACTTATCCTGGCGTTTTCTCATGAGCTCTCGCAAGATGTTCACCATGAATTTCAAGTTGGATGCAATAGTTGAGAAGAGCAGCGAAACTTCGTGTTCACATAGAGCCTCAAAATGCAGCTGCGGCGATGTCAAAAGCTCCAGCTCCGTGAGCATCTGCGCGAGTTTATGGCCGATTTCCTCAAGCAATAGCTCGATGAGCTCAATCATACGCCCCAACGGAAATGAGCTCAGGTTCTTCCACCGCTTCAAATGGCTGAAAATGGCTTCGACGGTCTGCTCCAAAGCCGAGAGGGACAAATTGTCTTTCGAAAAGGCGAGCTCTGAAAGAGGGAGATCTTTGAGGAGTACGTTGTAGGCCTTTGTCTCCTCAAGCTTTTCGGCAATGCCAAGGTTGTTTTGAAATGCGAGGGTTGTTTGGAAGCGCCTCGCCGCATTCAAAATGTCAAGGGCTCGTTTGATCTGCGGTCGGGAAGTCTGCTCTTTGAGGGAAGTGAGTGCCGATTCTAGCACAGACCAAAACTGTACCTCGTTCTGCACCGATTCCTCGGCCGGGTTTCGCGTGATGCTGGTCACGTCCTGAATCTGACCGATCCACGCGTTGACGATCTTTGTCAACTCGTTCAAGAACGCAGAGTCGGCGAGGATCTCGGGGTCATTTGCAGCTTCTGGGTTGTCCAATATCGCCCGTGTGCTCGTGGGAACAGACACAAGCAAATCCGGAACCACGAGCCTTTGCTTGAGGTGCCTGAGAGACATGGCGAGCTCTGAGATCTTCTTCTTTGTGCTGGAGTAGGACGCAGATGTGGCGAATTCCAGTGACTCTGTCTGCGCAACGTAATCAAAGTACGGCGCGATTGCGTAGGCCAACATGTTCTTGATTTGATCGAAGGAGTCGAACTCGGGCGCTGTGGTGGCGCTCAGGGGTGCGTCTGCGTCCAGTCCCGTTTCAGCTATATTTGGCCGGGGAATATTCATTACTTGGACCTGGCCAAGTAGCGGCACGGCGTCCAGCAAAGGCCCAATTTGTTTGATGAGCACGAGAAGCGCGTCGTAGTCGTTTTGGACGCGCGCCAACTCGGACACCACCAGGTACTTCTCGCCGTGAACAATCACATACAATGCATCAGGCTGTGGGGAGGTGATGAACGCGGAGATCACGGCCTGGGCCGGCTCTGTGCGGTCTGCGCAAACATGGGGGCTTTTCCCGGGCACATGGAGAAGGTTCTCGATGAATTCGAGGAATTTTGGGGGCAGAGGGGCCATTTTTGACCGTGTTATGTACGTTCACGCTGATGACCGCGTTGTGTTGTAGACATCACGTGTGCGCGCGGTCATGTGACTTTTGGAAGGAAGTTGTGGGATTCGCTCCCTACTCGGACATGGTGCGCGGCAGGAATAATCCGACCGGATGCAGGTGCGAGCCTTGCTATCGTACGTCGGAGTTAACCTCCATGGATCGGCGCGAGCATGCGCTTGCCGGCAGCTGCGGATTCGACGCCGCGCCCCAGCTTTCGGAGAATGCACGGAGTTAAACCCCAGTACGCAGACTTCCATCAGTGGCAAACGATGCGCAAGGGTTCCAGGCAATTTGTCAGCGAAAGCGGGGGCATAATACAAAAGAAAAAAAAGACGTGGGTCGGGAATTGGCGATGATGCAGTGTTCGGAACACGGGCATGTGTCGAACAAGCGGACAACATCCATTTTGAGCGGGGTCACTACTCTTGGCCCGCGTCGGAATTTCCTACTTCCCGAGATTCCATTGTTACCGCCGCGCACAGCCTCTCAAAGCCTAACGTTAACTCCGAAAGGGCAGGCTCGCACCGGTCGGTTAGCGCACTGGAAGGGCCTCGTGCAGGCGCGTAGTACGACGACGGCCGCTGGCTATATTGGGCCTTGCCGCATTGGGACTAACTCCGCATGCATGGTCGCCCGCCATGCAGGGCGACTGCTGTTGCGCCCGTCCCCCCCCCCCGGAAAGAGTGTGCTGCTGCATGCTCGCTCAGCGCTATGTCAACAGTATAATTACTCCAGCGCTCCCTGTTTTTTCCTCACTCCAACATGTCTGCTCGCAACGACGACGTCACCCACTTGGGCGACGACAACTTCGTCACTGCAGGCGAACAGTACACAGGCCCCAAGCCGGTACCAGAGGTGGATTCCGATGAGGCCTCTTTGAACGAGTATCGTGGTTTCGGTGCCGATGCTACTGGTGAAATCCGTAACTTGGCCCGCACGATATCACACACCGACAGCATCAACTCCAAGACTTCCGAGGGCTTGCTCAAGTACTTGACCAACATGAGCGAAGTGCCGGGCGTTGCTCCATTCACCGATGTGGACGAGTCCTTGGACCCAGACAGCGAGAAATTCAACGCCAAGTTCTGGGTCAAGAACATGCGCAAGTTGTTCGACTCTGACCCCGATTACTACAAGCCTTCGAAGCTCGGCATTGCCTACCGTAACTTGCGTGTGTACGGTTTGGCTGCGGACGCCGACTATCAGCCCACTGTCACCAACGGTGTTTACAAGTGGTTCACCGACCAGGCGCAATTCTTGAACAAAGACAAGAACCGGTACTTTGACATCTTGAAGACCATGGACGGTATGTTTGTTCCCGGTGAATTGACTGTTGTCTTGGGCCGCCCCGGTTCCGGTTGCTCGACGTTGTTGAAGACAATTGCTTCCACCACATACGGTCTCAACATTGCCGAAGAGTCCGAGATCTCCTACGACGGTCTTAGCCCCAAGGACATTGAGAGCCACTACCGTGGTGACGTGGTGTACTCGGCTGAAACCGATGTGCACTTCCCTCAATTGTCTGTCGGTGACACCCTTGAGTTTGCCGCAAGATTGAGAACGCCGCAAAACAGAGGCCCTGTTTCCAGAGAGGAGTACGCCAAGCACATGGCCTCCGTTTACATGGCAACTTACGGTTTGTCCCACACCCGGAACACCAACGTTGGAAATGACTTTATTCGTGGTGTTTCTGGTGGTGAGAGAAAGCGTGTCTCCATCGCTGAGGCTTCCTTGTGTGGTGCCAACATCCAATGTTGGGACAATGCCACCAGAGGCTTGGATTCGGCCACCGCCTTGGAGTTTATCCGCGCTTTGAAGACGTCGGCTGCCATTTTGGACGCCACGCCGTTGATTGCCATTTACCAATGCTCCCAGGATGCCTACGACTTGTTTGACAACGTCGTGGTTCTCTACCAGGGCTACCAGATCTACTTCGGTAACTCTAGAAAGGCCAAGGAATACTTTGTCAACATGGGTTACGAATGTCCACAGCGTCAAACGACCGCCGATTACTTGACCTCCTTGACCAACCCAGAGGAGAGAATTGTCCGCGAAGGTTTCGAAGGAAAGGTCCCTCGCACTCCAATTGAGTTCTCTGAGTACTGGCGCAACTCGCCTGAATACCAGGAGTTGACTTCGAGAATCGACGCCCACTTGGCCGAGGTCAAGTCCGGTGAAATTCCCAACAAGTACAAGGAGTCGCACATCGCCCGTCAATCGAAGAACCTCTCTCCCAAGTCGCCTTACACCGTGTCTTTCGCCATGCAGGTGAAATACATTGTGGGAAGAAACTTCAAAAGAATCAAAGGTGATCCCTCCATCACATTGTTCTCTGTGATATCGCAAGGTATCATGGGTTTAGTGTTGTCGTCCGTGTTTTACAATCTTAACAACACCACGGGTAAATTCTACTACCGTGGTGCTGCCATGTTCTTTGCCGTCTTGTTCAATGCCTTTGCTTCGTTGTTGGAAATCATGTCCTTGTACGAAGGTCGCCCTATCGTTGAAAAGCACAAGAAGTATGCGCTTTACCGCCCGTCTGCCGATGCCCTCGCGTCGGTCGTTTCTGAATTGCCCACCAAGATTGCCATGTCGATCTGTTTCAACTTTGCCTTTTACTTCATGGTGAACTTCAGAAGAAACCCAGGAAGATTCTTCTTCTACTGGCTCTCCTGTGCCTTGTGTACGCTCACCATGTCGCACATGTTCAGATCTTTGGGTGCTGTTTCCAACTCTTTGGCCGGCGCCATGACTCCAGCTACTTCCGTGTTGTTGGCCATGGTGATCTTCACTGGTTTCGTCATTCCTGTGCCGAGTATGTTGGGCTGGTCCAGATGGATCCAGTACATCAACCCGGTCTCGTATGTGTTCGAGGCTTTGATGGTCAACGAGTTTGCCGACCGTGAATTCATTTGCAGTCAGTTCGTCCCCGCTGGACCTGGCTACAACGCCACCGCCTCCATTTACAACACCTGTTCTACTGTCGGTTCCGTCCCTGGCGCTGCAATGGTCCAAGGTTCCGCCTACTTGGCTGAGAGTTTCGAGTACTACAACTCGCACAAGTGGAGAAACATTGGTATTGTGATTGCTTACATTATCGTCTTCTTGGGTGTCTACGTCGGTTTGATCGAGTGGAACAGAGGTGCCATGCAAAAGGGTGAGATTATCTTGTTCTTGCACGGATCTTTGAAGAAAGTCAAGAAGGAGACCATTGCCAAAACTGCGCAAAGCGATGATCTTGAGAACAACATTCCAAACGAGAAACTCGGAACCACTGAGGCTCTCGAGAGTTCTAAAGAAAAGGCCAGCTCCTCTTCCAGCGATGTCGACATTCCAAAGGGTAAGACTTTCCACTGGAAGGACTTGACTTACTCTGTCAAGATCAAGTCGGAAGACAGAGTTATTTTGAACGGTGTCGATGGTTGGGTCAAGCCTGGCCAGGTGACTGCCTTGATGGGTGCTTCTGGTGCTGGTAAGACAACTTTGTTGAACTGTTTGTCTGAGCGTGTCACCACCGGTGTTATCACTGACGGAACCAGAATGGTGGACGGAAAGCCCTTGGACTCTTCATTCCAAAGAACGATTGGATACTGTCAACAGCAGGATGTCCACTTGCCTACCTCTACTGTTCGTGAAGCCTTGACCTTCTCTGCTTACTTGAGACAGCCAAAGTATGTTTCTAGAGCCGAGAAGGACGAGTACGTTGACTACATCATTGACTTGTTGGACATGTCCGCCTACGCCGACGCCTTGGTTGGTGTTGCCGGTGAAGGTTTGAACGTGGAACAACGTAAGAGATTGACCATCGGTGTTGAATTGGTGGCCAAGCCAAAGTTGTTGCTTTTCTTGGACGAGCCAACCTCTGGTTTGGACTCGCAAACTGCCTGGTCTATTTGCAAGTTGATGAGAAAGTTGGCCGACCACGGTCAAGCCATCTTGTGTACCATTCACCAGCCCTCCGCTATTTTGATGAAGGAGTTCGACCGCTTGTTGTTCTTGCAAAAGGGTGGTAGAACCGCCTACTTTGGAGACTTGGGTGACAACTGTCAAACCTTGATCGACTACTTTGAGAAATACGGTGCCGACCCTTGTCCTAAGGAGGCCAACCCTGCCGAGTGGATGTTGGAAGTTGTGGGTGCCGCACCAGGTTCTCACGCTTCGCAAGACTACTTTGAAGTGTGGAAGAACTCTTCTGAGTACGCTGAAGTGCAAAAGGAATTGAGCAGAATGGAGAACGAGTTGCTGAAGCTCCCTGATGACAACGACCCTGACGCCAACTTGACCTATGCTGCTCCATTCTGGACGCAATACTACCTTGTCACCAGCAGAACCTTGCAGCAATACTGGAGAACCCCGACGTACATTTACTCGAAGTTCTTCTTGGTCATCTCGTCGTCTTTGTTCAACGGTTTCTCCTTCTTCAAGGCCGGAACCTCGTTGCAGGGCATGCAGAACCAGATGTTCTCTGTGTTTATGTTTTTCATCCCCATGAACACGTTGATTCAACAGATGTTGCCATACTACGTGAGACAGAGAGAGATTTACGAGGTGAGAGAGTCGCCTTCCAGAACATTCAGTTGGGCTGCTTTCATCACTGCGCAAATCACCACCGAGGTGCCATTCCAGTTTGTGGTTGGTACCGTTGCCTTCTTCTGCTGGTACTACCCTCTTGGGTTGTACGAGGATCTCGGTGACGATCTCCACGGCCGTGGAGTTCTCATGTGGTTAATGATCACTGCGTTCTACGTGTACTGTTCCACGTTGGGACAGTTGACCATTTCGTTCATCGAGCTGGACCAGAACGCTGCCAACATGGCCAACATCTTGTTTGTCATGTGCTTGAACTTCTGCGGTGTTTTGGCTGGCCCCGACGTGTTGCCAGGCTTCTGGATCTTCATGTACAGATGCAACCCCTTCACCTACTTGGTGCAAGGCATGTTGAGTGTTGGTTTGGCCAACAAGCAGGTGAGATGTTCCGACAGAGAGTACTTGACGTTCAACCCATTCGAGGGGCAGACGTGTGGTGAGTACATCAAGTCGTACGTGGAGACTGCCGGTGGCTACATGTTGGACGACAACGCGACGTCTGACTGTAAGTTCTGCTCGCTTTCGTCCACCGACACATACTTGGCGTCGGTCAACGCCGTGTATTCTGAGCGGTGGAGAAACTACGGCATTTTTGTTGCATTCACCTTGATCAACGTGATGCTCACCATCTTGTTCTACTACTTGGCGAGAGTGCCCAAGGGCACCAGACAGAAGAAGGTGAAGAAGTGATACCATAGTGATCGTCAGAGATTGACATTAATTGACTTGTTTACATGATTTAGATAACGATAGAGTTTGCTGTAGTGGAGAAGGCGCGGGTGGTGGGTGGTGTGGTTCATGATTCTTCGATTACTATTCAAAATGCGCCAGTGGCGAATGCTATTAGTTGGGGTGCACGTTGTAGCGCAACTTGATGCCCATGGCCGCCAACTCCGAGTCCAAGTACTTCAACACGAACGGAATGGCCACCGAGGTGGTGTCGCTGCCGCCCACAAACTTGACGCCCTGCCCGTCCTCCCAGATGTCCGCCTCGTTGACGTACACGCCCTTCTTGATGACGGCGTCCAACTTCTCCGAGCACGCGCGGCAGCGCACCGACGCCATGGAGCCGATGCGCGGCACCAGCATCTGCGTGTTGAGCAAGGACCCGCACGCGCGGCAGATGGGCGTCTGCGCGTAGTCGGACGAGTTCAACAAGCGGTCCTGGAGAAGGTACGACGTGCCGTGGCCAATCAAGGCGTCACGCTCCATCTCGCCCACACGGATGCCTCCGTTACGCTTACGGCCCTTGACCGGCTGCATCGTCAACGAGTTGACCGGGCCCGTGGACCGCACCTGGAACTTGTCGTTGACCATGTGCCGCAAGCGCTGGTAGTACACCACGCCAATGTAAATGTCCACGCGGAGCTCCTCGCCGGTGGCGCCCGAGTACATGGGCTCGTTGCCGTGGTAGTTGTAGCCCGCGGCGCGCAACTGCTCGCCAAAGTAGTCCGCGGGCGTGTCGCTCTCGCTGAACTTCCAGGGCGTGGCGTCGTGCGCCATGCCGTGGAGCGCGCCGGCCTTGCCCGCCAACGACTCGACAAACATGCCGATGGTCATGCGCGACGGGAACGCGTGCGGGTTGATGATCACGTCCGGCTGCATGCCCAGCTCGGAGAACGGCATGTCCACCGTGGGCCACTTGCGCAGGCACACGCCCTTCTGCCCGTGCCGCGACGAGAACTTGTCGCCAATCAACGGCGCGCGTGTCACGCGGTACTTGATGGTGAGCTGCTGGCACTCCTGGTCCACGGCGTCGTCGCCCAAGAGCTTCACCTCCTCAATGTACGCGGGCTCGCTCGAGTGGTACGTCTTGACCTTGGTGCGGCCCAACGTGTCGTCGTAGTACGCCACAATGGGGTCGCCCTCCTCCACCTTCACGCCAATCATCGGGAGCCCGTCGTCGTCCAACTTGTCCTTCCACGCCTCGGGCCACTCGTCGCCGCCAAAGCCAAAGTGCTGCAGCACCGGGTCGCCGCGCCGGCGGCCCATGCCGAGGTCCACCTTCTCCACCTTGTACACCGTGCCGTAGCCGAACCCGCGCTCGTCCGCGGACTTGTTGATGATCATGGCGTCGTCCATGTCGTACCCGGTGTACGAGATGACCGCCACCACCGCGTTGGTGCCGTTGGGGAAGTTGTCCATGCCGTACTCGTCGTACAAGTTGGCCTTGACAATCGGCGTCTGCCCGCTCTGCAACCGGTAGAGCTTGTTGTCCAGGCGGTGCACGAGCGCCACGCCGGGCGTGCCCATCGTCTGCTTGCCCATCTGGCACTGGTACATGTTACGCGGCGACTGGTTGAAGTCCGAGAACGGCGTCAAGTTGGCCAAGATCGACAAGATGTTGGTGGGCGCAAACTCCACGTGCGTGTGGCCCGCCTCGATCTCCTCGGGCGTCACGGCGATGTTCATGTACACCTGCTCGAACGGGCCGACAATGTCCTCCTTGCCCAACGGCAAGTACTTGGCCGGCCGCATCATTCTCAGGTGGCCGCCGAAAATGTAGAGGCCGGGGTACTGGCCCTTGGCCGACGGCGGCACGTAGCCAATCTCCAAGTCCACGGGCAACCCGTGGCCGCCCTGCACCTTCCACAAGCGCATCGCGTCCGCCACGATGCGGCCCTGCTCGTGCGTGGTCCACCCGACAATGCGCCCGTCCAACTGCACGCAGCACAAGCCGGGCCCCGCGGCAAACGTGTGCGCCGGCGACACGCCCAAGCGCGCCAACGCGGCGGGCACCTGCGACACGTCCGACGCCGCGGTGGCGATGCGGCACTTGTGCGACAAGTGGTTCAAGAGGCCGCACGGCGAGCCGTCCGGCGTGTGCACGGGGCAGAGGAACCCCCACGACTCGGGCAACAACTTGCGCACGGTGGTGGTCTTCAACTCGGCAAAGAACGAGCCTCTGTGCACCATGCGGAAGTGCGCAATGAAGCGGTGGAAGTTGATCTTTTCCGCCACCACCGTGTACCCGGACACCTGCTGCAAGTCCAAGCCGGACTGCGACACCAAGTTGCCCGTGGACAAGAAGTACTGCAACTTCTGGCCAATGTTCTCGTTGACGCGCATGAACACGTTGGCCATGTACTTGCGGTCCAGGAAGTTGACGCGCTTGCCGCGGTTGATGTCCGCATTCACCTGCACCTTGATGCTCTGGAGGTACTCGTCCACCTTCTCCTTGATGATCATGCCGTACAAGAAGCCGCCCAACAACACCTCCTGGTGCTGCGTGGCGTCGGGGTTGTCCGGCGCACAGTCGCCCGCCACGAGCGTGTACAACTTGCGCATCATGAACAACATCATGCGGAACTTGTCGCCGTTGTCGGGCAAGTGCACGAGCACGATGCGCCGCAACACCTCGCGGCCCACGTCCACGTCGGACACGTCCGCGGGCGCGTCAAACACCACGCGGAACTTGTCGCCCAAGTACGCCAACGTCTCCTTGCGCGAGTAGAGCGCGTACTGCTTGTACGTGCGCAAGAGCAACTCCAAGCGGTCCGTCAAAAACGAGTTGGAGAGGTCCAGGCCGATGATGCCGTCAAACACCTCGCGGTCGTTGGTCTCCACCAACGCCTTCAAAATCATCACCGCGGGCACCAAGTACTCGTTCTTGCGCCACGAGAAGCGGAACGTCACGTTGCCGTCCTTCAAGTAGTGCAACACGTTCGTCTGCGACGTCTGGTCCGGCCGCACGCACCGGATCTGCACGCCAAACTTGGTGTACGCGGCGCCTCGGTTGCCAAACGACGGCCGGATCAACGCCATCGGGTGGTTGCGGCGCTGCACAATCAACATGCGGATCAACTTCTCAATGCCGTTCACGACAAAGTACCCGCCCAACTCGTCCAGCTCCTCCTTCTGCGCCACGAGCTCGCTCGGCGATAGCTTCTCCAAGTGGCACCGGTTCAGCTTCAACATCACGGGCACCTGCCCGCCGTCGCGCACCTCCGAAACCTCCTCGCCGCCGTTCACGGACCACGCCACCTTCATCAAGAGCTTGGACCGGTACGTGGTCATGCGCTCGCGGCACTCGCTGGGGTACGTTCTGCGGTTGAGGGAGAGCTTGTCCAGCGGCGCCACCGCGGGCTTCGCCAACTGCACGGACTCCACGCGGATCGTCAACTTGTTGCCGAGCCGCTCGTCGTCGCCCAGGTCGAAGATGGTTTTCGCGCCAATGTCCTGGACGCCGAGGTTCAAGAGCCCGCCGCCGGGGCCCTCGGTCAAGGCGTTGAACGACCCGATGTGGGGCGCCACGGCCTCCGCAAGCAACGGGTACGCGGACTTGTCTTTGGGCGGGTTCTGGAACCGCTGCTCCCGCTCTAGTGTCCTTAATTGTGCACTCATGGGTGGGGAGTAGGTGGGGACCGAAAAGAGCTTTTCGCTCGTTTTTTGAGATGAGGTCACGTGCGCGCCGCCCGCCAAACCCCGTCGAGCCCGCCAAAACCCGCCGGCCCAAAATCGCCACGGGCTGCTGCGGCGGCCCCGGCGGTTCCCGCTGTGCCCGCCCGCCCGCGTGCCCGAGGCTCTCTTTTTTTTTTTTGACGTGCGCCTTCTGCCGCCTCGCTCTCGGCTCGCCTGCGGTGCGAGCACCTACAACTATGGCCAACTCGAGGTTCGAGTACGTCAAGCAGTTCGAGCGGGAGAACTTCCTCCTCCCGCAGACACACATCCTCATCCGCGTGGACGGCAAGGGCTTCCACAAGTTCTCGCAGTTCTACGGCTTCGCCAAGCCCAACGACGCCAGGGCGTTGGCGGTGATGAACGCGGCCGCCCGCGCGTTGATGGAGCAGTTCCCCGACATCGCCATGGCCTACGGCGACTCCGACGAGTACCTGTTCCTCCTCCGCCGCGACTGCGACCTCTTCGAGCGCAGGGAAATGAAGTTGGTGTCCACGTTCGCGGCGTACATGTCCGTCAACTACTTGATGCACTGGAACCGCGAGTTCCCCGAGAAACCCATCCAGCCCGAGCGGCTCCCGACGTTTGACGCCCGCGCCGTCGTGTACCCGAACGCGGCCACCGTGCGCGACTACTTCAGCTGGCGCCAGGCCGACTGCCACATCAACAACTTGTACAACACCGCCTTCTGGAGCCTCATGCTCAAGTGCGGCATGTCGGGCCAGGAAGCCGAGGCCGCGCTCAAGGGCACGCTCGCCAAGGACAAGCACGAGATTCTCTTCTCCCGCTGCGGCATCAACTACAACGCAGAGCCGGACATGTTCAAGAAGGGCACGGTGCTCGTGCGCGAGTACGAGAACACGCCTGCGGAGGCCAGCGCCCGCCAGAAGCAGCGCGCGGAAAAGGCCCGCCGCAAGGCCCAGCTCGTGCAGTGCCACGCCGACATCATCGGCGACGACTTCTGGGCCCTGCGGCCGTGGCTCCTCCAGTGAAACTGCTCCCCCCCCCCCCCCCCCCCCCCCCCCCCCCCCCCCCCCCCCCCCCCCCCCCCCCCCCCCCCCCCCCCCCCCCCCCCCCCCCCCCCCCCCCCCCCGCCCCCCCCCCCCCCCCCCCCCCCCCCCCCCCNATAATACATTCCCTTCTATGCTTCTACGTATCAGTGGATGCCCTTGGCAGCCAACGCGTCCTTGACGTGGCCGTAGACCTTCTCGACCGGCTCGTCGCAGCGAAGCTTCACCACGCGGTCCTCGCGGTCAAAGTGCTCCACCACAGGCATCGAGGTGTCGACAAAGGTGCGGAACCGCTTCTTGATGCTCTCGATGTTGTCGTCGGTTCGGCCGCTGGTCTTGCCCCTCTCCATGAGCCGCTCGAGCATCACGCTCTCGGGGCACTCGAAGAAAATGGTGAACGCAGACTTGACAATCTTCTGCTCAAAGGTGAGCGCCTGGTCCATTTTTCTCGGGAAGCCGTCCACGAGGAACCGCTTGTTGCCTTGCCCGTGGTGGGACGTGATGGCCTGCTCGAGCAACGCAATGGTCACCTCCTGCGGCACAATCGTGCCCTCCTTGATGCACTGCGCAATGAGCTCGCCGTACTTGGACCCCTCCCGCTTCTGCTCCTCTCTCAACAAGTCGCCGGCGGACAAGTGCACAAAGCCCATGTCCTTGACGAGCCGGGCGCACTGCGTTCCCTTACCCGACCCCGGGCCGCCCAACACGAAAATGACGCTCACGTCCTTCTGCGAGAAGGCGGGGCCCGCCGCGGCCGGGCCTTGGGGCTCGGCGGCAGAAAGCGGCTTTTCCTTGCTGTAGACGGTGGCGGCGAGCGTGGACCCGACGGCCAACACGGCAAGCGCCCCGAGAATCTTGCCCTGGGCGCCCTTTGGTGGCGGCGCCTGCTGGCCGGCCCGGGACGAATTGAACCGGGGCCGGGCCGCCCGCAACGCGCTCCAGCACGGCGCACGTGGCGTTCTGCAGGCCAGAGCCAAACTTGTTCTCCCAAGCATAGTAGTTGATGAGAAACAATTAGGACTGTATCGATAGCCATGCGACTGCCAATACGCAAACAGCAAATGCCTCCGTCCGAGAATTTTGGAATCTTCGTCTGTCGCTTGTCGTTCCCTTCCATTGTCTTTGTGTTTTCATGGTATATTTTAGTCACCTTGGTTTTTTTCTGCAATTGCTAGAATTGGAGTTATGTGAGTACTTTTCCAAACTCATGAGCATTCAGCAGAATATTGCAAAAACACATGTCGACACTAAAAATCGGAAATTGCTATTCTGGTGAATTCAAAGCGTCCATGCTTCACTGTAGGGCTATATCCACCTCCGAAACACTCTTCCATCACGAATCATCGTTTTTTGTGCCTTTCATTGGATGCATTTGACAGATCCACGCAGTGAGGCATCCATCACATGATCCAACGGCCACGAGTTTCCCCAAAATCAGCCTCGTCCACTACCCAAGTCATATTCTGTTTTGCACTGAGCATCTACCAAGGAAAGCGTGCCTACCATCATTTCCAGGCCTCAAACGTCGGCCATATCGTCATTTACTTAAATAGCCTAATGGTGTTTTCTTCACGACTGTGCTCGTAACGCTTTGATCTGAACGCAGAGTGACTGTGGTAATAAATAGTTCCAGTGTAGGAAGGCCAGCAGCAGGATCAGACCGAGAACTTCGCAAACACCTTGTCGTCGAACCGGTAGTATTTGCCGTTGATGCCCTCGGGCCATTCCCCAGTGGCCAAGTTCGCGTACACCGTGGCGGGGACCTCGGGGGCCAACAACTGCCCGTTCTTGTGCAAATCCAAGAACCGCTGCAAGCTCTCCTCGGTCATGCCCTTCCCAAACTTCTCGCGAATGTCTCTCTGCATGTCTGTGGCGACCACGCCTGGGGCAATGGAAACGGTCTGCAAACCGGGGTTCTCAACGTGGATGGTGCTCACCAAGAGGTTCACGGCAGCTTTGGAGGAGCCGTACGCACCCCACCCGGGGCGTGCGCCTGTGGAGGCGCCCGACAGCACGACGATGAACTTGCCGCCGGTGGCCTTCAAGTGCGGGATGGCCTCTTGCGCCAACTGGGCCACGGAGAAGAAGTTGATGTCGAAGAGGCGCTTCCACTGCGCAAAGTCCGCCTTCTCCACGTGCTCCACGGGCTCCAAGACGCCGGCGTTGGCGACAATGGCGTCAATCGCCCCGAACGTGTCCAAGGCCAACCCAACGGTTTTGGCTGCGGTGGAGGCATCGGCAATGTCTGCGACCAACGTAGCCACTCTCTCGCCGTAGGCGGCCTTCAACTCGTCCAACGGCTTCTGCGAGCGGGCCACTGCAACGAGGTTGTGCCCAGGCGACTGCTCGAGGTAGATTCTGGCGATGGCGGCGCCGATTCCTGGCCGTTAGTGCTGATGTAGCTGCAATGCGATGGTACATACCTCTGGAGGCGCCGGTCAAGATCAACGTGTGGGTCATGGTGGTTTGTTTGTCAGGGAAAAGAGTGGAGGATGCTGGATAGTCCGGAGAAGAATGCAAAAAAAGGAATGTGGGGCGGGAGGAATGTTTAAGTAATGTTTCCCACGCTGACTCCGAAATGCGGCGGAAAGTATACCCAGAATGCTGGTGCGCCACGCTCGCAAAACACCAAAATAGATTAGACTTTACACAAACAGGCAATTGGAATCAAATGGAGCCTATAAACAGGCGCCCGCTCATCTTGCATTTGCACCTGGCCGTTTCCGGGCTCTTTGGTGGGGGTCGTGTGCGCACCGCACGATAAAGCGACAGGAGTCTGCACCACAATACATCACCACTCCACCAACACGTCTGGCTTCGCCTTTCCCTCGGAAGCCGCCCTACTCCTTTACTAGCAATTCGTCGAATTCTCCCCCCAAAAAAAGCCCATTCCCGGTTTTGCTAGGGCTTTTCTTGCGCCAATCCAAACAACCGCCAATATGTACGGCAGTAACAGGCCCACCATAAATCGGGCGAACCTAGCCGAATCCCCCGGCGGCCCGTTCCAAAGAGACCTGTCCAATGCCTCGCCAAAACCGTCTGCCATGGAGCTGAAACGCAGATTCAACATGAACACCCCGTCGTTCCAGCCTCTGGTTCAGTCCGTCACAAGCAAATTCTCGGCGTTGTCGCCAAAACTCAAGGAAATCCCGGTTTTCGTGCCCGCCGGCATGGACTCCCCGACGCCAGCGTCGCAAGAGCAGCTGGCGGGCTCCTTCACAGCGAGGAAGTTCAACGCCTCCACGCCGTCGTTTACGCCCTCCAGTCCATACGACGGCTACGCGCCCAACAACGCGACACCGAGCGAGAACTACGGCCAGTTTGGCGCCTCGGGCGGACTCCAGAACACGCCCCAGACAATGCAGGCCGCCCCGCTGAAACAGCAAAACCCATATCTCCCCAGCGCCAACGCAGCGTCGAACGCCTCGGCCGCGGCAGACTTCATGTACCCGAGCCAGGCGGCGCCGGCGTACCCGTTGAACTACCATCTATACGCGCCTGCACCGCCGCCTCGATTGGCGGCTCAGTTGGGGCAGCACGAGACGAACGCCAACGACTTGTTCATTCCCAACGACTTGCGCGAGACCATCACGAAAAGAAACGAAGCCACCTTGCAGACATTGCCACTGCTGTCGCTACCTGATACAGTGGGGGTGTACCACTCTTTAGTGCCTATTGACGCCAATCTAGAACAGATCTCCACCGTCTACCAACTCCCGTCGTTCGTCTACAAAGTGCACAGCAACAATGACGGGCTTCCCTACGCCATGCGTAGGTTGGACTACAGCGCAAAACTCCGCATATTCGACGAGCTCCCGTTCTCCACAGTCAAGAAATGGAAGTCTCTCACGAACCCTAACGTCGCCCGGTTGCACGACGCCTTCACATCCGTCAGCTTTGGCATACAGGGCGAACCGGCCTTGTGCTTGGTCTACGACTACTATCCATTGGCCAACACGTTACAAGAGCAGCACCTCACGCGGAAATTGGGCGGCAAATTGGAGCGAGTCACGGACGAATTGCTCTGGACGTACCTCGTCCAGTTAGTGGGCGCCGTGATCTCCATCCACGAGGCCGGGTTGCACGCGGGCAGCTCTCTTTCATTGAGCAAAATCTTGGTGACGGGAAAAAACAGAGTCAGATTGGGAGGCGTGTGTCTGGACGACATCTTGGACTATGAGGAGCTCGAAGCAAAGAAGAATGACATTGGCGCGGAGCAGGTTGCCAAAGAACTACAAATCGCTGACATCAGAAAATTGGGTGCACTCGTGACCGACCTAGCAAGCATTAGCCTCCCCATTTCTGCGCGAGGGCTCCCCACCGACCAGGTTCTCAACAGCTTACAAAGCTCGCCATACAACGCCTTCAGCGGCGAGCTCATAACTGCGGTGCAGGCTCTAAGCAATGCTGACGCGGATTTTGATTTGCAGGAATTCTTCAGCAGCCATCTTTCCAGACGTGCGTTGAAGTTGCTCAATGGACTCCAAGACCTGTCGGACTACTTCGAGAGCCAACTTCTGTCGGAGGTCGAGAATGGGCGCCTATTCCGGCTCTTGGCCAAACTCAACTTTGTCTGTGATCGCCCGGAAAGGGAGGAGGATACCAGCGGAGGAGCCTTTGTGTTGAAGCTGTTCAAAGACTACTTGTTCCAGAGCACTGACGAGTACGGAAGCCCGATGATGGATCTTTCGAAGCTTTTGACCAATTTGAACAAGTTGGACGTCGGCGTGGAGGAGAAGATACTCTTGATTTCACGCGAGGAAGACACATGTATGATAGTGAGTTACAAGGAGGTGAAGGATATAATTGATGCCAAGTTCCGGGCCCTCGTCAGATAGGGCCGGGATTTGGAGGGTCTAGAATGAAGAAGGAGGCCAAGAAGGGCTAGAAGATAGAGGCTAATCGAAAAAGCGAGAAAAAAGATTTAGGCCCGTTTGCCCCGGAAGCACTATGAAGTAAGATGGTGCGGCGACAGCGGAGAACAAATCAGACGTTGGGACACGGAGCAATCAACGCAGAATACGGATAAAAATAGCGAGAAACTGGATAACCCACGGCAAGTAGCCAAGCGTAACAAGAATACAACATCAGAATAATACAAAATTGCAGAAGACTCCTTTCCAAGATAAGCCCAACATTCCAGTCATCAATTTGCCGTTTTCGCACATCCGCCCAGTCATGCACCGGTGCGACTCACCGCACGTGACCCGAGGAAATGGTGACTAACTATGCAGAGGTGAGTAATTCGCGCGGGCGTGATATATAAGTGTGCCGAGCCACAGCGTTGGGAATTACGGACACTTGACACTGCTCCAACACCTGCTACATCGGATCTGGTTTGATACTGGCATCTAACCCACACGACACCCTCACGACACACGACCCACGCCCCGCATCCGAACTCCCCGGTTCACTTCGCTTATCTGTTATCTCGGGCACTTTAGTTATCTGCTGATACTGAGTGCTACTGAGAGCTTCCAGATTGCCCACCCCCAACCGCCCCGTTTTCTTTTCGGGCCCCCCCTTTTTGCATCCGAGGCTGCTGGTCATTCCTCCCTTTTTTTCTTGATTTCTCCCATACCCCTGTCGAAAATGTCGGGCTCTATCTAGAGACCGGACGCTTATCTTTGGATCCCTAACTTCCGCTTATGACTACTCCCGACAGCGTGAGCTCGCCACGGTGCTCCGGGCTGCCCGCCCGTGACTCGACCCCCATCTTGTCAGAGCACTATCCCCCAAACAACTTGAAGTACTACAACGAACACTTGAACAAAAGCCAGTTCAACTCGATCTTGACCACCTGCGCCTTGAGACTCCTCGGACTCTGCTTCCCGGAGAACCACGGCACGGACGAGCACAAGTTGCGGTACTTCATCATCGAGGTGTTGAGACGGTCGAAGACCACCACCCAGTCGTTGCAGATCTGCTGCTACTACTTGGCCAAGGTGGTGAGCAGCACCCAGACCAGCGTCACGTGCCCCAAGAAGTTGTTCTTGGGCATGATCATCTTGGCGTCCAAGTTCAACCAGGACCACAACTACTCGTTCAAGACGTGGTTGAAGGTTTGCGGGTGCAGCCAGGATGAGGAGAACGCCAGCCTCAATCTCAAGAAGTTGAAGGAGGTGGAGACCGCGTGCCTCGCCCTCCTCGACTACAAACTCTACATCAACGAGGCAAAGTACGAGAACTGGTGCAACGTTCTCTTGATCTTCGGGTACGACTTTGTCTCGTTGCACCACGTCAACCTCGGCATCTTGAACTGGTGCTCGGCCAACGACTGCGCGCAGAAGTTGCAAAAGTGGCGGCGGTTCTTGGTGCGCATGGACGACGGCCAGTTGAAGCAGGCCAAGGTCAACTTCAAGCATTACTACTCGCACCAGATCGGCTCCAAAGTCATCACCGCATCTGCGCCCACCAAGGTGGACCTGCTCTTTTCCAAGCGTTCGTTCGAGGACCCATACCCGGGGAACGCCAAGAGGGTGTGCACGTAACAATACATCATTCACTTCCACATTTGTAGCAAGAGGGAGACAGCCTTGTCTCGCTGACGAGCGGTCGAATTTATTGTACATAAGAAAAAGCCAACAATGGCATGACTAGGTGGCAATGGGGATGGCGCCGTTCAGCGCCTTGTTCAACTGCACGTTGGCGTTCTGCGCCGCGTCCTTGGCCTCGGACACCTTCTGCGCAGCCACTGCCTCGGCCTTGGTGACGGTGTCGGCAGCGTACTTCTGCGACGTCTCCTTCAATGGCTGCAAGTACTCGGAGTTGGCGTTCTTCAACAACGACACGCCAGTCTGCACCGACGCAGAGGCAACCTTCACGTAGTAGTTGCCCTCGGCCGTGTCAAACTCCTTGCGGTAGGTGGAGGTCACGGCGTTGGACACCTCCGACGACTTGGCGGTGAGCAAGTCACGCGACCTCTCGAACGTGTCGCTGAGGATCTCCACGGACTTTGCAAGCTCGTCCTTGGCCACCGCCTCGGCCTCCTTGGCAGCCTTCTTGCTCTCGGGCAAGATCTTGTCCACCGTGGCAGAAGCGTACTCGTTCACCGGCTTCAACACGTGCGAGGCGGCCTCTTTCCCTTGGGTCTTGGCCGAGACAACGCACGACTGCACGGCGCCCACCACACTGGCCGCTTTCTGCTGGTAGGGTGCAACGTATGGCTGCACTTTGCTCTCAACGGAGGTGTACGCCCCAACGCCCCGGGTCTTGACGGCGCCGGCGAGGCCCGTGGCGGTGTCGAAGGACTTCTGGCCGATGGCCTTGCCGGTTTTGGCCAAATTGGTGTCGTTGATTTTAGCCGCCACACCGTCAACCAGGGAAAGCAAGCAGTCGGCCTTGAGATCAAAAAAGGTGAGGAGCTTCAAGAGGAAGGGAGACTTCACCACCACGTTGTCGAGGACGAAGTTGATCAAGGCAAACGTATACGTGTACAAGATCTGCATGTACTTGTACGACAAGACGTAGTCGCAGGCCTGCTTCACATATACATAGGAGCCAAGGTGCTGCACCGACTTGGAGGTGTACGGCTTGGACATTTCGGGAACAACCAACATTGCTGCGTATTTTACTATGCGGGACGGGAGGTATTTATACTTGTGCTGGGTGCGGCGTTTGTGTCTGGAGGACAATGAGTCGGAGATTCAGGAGCAAGAAGTAGGGAGCAATTAGCACATGATAATCGAAGATAAGTGAGGCGCCGCCCGTTCCGTCCTGCACAGAACAATGCAACGGCCGGGGGCACAAAGTGGAATTCCCCCAGACCGTCGCTCTCCGTTCACGTACTTACAGGCAGTTGGAGGTATTCCACTGGTGCTGCCCCGCTCTTTCTTTTCTTTTTTTCGCTGCGGGCTCGCTGGAAACGCTGGTTCCAGAACGGCTCTCACGAGCTTGCATCAGGGGCACGCTTACAGTTTCCTTCTGCAGGGTGCGTATAAGCTTGCGAAAGGTTCAGATCTGACCACCAAAGGAGCCTGTGTTGATTCATACTGCAGAGATGCCCTGGCAACGAACCCGGCACTCGGCTTTTTCGGAAAAAAAAACCTGTCAAATGCGTGTTGTTCCTCGGTTCGTTCTGCCGAGGCGTTAAACGCCGGCTGTGCCGAGGTTATTAGCGATGAGATGCACTAACAATAGAAACTGATCCGGACAGGCCTCGTGAATTGCTTTTGGGTTCTTCACGTTCTGTGTAGCTCATCTTTACTCTCCGATTCATGCTTTCTCCACATACTGACCCTCCTCTCTCTCCTCTCACTTCTTTTCTGTTTACTTTTATTGTGGCGCTATTACTGCTGCTTGCACTCTGGAGGCTGCTCCTTGGGGCCGGACTCGTTGATGTTCTCGTCGTCCTCCTCGTCATCGTCCTCACTGTCAAACTCGTCGTCCTCCTCAGACTCGAACTCGTCCGGGTAGCCAATTCCCACGGCATCTCCAGTGAACCAGTCAATGGCACGTGGAATCAATCTGTCCTTGATCTCTTCACCCAACTGGTAGTCCAACTCCAATCTCTCTTCCAAGTCGGCGTCCTCGTCGTCCTCTTCGTCCTTTTCGACATCGGAGCCTTGCTGTGGAGGCTTTGGTGGGTCAAAGAAGTTGAAGAACGACTCGGTGGGCGTCAACTTCTCGATTGTTCTCGTTTGCTTGGTGGTCTTGTTTCTCTGCTTTCTTCTCTCGATGTTGATGGTGACATTCTGCTCCTTCGACTTCCAGTTGATCTCACACCCGTCGGCGTGGTCGTAGACAAAGTCGCCGGAGTAGCCCAATTCCGCCTGGTAGTGGTAGGTCTTGGTCAACAACTGGTTGCTCAAGAACTCGTTCTCGTTGAACTCGAAGATCAACTCGAAGCCGGGCGTGTCCAAGTACTCCATCCGGATGTCCTTCAAGTACTGCAACACCTCGCTGTCTCTCTCGGTGATGGTCTCGCTGACGGTGCTCAAGTTCTCCAACGCGGTCAACCAGAAGTTGGGCACGCCCTTGACGTCGCCCTCGTCCTCGTCGCCGTCCTCCTCGTGGTCGTGGGGCTGCTCGTCGTTCTCGGCCTCGATTTCCTCGCCAACCTCAACCTCCTCCGCCGTAGGCTCCTGGTCGCCGTTGACAAGCGCCTTTCTTCTCTCGTACAAGGGCTCGTACTTCTTGAAGTACTTCTTCTCCAACTCCAACAACTCCTTCTGGAACTCGGCCTCCATTTTCATCTGCAGTTGCTGGATGGCCTTCAAGCCCAAAACCCGCTTTCTCACGGCCCGGGGCAATTGGTCGATGTAGCCGCTCTGCTGACCCACCAAGGTGCCCAACTTCCCCTGGATCATCGACAAGAGCGCCGGGTTGTTGGCCAACTGCTTGCTCAAGTTGTTCTCGTCCTCCTCGGAAATGGTGGCGACATTGGGCTGCTGCTTGAGATACAGGTTGGCGACACTCGAGGGCGTATTCTGAGGCGTGGGCGCTTTGGATATGTCGCTGGGTTTCCGAATGGGTTCAGACATGTTACTTGGCGGTGTCGGCTAATTTTTTTTGGAATGCTTGGGAACAGAAGGGGAGGATGCGCGTCACGTGTACGGGGGGCGTCCACTCTTCCACGCGTTGGCCTGCAGCCCAGAGACCGGGAATTAGCCAATTTGAGAGCCGGGCGCCTGGCCCTGGGAGGGCGTTTTCGGTTTTGGGCACAGCGGGCGCTTTGGCTTAATTGCCGTAGGAAATTCCTCTTTGCTTAATTTTGTCGAGTTTGCTCGAATTGCTCGCCTTTTTTGTCACCCAATAGGTTATCTCGATACCTCGATACCTCATTACCTCTTGTTACATTTTGATACGTCTCAATACTCTCAGTACGTCTCGAGACGTCTCGTAACAGCTCGCGGCCTTACAATTCTCTCTAAACATTCTTTGCCGATATTGCACAAAGCGATCTTTTTTCTCTTTCCTTCATTGCTATCACCTCGTCCGCTTCGTACTGGGCACTACCCTATGAAGCTAAAAGTGCTATGAGGATGATGCAGCTCCAGCCTGTCCAAACAATTACTGTACAGATGGGTGCCTTTGGATTCCAAAGTGTTCTCTTTTCCAACATTGTCTTCTCCATGCTTAATTGGGTTTGCACCCAAACTCGTCAGTACGCAATGCCAATGCCAAATGGCAAATTGGAAAAACTCAGCAAGCTTTTGATTTGGCATTATTTGGCTTCTGACCACCGTACTGTCTCCATTTACTCTTGCTGTATTGCAGGTGGTCAGATACCCAATAGTGATGGAGTAATAAATTGGGAATAACGAGCCCGGAACTCCATGAATTCCCTCAAGTGTAAATCGGTAGACTTTCGCTCCTCTGTCTGGCTGCCTGGTCCAACTTTTACTTACGCCACTACAGGCAGTGATGAATGGAATTTGTAGTGAGCTTCAGCCTCTCACTTCTACAATCAAGTTTAGCTTTCATTCCTTTTCGTTTCTCGTTAATAAATACTAGGCCGCGTCCGGGATGTCGTCATATTTCCCGTCCAAGTACCTTTCCACGTCGTCCTTTCTCTTCTCCCACTCGCCCACCTGCGCCAATCTGGACTCGATCTCCTGGATTTCGTTGTCGATGGTCTTCAAGTTCTCCTCCGACGTCAAGTCGTGGAATATGTACTCGCCCGTCTCTGAGCCGTCCTTGATTTCCAAAATGTAGTCATGGTACTTCATCAACAACGGTCTGTGCGAGAACGTGATGAACGAAATCTTCTTCTTCTGGAGCAACTCGAAAAGATAGTCTTCCACGTCGGTGCTGACGGCGTTTGTGGACTCGTCCAACACAACGAACTTGGGGTTCTTGAAGAGGACGCGGGCGATGCTCATTCTCTGTTTCTCGCCGCCACTGAAGACGTCCTTCCAGTCCTTCTTGACGTTGAAATTGCCCTCTCTGGTGAGCAAATACTCCAACTTCACCTCGCGCAAAATGTGGTACAAGTGGTCGTCGTTGTAGCCCATTGCAAGCATGTCGTCGTAGGAGTGGGGGTAGATGATCTGGTCCCGCAAGTTGCCGTTGGTGAAGTACGTTTTTTGCGGCAAGTAGAAGATCTCGTCGTCGCTGGGCTTGGACAACAACCCGTGGTACAACGGCCACAAACCCGCCATGATCCTGCCGATGGAGGTCTTGCCGCACCCGTTGGGGCCAAGAACCAAGAGGTTGTGGGCGGTCAGAAGCTGGAAGTTGAGCTTGTTGATGAGCGGCTCGCCCTCAGACCCGTTGACGCCAGGAATGATGACGGGGATGTTTTCGAGGCGGATGCCGCCCACGTAGTTCTTCTGGATCGTGCCCCGAATGTCGTTGAGCCCGTTTTTGGACCCGTAGTTGAAGGTGGGCGAGTGTGTTCTGTGCAAGGTGGTGAGCAAGTTGAACACCCGGTCCGTGTACCCGGTCAATTCCGAAATGTCCTTGATGGAGTACATCAACCTGGAGCCGGCGTCGGCAAGCGACAAGAGCAAGCGCTTGTTGATGATGAACTGGCGCATGTTCTGGTTCTTGTCGACCGGGGTTCTGGTCGCCACCGGCGCCGCCTCTCCCTCATCGACCAAGTCGCTACTCGCTTTGGGCCAGATGTCCTCCAAGAACACGGGCAACCCCGCGAAAAAGTAGCCCCACGCTGACCACGTGTACTTCAACACATAGTCCTCGAGCACGGAGTAGGAAAACGACACGTTGATCTCCTTGGAGATGTGGCCCATCAAGCTGTCGAACGTTTCGCGGAGCTTGGCCTTCTCAATGAGCGAGCCTTTGTAGAAACCCACCTCCTCAGAGTTGGTGATGAGGTTCAAATGCTGGTTGTAGTAGGTGCCTTCCAAGTGGGTGCGTTGGGCGGAGAGTTTGCCGAACAGCGGCGTGAACCTCTTGAGGAGCAACGCGGTTGCGAAATAGTTGGCGAAAATGCCCACCAAGGCGCCCGTCCCCAAGGTGTCCCGCAAGTACACGGAGAAAAACACCAAGTCGATGAACGGCTTGCCCATGCTGGAGAAGAGCCCGCAGATGGAGTCGCAGAACTTGGTCACGTCGTTGGTGATGTACTGGTCGATGTTCTCGATTTCTGCGCTCTGGAACGAGATCTTGTAGTACGCCATCACCTGGTCCAAGTACATGTCGTGGATGTACCGGATCAAGTTTGTTCTGAAGCCAAGCGATAGTCTGTTGGTCAAGTACTTGATGGCAGCGTTGGTGTAGGACGCCGGGAACGCAATCAAGATCCAGTAGATCAAGTCACGCACAAACTTTTTGCCGTTGGCGGAGATCAAGTTCTTGACAATCTGCCCGTCCAACTTGGCCACGATCAACGAGAGCCACGTGCGCAAGATCAAGAAGAAGCACTGCGAAAGCAACAACGACGTGTTCTTGGAGTAGAACCGCGGGATCAAGATGCGCCAGATGATGACGATCTGGTTGAGGAACCTCGAGTGCAAGAGGTCGTTCTGGTGCTTGAACCGCTGGTCGAGGTGGAACGTCTTGTACAAGTACTTGTCGGCGGCGTAGCGGTCTCTGTTGGGCTTGGGCACGATGATCCGCGTGGTCAGGTCTTTTCCCTTGGGGATGTAGATTTCACGGGAGCCGTTTTTCAAGACCGTGGAGCTTTGGCGAATGAGCTGCGGGCGGTTGGCGCGTGCCGCAGACCGGTACTCGCTCCAGCTGTGAAGTAGGGTCCGGAGAGCGAAGTAGGCGCCGATTCCAAAGGTGCTGATGATGGTTCCGAAGAAGAGCACCACGGGCCGACTCTGGTAGTTGATGGAGACCTTGTTGTCTTTGTAGACGAGGATGAACTCCCGCAAAATCAGCACGATTTTGCGGACATCGTCTTTGTTGTACGAGGTCAAGCGGGAAATGGGGATCATGGTGCAAAAGAAAGTGGCACCGATGGTTTATTACCCCACAAACGAGCCGAGGTTCCATAGTGCGCAGCAAAAAAGATAACGAAGCAGGACAAGAGAACGAGACAGGACAAGAGAAGACCGGAAATTGAAGGAAGCTGAAAAGCACCAATTTCTCGTAAACCGCCGTGGCAACGTTTTTTCCAGGGTGGGTCAGCTTGCTTCTCTTGTGGTCACAGCGGATGCCGACACAATAGATGCCAACACAAGAGTTGCCAACACAAGAAGATGCCAACCCGTCGCCACCTTTTGCAAACACCCACGCTTGCAGGTCTCAAGCTCTCCATTTGAACTGCTGTGACCAACTGTTCCCCCCAGTCCTCTCTACGCCGTTTTCTTGTGTCGTTCATTACTATTACCTCTTCATCTTGCTCTGCACACACTGCTTGAAAAGAGCAAACTCCTTCTGGCAGGCGTCCTTGGCAATGTTGCTGTACGACTTGAAGACGCAGTCGCCGTAGGCTGCGCCCAACACCGAGCACTCGGCGCTGGCGTGCATGAGTTTCGCCGCTGGTCTGGTTTTCGACATCGGGGCTTTTCGATGGTGTGCGCGAGCGCTCGAAGCGGGTGCCGCTCGACTACCAGGTGACGGTCATTTTATGGAATTTTTTGAAATTTTTTTTTTGGCTGGTGCTCAGACTGACACGGCATGGGATGGAATTTATGGCGTGAGCAGATTGAACTTTGGTGCCAAGCGTAGTGTTACGAGTACAGTCACACTTCGGCTGAAAAGTGCACTGGCAGATTTAGATCGATAAGATTCTACAGATAATCGGAATTTTGAAGGGAAATGAATGCGGAGGTAATGCACGGACTTTCTCTTTCTCGGCGGTCGTGATTGTTGAAAAGGATCATAGAGGCCACGGCCACAAACCCACCTGTTGTTGAGTCGATTGCCTTGAGATCGGTGAGCTACAGACCACATCTACTTTAGTCAACAAAAGAATCTACTGTCAGTCTCGCTTTTTGTCTTGAGATGGCTAGTGCCAGCATTGGGCTCCACAATGTCTTCCAGGTCCCAGCAGCGGAACCCACTGTCTATTGTCTATTTAAACTTCTCCTCCACCAGGTACACCAACTTCATGGACTGCTCCATGAACATCAAGGTCAAGATCGAGTGCGGGCCCACGCGGAACAACTGCGCCCAGAAGCCCTTGTAGAGCGCGCTCAAACCCTCCGTCCGCACGGTCTTGGCAAAGCAGTCCACGGGTCCTTTGTAGAGGTTGCCCTTCTGGTTGTACAACCTCGTCAAAACCACGTCCCACGGGTTCATGACAATGGACACCCCCAAGCCCGCCATCGACGACGACACAAAGTGCAAGCCGATGGTGCCGTCCTTCATCAAGCCGTGGTCCAAGAGGTAGTTCTTGGTCAAGTTGTAGACCGGCAACTGCGCCGCGGAACCGGCGCCCGTTCTCAACACGGCCGCATCTGTGCCGCGGAAAAGGCCGCGGACGCCCTCGTTGACGAAGATGGTGCGCAAGCCGTCGTACACGCTTTTGTAGTGCGTCTGCTGGCCCACGGCGGCCAGGCCGTTCTTCAACAGCTTGTTGTACGACTGCATGCGAGTCTTGATCAAAAACAACGGGTTGGCGATGATGGCGCCCGCCGACCCGGACACCACCCCCGAGAGCACGTTGACCATCAAGTTCTGCGGGATGCGCGAGCTGTCCTCGTGGAACTGCGCCGGCCGCAACACCTTGGTGAGGTAGTATCTGCTGGGCTCGTAGAGCCCGATGCGGCACCCGTTGAGCCCCAACTGGTAGATGTACCCGCAGAACAAGCCCTGCTGCAACCCGCGGAGACCCTCGTTCCGGAAGATCAACACGGCGGCCTGGGCAGGGTTCTTGTAGATGCGGGCGGTGCTGTTTGCCGAGAGCTCGCCCTGCAACTGCATCCTGGTCTTGATCAATTCGATGGGGTTGGTGAAGGTGACGGCGCCACAGGCGGCAATGCCGCCGGCGACGAAGCCCCCCGCCACCGAGATTCTCTGCGAAAGCGGCTTTTCCGAGGCCGGTGCTGACATGGTGAAGAGTGCGTATCCGGAGGCCGAAAAAACGTCGGTGGATACGCGGGGAAGCCGCTCCCAGCCAGAAAAATAAAAAAAAAAAAAAGGGGAGCGACCGCGAGCGGGCGGCGCCTGGCGGTGAAGCGAGTGGCTGGCGGTGAAAGGAGTGGCCGGCGGCGCCGGCTGGGTCCATTGGGTGGGTCGTGGCCCGGGGCCCCGTCGAAAGCGGCGCATGGAGGCAGGCGTGGTTGGCCGGCGGCCGGCGCGAACGCCGATAAGACGTCAGGGCGCAAACGGGCACGCTGCCAAAAGCGGGCGCTGGCCGCCGGGCGCAAGGGCCTCTTCTTATCAAGGCGAGGGCCCCTTTCCAAACGTCTCGTTCAGATCTGTGGGGTCGCTCCGTATACCAGACAATGCGTCGCGCCGGAAGCGCAAAGCGAGATTGTGCGCCCCACGGCCCCGAATCCAGATGCCGCCAGCCGCGCCGGCGGCCAGCGCTGGGCCCGGATGCGCCGGGACGCGGCCCACAGCCCGGCGCCGAAAACAGCCCGCGGCCGGAGCCCAAGCACGTCCTGCAACGGCCTTTGGACAGCCTGTGTTGCAGCGTGCCACGCCGGTGCGGCATGATTGGCCGTTGGGTGCGGCTTCGCACTAGAGCGGCGCGGGCCAAAAATAGCCCCGAACAATGATCCGCCGCCCGAGAAGACGTCGACAGGGCGATTGTGGTTTTTTTAGTCTTCCGTGGCGCCGTTGCCTCTCGCTTGCCCGCCACGCTCTCGTGCGCCGCCCGCTCGCGGGATCGCCCCACTGTGTTTGTTGGTGGTTTCTTCTTTCCTTTCCTCCTTCGCCAAAGCTTCTTTGTTCTTTCTTCTTCTTCCTGCCTGCCGTTTCCGTCTTAGGCGCACCGCTTCGTGGAGACGTGTGGGGACCCACGCCGGGGGCAAGCCCGCCGGCGACGGCCGCGGCACGGCCAGCACCGCCGCCCGCCCGTGGCGCCCGCCCGCCGTTTTGTGCCAACGGCCGCTTCCCCCATTTCTTCCCGGGGCCGCCGTGCCCGCACATCTCGCCGTGCGTCTCCATGCGCAGTGCTGCACGCACGTTCCGGCCCTGTGAGTATAAAGCTAGCCACGCTACCGGAGGCAGAAAAGCACCCATTTTTTTTTTAGCCTGCCCCACTTCTCCGTCCCGGGCCACTCTACAGCACTCGGCAAAAGTAGTTCCGTCGCCCCACCAGCACGACCCCTGCAGCTGTCTCCCCGCAAGCCGCCTCCCCTCGCCCAGCGCCGTGCCCCGACAAAACGCAACAGCGCCCGGCCCCACCAGCGCCCCCGGCCTGCCGCTCGCCGTCTATCTCTCCCGCCGCTCAGCCGCCCAGCGCCCCGCCGCCGTTCCGGCCCGCCGCCGTGGTTTCTCGATCGCACTCAAATTTTCGCACCTACAACTACACGGATCATACTCCCGCCTGCTTGCACCTGAAACACCCCCCGCTCGCTGAGCCCCCCCGCCTCCCCTCCCCACCACCACACCGCCTCTCCCACCCGCTCCCACCATGGCGTACTCCGGAAGAACCGTCAACAAGGTGTTCAACCAGGACTTCATCATCGACAAGCGGTTCAGCATCATCAAGGAATTGGGCCACGGCGCGTACGGCATCGTGTGCTCGGCGCAGTACGACGACGGCCACGGCGCGGCAAAGAACACCGTGGCCATCAAGAAGATCACCAACATCTTCTCCAAGAAGATCCTCTGCAAGCGTGCCTTGCGCGAGTTGAAGCTCTTGCAGTTTTTCCGGGGGCACAAGAACATCACGTGCCTCTACGACTTGGACATTGTGCCTAACCCGGCCACGGGGCTCTTCAACGACATCTACTTGTACGAGGAGCTCATGGAGTGCGACATGCACCAGATCATCCGCCTGGGCCAGTCGCTCACCGACCTGCACTACCAGCTGTTCATCTACCAGGTGCTCTGCGGCTTGAAGTACATCCACAGCGCAGACGTGCTCCACCGCGACTTGAAGCCGGGCAACTTGTTGGTCAACGCCGACTGCGAGTTGAAGATCTGCGACTTTGGCTTGGCCCGCGGCTTCTCCGAGGACGCCGAGCAGAACTCGGGCTTCATGACAGAGTACGTCGCCACACGCTGGTACAGAGCGCCCGAGATCATGCTCTCCTTCTCCAACTACACAAAGGCAATCGACATGTGGTCTGTGGGCTGCATTCTCGGCGAGTTGTTGGGCGGAAAGCCCTTGTTCCGCGGCAAGGACTACGTGGACCAGCTCAACCAAATCTTGATGGTGTTGGGCACGCCCAAGGAGTCCACCTTGACGAAAATAGGCTCGCCCAGAGCGCAAAACTACGTGCGCTCGCTCCCGATCATGAGAAAACTCCCATACCTGGAGCTTTTGCCGGACGCAAACCCGTTGGCGCTTGATCTTTTGGAAAAAATGATCTCCTTCGATCCCTACGAGAGAATCACCGTCAACGAGGCCTTGGAACATCCATACCTCGCTGTGTGGCACGATCCGCAAGATGAGCCGGAGTGCAAGGTGAAGTTTGACTTCAAAAGTTTTGAAAACGTCGACGATATCGAGTCCATGAAGAAACTCATGGAGAAGGAGGTTAGCGAGTTCAGAGACTTTGTGCGCAAGCCGATCCACGAACAGCAGCGCATCCAGATCCAATTGCAGGAGTACCAAAAGCATCAGCAAGAATTGCAGCAGCAGCAGCAACAGCAACAGCAGCAGCAACAACAACAACAGCAGCAACAACAGCAACAGCAGCATTTGGCGCAATACCACCAGCTGCAAATCCAGCAGCATCTGCAGATACACCAGCAGCAACTACAGGAGCAAAAGAACATTGGCATGATGGAAGAGTTCCCAGAGTTCATGCCGTCGTCCTTCAATGGCATGTCCAATGCCGGCCTCGTGACGAACCCGGACCAGCTACCGAACAACAACTTGCAACATTACAATTCAGTGCCCAAGCCGCAGGAGTTGGAGGAGTTCTCCATGATGAGCAAGTCGCAAGACCCGGAGCTATACAATCTTGAAGAGGAGCTAGGGTTTGGAATGGACGGCGCGCTCTTCCACAACTGAGACCCCATCTGAAGACAATGTTTGCATCTATATACATCTATCCAGAAATCTTGAACCTAAAAATATCACCGCCTTTGGTGTAGACCCAAAAGTCTGTTGGTGAACACGTAAAGCCGTTGATGTTGCCGTGTTTCAGAAGACACGACAAGTCCATCACGGACAAAGGGACCTGAATCGATGGCAACTCCTTGTCGTTGACTATGGCGTGCACCACACAACTCAAATGGGTTTTATAGTCTTTCTTGTGTCTTGCATAGTGCTTTCTGGCTCTCATTTCCATCAAGGAACGATAGAGCGAAAACACGATCTTAGACTGTTCTCCCGGGTTTTCTGGCGGCGTCTGCGTTTGGCTCACGTTCAACAAACTGTTAATGCCCAAGTTGTGGGTATGGAACAAGTCTTCGTGGGCGTTGGACCGAGACCGTGCGTGCGTTTTGGCGCTCGGAAGTTGGGTGTTTTTCCCTCTGTTTGGGAGCGACGGCGACGAAGTGTCGTGGGCAACCAGCCCGCGTCTGTAGTTTGCGGCGGCGTGTGCTTTTTTGATTTTCGGGAGCGCTTTTGTGTTGAACTCCCAGATGTTGATTTGCCCGTCGCTCCCGCACGAGATCAAGTTGTAGTTGCCCGAGAACTTCTGATCGCTGACACTGAAGTACTGCTCTCTTTTCACAAACTTGACCTTTTGCGCAGTGTTCTGGTGCCCTTTCAAACGGCTGACGATAGCAATGTCCTTGATGATCGGGGGATAGTATGTTCCCGTCGGAACCTCACGGGAAATGTCAAAAGAAGTGGATGGCGTTACACCAGGGGGAGAGAGAAATGTGCTTGAAGGCGGAACGTTCGATGACGAAGAACTGTTCACCGTACCGCTCCTGCTCCGCCCGCTCCTTTGCACCGGCTGACTCTTCTTGTGCAAAAGCCCATTGACGTCAAAGTAGCTCATGCGAAAGACTTCTAAGTTGTCGCTTCTTCCGCAAAGCACGAAAAAGCGGAAATCAGGCGAGAAGTCAATGTCGCGCACGCCGTCTTGAAAGTAGTTGGAAACAATGTCGGTGATGACCAGCACATTGTAAAAATTGGACGGATCCCCATAGTTGAGGTCGTGCGTTGCAATCAAGTCGACGAAGCGAACAAGCCCGTCTTCAGAGCCGAGCGCGATGATCATTGGGTTATGTGAATTGTTGCTCTGGCCTTCGGCCAAAAGCGTGCTTGTTATGCATGTGATGGGTTTGTGGCTCACTTTAAAGTGGCCCAATAGATAGGAAGTTGCCTTCTGGGTGCCTTTGCGAGCCAAGCAACTCAAGTCGAATTGGCGGAAGTACGTGGCAAAACGGTCTTGGCCCACCACAACTTTGGAGTACGGCTCCTCTGCCGAGCTTGGCGGCGCAAAAGGATCCAATATGACAACTTCACCAGTAGCGAAACCGGCCACGATCAACAACTCATGGTCCGGGTGGCTGATGGCACAAAGGGATGTGACGGAGTTGCTGCTGGAGAGATACGGCTGGCCGTGGCTGCAGTTGAGCATGCCGAGATCGTCGAAAAGACGGTACGTCAATGTGTTGAGGTTGAAAATGGCGATCGAGCCGCAATTCAAGCCCAAGACCACGAATTTCTGCTCCGAGAGCGTGATCATGCTCGTGACTATGAGCCGCAGGTCGAGCTGGAACCGCAACATCGGTTTGAGCACCGTTCTTTTGTACAGGGGCACATGAGACTGTGTCAGTTGGCAGCTGGACACCGAGGCGGACGCCGGGAGAGTGGCTGGTTGCGCCGGCGGGAAAAGCGGCGCCGTGGACTGGCTGGTGATGACCGACGCGTAGTCGTGCGCCTCGTCGATGGCGATCACGTTGACGATATTGACGTTCGCACTCACGGCGAGTTTTGCCGTCGAATGCGACCGGAGCTGCGCAAAGTACGCTTTGCGGTCAAAGTCTATTAGGCCAATGTGAAGCGCGTGCGCCAGATGGCTTTTGCGGGCAGCGGGCCTGCCCGAATGCAGCGAGCTGGCGGAGTCCTCGGGTTCGAGGAACAGGTGGAAGTAGTCCTTTTCGCGGGCCTCGGCGCCGCCGAGCCGCAAGAAGCGGTTGATGCTGGTGGTCATTTTGTTGAACGGCGTCTTGGTGTCCGGCACGGCGGCGTTTTCGCGTGAGTGGTTGCGCAACGTGATCATGGAGTTGAGACACCCGGGGTTCAACGTCACGAGGTGGAACGGGTCGTGCACCAAGGGGTTGAGGTTGGCGGCTATGTGCTTGCCGCCGTCCTGCTTGACGTCGGCGCCCTCCTGCATCATTTTCTCAAACATGGCCGTGACGTGCAACGGCAAGGGCACGTAGGTTGTGGACTCGACGTTTCTGTGGATGTCCTGGACGAACGGCGGGCGTGCAATGTTCACGTATAACGGCTCCAAGTGCGCCGTGACAGCTGCGGTGGCGCCCAGCGCCTTTAGCGGCCAGCTCAACGTGCTGATGGTCTGTAACTGGTGGCGCCCGAGAATCTTGCCAAGGCTGAAGCACACGTTCTCGTCCAACGTGCCCGAGCCGGGGCACACCGAGTTGTAGAAGAAGCTGTAGTGCGGCCACTTGTCCTGCGGAATACTTAGTTCCGTCATTCGGGGGGTAGATGTGGTGGGCGGTGATGGAGTTGAAGGGCTGACTAAGTCGGCCTGGGCGAGCACAATGGGGGAGCTGCGGGGCTGGCACGCAGGCGAGGAGCAGGGAAGAGACGCTGTGGGCGGCGGCCGGACGACTCAAGCGGGTGCACGGGTGTACCAGTCGTATTTGCAACGCCTGGCTGTGGTTCAAACGGTTTCGCTGACGATTGCCGATTCCTGGGCCAGGTATAGGAGGCGGGGCTTCCTGCAGGAGGCTGGGCCGTGGCGCTTATCACGACACGTGCGCGGCCACGTGACTCGCAAGTGGGAGGCCGGCCTGCACACGCGCCCAGGTCCCAGTCACTGCGAGGCATCTCATTCTTCCCATCACCTTCTTCTGTCCAGATGCGATTACAAAGTGCCGTGGCTGGCGGTTTTGGCTCGGCCCCGTGCCGTGACTGGGCGGTTTCACATCCGTTCCAGGTGAGTGCCCGCCAGTTTCAGAGCGCCCACTGCTCGCCTTCTACCCACGGCATCTGGGGGTCCCCGCCCCACCTCGTTCACCACGACCGGTGACCGTCCTCTCCGACTCATGGTGAAAAGGAAGCCTCTCTCCTCCTCAAGGGCTGGACCCTGTTTACGAGGGTTCGGTAGCTGCCGTGGCCTGTCCTGACCGAAAGGCCGTGCAGCGGCGCCGAATTTACAGCCACGAAAAACCAGTGCCTCCCGGATATTCCCTTCGAGCCCCTCCCACAGCTGCAGCATCACAAACAGCATTTTCCCCCCGTTGCAACTCACCAGCAGATCACTTCCACTATCGCACTATGTACACGCCTGGGGTCCTGGACATGCGACATTTGTCGGCGCGGCCGATTATTTGCCCTCGAAAATTTTCACCGCACTCTCCTCCGGTCAACCCCTGAATCCAGGCCTTTGTCAGTGCTCCGCCCACCCATATCCCCGGGGTTTTTGCATTTTTTTTCCCACTACAGAAACATATATAGGATCACCTGCCATATACACCATTTACTTTGGCTGGATTGATCCTTTGTCCCTCTGTATCTCCCCGGTTTGTTTGTTGTGTTGTCCTCCACCCCAGCCGAGCACGACATTTTTTCCGAGCGTCGCACCACCAGCGACACACACCGGTTCGCATTCGGGCCCACCACAACAATTGCCCTGCCCCGCCAATTTGCCTGATCAAGGCCAGTGCACCACCAGCAGGAACCGCCATTGCCCAGTTGGTGCCTAGGCACTCACATTTATGGCCGTAATTCCGTCCAAAAGCGCTGGCGCGGCCATGTCTGCTGCGGGGGCCAGGTTCCGACAACGGAAAATCTCCGTCAAGATCTCGTTACCCATCTACAATGCCAACGAGATCTCCGCCACGGACCTGGACCTCGAACCCTCGCAGCTACATCACTTGAACGCCTCTGCCCAGCAAGCCCGTGACCTACATACAGTCGAAACTGGTGTGGACAAGAACGAGGAAGACGAGGTGCATTTGCAGCAAGTCATCAATGCCGCACAACGCGTGCTTCTTGGCAACAAGGAAAGGGACTCTGGCAAGGAGTCGTCATCTGTATATATCCCCACTCCTGATGCATCCAAGCTATGGCCAGAGGCCCTGAAGTTTTACCATGACGAATCCTTCGTCGAGCCAGAGTCCTACATCAAATTCAGTGCCACTGTCGAGGACACGCTCGGCGTGGAGTATAATATGGACGAGGTCGACGAGGACTTTTTCAACAATGTCTTATCGAAGGACCCCACAAAAGTCAAACAAGAGAAGAACGGTCATGCCGCGACATCGGACTCCAGACAGTGCACAATGCTCGAGTTTGAGGCACTTTGCGATAAGTTTGAGAAAACTATCGAGGAAAAGCAACCGTTTTTGTCAATGGACCCATCCAATATCCTCACGTTCAAAGAGCTCTCTGCGACAATCTTGAAGGACTTCAATGCGTCGGTCACCCTGGAGTACTCCTTTGCACTGCAAGGGCTTGACCTGAAGTACATTTCCACGTCGTCCTTGAAGGAGAAGTTGTCCAAAGAATTGAATTTCGAGCCGTTTGTTACCACGTTTGATAAGGATCAGGAATCCACTAATAACATTCGAAGCATTCCGAAGCTCCTTGAGCTTTACGGCGAGCAAATCTATAACCATTGGAAGGCCAGGAAGATCGAGCGGAAGGGTAAACCAATCACTCCCACCTTGAAATTCGAGGACCCCAATGCGAATGAGAAAGACAACGATAACGACCCCTATGTCTGTTTCCGCCGTCGTGAATTCCGCCAAGCCAGAAAGACCAGACGTGCTGACAACCTCGGCGCCGAGAGAATCAGATTGATGCAGAAATCTTTGAAACGCGCCAGAGACTTGGTGTTCAATGTCTGTAAAAGAGAGATCTTGAAGCTCCAGACCTGGGAAGCGGACCAAGAAATATTCAGACTCAGGACCGAGGCAAAGAGCGTCAAGAGAGCGGTCGGCATCAAAGGAGACGACCACCTCTTCTATCCCCGCAAAAAGAAAAAGATCATCAAGATCGAGCCCGTGGAGGAGGAAGACGTGGAGGCCACTCGCGCCAAGAAGGAGAAGAGAAGACAAGCGGACTCAAGCACGCCTTCGTTCAACCAAACCAAGGAATCAAGGTCTTACAATGGACAAATGCAACCCGAAGCTTCTTCCACGCAGCCTTACGTCAAGCTCCCACCTTCAAAGATTCCCGATATGGACTTGGTGACGGTTTCGTTGGTTCTCAAGGAAAAGAACGACACAATCAAGCGTGCCGTGTTTGAGAAGCTCAAGAAGCGGAAGGAGTTTGACAGGGGCTATGCCAACATCACCTACGACCCGTTCCAGCCCTTTTTCAATCTTTCAACCAACGACCGCGACAAGCAATTGGAGCTCAGTCACGTTCCTTATTCTTCCATTGCAGCTGCATACTATCATCAGTTCAACACCACCAACATGATTAGTGACCATCTCAAGAAGTTGATGGAGGAAGGTAAGAAACCGTACCCGGGCATGAAAACCTTCCACGGTGCTAATGGTGAATTGATCCCTTCCAAGCCATTCCCGCAATTGCAAACTTTGCTCAAGGACCATTTGAACAACAAGCTCAACAAGTCTCCCAACTACATTGCGCAGCTTCTCTCGAACATTGAGAACAACAACTTTAGCTCTTACACGAACGGTTTCAAGAGAGAAGATGATCCTGAAGACGAGGACCCAGAAGTCTCTGGTCCTGTGTTTAGGTTGAGAAAGCGCGAGGGCAGAGCCAACAGAATGTTCATTGACCGCAAGGGCTTGATGTCTAGACCCGACGATGCTCTTGACGAATGGTTGAACATTCCTGAAGAGGGCGTTGAATCCAAGGACAAGGAGAATGAGATGGAGGAGGCGAGCGACATTTCCTTTGCAAGCAAGGATGCATACCACAACAAGAGTGACTATGTGACGAGATTGGATTCGCGGTGGAAGTTTGACGACGATTTCACGGACTATGACAAGGGGATCCGCAACCCATTCAGCTTGGACCCCTCGCGGCTCAACTCGATTAGCGATGAGACGCAGTCGATTCGCTTTGGCTCCATGCTTCTTTCCAAATCGTACGACTTGTTGCGCGAAAGCGCGCACCAACGGCAGGTGCTCATCCAGCAAGCGCGGATCAGAGCCTTGCAGCAGCATCAGTTACAACGAAACCAGGCACAGCAGAGCGGCGCCAACGGGCTGAACGGCCACGCGCCAGGCGCCCGGGCCAGCATGCCGCCGAACGGGGCCGCGCCCAAGGCGGCTGGCTACAGCGGCAGCCCGATGGGCGGCAACAAGTTTGGCGGCATGAACCGCACGCAACCAAGCTACACTGCGCAGCAATTGCAAGCGATGCAACAATTCCGGCAGCAGCAGAACCAGCTGGCAGGCACAGCTAGTCCCATGGGCCAAAGCGGGTACATGGCACTGAAGCGGGCTAACGTTGGCGGGCGGCCCGTGCCGCAAGACGCCAAGGGTGTTGCGCCCTACGCCGCGCAACGGAACGCGGGAGAAGTTGGAAAATAGCCGAACCGCCTCTTGAAGAGGACGGTGTGTACCATAGCAATAACAATAATAGAGTGAATGCGTACCGAGCAGGCTCAAGCACTGCGCGCAGAGTTTGGGTCTCGCTTGCTCCCCGCGTTTGCATATACATCTATATACATCTATATATATATCTACGCTGCGATCACCACTGGCTGAGCAACATACGCACTGCCCATACTCCGGTGGCAAATATAGACACAAGCCAGGAAAAAAAGAACGGGAAATCCACACAAGAAAAAAAAAAAAGAAACACAATGCACAAAACAATCATCTTCGGAGCACACGGGAAAGTGGGGCAGAAACTCGTGCAGCTCGTGGCCAAGGCGCCGCAGTTCCAGGCCACGGCGGTTGTCCGCAACGCCCAGCAGGCACAGAAAATCGCCGAGCTCGGTCTCGGCGCGGTGGCCACGGTGGAGGCCAGCTTGTCCGACATGCCCGTTTCGGCGCTCGCGCGCGTGATTGCGGGCCACGACTCGGTGGTTTTGACGGTGGGCTCCGGCGGGAAAGAGCTTCTCCAGGTGGACCTCGACGGCGTGGTGAAGGCGTTCGAGGCCGCCGACGCCGCCGGCACGCGGCGGGTGGTTTTGGTGAGTGCGCTCTTTGCCGAGAACCGCGAGTTCGCCGCCTCCACCGCGTTGAGAAACTACTACATTGCCAAGCACTACGCGGACCGGATCCTCGAGCACGAGTTCGGGGGCCGGCTCGAGTACACGATTTTGAAGCCGACCAGCTTGGCCGACGGCGCGGGCACGGGCAAGCTTGCGTTTTTGCAGCCGGGCGACGGCGACTTTGGGCTGGTGGACCGCGCAGATGTTGCAGCCGCCATTGTGGCGGTGTTGACCAACGCGGCCACGTTCGGGAGATCGTACGACTTCAAGAGCGGGGACCGCAGCATCGGCGAGCCCAGCACGTGGGAGTAGCGAGGCGGAAGCGGCGGTCAATGGCGGAAGAGGTGAGATCGAAGAGAGGACGAAGTGATGAACAAAAGAAGTGAGGAGTAGGAAATAGGAAAGAGAAAAGAGGATGAGAAGAAGATGAGACGGGAAGTAAGAAGAAGAGATCAAGGAGGAAATAGAGAACTAAGACAAGAGATTGGGAAAACTGACAGGAAGAATCTAGACGGAAAGAGTGAGGGACAGGAAGAAAGGAAGACAGAAGAAAGGAAGAAAGGAAGAAAGGAAGAAAGGAAGACAGAAGAAAGGAAGAAAGGAAGAAAGGAGGAAAGGAAGTCAGAAACCTAGAGACAAAAGAAAAGACGAAAAGGGGCTGAAAAACGATGAGAGGAGAAAATAGCGGATTCGAAGACGAGAAGTTCATGCGATTTGATATTTGGGGCAAGATGAAAGAACGTGACGATGAATGAAGACAACGACAAAAGAGACCACCGAAGAAGCGAAGGCAAAATCACTTGAAGGGCGAAAAAAGACGATTGGATATCAAGGGAGATGAAAGAATTTGACAAGCAATATTAGTGCTTAGGAGGAAAGCGTTGTTTTAACGCACAAGCTCAAAGGCATGGATTGGCTGCAGCAAAGTTGACAGAATTTGATAGTCTAGCATCTGTTGCAATTATCTGCCAAAAGCCCTCAGAAATACGTAAAGTGCCGTTAGTATTATTCCAGCCGATAGATCACCGGGCACCAGATCTCCAGTTGATGCAACACTATATAAGCCTTTGGCGAAACAATTCAGGCGATGTTCGAATCAATAGTTCCCGGTACAAAAATCAGGAAAAAGCTTGAATAAAACCCTTGGGTCTGTCCTATCCCAGCTATTCAAATCTCGCCTCATCAGGTGATCAAAGCCAACAACTCAAACCATAAAACCTGATCCAGGTGCACTGAATTTTGATGAAAGCCGGTGAATCTAGCCTTCCATTGACCTCCTAAACTAAACTAAACTGATATCACTAGTCACGACTAGACCCAGTGACCATGTTCCATGAGCTCATCACTTTGTAATGTAGCACCCAAGACCCGTCAGATGAGACTCCAGTCCGCGTGATCCTAAGCCCAACCCATGTCCCTTATTCTTCTGTACATCTATTCCATCTATGCTAAAACAACCCCTCAATCTCTCCGTCGTCGTTGACCTCCACGTTCATGTACCCTGCGTGCGTGGGCAAACCAGGGATGGTCATGATCTCGGCGGCCAAAGCGTACAAGTAGCCGGCGCCGGCGCTGCAGCGCACCTCTCTGATTGGAACGGTGAACCCGGTCGGCACACCCTTCAACGCCGGGTCGTGCGACAACGAGTACTGCGTCTTGGCAATGCACACGGGCAACTTGTCGAAGCCCTGCTGCGTGTAGGTTGCAATCTGCTGCTTGGCCAACGGCGACAACTCAATGGCAGAGGCGCCGTACATCTTGGACGCAATCGTCAACAACTTGTCCTCCACGGACTGGTTCACGTCGTACAAGAACGTCTGCTCCGGCTGCGCGAGCTCCACGGCCTTGGCAACGGCCTCGGCCAATTGCATCGAGCCAGACCCGCCCTGCGCCCAGTGGTTGGATGGCACGGCAAAGTCTGCTCCAGCCTTGAGCGCCTCCTCCTGGATCACGCGGAGCTCGTTCTTGGTGTCAGACTCAAACTCGTTGATCGCCACCACCACAGGCACGTTGTATTGCTTGATGTTGGCAATCTGCTTGGCCATGTTGGCACAGCCCTTGCGCAAAAAGTCCAAGTTCTCCGTCGTGTAGGCGGCGGGGAGCTCCTGGCCAGGCTTGACGTCGGGGGCTCCGCCGTGCAACTTCAATGCGCGGGACGTGGCCACGAGCACCACGGTGTCAGGCGAAATGCCCGACGCACGGCACTTGATGTTGAAGAACCGCTCGCCACCCATGGTGAAGTCGAATCCGGCTTCGGTGACAACAAAGCCCTTGCGGCCGTTGTTGATAGGGTTGGCAGGCGAGGTCAACTTCAAGGCCAAGCGGTCGGCAACAACAGACGACGCACCGATGGAGATGTTGGCAAACGGTCCGGCGTGCACAAACACGGGCGTACCCTCCAACGTCTGCATCATGTTGGGCTTGATGGCGTCCTTCAAAAGAGCGGTGATGGCGCCGGCACAGCCAACGTCCTCGGCGGTGATGGCGATACCGGTGTCGCGCTGGGTGCCGACGACAAGGCGGCCCACGCGCTCTCTCAAGTCTGCAAGCGACGTTGAAAGCGCCAAGATGGCCATAAGTTCGGAAGCAACCGTGATGTCGAAACCAGAAACCCGTGGCGGGAACTTGCCGGCCTCGTTCTTGCCCTGGCCCAAGGTGATTTCACGCACAAAACGGTCATTGCAGTCCACGACACGCTTGATGGTGATGGACTCGGGGTCGATGTTGAGCATGGCAAAGCGCTCGATCTCGTCGGCGGTCAAATCGTCAGGGTTGGTCTTGTTGATTCCCAACTTCTGCAAACGCGCCAACATCTGGCGTGTGAAGCGGCGCACGCCCTTCTTGGAAGGCACAAGGCGCTTGTAGAAACCAGACACGGTCTTGCTGGTGTGCTCGTGGAACATACGGGTGTCCACGGCGGCACAGAGCAAGTTCTGCGCCGCAGAGATGGCGTGGATGTCACCGGTCAAGTGCATGTTGAACTCGTCCATCGGAATCACCTGCGCGTAGCCTCCGCCGGCGGCACCGCCCTTCACGCCGAAGGTGGGGCCCATGGATGGCTGGCGCACGTTGGCGATGGAGTTGTAGCCCAAGTGGGCGCCCAAGGCCTGCGTCAAGCCAATGGTGGTGGTGGACTTGCCCTCGCCCAACGGCGTGGGGGTGATGCCAGCCACCAACACGTAGTGGCCGCGGCCCGAGGTGGCGCCCTCGGCGCTCTCGTCCAAGCGGTCAATGACGCGCTGGGTGTCCACCTTGGCCTTGTAGTGGCCGTAGGGCTCGAGCTCGTGCTCCAAGAGCCCCAACTCCTGCGCCACGGTGGTGATTTTCTTTGGTTTCTGCGCGCGCGAGATGGCAATGTCCAGCGGCACGGGCACCACGGGTGCGAGCGGCAACGGCTTGAAGCGGTGGTCGTGCGCCTTCTTGTGCGCGTACATGGCTGCGTCGTAGACGTTGGAGCAGAGCATGGCCACGGTCATGGGGCCCACGCCGCCCGGCACGGGCGTCACGAACGCGGCCTTGTCGACGACGCTGGCAAAGTTGACGTCGCCAACCAACTTGCGGCCGTTCTTGGCGGAGGCGTCCTCCTTGTAGTTGATGCCCACGTCCACGACCACGGCGCCGTCCTTGATCCAGTCGCCCTGCACGTACTCCGGAATGCCCACGGCGGCCACGACAATGTCTGCGCGGCGCACGATGGCGGGCAAGTCCTCGGTGTGGCGGTGGCAGATGGTGACGGTGCAGTCCTCGTTTCGGAGCATGGCGGCCACGGGCGTGCCCACAATGTCGGAGCGGCCGATGACGACGGCGTTCTTGCCGCGCAACGGCAAGCCGGTGGTCTTGATCAACTCCATGATGCCGTTGGGCGTGCAGGGCTTGAACTTGGGCTTGCCGCCGCGCTTCAGGAGCTCGCCCGCGTTGTAGCGGTCGAAGCCGTCGACGTCCTTGTCGGTGGCCACCAGGTTGGTCACGAGCGTCTCGTCCATGTGGCGCGGCAACGGGAGCTGGATCAACACGCCGTGCACCTTGGGGTCCTTGTTCAAGCGGTCCACCTCCTCGAGGAGCGCCTCCTCGGCCATGTCGCCGTCGAACTTCAACAAGCGCGAGTCGATGTTGGCCGCCTTGGCCGCCTTGAGCTTGGACCGCACGTACGCGGACGAGTCCGGCCGGTCGCCAACCTGGATGATGGTCAACTGCGGCTTGAACCGGAGCTGGTCAAAGTCCGCCTCGGCGTTGGAAAGCGGCAACGCCACCGCGGGGAACTGCTGCTTGTTGTACTCGACGACCTTGTCGGCAATCTGCTTTTTGATCGTGGTGGCCAACTTGGTGCCGGACACAATGTGGGCCTCGAGAAGGCCCCTGGTCACGTGGAGTCTCCGGACCGCCTGGAACGCTCTAGCTCTCAACATGGGTGCGAAGGGGGGCGTTTCTGGGTGTGCGAGGCGCCGTGCTGTGCGCTGTCTATGTACTTGGCTGGCGCTGCTGGGATTTGCGCTTGTGCCTTTTTAGCGGCTGCCGCTGTGGATGCGAATTGGCCCGCTTTTGCGCCTGTGTGCAGGTCCACGATGAGCCACCGGCCTGGCGCCGGGAAAAAAAAAAATGCTGGATTTTCGCCGGCAGCCTATCCGCAGGGCAGGTGCCCTTGCAACACACCCCCGGCGTTTCCGGAGCGTCGCCGTTGCAAAATCCACACAAACGCTTCGTATCGCCGATTGCTGCAAAAAATCGTCTTGGCTACGGCTCCGGCCGTGGGGCATGCATCTCACGCTGACTCGTTCCGTCGGAGTCGCAGCCGGAACAACTGGCTGGAGGAGCGCCGGAGGCAGGGCGGAAAAAAAAAAGACGTTTTTTTGCGTGGATTTTGGGCATTCTGCTCTCCGCTGCCTTTTCCTTTTTATCTGTCTTTCTGCTTTCTTTTCTGTTTTCAACATTTTTGCCCGTGTAGTCTTGTTGGCTGGTGCTTATTGGGTCTGGTGCTCTTTCGGCCGGGTGCTTTTTGAGCCTTGTGCTCTTAGCTCGTGCAGGCCATGCGGCTGCAACAATACAAGCCACGATCGTGCTACAAGATCGGGGACTCGCCAAAACGCGGTTTCTCTGTAAGTTGGGGTATCATGATATTGGCATGGACGCTATAGCTCAATGACCTCCTTCGTCACCATGAGGTCGTCTTCCGACTGGTCTTCTTCCGAGTGGGTGTCCACAATCTCAATGGCTCGTTCCTGCTCTGCGGGCTCCTCCACCTCCCCGATCCGCGGGCTGGCCATACGCTCCATCCCGTCTTTCGCCATCTTCTTGCGCGTCGAGATCCGCCGCTTCAAGGACTCAACGTTCTCGTAGCCATTGAACGTGTTCACTCTCCGGTAAAACTGGTCCTTGAACCCGTCGTCTTGCACCGCCATTGCCTGCATCGACTTTGTGAAGCTGACCCGGTGCCGCTTGGCGCGCTCCACGTCTCGTTCTCGTTTGAGCGACGGCCTGTTTTTCAACGTCCGGAGAAGGTGGTCAATGTCGCTTCTGCCGTCGCCGCTGACACCGTCCACACCTTCCTGGCCTCCGGTCTCAAGCCTTCCGCCGCTGGCATGTGCAACAGTCTCGTCGTCACTGTCGTCGTCCTCAGAAACCTCAGGCTCGTTTTTGTTGTCGCGTTCTGCCTGTGACTGAAGGTTTTTGGCATTTCTTTTCCGCTGCTTTCTGCGAGCCTTTTCCCTCAATTCAATCTGCTGCTTCCTCTCTTCGTAGAGTCGCTGGTCCTCTTCTTTCTGCACGTTTTCAACGTGCACCCGTTTGAAGTCAGCGACAAAACTGAAGATCTTCTCAAAGAACGAGTTTCTGCCCTGCGAGTCCTGGAAATTCTCGCCAAAGTAGAGCATCAAAGACGAGTAGTCGTCAAACACACGTTTCTGAAGAGTCTCCAAACACGTGCTTTTTGTTTCGGCATCGGCAAGTGGTCTCTTCAAGACTCTCAAAATACGGTCGTCGGGGTGGAACTGCTCACTCATGCTCAAGTTGCCTTTTTTGGTCGACGTCGCGATGTTCAGCACGTTCCGAATGTACTCCTTGCAGTCAGTTTCCACTTGGTCGATCATGAGCTTTTGCGCCTGCTGCAAAACATTCAACTCGTCAACAAAAGACCCGTACTCTGGGTAATTGTTGCGAACAATCTTCTCCACGTAGTGCAAGAATGTCATGGAGTTCGAGTCATCCTTCATGAATTTCAACCGTTGCAAAATGTCGAGCTTGAACCCCAATGCCTGCTTGGAAGTGTCGTTCATGAAATTGCCAACGGATCTGATTATCGCGAGCACCTTCTTGAGGCTCTCGCTTGATCGGATACTCTTTGTGGAAGCATCCATCTGCTCGAGCTTTTGCCGTAAGTCTGTGAAGTCTTTTTCGTAGGACAGCATCAACAAAAGGGCCCGAGATCGGGACTTCCAGTAGGTCTTCATGTTGAGGATTTCGAGGAAGATTCTGTCTGGGCGATCCAACTCGTCTGGGTCTTTAGTCGGCTTGCCGGATTCTTTTCCAGAAGTATATGGCATGAATGCTCTGCTCAAGGAGTCAGAAATTTCATTGAGAGCATCGCTGCTGAAAAACTCCAACACGCTCGAGTTCTGCAAAAGTTCCTTGTCACAGGCGAGCACTTTGGAAATCAACTCCTCAACACTCAAATTGCTGTACATGTGGAGATTGATACTGAGCCGCTGTGCAAGATCTCTTGGGAGCAACGTGACTTTTTGTAATTTGTCATTCGTCGTGCCGAGCCCGTCTCGGGTTTTCACTTTGATCACAGACGATTTTGCAGCAAACGCCTTCTCCACTTCTTGGAGGACGCCCATTTCGTGAAGTTCGTACACCATTTCCGTATGGGGCACTTCTTTCCAAAGCGTGTTGTCGATATCATCGATTTTGCTCCAGTGCATTTGTTTGAGTTTTGTCTTCGGCCTCACCGCGAGCGATCCCAGATCTGGGTCTCCATTAGAATTGAGTTCGTCTAACTCGTTTGAAGGTGTGGGTGGTGCTGAAGGCTCCGATCCATCGGCAGCTTCCGGATTTTTTGGGAAAGCGGACTGAGAAAGAAAGAGCGGAGGCGGTGGTGCTGGCGGCGGCGCAGAGCCTTCTCTGGACCCCGGGGCAGAGGAACTTTGAAGAAAGTTGGCCATAGGGGGCGGCGGAGGAGCCAGTTTGGCCTGCCCGAAAAGATTGGGCATCGGAGGAGGAGGGGGAGGCGGCGCCGCTGTTTGGCTTTGGAGAAATCCCGGCGGCAAAGGCGGAGGTGGTGGAGGAGGAGGAAGCACCGGTGCACCCTCTTCTTTATTCAAACCACTCAAGAACGCCGGGAGCAATGGAGGTGGCGGCGGAGGTGGAGGAGCACTTATCGTAGATGACGAGTCAAGAGCAGGCTCTTTGGCCTGAGGCTCCGTGGATGAAAGTGCCGTCTGGTATTCAGCCAGGCCGTGTGAGTTCTGGCTTTTTGAGCTGGAGAGACTCAAATGCGATTTGGAGGATGTCATTCCGTGCTTGGCAAGCAGTGCGTTCTCATCCTTGTCAACGCGCTTATCCAAAGAAGCCTTGGTTTTCTGAGCCTGCGTTACCAAGCTGGAAGAGGTGACATCGCGGTCTTTGGACCACAAGGATTCAAGCTCATCAACAAAGACACTTTTGCGGTTCTTCAAGTGGCCAAGCTGGTTCCAGACAGTGGCTGCAACAGGAACGGTTTTCTCCGTGATTATGTCGGGGATTTTGGAGCTGATGAGCTGGTTTTTCATCACACGGTTCTCTTCTTCGAGAATGTGCTTTTCCCGCCGAAGCGCCTCGATTTCTTCTCTTTCGCTAGGAATCTCAAAGTACGACCCGCTTCGTTTGCTGCTTCCGTCTTTCCACAGCGCACTCAGTCGCCCGAGCAAACTTTCAACTGTATCCCTTAGCTCCGCAGCCTCCATCACCGCTTTTCTGGCAGTTTCGTCCGTTTCCATTCGGTCGGCTAATCTTTGGATGCATTGAATCAACGTTGAGGAATCAGCCGCATGCAAATCGGAGGCTAGATGGGCGAGAATCTCGTCCAACAATGTAAGCAGACGCCTTGTTTCCAGCGAGGTTTTCCCCAACTTGAGAAGCACGAGCTTGTAGAGAATGGACTTGATCTGCCCCGAGTCATTTTCTTCGTCCAAAATGTCCGAGCTAGCGCTCTCGTAGGCTAGTTGCAATTTTGCAAATAAATCCTGTAGAGAGTTCGATTGATAAGATTCATCGAGAATGTCGAGCTGGTTGTTTGTCAAAAGTTGCGAGTAGTCCTCGTCTTCGTCGATCTCGTAGTCGTCGAGCTGCCGGTTGATGTCGTCGTCGCTGAGCAAGCGGAGCTTTTCGCAGATTTCATGCAATCTCGACTCTGCAAGATCTTTTCTCATGGTCACCCGTTCCCGGGCCCCGGGACACTTATCGATCAACGCGTTGATCAATGCCAATGTGGCCCACGCGTAGTCTTTGAAGCCTTGATCTAGATCGCCTCGGAAGCCAAACGGCGTCAGGTAATGCTGGTCGATGGAGCTCTCGAACGGCGACATCCAGCGCTGGAACTTGGCCGTGTCGCAATATGCATCCTTCAAAACTTCAAAGCCCTCGTGAATCGACGAGAAGTAGTCGTGACTTTGGTCGTGTGTGTGGTAGATCAAGATCTCGGTGACTGTTCTTCGCGTCGACTGGCTCGGGGATAGAAGCGAGTGCATGATGGACTCGATGATGAGGCAGTTCGTCCGAACGACCGAGGTGTTTGCGAGCTCTTCAGCGGGCTGTGGGCCGTCGGCCGCCATCTCGGTGGAGACGAGAGTTTTGAGAACCTGGCAAATGAGCGTTTCTTTGGTGATGTCTTCGTTCGACTTGATGCTCCGGGTGTTGATCAGGCGAAGCGTGACACACAAGACCGCCTCGCCGCCGAGCGTTTTGAACGCCATCAGCCACTTCTTCCCGGACTTGCTGTCCAAGCGCTTGATCAATCGTCTGTAATCCTTCAGCGTCAATTTGCTCGCCATGGCGCGGGAGATGTACCACTCGGGCCCGTCGTCTTTGTACATGAGCTTTCGCGAGATGGAGCCGAACTTGCCGAGCTCCAAGTCCTGGAACTTCGACGACAGGCCGCCTTTGGAGGACGAGTTCAGAAGCGTGCGGGTCCCGTCCATCAGCGCCGTCAACGCCTGGAGATCAAAGTCCGGATTGATCTCGTCCTCGTAGAGTAGAATCTCCCACTTGCGCTTGGTGGTGTAGCTCTGGAAGGCCAGGTCCGGGAGCACAAACGACGGACGTAGCTTCGAAAAGAGCTTATCGACAATGTCGGGGTTGGGCATTGTGTTTGGGCTGGAGTGCCGGAACGACAACACGTTGGTGAAGGACTTGCTCTTCTTGAGTATCGCCGGCCGCTTTTGTCCCAGTCCCAGTGGCGCCTCGGGCACGAGGTTTGCGTGGACTGAGCGTGGAGGCCCCATTTCTCCAATGTCACACACAATCGGGGAGAGCGCCAGATCGAGATTGGGGTACTCGTCGCTGGCCCGCGGCGGGGACATGTAGAGGTCGGGCGTCGCGGCAGCCGGTTTTGACTTGGGGTCCAAACTGCTGCTGCTGGCGTTGGAGACTTGGTGCATGGTGTTTTTGGGGTGCGTCTGGTCGTGAGCGTGCAAGTTGGGATCTCGCGACTTCGGGAGGTTGAGCTTCGACAGCGACTTCAGGAGCGGCCGCCGGTGGGAGTCGTCCGAGCTGACGGACGGGCGGGACGCGGGAAACGACTGGAGCGATGCGTTGGAAGAGGCGAACGTGGCCACTCTCTGGACCGGGCTCGGCCCCGGCAAGTCCACGGACTCGTAGCCGATGGCGTGGAACGCGTCGGTGCCAAAGCCGGCGATCTTATCGTTGGCGGGCCGGTTGTAAGCCTGCGGCAGATGGAGGATGGTGGAGGACGGCAGCGCTGGAGTCTGGAAATTCGAGCGGGACGTTTTGCGGGCGAGCCGGCCAAAACTCTTGGCGAAGAAGCTGTGCGGCTTCCCGCCGGCGCCGTTGGGGGAGGGCTCTTCTGCCATCTGTGGCGAAGCGGGTGTAGGTCAGTGGAAGTGAGGAGCTTTGTGCGCAGTGATGTACATCAGCCAGTCGGGAACAAAAAGGTGGGAGCTGGCCCGGGGGGATCGCTGGGAAATTGGTCAGGACGCGGGTCAGAGAGCCAAAAGTTAGTTGAAAACGACAAACGGCCACTTTTCCGTGGCTCTGCAGTTGCGCTTGGGTTCAGTACTTGGCACGTCTACACTGGTGCCTCGCATGGCCATATGCCAGTGTGCGACCCAGATGGTCTCCGGATGCACTCGCCGGTGGGCCACGGCACCAGGATTTTTACTCAGACTCCGGGCTTTGCACTGCAACGGCCGTCTCTCGCTGGCTTTGCAATCTACTGCCCGCTTTTCTCGTTTGCGTATCGTTTCTCTTCTCTTTCTCTGAGTGTACGTGTCGCTTTGGCCCGTCTCGCCCTGTGCGCGACCTTGCCCTGCCCTAGCTGGGCTCACCAGGTGCAGCCATCAAAAAAGGCCCCCGAAGAGTTCCAGTGACAAACCAATTTATTTCGAAGGAGAATTCTGTGTTTCGCGTTATGCTACGCAGAGAATACAGCACTGGAGCCGCATCCCCTTATTGCCAATTCTCTTCCCTTTATTTTCCCGGTATTTTTTTTTTCCGAATGTTTGGGGCCTGGGCAGCACCGCGGCGCGCGTGGCCCCAGCGCGTGGCCCTAGCGCGTGGCCCCAGCGCGGGTCGGGTGTTTGTTTACTTCGGCCTACTCGCTTCTTCCAGGTGCTTCCCAACTCGACTCGTCATGTCGCCGTCATATAAATCCAGGAAACCACAGGCGAACCAGCGGCTGATCGCCAGCTTCTTTGCCCCTACAAATCCTGCCCCTGGCCCGGAACCCACGCCCAAGAAAACCCCAGATCGGGCTCCGCAAAAGAGCTCCGTTAATGCATTGTCTCACATCACCCAGCGCAAATCGGCGTTTGACGAGTTCGGGTCCTCCGACACTTCCTTCGGCTCTCCCGAAATCACAAACTTCCGCAACCCCGTGCTCAGCAGAGTCTCCAGTACTGTCTCGGAGGCAAACAGGCAGACTCAGGACAGCATCTTCGTGCCCTCGGATCCCGAGGACGATAAGGAAAACAACGTGCCTGGCCGCAGAATGGACCTGAGCCCTTTGCGGAAGCCCTCTCTCAAAAGAGCCGCGTCGTCCAACCTCTTCGATATCTTGGATGGCCAGCCCAAGAAGACTCTCAAGAAACCCTCTGCCCCACACGCTCCTGCGCCCATGCAGCTGGCCACCGAGCGCGTTGCCTTGAGTGACGAGCAAAAAGCAATCGTGCAAGTCACCGTGGAAAAGGGCGAGAACGTCTTTTTCACTGGCTCGGCCGGTACAGGTAAGTCCGTCGTGCTCCGCTCTTTGGTGGACCAGTTGAAGCGCAAACATGGCATGTCACACGTGGGAATCACTGCATCGACTGGCTTGGCTGCCTGCAACATCCAGGGCCAAACAGTCCACAAGTTCTTGTCTATAGGTTTGGGAACAGGAAGTCCACAAGATCTCGCCATGAGAATCAAGCGCAACGGTGTGGCGAAGAAGCGCTGGATGGCCTTGGCCGTGCTTGTGATTGATGAGATTTCCATGATCGACGGCAAGCTCTTCACTAAAATCGACGAGATCGCTAAGATCTTGCGCAACAACCAGCGCCCCTTCGGCGGTATCCAAATCGTCTGCTCCGGCGATTTCTATCAGTTGCCGCCGGTGTCTAAGGACCAAGGGTCGCAGTACTGTTTCCAGAGTCCGGCGTGGAGCAGGGCGATGACCCATACCATGATGTTGACCAAAGTCTTCCGTCAAAAGGGCGACAACGAGTTGATTGACATGTTGAACGCATTGAGAGAGGGCGCTCTTGACAACGCCATGGTGCAGATGTTCCACCTGCTAAGGCGGAAGGTCTCGTACACTGACGGTATTGAACCGACAGAGCTCTTTCCTACAAGACAAGAGGTCAAGCGTGCAAACGAAACGCGTTTGCGCCAGTTGCCCGGTCAAACCATGTCCTTCGCCGCCAAGGACAGCGACCGCAATCCCGACTTGAAACGGTTGTTCGAGAATTTGATGTGCGAAGAAACAGTGGAATTGAAAGAGGGCGCCCAGGTCATGTATTTGAAGAATCACATCGACAGCACCGTTGTGAATGGTTCTATTGGAACCGTGATTGGCTTCTTGACGGAGGACCTTCATGCTCGCATCTTCTCGCAGTTCCACGCGTTGGATTTCATCAACCCGAGCCCGGAATTCATCATGGCATTGCGTTTGCTTTGTGGCCTTCAAGGCAAAACCATGTACACCGACGAGCAGAAAGCGGTGTTTGAGAGCCTTCCAGAAAAATGGAGAACGAAGATTGCCAAGCTCGCCCATGATGCCTTCCAGGTGTCCAACCACCAAGAGCGCTTGCCCTTGGTGAACTTCAAGACGAACAAAGACTTCACGATGATCTTGGTTCGCAGAGAGGAGTTTTCGGTGGACCAAGGCCGGCTTGTGCGGCAACAGGGCGTGCAAACGCCTGATACATTGACGAGAGAACAGCTTCCCTTGCTTTTAGCCTGGGCCATGTCCATCCACAAGGCACAAGGCCAATCGATTGATCGACTTCGCGTTGATCTCAGACGCATTTTCGAAAAGGGCCAGGTGTACGTGGCGCTTTCAAGAGCCACCAATAAGGCGCATTTGGAGGTGCTCAACTTTGACCCGCGAAGAATCCAGGTGTCACACGAGGTTCGGGAGTTTTACAAAACCCTCAGCTGTTAGACGAAGGCCTGGGCTGCTGTGAGGTGTATATACAGGTCACCGTTCAGTGTGGGGTAAACGCGAGAGCCATCTTTAATTTGATGTGGCATGCAAACTACTCGGAAATACTGTTCGCTTTCGTATGTTGAAACCAAACACCTCAATGCGCTTTACTAACCAATAGGTGTCTCAACTGCAGAGGAAGAAAGGTATGTATCAACGGCGGGCTCTCCGGTCAATACTAATATGATAGAGAAAATGCGACGGCGATGAAATTTGCGGGCAGTGCAAGAAGCTGAACATCGTGTGTGTTCGTGCTTCTGCCGACGGCCGCAGCTCCCGGCTCACCTCTGGCGAGATCTGCCAACTACGAGCGCAAAACTCGCAGTTGAAATCAACTCTCGCCAAACTTCTCGATGTCATTGCACAAAGTGGGGACGACCGGATTACTGCTGAAGCCCGGGAGCTTCTTCAGACGTCCAAGGAAATGGAGCAGCCCAAGAAGAGCAACCGGAAATTGCCAGTGTCGATCGACGCCTCTAGCGGAGGCGAATTTTCTGTGTTTGGCCCCACTTCGGCGTTCCATAATTTACTAGAGTCGCTGGTCAGACTCGAGCCGTCCAATTTCCCGCAGCACAGCCTTTTGAACTCGTCGCTGCTTTTGGCTTCTTTGTCCAATTTCTTCAAGTGGTTGTACCCCGATGTGGCTGTGTTCATACACCGTGAAAGTTTCTTGAACGACTTGTTCAGCGCAAACCACCACCTGCGGTACTGCTCCGAAGAATTGGTGTATGCCATCGCTGCGTTGGGCGCCAAGTGTGCTGACTCAGAACATCTCCGGGCACTAGCACCGTCTTTCTTTGAGACCTCCCGAACAAACATCTTGGCCAAAAAGCTCTGTCTTCCGCAGATTAACACACTCCAGGCTCTTCTATGTCTCTCGCTGTACGAGATTGGCGACGGCAATGCTTCATCGAGCTGGATGCTTTCGGGGATGGCCATCAGAATGGGGTACGATTTGGGGTTCCAACTCAATCCCAAGGACTGGAGCATTGAAGACTCTGGAACGTTGCCAGACGCAGTCTTAACCCACAAGGACGTGATGGTGAGGTCCCGAATATACTGGGGCTGCTACATATTCGACCACTTTGTCAGTTTGATTATGGGAAGGCCCGTGACTGTGCGAAAGACGGAAGCCAGCATTCCCTCGAGTGAGGTTCTCCCGAACTCAAAGAACATCGACGACTTTGTGTTTGTGCCTCTGGTGGACGAGGAGAATTTGGATGCGTCCCGCACCGTCGAGCTGCTATGTTCACTCAGCGGGCTCGTCGGGTCTCTCCTCACGGATATTTATTCGAGCGATACTGACGACGACAGCTCGTACTTGAACACAGCGAAGCTCGCAAAGTACAACAAAGATTTGCTGGAGTGGCGGCGCAGACTCCCGGTTTCCTTACGGTGGACCAAGGCCAAACTCCAGAACGCGACATACAACCCCACACTGGCCAACTACAAGTTGTTCTACTATGTGGTTTTGATTTGCTTGAACCGGCCCTCGCTCGCCCCCGAGACAAGAGACGAAGCGTCGTTTGGCGTGTGTTTAAAGGCAGTCGCCGAGCTCGCCATGTGCCTCGACAAGTTCAACCAATCGGGGCTTCCGGCGTCGATCCTCATTGTGTACTCGTCGATCCTCGGCATCCGCATGCTCCTCATGCAGGGCGGCGAGTTGCTGGAGCAGCTTGACCAGTTGCGGATCTTGTACACCACCGTATTCAACTCTTGCCCAAACTGGAAATTGGCTGCAAGGTCGTTGGTCATGATCAGGCAGACGGCCGATGCGATGCGCAACCGGGCGCTTTCGCAAATGATCGCCTCGTTCGACCTGAACTCCAGCGACTTGCAGCTCTCCGAGTTGGACATGAGCTCGTGGGCCGACCAGGACACCCTCTTTGCCAACTTTTTTGACCTTGTCGACCACTGAAGCACCAACGGGCCCGTGTGCCCGTAAATCACGGGACCCTGCCTACACAAGCTTCCATGGGTTTAATTTACAACAGGCGACGACCATCGCCGTCGCTCGTACGCAAGCGCCTTTTTTTCTTCCTCGTAGATCTGCTTCCCTCTGGAGATTTCCATTTTCGCAACGCAGCTGCAGTGCAATCGCGCATCGACAACTACTTGCCACCATGAATCAGGAACCTGGCGACTTGGGCTACAACGGGTTCCCCGTGTCGTTGTTCTACTTGACGCTCATCGACGCCGACGGCATCGCGGACCCCAACGTCACCATAGCATTGAAGAACCTTCCGAAGAAAAACGCCGTCACCAAAGAAAAGCGCCTCGCCGAGTTTCTCAAGATGTTGCAGGACTCCACGTTCGACGTCCGCGACTACGCGACGTTGCAGTGCTGGCTCCAGCTCTACCCCCGCGTGGCCATCGACACGCTGAAAGCGGTCCGCGGACTTGCGCATCAGATCCAGGCCACATACATGGAGTTGTACGGCGCCAAAGACTTCAGCCGGTACTTGAAGAGCTCGATGCCCGTGTGGCTCCAAGGCCTCTTCGACGAGAAGCTGCTTGCGCAGGCCGTGCGCGCCGACTTGCTCCGGTGCTTCACGGACCAGGACAAGGTGGACACCAAGATCTGGGTCATTTTCCAGGAGCAGATTGTGAACTACTGCTACTGCGTGTTGGTGCACGAGTCCGCCAACACCATCACCGACGAGCGCTCGGACACCGCCGACGAAGTGGCCATGAAGTACGACCGCGCCATGACCGGCGCCCTCTCGATGCTCTTGAAGATCATGCGCTTGGTGAACGGGTCGCGGCTCAGCCTCGGCGAGTCGGCCGCGGCCCAGATCGAGGACATCTTGCTCCTGGAAAAGCTCTGGGACTGTCTCGGCTCCTCGTCCTCCGGGCTGACCATGAACAACGGCCTTCTCCGCGCGCTCTTGGCGGTGGTTTCCGAGCTTTTTGCCTTGGACGCCGAAAACCCCACACCGTTCGCCGCAGCGGTGCCCGGCTTGAAGGCGGTCTACAAGCTCATTGCCAAGAAGTTCATCAAGAACGTGAAGTTGTCTGCAGCCTCCGTGTCCTCTTCGCTTGTGTTGTCGCTGGTCATCATCCCGGTAATCGACACGCTTGCGAAGCTCACCAAGTTCCCCGACACCGCGGGGAAAAAGTGCACGCCAAAAATCAAAAAGAACATTTGGCAAATCGGCGGCGCAAAGAGCTACACCCGCTTCAAAGAGTACGTCAAATTAGGCTGCTGCAACTCCGACCCAATCTACTACCACAAGCTTGAAGGCCTCTTCACTGTCATTGAGGCTGCCGGGATGGACAGCGACGCGGAGTTCTTGGACTTCTCGAGCACCAAGGACGCAAAGAGCATCTTGATCAAGTTGCTCTTGCCCCAGGTCACCAGCCACAGAGGCCTCAACGCATACCACTTCAAATTGCACGGCGCAAAGTGCATCTTTGCTGTTTTCGAACTTTTCAAGAAACACGCCGATCCTGCAGCGCTCGCTCCCTTGGGCGATGAGATCTTCTTCTCCATTTTGGACTCCGTTTCAGGCGCGATATCCAAAAGAGACGAGCAAGCACAGAAGGTGTGTTTGCAGGCGCTCGCTGCTTTCGGCAAGTCCCAGAATTTGGACTTGGCCGTCACAAACACATCCGTGGTAGATGCGTTCGCTGGCGAGAAATTACTCTTGGGTGGTGTCGCCATGTCTAGTCCGCTCACAAATGTCGCCTACAACTACTCGGAGATTGTGAGCCTGACATCTACCGAAGCATACCAGAGCTTCTTGGGCGAGCTCATCGAAAAAATCGAGGAAATCTACGAAACGGCGCAGTTGGAAATCATCTTCCTGGTCATCTACAAAATCTACACCACATCTGAAGGCGCCATCGAGCCTATCGAGGAATGGGTGTCCTCGTCTTTGGTGAGCTTTGTGTCTGAAGAATTTGTTGACCTGCCTCTACGCTTCTTGAATAGCGCAATCAAGCGCGGAGTGCTCGAGCAGAACCCCGAGATTTTGGGAGACTTCTACTCCAAGATTGTCACGGATGCTCCACAACTGACATCAAAGTTTATGTTGATGGTGAGCGGTCTAGATAATGCCTCTCGCCTGAAGCTTCAAACGCAAGCTCGAGAGGTTCTTGACTATGTCACCGAGCTCTCGAAAAAGAGCCAGAGACTGAATGACGAAGAGGACATTGTGCTTTCCTTCTTGTCTGTACCCGCTGTATCTAGCAACCTTCTCGAACACAGCCCATCCGAGGCCTTCCAAAGAAGAATCATTGCGTTTTTGGCTCATTCTGATGTTATTGCTCAACTTGACGACACACATTTAAAGACCTTGTCGACATTGGCTTTGAAAAACAGCAACGAGCAAGACAGTCGGGCATTTTTGCAAAAGGTCCTGGAGAAAGACTTTTTTGGGGCTGCGTGCTTTGACGTTATAAGAGGGGGTGTGGGAAATGTCACTGAAATTGCAAAGTATCTCGCCCACTTGGGATTTGTTCCGAAGCAGCTTCTTCGGGAAACCTTAATGAGCGCGATCGGCTCCGTCGACCTTCATGCGCTTGCAATCGCAAATGCTTTGGATCAAAACGTCTATTTGTTCGAACAACCGGCAGAGGTCAAGTTGGACTTATCTGTTTTGTCGATACACACATTCTTGACAGCGTACGTTCAAAACTCCCCCACCGAAGATGACGAGCTCAAGATTCTCCACGCATTGTCGGCCCAATATAAGGAAGACTATTGGTTCTTGAACTCTTTTGACTCAAACACAGAAACCATCGATCCCACCGCATTCTTGAACAAAGAGGCTTTCTCAGTGAGCGCGGTTTTTACTGGCTCAAGCAGTGGCCCCTATGCTCAAACCATTCAAGCTTTGGATGGAAAGGGATCGTTCGGGCCCTACGAATTTTATGTCGCCAGACTCATCTTACAAATGTTGAGAGAAGATTTTGACCACATGAGTCTTGCCGAGTTCGAAAGCCTCGATATCCCATATGTGAAGCTTGGAAACAGCCCGCTCAAATTGGCCACGTTCCTCGCTTGTGCCTTCAAATTCATTGGAAAATCGCTGAAATTGGACAGAATCAGAAATTTCGTCTTTGGCGAGATTCTCGGTGTTCGTTCCTCCGCCGAGATCTTGCACAGCGGGAAGACTTGGATTTGCCTCGCGGTAAACTTCTTGAACGGCGAGGACCCGTACTCCATTATCCCAAACCCTAAGCTTGGACTCCTCATAAACAAGTTGGCATCCTGGCTCGAATCCGATATCGCGTTCGACAGTGAGTTTAACTCAGTGAGATGCTTGTTGGCCATTTTTCTCTCAAGACTCATGACCGCGAGCTCAGATCCACTTCCAGACAGAACTTGGGAGGTGTCCGTTGACTTGTGCCTCAACAACCTCGCCACTGCGCAAGTGGACTACAGTTTGCACGCGTTGAAGTATTTTTCCATGAAACTCTTTCTCACGCTCACAAACAACATTGACCAAGCCATTTTCCCACAATGGAAAGAGAGCAAAAACACAATCGTGGAAGAGTTGATCGAGTTGTTGTTCAATGCTAGTGAGAACGAGAATGCAGCAGGCCAATCGGCTCACCTTGTCAATGAGCTTCTAGCCAGAATTTTGAGAGGCTCGAAATTGCCCAAGCGTGTGCTCGCCGAGAACGCGCTGAAGTTCTACCGCTTGCTTGCCGCTTCGAAGCAAACTACTTTGCAGAGAGTTGCGACGATGTGCCTCGAAAAGCACATTTCTGAGACCCAGCAAGAAGTCATTTTGGAGTATCTGTTGAGACGCACCAACCTCGAAGACGACCCGGATTTCAGTCAAGACATGATTAGGTTGGATGAGTCGTTGATCACCACGATCTCCGAATTCCACCATTTCGAAAACGATGTGGGTGACTACCTGAAACTCTTACAATACTTGTGGAGCTTTTTGTTGATTTTTGACCACTTCAAGGATTCCACTTTTACCATGAAGGCAGAATACATCAGTCAGTTGAAACAGAACAACAACATCGAAAAGTTGTTCGACACCATCATCGACATCATGCCTGTTACAGACGTGAAATATTTAAACTCGCTTTCCGCTGAGCCGGTAGATAAAGCGGCAAAAGTGGATCCTGAAAATTGCCTTCTTCAAAACTACGACGTTGCAAGGGCATACGTTGGGCGCCTGCCAAAAGAGGAAGCAGAGTTCTTGCTTGCCCACACTTACTATTTGAGTTTCCACTATCTTGGAGCCTTTGCCGAGCAATGGTATAACGATATCCGCGACTTGCAATTGAAGCAACAGGTTCAGAAGTTCTCGGTGAGATTCATCTCGCCAATCCTCATTTCAGGAATGTTGAGCGAGGTCGAAAACGCCAAGGAGAAGTTGACTCTCAAGGACGAGAACTTGTCGATCAAGGTCAACAAAATCACCAACGAAATCAAGTCGGTGTATTTGATTGACGAGCAGATCATGGAGATGGTGGTGAAGATCCCTGAGACTTTCCCTCTTTCCAAAGTGCTGGTGGAGGGGCCATTGCGACTCGGCGTGAAGGAGAATCAGTGGAAGGCGTGGCTTTTGGCGTCACAGAGAGTCATCACGTTGACCAACGGGTCAATCATCGACTGCATCGAGATTTTCAACAAGAATGTGAATCTCCATTTCTCTGGTTTCGAGGAGTGTGCCATTTGCTACTCGATTCTCCACCAGGACCACTCGTTGCCGTCAAAGAACTGTCCAGTTTGCCTGAACAAGTTTCACGCGGCGTGCCTTTACAAATGGTTCAAGAGTTCCGGAAGCAGCACATGCCCGTTGTGTCGTTCTGCATTCAACTTTAAGCCAAACAGGGATTAGTTAGATCTGTCAAATCGAGAATTCAGTGGGGGATTTCGGCTTCCCAGTCTGGCCCACGGCGCCCCAGTCATTGTAATGTTATCCTTTGTAGTCTTGGTTCCTTCCAACCCATTCACCATACCTTTAAGGTTTGTGCCGGGTGCCGACTTCGTAGAATCTCTTTGTTTCGTTGGAAGCTCACGGGACGTCTTGGCGTCCGTCCAAGGAAACAAGCCCGTACCGAACCAAAAGTGCTGTACCACGGGAAACTTGCCAAACACTTCCACCTCGTACATCTTCAAAAGTCCCTGTTGCACTTTTGCCCACAAGGCCACAGACTTGTGGATGTCGTAGAGGATAGGAGAGTGCTCGTTGAAAGGGCCCAGCTTCAACTTGAAAATGAAGGCTATGGCGTTGACATAGAGATTGGACAACTTGTAGGAGGCGATGGCATGCGGCGACAAGATCTGCAGCACCGACGGGATGTAGCGGGCGTGCTCCAGGCTGTTGGCGGTGTTGAATTGCGACGCTCCTAGGATGTAGATGAAATGAAAGTGGTCGTCGAGGCCCCAAACGCCGTGTGAGCCCGCGGGCTCCAAGTTGTAGTCGATGATCAACCGGCGGACCAAGTCGTAGTATCGGGCGAATATCGCCAATAGCTCGCGTGGGGAGATGTCGATGCTGAGGATGCTGTTTTCGAAAAGCCCGCTCAAAAACGCCACAAATGACAACTCGTGCCCAGAGCCGTAGTCGAGTCTCAACTCCGACCCAAACGAGTTCACCAAGTAGTAATTGAGTTCCCCGGCCAAGCTGCGGTTGGAAGTCAAGCGCTCCACTTTGGCCAACGACCCCGAGTTGACCTTCTTGTGCCATGTTCGGCACGCCATGTTGCCGAATCGTCTGGGGCCTTCCAACGGCGGCGTTTCGTCGACAAGAGCGTCGAAACTGTCCAAGATGTCCAAAACTAGCGCCGTGGCAGCAAACATATCGATTGTTTCGCGCTCGCTGGCGATCGAGTCTGCGCCTGGCTCGTTCTTGTTGGCGACAGTGGTTGGTGATAGATAGCCTGGCGGCAAATCTGCGCCCTTGACTCTCTCCACAAGAAATGCAATGGCCAGGTGCAATTTCAGGTAGGCGGACGATCTTCGGAAGAGCTCCAAGTCGGACTCGTCGAAGATCCGTTTCACGGGCTCGGAGAAATGTCCCGCTACCATAATGAGTGGTTAGTGTGGAGCGCGCCGCACCCAGCCTTGGACGGCACTATTCATCCAAACTCAATGGATGACGAGTCGAATTTTCGAATTTTGGTTATTTCGATGGCAATACGAGATTCCGATGGTGAGCTGTGTTGATATCTGACAATGGAGCTTTTTACGGGCCGTGTGAAAAAAATCCGATCTACGTACATTGCGGGTTCGTGTTAATTGATTAAATCACAACGCTAATCTAGATAATCGTGAAGTGACTCAAAACATATGCTTCAAGGGTACTGAATGAATCCAAGACTTTGATCCCCTTGTAACCAGAAAATGGAGTTGTTTGTGCTGCAAGAATGTTGAATGTTACTATACAAGAAGTGGCAGAGGTGGGTGCAAACAAGATCTCGACGACTGGTTGAAGGCACAGTTCGCCAAGCAACGCCTGTCCATTCCGAGTCTGCCTTGAATGGTCTGCATTTTAGTGTCTGCGTTTTGGTGGCAAGTGCACGGCCCCAATATATGTACAATTTCCAGAGAGCCGTGAGTTGGATGCAGCACTTATTTCTGTTTAAGCGGAGATGAGTCCGGAGAAAAAGACATCACCCGGGTTTTCTTTTTCGGACTCGTTTCCTGCGAGCTGGGCTCGGACTCGCTTGCAACATAGTGGAGCTCGAACTTTTCGTCTCCACCTACATTGCCTGTCTTCACGAACGGTTCCTGTTCCTGGTCAGAAGCCACAAAGAGCGAGTCCTGGAATGGATTCGCTTTGCGTGGCGAAAAGAATGACGTCACGGTGGTCTGGCCCGGGAGAGGCTGCTTTTGATTCGACCGCCTTCGAGGCAGCCTTTTCGGCGAGTCCTCGAACTTCACCGGCGGAGGAAGAAGACTGCTTTCTGTTCTGGAGAGCACGGGGATGCCGGCCCGACGGGTTGTTTTCGCTGCGATTCTGACCCGGTTCGGGTTGAGCTCGTCCTCTGCCGTCACGGTTCGCCGAGGCCTGCTTGGCGATACGGGAGACGCAGGTCGGGGAGTTGCGCTCTTCGTTGGCAGCATCAGAGGCCAGATCGCATCGAGCGTCGTTTTTTGCGGGGGCGGTTTCTTCTTCAGCGGCGACCGCCGAAGCTTCAAGACTCGCTCGATCTCTTTCTCGTAAGACGGCGAAATATGCTTGACGCTCTCCAACGTGACGAACACAGATACCAACTTTTCTTCTTCTTGCAAGTCCTCTGCTGGCTCAGCGACTGGCGCATCGGGCTCGTTTTCGTCAACTGGCTCCGCCTTCAAGGGCTCGGGCTTTTCGTCTGGCGCATCGTCGTACCGCTCCTTTCGGACCGAATACACGAAGTCGTTGAGTTTTAACCTGTTGAATTTGAGCACAACCAACGAAATGCCTTCGAACTGTTTGATTCTGGCAAACTGGATGACTTCCCAGAAGCTCGCGTCACGGAGGAACTTGAGCACGAACGGCTTCAACGTGTACTTCCGCTCACGCGGAAGAACAAGTCTACGAGGCGACATTTCTGTTTTGGGGAGAAACACCCACCGCGAGTCTTTGTAGACCAGCTCGCCAATCAGGCTCGCGGAGAGAACGTTGTTGGTTCTGGCGACGCCCGGCGAATCCCGGATGGTGACAAGATCGTTGTCTAAGGCCGCGGTCTCGCCAAAGGAAACCGAGTGCGGGGTGAACTTGAAGACTCGGGTGTTGACCAACGGGAAGAAGTAGAGCAACGCGTAGAAGTCGTCAATCTTGAGGCTGGCCCGCAAGGAGGTGGTGCGGCCGAAGATTCTTTTCCCGTCCGTGCGGAGGAAGTCGTCGAGGTACTTGTTCAACGCGGCCAAGTTTTCGCCCCGCTCAATGTCCAGCTTCATGCCGAGGAACGGGTCTGCCAGCGGCGCCAGGCTGTACTCTTTCTCCAAGAACGTGTCGACGAACATCTGCGTGAAGTCGGGAAACGCGCCAAAGTCTTGCACGGCTTTTCTCGGGAGAACCAGAAGCAGGGTGGTGCCGCAGAGCGCAAGCTCCTTGGCCCGGGTGATGCCAATGTCCTCGGAGCCCTTGGAGTAGTCGCCGCCGCGGAGAATGGCGATGAACACGAGGCGGTTCCGCGTGAGGTTGGTGTGCAGCGTGACGTGGGCCATGTCCACGGGTGTGACGTAGTAGTCTGTGGAGCTCAACACCGGGTCGCCGGCGTCGGTGTAGTACTTGACCCTGTTGAACAGGCGCAACACGCGCGTGGCGCCAAACACCAAGGTGTCGGAGTCGTCGGAGATGACGAAGTCCACCACGGCCAACCTCTGGAGCCACGCGCACTCGGCCTCGGCCTCCGCCGGCGCCTGGACCCAGTCGATGCGGTTGCGGGCCAATAGCGCCTTGAGCCGCTCGACCAACCCCAGGCCCTCGGCGTACGCCGCCGGGTGGAGCCCGCGGAAGTAGTGGAGCACGTCGTTGTACGACAAGGCCGCGGGCGCGTCCGGAACATGCCCGTGGCGGAGCTTGCCCGGCTTGTGCTTGCCGTCAAAGACAACGACAAACAGCGTGTTGTGGAGCACCAAGTACCAGAGCTTCGCCATGAAGTTGCGCACGATGCGGCGCTCCACCTCGGCATCCACCGCCTCCGAGTCCGGGAGCTGCGACCAGAACATGAACATGTAGGCGTCGATGGCAAAGCGCGGCGGGCGGCCGTGCTCGGCGACGAACAGCGCCAAGAACACGGGGAACGACACGCGCTCGTGGGACGCCGCACTCAAGATCGGCCACAAGTCTGCGATGCCCATGCCATCTGGAGTAGTGGGTGCGCACCGGCACCATGGCGCCGGGTGCCGGTTTAGGGCCGGTGCAGGGGCCCCGGGGCCCGGTCCGTGCGGCGGGGGGCGCGTGGGCCGCGGGGGCAGGCGGGCCCGGTTCCGGGGCCCCTGGCTAAAATTTTCCATCGGCCGGCCCGCTTTGTGGTGGCTCCTACGGGGTTGCGCTTTTTGCGCTTTTTGACATGGCCCAGTGCAGAGTGCAGCATTGTGTGGGGAAAGCAGCGGGCTATGGGCAAGAGAACAGGAACCCCCAGAAACCCGCTGCTCGTCGCTCAATCAGGAAAATACCAAGAGTCTATTTTGAGGCCTTTGTTCACAGATCGGTTACCCCAGAATGCCTGCCTACTACGCAGAGATACATAATCGTGCGAACAAAGAAGTGGACCGCTGATGGACAACACCCGAAAAATTCTCTAGAGAAACAATGAACCAGGAAGAGATCGGGAAGCTCATTTGCGGCGGCTTCCAGGGCACCTACGTCACCCAGCAGGCCCACGACTTGATCGTCAAGTACAAGGTCTCCACCATGATTCTCTCCCGCAAAAACGCCCAGTCGGTGCCCCAGATGACCAAGCTCATACGGGACCTCCAGCACATCGCCTTCAAGGAGGCCGGCTACAAGCACCCGTTGGCGTTTGCCGTGGACGAGGAGTGCGGCATGATGAACTCCATCTTCGACCCCGAGAACCTCTCCCAGTTCCCGGGCGCCATGGCGCTAGCCGCCACGGGCGACCTAGACTTGGTCTACGAGGTGCTGAAGGCGCTCGCGTTGCAGCTCCGCCACATCGGCTTCACCATCATCTTGGGCCCCGTGCTCGACGTCGTCACCAAACTATCCCACCAGCTAGTGTCGGTGCGCTCCTTCGGCACCACCATCGACGAGGTGGTCAAGTACGGCCGCGCGTGTGCGAGGGGGCTACGAGACGGCGGCTTGGTGACGGTCGGCAAGCACTTCCCCGGGATCGGCAACGCCAAGGTCGACTCTTTGCTCGAGCTCCCCATGATGACGGACTCGCTCGAGCAGATCCGCCGCTTCAACCTGATCCCGTTTGCCGAGTTGATCAACGAGGGCCTCATCGACGGCATCAGCGCCACGGGCTGCGGGGTCCCCACCATCTCCCCTGACGAAACGCACGCCTGCCTTCTGCCGGCCATTGTCACACAGCTTCTCCGGAAGGACATGGGGTTCGAGGGCTTTGTCGTCAGCGAGTGCTTGGAAATGGACGCCCTCTACCACTCGATCGGCCTCGGCCAGGGCGTGGTCTTGGCCATCTACGCAGGGTGCAACTTGGTCATGGTGTGCCACGACTTCAAGCTCCAGGTCGAGGCCATAGAGTCCATCACCAGCGCGCTAGATAACGGCTTGCTTGACGAGCTGATGGTGAACGACTCCTTGCGCCGGTTGGACGTGGTGCGCCGAAAGCTTCCGTCTTGGGAGGAGATCTTTCCCCAGGGCTTCGAAAACGGCGCGTTTCTCTTTCGAGAAGTGTACCCGGATCTCTGGAAGGAGCACCAGCAACTCACAGAGGACGCGTACCGGAAAAGCATCACTTTGGTCCGTGACTACGAGGGGGCGCTCCCGCTTTCGCAGTATGCGGACGGAAAGGACGAGGATAACAACATTCTTGTCCTCACGCCTTTGCTCAAACAAGTATACCCCGTTTCGACAGAAGCGTCGGTCCAAACAGAGAACCTTTTTCCTGGAGAAGAGGTGTTTCGCGAGTTTGGAAGAGCTTTGTCGCTGCACCAGCCAGAGAGTGGCCTGAAATTCAACATTCTCCACACAACCTACACCGCCAACGGCTTGACGGCGCTCCACGAACTGTTGATTGAGAACTCGAAAGCTGTGATTGTGGTCACTTCCGAGGCCCTGCGAAACATGTACCAGATTGGAATCGTGAAGTATGTGTCCATCTTGTGTGGCGCGACGCCTCTGTCTTTGTCCAGTACAAACAACAGAGTGCTGCTATCGAAGCCGTTGATCATTTTGGCCACACTGTCTCCCTACGACTTTTTTTACAACAAGGGAATCGGCTCGGCCTATCTCTGCTGCTACGACTATACTCTGCAGGCACTCACTGAGTCAGCAAACGTGATTATGGGGAAGTACATTCCTCAAGGGTGCGTCCCCGGCGAAAAGAAATTCCACCTGGGAAAGATGCGCAAAAGGCGCTCACTGATGGCGGCCTCGAGTCCCGAACGTATTCTGACCAAAATCAGAAAAACGGTGCCCCCGAAGCGCCGTTGGCTTGTGGATGAATTCGACATGGCCAGAGACTGGAGAGGGCTCGTGAACTTGTTTGCTGCAAACGGGCGCAAAATCCACAGCGACGAGTATCTCAAATCGCTCATTCTGCTATTGCATGCAAGCTCGTCACTGCAGCGACACTTTGTGGTAAGAAATTCTTCGTTGAACATTCTCTACGGCGTGGTCTTGACGTGGGTCGATGACGTGAACCCGTTGATGGGCTCTGAGAGTAATCAGAGTAATCAGATTGGTAATATTCTCTACATTATGGTGGACAAAGCAAAGCGGCTCCAGCTGATTGGGAAGAACTTGCACTCTCGAGCAATCAGATACTTGACTGAAGAGAAAGGCTGTCAGTCGATTCGGTTGGGTAGTCTGTTCCCGCTTCTAGATTTCGCCGAAGACGCCTCGGCCGACCTTGACACTAAAGTGGTCAGCTTCTTTAACAACTCTGGGTGGGTTGTTTCCAGGTCCACCAGACTGACCCCAGCACACGTGATGGTGTTGAAAGACCTTTCCAACTGGTCTGTTCCCAGCAAGATTTTCCGCGAGTTGACTATCGTGGGTGTTCGTTTTGATATTTGTCTGCAAGCGGACAAATTACTATCTCTTATAGAGCGAGCAACAGACAAGGACACAGACAGGCACACGATCCAGCTTTATAAGCAGGCGGTTTCTTTCCTAGACTCGTCTTCGCCTTACGAGGTGAAGGTCATCATTGCGTTGGAGCCAATGAAGCAGTGCGTGATTGGAAGCATAATTTTGTTCAACAGCAAAAGTCTGTTGGCGCGTTTCTACCCATTCATGCACGCCAAAGACGACAAAAAGGGACAATTGGTGGGAGGCGTTGTGTGTCCCGTGATTGATCCGTCCTACTCCAACTTGACGGAGATCTTCAAGTTCGGCCTCATCTGCTCTGGAGTCACCTACCTCAAGTCCAACTTCGCCGAGCCCACCAACGAAACACCAATGAATCTGTGCATCATGGTGGATGTCACGGATGACAAGGCGATCTCGGGTGTGCAAGACATTGGTTTTGAGCGCTTGGGCTCCTACTGTGAGTATTATGACGAGCTCGAGAATGTGCAGTGAGTGGTTTGACCATTGCGCGGACCCCAGATTTCGGCCCAAAGAGAAAGTTCCCTTTATCCGACGCTGTGTACAGTCCGGGATTAAGCCGCAAAGCTACTGAACATATGCCGCAAGAATGGGCGGTTCCCGGGTGAATTAGGAACAGCGCAAGAGGGCGTTTCGCGTCTTCTGCGGCGGTTTTCACTGCCAATGTGGGCGGCAACAGCGGCCCCGGCGCCTGACAGTCAACGAGTCCCAGCGCATGGTTTGCACGAGACTTTTGCACCCTCGACTTCGCACCGTTCATAGCGCAACAACTTGAAGTAAACATAATTGAAAGAGTCACGGGTGCAAGTGACGGCACACCCGGAGCCGCCGTGTTGGCCCAGGAGAATTCGGGGATGCTGGGCTCAAAGAGAGTATTTTGCTGGTGGTGTCCCGAGAAAGGCCGGCCGGGACCCGGCTTTTTCCTCTCGTGTGCGCATGCTTCCCCGGACTTTCCATTCATCCGGCATGACAAAGCACCATTTCCCTCCCTCCGGGGCTGGCACCCGACGGCCGAAAGTTATAAATACGGCCACGTCCCGCAAGTGCTGGGACTGATTTATCAGAATCACTCGGATTTACATCTATTCCAAACACAAAAATGGTACCTCCTACTGCTGTCGAAAGTTCCTTGAACTTCTCTGGGGTCTCGTCCATCAAGACCGTGCAAGACCCCGTCGTGCAACAATTATCGCTCAAAAGCGACGTTTTGATAAGACACAATGCCCCTGCCCCAACCTTGTACGAAGACGGGTTGTTGGAAAAGGGCACCACGATTTCCTCCACCGGAGCCTTGATGGCGTACTCCGGCGAGAAGACCGGCAGATCGCCCAAAGACAAGAGAATCGTCGACGAGCCAAGCTCGTCGGGAAACATCTGGTGGGGCCCGGTGAACAAGAAAGTCGACGAGTTGACGTGGAAAATCTCGCGGTCCAGAGCGTTGGACTACTTGAGAACAAGAGAGAAGTTGTTTGTGGTTGATGCGTTTGCCGGCTGGGACCCCAGATACAGAATCAAGGTGAGAATCGTGTGCGCCCGGGCGTACCACGCGTTGTTCATGACGAATATGTTGATCCGGCCGACCGCCGAGGAGCTCGAGAACTTTGGCGAGCCGGATTTCACCATCTACAACGCCGGCCAGTTCCCGGCCAACATCCACACCAAAGGCATGACGTCGTCCACGTCCGTGGAGATCAACTTCAAGGCCATGGAGATGGTGATTTTGGGCACGGAGTACGCCGGGGAAATGAAGAAGGGCATCTTCACGGTGATGTTCTACCTCATGCCGATCAAGCACCAGGTGTTGACGTTGCACTCGCTGTGCAACCAGGGCGTTGCCAAGGGCGACGTGACGTTGTTCTTTGGCTTGTCCGGCACCGGCAAAACGACGTTGTCCGCCGACCCCAACCGGAAGTTGATTGGAGACGACGAGCACTGCTGGTCGGACAACGGTGTCTTCAACATCGAGGGCGGGTGCTACGCCAAGTGCTTGGACTTGTCTGCCGAGAAGGAGCCCGAGATCTACAACTCGATCAAGTTCGGCTCCATCTTGGAGAATGTCGTGTACGACCCGCTCACCAAGGTGGTGGACTACGAGAACTGCACCATCACGGAAAACACGCGGTGTGCGTACCCGATCGACTTCATTCCGTCGGCAAAGATCCCGTGCTTGGCGGACACGCACCCCACCAACATTGTGTTGTTGACGTGCGACGCCAGCGGCGTGTTGCCACCGGTGTCGAAGTTGACCAACGAGCAGGTGATGTACCACTTCATCTCGGGCTACACGTCCAAGATGGCGGGCACCGAGGAGGGCGTCACCGAGCCGCAGGCCACGTTCTCCGCCTGCTTCGGCCAGCCCTTCCTCGTGTTGCACCCCATGAAGTACGCCCAGCAGTTGTCCGACAAGATGTCGCAGCACAACTCCAACGCGTGGTTGTTGAACACCGGGTGGGTCGGCGCGTCCGCGGCCCGGGGCGGCAAGCGGTGCTCGTTGAAGTACACGCGAGCCATCTTGGACGCCATCCATGCCGGCACGTTGGCCAAAGTCGACTACGAGGAGTTCCCCACCTTTGGGTTGAACATTCCCAAGTCGTGCCCCGGCGTGCCCGCCGAGATCTTGAACCCCACGCTGGCCTGGACTGCGGGCGCGGCGTCGTTCCAGAAGGAGATCCGGTCGTTGGCGTCCAAGTTCGTGGCCAACTTCGAAAAGTACGCCGACCAGGCCACCGCCGAGGTCAAGGCGGCCGGCCCCAAGTAACCGCAAATAATTAACCCCCACAGACTTTACGAACAGCGGCCGTAGCACATGCCAGCCTGCACCGCGCACAGGCGCCAGGGGCAGCGTCCGGCATTTCGTGGTGTTCTTCAGCCCGGAGTTAGCACTGCGTACATGCTTCTCCGAGGTGACATGTGATCGCACTGGTGGGGCACTGCGGAGATATTGCAACCGCGCGGCGCAGCCAAGTGTGCCTATAAGAGGGCGAATTGAAGCTAACCTTATTTCAATTGATTAGCTCAACTATATAAAGCCCAATCGCCGATAGACAGTATCCCGTTTTTGAAGAGCTCTATTTTTTTTTTTCTTTTGGTACAGTGCATCCCGGTATCTTTGATATATCCCTTTGTCCCTTTCCAGTTTCTTTCCTTCTTTGACATTGCCATCGACTGATTGTGTGTAATGATCCAGTGGGTGTTGGAGCAGATCAAGACCCAGCCGTGGTACTACGTGTTGGGCGTATCGCTCGCCATCTTCTATGTGTTTTCGCGGGTCAGGGAGCGCGTGTTGGCGCGGCTCCACCACGCGACGCTCGCGCCGCACCTCCAGGACTGGCTCTACGGGTTCCCCACGTTGATGCGGCTTCTCGAGCTGCGCAAGGTCGGGAAGGCGCCCGAGTTCAACCGGCAGCGGATGTTGGACGTCAACCTCTCGACGTTCTCCACCGTGTTTGGCGGCAAGTACGTGTTCATGACAAAAGACCCCGAGAACTTGAAGGCGCTCTTGGGCACGCAGTTCAACGACTACGTGTTGGGCACGCGGCACACGTGCATCAAGGTCACGCTCGGCGACGGCATCTTCACGTTGGACGGCGCCGGGTGGAAGCACTCGCGCGCCATGTTGCGGCCGCAGTTTGCCCGCGAGCAGGTGGGCCACGTCCAGGCGTTGGAGCCCAGAGTGCAGGCGCTCTTTGCCCAGATAGACCGCGCCCGCGGCGGCGCGTTCGACCTCCAGCCGCTTTTCTTCAAGTTGACCTTGGACAGCGGCACGGACTTCCTCTTTGGCGAGTCGTGCGACTCGCTCAACGAGGACCAGGCGGGCGTGCAGAGCTCCGACATCGACCCGGAGCTCAGACGGCGCTTCCCCGAGGCGTTCAACTACGCGCAGAACATGCTCAACTTCCGGCTCAACATCCAGAAGTACTACTGGGTGGGCACCAACCGCACGTTCCGCGAGAGCAACCGGCTTGTGCACGACTTCACCAACTTCTACGTCAACAAGGCGTTGGCGGCGTCGGACGAGGAGGTGGAGCGGTGCTCGCGCGGCGGCTACGTGTTCTTGTACGAGTTGGTCAAGCAGACGAAGGACCCCATCGTGTTGCGCGACCAGTGCTTGAACATCTTGTTGGCGGCGCGCGACACCACCGCGGGGCTCCTCTCGTTTGTGTTCTACGAGTTGGCCCGCAACCCGGAGATCACGCGCAAGTTGCGCGCCGCCATTGACGACTGCTTCGGCTCGGGCGCCGACGTGGACTTGTCGTTGTTGACGTTCGAGTCGTTGAAGAAGTGCGAGTACTTGAAGTGGGTGCTCAACGAGGCCTTGCGCATGTACCCGTCGGTGCCGCAGAACTTCCGCATGGCCAACAAGAACACCACGTTGCCCCGCGGCGGCGGCCGCGACGGGCAGCAGCCCGTGTTCGTCGCCAAGGGCACGCCCGTCATCTACACCGTGTACCTGACCCACCGCGAGGAGTCCATCTACGGGAAGGACGTGGACGTGTTCCGGCCCGAGCGCTGGGGCGAGCCGTCCACCACCCGCTTGGGCTGGGCGTTCCTCCCGTTCAACGGCGGCCCGCGCATCTGCTTGGGCCAGCAGTTTGCCTTGACCGAGGCGGGCTACGTGACGGTGCGCCTTCTCCAGCAGTACCGCAACATCGAGAGCTTCGACGAGGAGTACCCGCCCAAGCTCGCCACGCACTTGACGTTGTCCTTGTTCGACGGCGCGAACGTCGCGCTCTACTAAATTATGCCTTTATCTTTTTTTTATTTCGTCGCCAGCGTAGACGAACACTCACATTGTAGCGTGGAACACACCAGTGCGCGCAGGCGCACCAGGGCCCCGGGCCACCGCAGTGGCTGCAACCGCGCATTCATCGCCGCCTGCACACGCCCCAGTGTCTTGTCCACCCAATTTTTACCACCAAAGCACAACAACACAGTCCACCCCGGCCAACCTCATCATGCCGGTCAATCCAGAAGACTTCTCCTGGTCGCCCGACGTCTTCGCGCAATGGTACAACGCCATCAAGTTCAACGGCGACGTCGGCCCGGCCCGCCACGATTTGGAGCGCAACCTCCAGCACCTTGTCGCCGTGCCCCGCCGCAACGACAAGAGCAGGGCCGCGTTGGCCGCCGCCGACTCGGGCGCGCCCGTCACCTTGCACAACGGGCAGCAGTTCACGCTCAACAAGGCGTTTGTGGCGGCCGCCAGCCAGCTCTCCTCGGAGCTAGATTTGGACGAGCTCAGCGCCGCCGAGTTGCTCCAGGAGGCCGCGGCGTCGAAGCTCGCGCAGGGGGCAGACCTCTTGACGCTGGGCTACTTGGCCTTCTTCCGCCGCTACACGTACATTGTCAACATCCTCGGCTACTACGTCACCGAGAACAAGGTGGACGGGCTCTTCCCGGGCAGCAGCGCGCAGCGGTTGTTGCAGAGCCTCCTCGACGGCTTCGCGCAGATCTACCGCTTGGGGGCGCTCCAGAACGACCTCATAGACAAGCAGAAGGCCACGGCCGACATCAACAGCCTCCTGTTTGTCAACAGAGCCTCCTACGTGCGCGCGCAACTCTTTGACACCCACGACTTGTTGGCCCAGTGCCTCTACTCGTTGGTGGACGTGGCGGGCGCCGCCCTCGACGCGGCCGACGCCTACAACAAGATCACCGCCCACATCAACGAGCACATCAAGGACGACGCCGACTCCCTCCTCTTGCATTACCTCCCCGCCGTAATCCGCTTGACGGCCTGCTCGCCGGACCTGCCCGACGCCGACATGGCCAAATTCCACCTGGCATTCACCTCTGCCTTGTCTGCCGACTACGCCAAAGTCAGCGCCGGCGACGAGATCGACTTGTCGAAAACCTCATTGCGGCCCTACTCCACGCTCGTGCAGTTGTTCTTTTTCGTTTCATTCATCCCGTGGTGCAAAGGCTCGCCCGCCAGAACGAAAAAGTACGATTTCGAGAAGGACATCCTCAAGTACGTCGAGTGGCTCGTCAACTACGGGGCCTTGGAGCAGGCGCTCTGCTACACCGCGGAAACCGCCAACCCAAAGACAACGGCCGCCTTCGAGCAGAACAAGCTTTTTGACCTTCGCCCGTTGCTCCAAAAATCCTTCCCTGTGCTCAAGCCAACCAAATTCATCTACCCTGGAAACGACCAGTTGCTCCACGTGCTCAGAACGAACACCGGCTACCCCAATCTCGTGAAGTTGTGCGACTACCTGAACCTCAAAGTGTCCACCGCAATCAGCGAGGACTTGATCGCTCCGTTCTTCCACACATTTTTCTTCAGCTTCATCACTCACGCCGCCATTGTTCTCACGCTGCTCCGTGACAGCGAGGAGGACTTCCTACTCTCCTCAATTAACAAGAAGAGCCTTGACTCAGAGTCAGAGGCTTCGAAACAGGGATCTTCTTATGATGCAAAAGACTTCCAGTCCATCAGAAAATCGTTGAGTGAACACTCGAGCTCGGGCGGCGATGGTGAGTCGAGCTTGGATCTAGACGAGATTGCCACACGAGCCGAGTTGGAACGGTTCTACTTGGCCTTTGCATACACATACACCAACAGACCGCAACTCTGTGAAGCCTTCTGGGCCTCAGAGGGTTCCAACATCGCCGGTTTTTTGAGCTGGGGCTTGGCGAACAACACCTCTCCTTTGATCACTTCCACATTTTGTGTACTCATGGGAAGCTTGACCTATGGTGGAAGTCAGTGCAGCAGACGGATCTGGGATACTTTGATCCAGTCTCTGGATGGTATCTACAAGAGAAACGACTACTCAAAGATCTCCATTGATTCCATCATCAGCTCTCTCACTTACTACATCGATGCCTTGACCGAAAATTTGGAGTCGGATTTGAGCAGCCGTGCCAAGAAAGCCCAAGAAAAACAGGAGTTTATGTTCTCAAGCGGCAAAACAGCAAGCGTTCCGCCAAAACCGATGTGCATCCAGCTTTCGGAGGATTCTGTTGTGTTCATCGCAGGATTCCTCAATTTGATTTCGTCGGTCGTGGAGAATGCCAACACAAATGAAGTCAAACAGGCTGCGTTTGTTCGCTTCCATCCAATCATCAATTCTTTGCTCAAGTTCGATAACTTAATCACGTCTGCTAAAGTTTTGCAGTCTGACAGAAAGTTTTCCACGGTTGTTTTCAACGACGAAAACCGAACCACAATTATCAATCTCATCATGAACTTGCTTGCAAACTTCGCAAAAGGGGAGACCGATTTGGACTTGAGGTGCAAAATCTGGTCCGTTGTCGACCGGTGGATTTGCCATTCGCTCGCTGATAATGAAGCGGCAAACACACTGTCGACGGAACCCACCAGATACACAGGAGTTTCGTTGGTCAGTCCATCGTCAAACAAAAGCGAAATCACAAAACTTAAAGCGATCCACAGAGGTATTACCATGAAGCATGGTTTTCAAATCGCATTCACCAATGTTTCTGAGGTATTGAATTTTTCGAGGCTTCTCGAGAACTTGTTGGAAAAGCCGGAGTTGCCCACGTCTGGGTTTGAGAGCCTCTCGTTGTTGTACCCCTCCGACTTGGGCTCCTCGTACCGTTACAAAAACGAGATTGGAATTTGGCCATATCTCGAGTTTTTAACTGTTGAATTATTCGCCAAGTCGACAGAGCTCAAGGAGAAATCCATCAAGCTTGAATTGCAGCGGTCTATTTTGGCAACTATCCAAAACTCATTGAAATCTGTTGATTGGAATCTTTTCGATGAAACTGCTCCAAAAATTCTTCATGACTTTAACAAGGTGAAGGACAATTTCGCACATGCCTTGTTGTCGAGCGGTGAAGAAACCATCCTCCCATACCTGAGCTTCGTGAGACTCCATCACTCGTTGGCCGTGATTAACTTTATGTTTGACCAAAAAGTCAGTGATGCTCTCTTCCAGATTGTGAACTACGGAGTCGACGAAATTTTCGAAAATCACGATCTTGAGGAATTGGTTACTGCATCTGTGGACTGTTTGCATCAGGTTTTGTACTTACAGAACACCTTCATCAAGAACTTGCTTCCCCTCTTGACGAGAGAAGGCGATTTGCCCCACACTTCCCAAAATTCCAACGTCGGATACGGAACAAATATGAGTTTGCTCCTTGCCACTCCCAAAGCGGAATATGACAAGGTGTACTATCCAAGTAACATTGGCACCAAAGGCGTCGTTGACTTCAACGAAATTCTTTTATTCCACATTACCTCAGTGGCCAACATTGCCATGTATGCTGGATCTTCCAACATCAGTCTTGCTCTCCTGAGTGTGGGCATTCTCGGCCAAATGAGCCAATCAACCACTTTTGTCTCAAAAAACATATCCAACAGAGCATTTTTGCAACCGAACCGGTTGTTGAGCATTCTTGAAAGTGTTGATGAGTCGGAGAGAATCAAGTACAGTTTCGTGAATCAGATGGAATCCATCACCGAGTCATTGGAGCCGAAATACAGGATCTTGCAGTTCATCCTCGACAGTTTACCCGAAAGTAACGAGGTTACTGTCGCACACTTTTTGCTTGGCTTCAACATCAAGGCCAACATCCTCACACTCAATGATAAGCTGCGCTACGCCCTTCTTCTCGAGACGTTGGTGTCCTTGCTCTTGTCTACGATGAAGCTAATTTCCGAGACCGAGTTTGAAGCGTACAGTTTCAACATTGAGAACGAGCCAATGAGACTTGCTTCGATGATTATGGATGTCCTCATTCGCCTTTGCCGCAACCAAAATTCGTCAAGAGTTTGCCTAGCTTATTTGAGACAGTTTGGTCTTTTCGAGAGCGTTTTGCAATTTCTGCCTCGTCTTGATGCAATGACAACCTGGAACGGTCTTAAGTTTGAGGGGGAATTGTCACAAAGTACGAATAACCGATTTCTTGGTGACCTCAAAGCCCGCGAAACGTTTTTCTTTTTCATCAGTTTCGGGAACTCTGTTTTGCAGTACTTGTCTTGTGAATTGCACGAATCGAAATCTCCGTCGCAAAAAGAGTTTTACATCAAATCGCTTCTCGACGGATCGGAGTTTCTTGACGGAACCCCGAAAGTGTTGGGATTTTTGGACGTTCTCAACTTCCAGTTTGTCAACTTTGAGGATCATAAAGTCTCTGACTTTGAAAGCAAGTACAATTTGCCAGTGTTACTTTCCTACATGAGAAAAGAGGAGTTTCCCTCTCGTGAGGACCGCGATATCGTCAAGGAATTGACTTTGTTCAAATGCGAGGTTGCCAATGTCAACTTGCCAGATGATGCCTCAAAAAGAGACTACATGAACAATGCAGTCAATGAAAGCCGTTCATTGGAAAACCTCATGCAAAAATACATTGCTTTCTGTGACTTGAAAGCTTTGCACTCGAAGACGTTGCATTCTTGGGTGCAAATCATACAAGTTTTGGCAAACGACGTATCCAGCAAGATTGACTTTATTCTGCAAGTCATGCAAATGATTCTCCCCAAAATCAATAACGAGTACTACGACAGGGATATTCTCTTTGCAGAGGAATTGATCTCGTTGTGTGTTTACCTTTTTGAGCTATACGAGGACGAGATTAGTGTTGTCAACCAAGGCGGAAACAAGCAGCACTATTTGCATGGCGTATTGTCATTGTTCAAAACGTGTATCAATGGGTTGCTTTGCTCCAACTCCACTACTGGGTTGAGAGCTGACCTCTACCTTTTGCTCAACAAGTTCATTCAAAGAAGCTTGACCCTGAAGGACTTGCTTCCAGAGGTGTTGAGCATTTTGCGCTCCAGCGACAGAAAATTCCTTGACGTTGTTTGCAACGACTCAATCTACTCTGAAGGCGTGCCGCGGATCACTTCGCTTATCTTGATGGAGTCCTTGGTGCATTTGTCTGTGGAGGAAGGTTCGCCAACGATCTTGAACGCGTTGCTCAAGAACAACTCGTTGTCTCTCTTGATTAGATCTTTGAAGCGTGCTGACGAGACAATTACGGCATGTGGCGAACGCAACACCAAACATGAGACTGGAGTCAGCATCAACACTTTGCTTTATGAGCTTGCTGCATTCAAGTCCACGCTTTACGTGTTGATTCGGATAGCGCACACAAGACCTGGAGCCTCGCAATTGGTGCAAAACGAAATCTTTTCAGTCATCAAAGGCTTGAAATTCTTGAGTGTTGACGCCGACTTGGGATTAGACTTTTACGTGGAGGCGTCCGAGGAATACGGCGACGGAGATGCGTCGCTCCATCTTGCATTGGACGTTCCCTTGGCGCTCCGGGGCAAAAAGCCTAATGGTGCCGAGCATAGAGAGACGATTTCTTTTTACGAGATTTTGGTGCCATCGTTCCAGTTAATTGTGACGATTTTGCTCTCGATGGGCCCGTCCTACCGGCCGGGCATCCTTCAAGTGGAGGAGCTCATGAAGCACTTTAGACCATTTGTGGTGAGCATCATGAAGAGAGATACGTTGGTGGAAAATAAGCAATCCGAGTCGGTCATTTACGAGGCCGAAAGCGTTTCGCGCGTGGGGCTTGACCTGTTGACAAGCTTGGTGACGTTGATTGCGACTGTGCTCAGCGGGGCACCGGGTGACACGTGAGCCAAGAAAATCCCCAGGCGCAACAATAAAAGCAACGAGCGCTAGTTGCTATACAGGGTCCTGCACAGAGTGTGGGGTGGGAATGGTCTGCAGCTGGAGAAGACCGAGCGCAGGTGCGCTCTCGCTAAAAGAAAGACGATTTTAGCGAAGCGGGCCGCCGGCGCAGCGCCGCCGCCAAAACACAAATATAACGACCCACTAACCATCGTAGCCTTCGGAACACCGCCTTGGGTACGCGGCAAGCGCTCCTCCGGGGGCACTCTCGCGATGGGGTGATCGTGGACCCAATTGTTGAGAGGAAGTGCCTGCATATGTGCGGGTGATGAGTTCACAGGCAGTATTGAAAACACTGCACGGACAGTAAAAGTTTTCCGATTTCAGATAAAATGGACCGTAGCCACCTTTTCTTTTCTTGAGATTTTCAGCTGTCCTCGTATCAACCGGAACATCTTTTGCTCACCAAGCAGGCCATCACAGATAAGTGCACCTGCCCTTTTGAGTAGCCGCATCTTGCATTATCGTTTATCGCTCGGGTTTTAGCTCCATTTCCAGCTCGCTCCCCCACAGAAAGTGCCCAAAGTTAAATAGCACACCGCAGCCTGCAACCGTCCCCGAGCTTATTTTTCGCCGTTGCAAAAACAGTTCCAGCAGAAACAGATTGCAAACAAAAAATGTCCTTTGACGAAAAAAAACCCCAGGACCCGTCGGAGAAGATCTCCGACAACTACGGCGTGGAGGCGCAAGACGTCACCACGTCGTCGTCCGGCGAGAAGCGCGCCGACGGCAACAACACGAAGAGGTCCTTGGACCGCAGACACATCAACCTCATTGCCATTGGCGGCAGTATCGGCACCGGTCTCTTCATCACCATCGGCTCCAGTGGGTTGGTCAACGCCGGCCCGTTGGGCCTCTTGCTCGCGTACTGCTTCTGGACGTGTGTGATTTTGATGTTGACCGTGTCCGTCGGCGAGATGGTGTGCTACATGCCCGTGGACTCGCCGTTCTTGTCCATGTCCGGCCGCGTGGTGGACCCCGCCTTTGAGTGTGCTGCGTCGGTCAACTTCTGGTTGATGCAGAGCTTGTACATCCCGTTCGAGATCACCGCCGTCAACGGCATGATCCACTTCTGGAGACTGGACTACTCGCCCGCCATCACGCTCTGCGTGCAGATTGTCATTTACGCCGCCATCAACATTCTCGCCGTCCGGGTCTACGGTGAGACCGAGTTCTGGTTGTCCTTGGGCAAGTTGGTCTTGTGCATTGGCCTCTTGCTCTTCACGCTCATCACCATGTGCGGCGGCAATCCCGAGCACGACGCCTTTGGCTTCAGAAACTGGCACGCCGCCGGAGGCCCCATTGCCGAGCACATTGGCGAAGGCGCCATCGGCCGCCTCCAGGGCTTCTTGTCCGGCTTGTTCTCCGCGTGCTTCGTGGTCGTTTCGTCCGAGTACCTCTCCATGACCGCCGGCGAGGCCAAGAACCCGAGAAAGAACATGGCCTCGGCCTTCAAGACCGTCTTGTACCGCTTGGTCATTTTCTTTGTTGGCGGTGCCTTGTCCGTGAGCATCTTGATTGCCTACAACGACCCCAAGTACTTGGAGCTCACCAGCGACACGTCCAACGCCGCCTCCTCGCCGTACGTGGTGGCCATGCAAAACTTGAAGATCAAGGTGTTGCCCGACATTGTCAACGCCGTGGTCTTGTCCTCGGCCTTCTCCGCCGGTAACTCCTACACCTACTGCTCGTCGAGAACGCTCTACGCCCTCTCCGTCAAGGGCTTCGTTCCCCGCTTCTTCAAGAAGTGCACCAAGGACGGTGTGCCCATCTACTGCATCATGGTCTCCATCTTGTTCTCGCTCTTGTCTTTGTTGCAAGTCAGCAAGTCCAGTATGAAGGCGTTGGACTACATGGTCAACTTGTGCACGGGCTCCCAGCTTCTCAACTACTTGTTCATGGGCATCACCTACTTGCACTTTTACAGAGCCTGCAAGGTCCAGGGCATCGACAGAAATCAGTTCACCTACACTTCTTGGTACCAGCCCTATACCGCCATTTTTGCCACCACCATGTTGTTGATTGTGGTGGGCATCTTTGGATACACCTGCTTCATGCCCGGCCGCTGGTCCGCAGACACGTTCTTGTTCAGTTACGTCATGATCTTTGTGTCTTTGGCCGTCTTCTTGCTCTGGAAGTTCATCAAGAAGACAGAGTACATCAGACCCGAGGATGCCGATCTCCAAACTGGCCTTGAGGAGATTGAGGAGCATGAGTACCGTTACTACGCCGAGTTGGAAGCCAACGGAAAGTCAGAGACCCGCTGGAGCAAGATGCTCGGATGGATTCTTTAATCATTATAGTTCTTCTCTACATATTTAGACCATCAATTCAATCACTCAATCGAACCCAGGCCGGTCGGCCGCAAGCTCTACTTCGGTCGTAAAGCCGCTGGTTGATGTAGATTATGCTAGAATGTCAATCAATGCACTTGTCCGAAAACATGCTCTCCAATTGGCCAAAGAGCCACTTGCTCTGGAAACTGGTGAGACCCGACGTCTTGGCCCGTAGCCTCATGTTTCGGTCGTCCGTGATTAAAATGCAATACCTGAATAGCTTCGCGTTCTTGCTATCCAAGGTGACCGTCTTGGGGCCTTGTATGGTGCAGTTCATTCCCTTCAACACCTTTTTGCTCAACTCATCATGCTCATTCACCACATTCAACAACGTGGAGTCGACGTTGCTCATCCAGCTCGAGTTGTTTTCAAACTCGGTCGTCTCATTGATGTCGCTGGCTATCGTTCCATCAAATCTCAAAGGAACAATCTCCTTCGCCAAATATAGTTCCCGGATTATGATCACCGATCTGGTGGCCGCGTCAGCAATTGTGGCCTCGGCGGATTTTCGGAGAGAGCGAAGCTCCTGGAAGACAATCAATGGAATCGACACCCGGAAGACTTTGCTCCGCACACACTTGAAAACTCTTCCGCAATGTTTGAGCCAGATGTTCGTATCCAATGTAATGTACGTCAAGGATGTGTCCATGCGGTCGCCCAAGTCACCTTCTATCTGCATATCAGAACTGGTCATATTTGGCATGAGTTGCGAATGAAGAACAAAGTTCTCCTGGTAGAGCTCATCAAAGTTAACCGGCTCGGCATCGTGAACCCCGAGCTGGCGTTGCCCGCGTTCATATTTGTATGCCGCATTGTTCTTCTGTTGTTGACTTGGAGGTTGTCCGAACCCTGTGTTCTCGGTATCAAGTTCCGAGTCGGCGTAGCCTGCCAAATCCTCCTCGGCAATTGTATCTCCTCCCAATTGAATCCCCTCATCATGGGCCCACGAGTTGGTTTGGTCAAAGTTAAACCATTCATGGTCAATGGCTCGAGGAGTCAGCATGGAAAGTTTGTCGGGATGTATAAGATTCTTTGGCGAGATCGGCAAGACAAAGTTATTCTGTAGCAACTTCCCATCTGCAAACATCACCTCATGAACAAAGGAGAATAGCTCGTTTGCCAAATTTGGAGCTGCCCTTGAAATAAGAGTGTTGCTTTCTGTTTCCACGTAAATGTTTTGGTCAAACTTAAAACCCTCGGGGCTTCTAACCAAACCAAATTCGTATTTATCGGCGAGGAAACGCGCCAACAAGATAATTCTGACCAAACGCTCGTCATTGTCGCGTTCCTGAGACTCTTTCTCCTTGCTCCTGCCTTGCCCATTTTGATGAATACCCGAGTTACTTGGTGATGACCCGGAATTTGGCAAATCGAAGAGGTCGTAGTTCAGAATTCCAGCTGACTCGACATCGTTATGATCCAGTTTCGGGCTAATCACATCAAACCAAAGCGAGCCCCAACATTTCCAAACTTCGGGCAAAAACTCATGGTCGTTGAAGTAATCAATGTAGTTCGAGTTGCTCAGAAGATATTTGCAGCAAAGGTCATTCAAATTTTTGTTTGTGCTTGCAACAGACACCAAAACATTCAAGTAGTTGATAAAAGACTCCCAGGGGAAAAACTTTCTAAACAACCAGAGAAACATGAACTTGGACTCAGGGTATTTCTCCATTGCTTCGCCCGTTGCAATAAGGAAGTACAACCACACAATGATATGACAGGTCGAAGCTTGCTTGGGCCCGATAAGATAGTGGTTCAAGATTCTGAATGATAACTCTAACACGGACTTGTTCACATATGAAAGACAGTAGAACCAGTCCACGGAGGACAATTCAGATGCGAGGAATAATGGGCTGTCTGTGTGGCCCACGTTATTGGTGAAGATCGAGGACATGTCCATCATGCCTTCCCCTTGAGGTTCTTGTGACTTCGTTTTCCGTTTTCTGTCTTTCTTGTCTTTGCGTTCCTTGAGGGCTTCCGGAAGCTGGAAAATTTTTGCAAAAGGATTTTTCGGGTCACCGAACCCAATAAGGTGGTTCACGTTTGCTATTGCAAACAGGGAACCTTTGTTGAACCAGAAGTTCATCTTCTCCATCGTGTCCAACGTGTTGGCTTGTTGATCCTGCTCATGCTGCTGCTTGAGATACAGGTTGAAAATGTCGGAGCCATATTTGTTTTGATGAGCTTCGGGGATGCAGAAGGACCTGGTGAAAAAATTGTAGCCCTGAGAATCACAGCCGAATGTTAAGCCATACCTCGTGACCAAGTCTACTCCGTATTGTAGCTGTGAGTCATGAATCTGCTCCACAGACAGCGAGTCAGGGTTGACATTCTTGTTTTGGCTCGAGTGTATGCTTAGGAGCACTTTGTGAATTTTGATGAAGTCGATGATTGGTAGCTCGAGCAATGAAAGAATGTTTCTCTGTGTGCAGATGTTCTCGACCACCATTCTGAGGTATTGTTGTGTAGGGACGAAAGGATCGCGGCACATCACAGACTTGCCGATGTTGACAAGCGCGTCCAAATTGTCCTGCTGAACGGTACACATGTGGTAATAGATCTTTCCGTGACCGTACATGGTCTTGAGGGCGACTGAGTACCAGTATTCTGCACTGATCTTCCAGTCTATGAAACGGGAGGAGTAGAGGGCAATTGCCATTCTAGACAAGTCCCCTAATTTCTCGCACCACCAGCCTTCCATTTCCAACGCTGGGTCCGTCAAGTTCGAAACGACGTTGAAACAGTATGCAATAAAGCACAGAAAAATCTCGTGGTCCTGGAAAATGCTCATGATGTTTTTGAGCACCTCCAACAACCCGACTATTCCATATACCCACATTCTTCTGGGAATCTTATAGAGGTCGACAATGTTTCTCCCTGTCTTGAACTGTGTGGTGTTGGCGGTTGGTTTCAATGCCGTGATCAAGAAGTCGTAGTAGTTGTTGAGAAGTGTCACGTTGTGGTGGTAGATTGTCCACAAGTCATTGGAAAGCTCTGTGGAGTTGAGCGGCACGTTGGAATGCATTGCCGAGCCAGGTAGCAGCAGGCCGTACATGGAGGATTGGTACTCTGAGCTGACGTTTGTTTGGCTGATCTTCATGGTCAAATCGATGCAGCTCTTCTGCACAACCTCCTCGAAATTGACAATGTTCTTGTATGTCTCCTTCAACTTTGTCGCCAACTGCTGCTCCTCGTCAGACATGACGCGCTGGGCGGTGGCAGGCATGGGGGTGGTAGCCTGTGACGAGTCTTGCGGCGCAAATGCACTGGATTGTGACTGCTGGGAAACCGCGGTTTGCTGGTCCACGGCGGGACTGGACCCTGTCAGATCGGAGTTGTTCTGGAGTGATGCAGGGTTGACGCCGGGGCTCAAGGGCACGTCGAAACTCGAAGCGGTGGGGGTTTTCGCCTGGCTTGGGGAGGGGAGATGTGTTGTTTTCCGGACACTACGCCGAGACGTGCTCTGGCCGGCGCGGGCGGCCGTGGGGTTCTGGTAGTTCGGGGCGCCAATGACGTTGCTCTGCAAAGGGAGCTGCATCTGGAGCTGGTTGGGCGTCCGTTTATTGGACGGGTTGTTTGCATAAGCGGACATGCTGTTTTGTCTTTTTTGCGAGGGGGTCTGCGATCCGGACGTGTAGTTCAAATCGGCCAATGGGTGGGTGAGGCCGCTGGCCAAGGTGTCGGAGGTGCCTGGGGTTAATGCCGTTCTCGGGTCGGGGGAGAAGGATTGATCAAACGGGTTTCTGTTCATTATATAGACCTTCCCCAGGTGAGCGAGGAACAGCGAGACAAACGGAGATGGCGGGGAGTTGGCGGCACGGAACGGGCGATCGGGGCTTGGTAGGGAAACCCGTCAGCGTGACGAAGGTATGGGGAATTGGGATGGATGCTGGAGTGAATGCCCGGCCCGGAGAGTTTGTGTGGGCCAAAAAAAATGATATGAGAACAAAAATAGTGACGGACTGCGACGGTTTCCCCTTAAGGTCACCAGTGAGCACAGTGGGGGCAAAAGAGGGAGATGGCTAAAGGGTGAACACGGTTGTGGAAAAAAAAAGCGCTACAGGTTTTTGACGAAAAGCGTCGTTTGTTTTTTGGCAGGTTGCACTTTTGGCTAATATTGCCTGTTTGGAGGATGTAGCTGGTTCTGCTGAGCTTGTAACTCCGAGCTGGACTCGGGCAGAGTCTTGCGCAGTTGGAATTGATTGATTCGTGGCGACAAGCGTTCTGATTTTCCACGGCCTCGACACTTTGTCTCGAAATAGTGTTTTTCAATTTATTATTCACTTTTGGGTTGAGTTGAAAGTACACTCGGGCAGATTCGCAGTCGTACCATAGACTTGTCATCTTGCCGCAAAAGCCGACCGCGTCAAATTCAAAGAAACGCTTATTTCATGTCAAACAGCCCCAAACCTAAAAACGAGTGTCGCCAGAGTTTGTCTGGAAGCTACAACCCCGTTGTCCATCGCACGCCAAAAAACTCTGTTTCGGGCTCCACAGTCCCGTCCCAGTGACACCTTACTCATACGGCTTTGGTGAGAGAAACTTTAGAGATGGAAGTGAGCAAGACCGGTTCGGGGTTAACGCCCGAGATGAACCGAACTGTTTGAAAGTTCAAGAGTGAATGGAACCGTTCAGGAGAACTTCGAGAAAAAGCTTTAAAAAGAGAGGGACCGCTGGTGTTTGGATAGTGTGTGGTAGAGAGGAGAAGGACAGTCGGCCTTTATCCCCAGCTGACCTCAGCGAGGAGGTGCTACAAAAGGAGGTCGTCCAAGGTTCCCGTGGATGTGGTTGGCACCGGTGCTATCAACAGCTTCAGCCAGTCGGGTAGTTTGGGCCAACTCTGGACGGTATTCCTCAACATGGCGACTCTCCGTCTACGACGGACATTCAGAAAGTGTATAATTGTAAGCTATATAAGCTGGCAGTATGTGGCCCAACGCCAAAGAGTTTGAGCAATAGGGACACACATAGTAGGAAGCCCACGGATCACTTCAACTTCTTCTTTGGTCTCAACTGGTTGGTGTGACCACACTTTCTCTTTCTGCAGTTGGTGGCTCTTGGAGGCAATCTAGCGTAACATTTACGGCAGATAGACTTCTCACAGTTGTACTTGGAAGCCAAGGCTTTCAAAGATGGTTCAATCATTGCTGTGGGTGGGTAAAAAAGTAGGAGCTTTTCGGTGAGAAAAATTCATCATGAAGTGAGTAGAATTTTTTCTGGGGTACGGGTGCGCGCCGCCACCGCGTCTCTAGGGCGCAAGCCCTAAACTCACACCAAGCCCGGTCACCCACAACAACATCCGATGCAATCAATATACAACAACACCCGAAGAATGTCAAGTGCGGTGAATGTTCGGCATTTCGCTTTCTGGAAGACATTGGGAGCAGACTCTTTGTTTGTGTGTTCTGAAGCGATTTTGAGGTGGACCGGGCATAAAGCCGGGCCAGCGGCCATCGTGTTTTTTATAAATTCTGTGATAGTGGCGATGTCTTTGGCCTACTGCTTGTGTGCCGCCAATGGCTCTTCAGCTGCTTGATTTTTGCAGAGTCACTTTGCATCGAAGTGAGATATTGCAACTAAGCAGTGTGCCTTTATTAGGGTATCTAAGAGTATGCCTCTGCTAACGCCAAAATGCTTCACAAGCATAATAACTCAGGTTCCGCCGCGGTCTTGGTACTCATCTGTTCACGCCATTTACTGCTTTGTGTTGTTATTCTTTTTTTTTCAAAGCCCGATTTCGTTCTTTATTAGCCATTATTCACCGGGGTGCTGGTTCGCACCCACTGTGCCTACCCGCGCTTCGCACCATACAACCACATCTCGTTGACCGTTGACAACAATTCCCATGGAGAATCAGCATCCAGCCAGTTTTGGGGAGGCCGGCAATCCTTCTGCGGAAAGCCAGCCCGACAATGCGGACCGCGACGCCAATTCGCCGCCCGCTCCATTGGGCCAGAACTCAGATGCCCCAGAACATGACGCCCTGTCTTCCACCCAGCAACCAGAATCCGCCGCCCACCCACAGCCGCCAATAATCACCACCACACTTGCCGAGCCGGTCGGGTCGTCGGAGAACGAGTTCGGTGCCGAGCGCCGGGCCGAGCAGGACCCCAACACATCGGTCTCGTCTATCGCGCCTCCAGCCGCTGCTCGCCAATTTGCGACGCCCCTGAAGCTGCTTCCGCCCCTTAAAGACATCGAGCACATTGTCACGCCCAAGAGCTTTGGCGTGGCCAGGGACACGACCCTGTTCCAGCCCGAGGTCCGCAGCTCTCCGGTGGCGCAGCCCAATAGTATCCAGCTCCAGCAGTTGGCGGAAGCCGAGGAAGACGCTTTCGACGCCACAGCCAACGACACTTTTGGCGCACACGGCTTTGCCCAGAACAAGGACTCACACGTCTCGGACGCGGCGGACTTGGAGGCCGCATCCGCATTCTTAGACGTGGACCCCTCAGTGTTGCTCGCCTCCGGCGACGAGCTAGTCTCCAAGTTGGCGCAGCGTGCTGGAAAATTCCAGGGCCTTCAGTCAGAGCTCTCATTTTTCAAGCTCAACCAGGAGCAGATCAACCAGGTTCAGCTGAAGAAATATGCAGAGCTTCAAAAGAAGTTGGAGTCACACACCGCCGCCAGCAAAACGCTCAGCGCCGAAAACGAGGACCTCGCCGCCGAGATTTCTCGCAAAGACGAACAGCTTTCGTCGTTGCGTCACAAAAACTCAACGCTTAGCGATAGACTCCACAAGTTGGAGTCCAGCATCAGCGAGTCAGAGAACACCCGTTCGGTTGAGAGCGGAAATAAGGATCAGGTCATCTACCGCCTCAACAACGGCATGAATGAACTCACGAAAACCAACATCGAACTAGGCCAAAAGCTCAGTGAGTTGACGAAAGAGTTGAACGAAAGCACCAACGACAAATTCTCTAGCAAGTTGGAGTTGAGCAAGGCCACAAGCGAGCTCCAGTACATCAAGAATCAAAAGGATTGGTACGAGCTGCAGTTAAAGTCAGTGCAGGGCAAGTACACCGAGCTCATAAAGTTGCACGAAACGGAGTTTTTGAAGGACTCCAGCAAAATCTCCTCCTTGTCTACACAAAACGAGAGTCTCTCATCGATGAATAAGACGCTCACGTCGCGCTCTCAGGAGCTCGAAGAAAAGCTTGAAAAGGCAACGTCAATCGCATCAGACTTGGAGTCAAGGTTGGAGCTTCAAGCCACCCATTTCGCAAAGTCCCAGAGCACGAAAGATGACACTATCGAGTTGCTCAAGCTCCAGTTGGGCGAGAGAGACGAGAGAATCGCTCAATTAGAGACGTACTCTTCCGAATTGAAGCAGTCTTTGACAGACACTATTGGCTCGTTGCAAACTGAAATTGAGGATAGAGACGACAAAATTGCTCTTTTGGAGGAAAAACTTCGAAGAACGGAGGAGGCTCTCGACTCAGAACTCCACAAGGAAACGGAGCTCCCCAAACTCGCTCCATCGGCAGAGATGATCTTGCAAGAAAGCAACTCAGGAATTTCGTTGTCTGCGCTTTACACTGAGTTCAATCACATCAAGAAAGAATTAGTCTTGGAGCGCGCTCAAAAGGACAAGCTCGCTGGCCAACTTCAGCATTTCGTCAACGAGCTTGAGTCCAAGAAGCCAGCCATTGCCAACTACAGAAATCAAATCCAGTTTTATGAGGAGTCAATGACCGAGATGCACAACAAGGTCGAGTCCATCAGAGGCGACAAGGTGGAATGCGAGAAGGAGTGCAACAGATTAAGATCGAGGTTGTCTTCATATGAGACAGAATTGACCAATCTTAAACAATTGTCCAAAGATCTTGGCAGACAATTATGCTTCTATCTCATCCACTCAAAAATCCGGGATGAAAATGAAAACCCCTTGACTGGTCACGAAAAGAGAATCATCGAACAAATTTTGGTCAAAAGTGGCAACAAAGATGGCGAAATCGAGTCCGACACCGACCAGTTGATTACCGAAAGATTGGTTGGATTCGCCAACGTGATTGAGTTGCAAAAAAAGAACGAAGAGTTGATTGTCGCTGTCAGACTGCTTGGAAAGCAATTGGAGGAGAAGGATAGCGAGCCAGATGGCTTCGAAGCCGCTGCGATCGAAGAAGCGAAAGACGCAATCTTGACTTTACAAAATGAGTTGGACAGTGTCTCGCTCAGATACGACGCAGTGTGCAAGGAGCGTGACTTGTTGAAGTCTCTTGACATCGGCAACACGTCCATGAACGCCAATAGACTGTTCTCCAAAACCCAAAGGGATGCCACGGGAGAGCTTAAGTCAAAGGCAATCGAGTCCGAGAAAGCCTTGCAGAAGCTACAAAACGAATCTAGAGAACGCATTGCTGAGCTCACCAGCAAGGTCAGTGAGGCAAATTCTGTGAACGAAGAACTCAAGCTCAAGCTTGCGACCTCGAAACATTCCATTGAGCTTGCTGAGAGCAGATTGGACAACTTGAGCAAGTTGCTAGAGAACTCGAAAAAAGAAGCAGAGTTTTCTCGCAAGGATAACTTGTTCTGGAAAGAGCAGGCTGCCAAGCAAGAATCACTCTTGGTATCAAAGTCCAATGAGCTTCGCGATCTCGAGAAGAAGTTGTTTGAATTCGAGTCTGCGCAAGTGAATTTGCGGACCGAAAGAGATGTTTCGCAAACCCTTCAACTGAATATGAAGGAGGAAATAAGTCACTTGAAGAAAGACAAGGAACAGCTTAGTGCTTTCGTGTTCAATCTTCAAGGCCTTCTCAAGGAGCGAGAAAGCTCCGCGGCTGCACTTTCGACAAAACTCAGTGAGAGTGTTGAGAATTATCGCTCATTGCAGGAAACCATCAATGAGAAGGAAGAGAAGATTCTGATTCTTGCCAACCAATCCGAGTTGGCATTGAAAGCTCAAAATATCAAACTTGAGCAAGTTAACGAATTGAGTCAGAAGTTGCTCGATGCTCGAAGCAAATTGGCTGAGAAACAAGCACTTGTTGAGCAATTGCGGACCAGCAAGCAATACAAAAAGCATGCTGAGCAAACGAAGCCTACAATAACTAACACGCCTAATGGCGATTCGACTCACGCAGGTTCTGAATACGATGATTTGAAAGCGGCTTTGAAAGCGGCTGACAGTCAAGTTGCGGAATTCAGCAGTATTGCTAGATACGCGGAAGAGGCCTTGATGAAAGCAACTGAGTCTTTCGATCAGTACAAAGCTTCTACGGACGAGAAACTCAACGCTTTGGATGAAGAAAAGCTGTATCTCATTCAACAGATTGAGGACAGTAAGGCCAGTTCTGAACTGTTGAAACAAGAGCTCCAAAATCTCCAGAACAAGCACATGGAGACGGTTCAAGACCTCACCGCCAGATTGCAAGAGAACTCCATGAAGGTGAACTCCTTCGATGACATGAAAGACGATTACGAGAAAAAGATTCAGCTGCTTCAGAGCGACCTTCGCAACCAGGTCGCTGTTTCCGACGATTTGCAGAAGAGACATAGCGAGAAGTCGAGAGAAGCAGAGCTTTTGACTATGCAAGCCACTCAGCAGAAGGAAGAAATTGAGAGGCTCAGAGCCTCTACAGAGGAGACTTCCAGAGAGCTTCAAAAGGCTAAAAACGCTTTGCAGAATAAAGAGGATGGGTTGGCTGAAAACTACTCTTCTGTTCAAGAGCAGCTTCAAGTCACTCAGATTCAACTCAAGGATTTGAAGTATCAGTACGATCTCGCAATCAATCAGTTGGAGTTACAAAAGTCTAACCCATCGGAAGAAACTTCGGACGAGAATATGAGACAAGTGGTTAGCTTTTTGCGCAGCGAAAAAGAAGCTGCAGAAGCAAAGGCTTCCAGTCTCTCCGACGAATTGACGAAGCTCAAACTGGAAATCGAACATGTCACAGTTGAACTCAACGCATCTAGGTCTCAGATCTCGAGATTGCAGCTGATGAAAATGGAACTCGAAGATTCTAAAAAAGAGCACAACCAGATGATTGAACAGATTGAACAGCTGAATATTCTTCGCGAAAGCAATACAACCTTGAGAAACGAGATTGAGTCTTGGCGCGAACGCTACTCGCAGTTGGAAAGCGACTTGAAAGAATTGAGAGAAAACGCGGCTGTCGACGCTCCTGATAGTTTCAAGGAGATCCACGATCAGGAACTCAAGCTCATCAAGGAGGAAAATGAAAGGTTGAAGAACCAGCTCAATAATAATGAGGAGTTGAAAAACTTGATGCAAAGATTTGAAAACCTCAAGTCTGAGTTCAAGACCAAGCTCATTGGCCACAGAAACAAGAACCGCGAGTTGGAGAAACTGTTGAACGAAGTGAAACAAACCTTGGAAGTTTCGCAGAAAGAAGTGAGCGAACTTAAGGCCAAGGGTAGCTCGGACGAGGATGTCGAGGATCTCAAACTGAAGCTCGCCGCTTCTGAAAAAGAGAAGGCAGCAACCGAGAAACAGTTTGAGGAGAACATCAACAATCTCAAGAAAGACTTCGAAAAGAGAAAGGCTCAAATGGAATCCAAGTTTAGTCAGCTCAAGGAGCCTGCCACATCTTCTTCGGAAAGCGAGATCAGAGCAAACGTGGAAGCGGAGTGGAAAACAAAACTCGAAAAAGAGATCCTGGGCCTTGCAGCAAAATACGAAAAAGACATCGAGAGCCGGATCCAAAAGAGAGTTGATGAGAGACTCGGTGAATCGAAAGGCGTTTCCGAGAAGGAGCTTGAAAAGCTCCGCAAGTCGCTTACAAGCGAGTACGAGGCCAAGATTGAGCAATTGAATGCTGAGTTCAAGCAGAAGCTCGACCAGGAGAAGCTGGCCGTGGAGAAGTCCGTGGACAGAAAATACGAGTTCAAACTCAAGGTGTTGAACAGAAAACTTGAGAAGCTCGAGCAAAAGAAGCCGATGTCATCGTTTGCCAGCCTGCCAGCGCCATCCAGCGCCCCGAAATCAGCTGAGTCTGCAGCATCTACTGAACAGAAACCAGCTCCAGCAGCTGAAAACACGTTTTCTTCTGCGCCCAACCCTTTTGCTCAAAGCAGCCAATTTAGCAACTCATTTACCGCTCAGCCGTTTCAAGTTGCCCCAGCGGACGACGCCAGAAAGGAAACCCCCGTCGAGGTCCCAGGTCAAATCGCAGCCGAGAACGAGAATGGCAAGAGACCGGCATTCGGCGGCGCCCAGCCGTTCTTCAACTTCAAGCGGCCGAAGGAGGATCAGTGATGATATGTACATTTAAATATAAGACACCTAGTACAGCAAAACATGGTTCCCAAGTGCGTTCAGCTGGCGACTTTCAAGCTCCACCCGTTTCGTTCGCTGCCACGATGTTGGATAGCTATAATACCCTCAGTAGTGGGGGTGACCACGATTGCGCCGTCGACACAAAATCGTCTGGTTTCCAAATTATTGTCGCTTGCAATTCTCAACGTGACTCTCTCGCCAGGAGCCACTTTATCGTAGAACACCCTTTCGTCTTCGATGTGACGACCTTTGTCGTATACTTTCTCCATTATCTCAAGAATGTAGCCCTCCGTGTCCTCGGCACTGAAACCAACGACGAATAGGTTCGGATCCAAGATGTCTCCCTGGGGCAGGATCTCGAAAGTGGGCTCGAACCGTCGGCTGGAGGTCACCACATAATATGCAAAGGGGCCGGCCCTTTTCTGCAAAACCTCATCACCTCGCGTGACCACAGCGTTTCCGCTGTACACCTGTTTGCGGGCAAGGTTTTCGCGAGCGGCAATCTGGAACCGCTCGAGCCCGAATTTCCGGAGCTCGTCGGTGTCGCTGTCTGCAACAAGCAGGGCGTGAAATCCCCAGGACGTCACTACAAGGAACGCCACCGGCGCGTCGATTTCTCTCGACGAGCCGTCCGGAGCGAGGATCTTGGACCCTTGCGGGAACTCCGCCTCATATAAGTTCAACGGCCTGAGATCCTGTGGTTTGTGGAGTAGAATGCGCTCCACCGCTTGCACCGGATCGGCAATGCCTATAGACAACGCCAAGGAGTTGCCCGTTCCGCCTGGGACAACGTAAACGCGCAATTCGCCACCACCGCCCTGCGAGAGGGAGTTGGCAAATTCGCAGATGGACGTGTCGCCGGAAATCACAACCAAAGAGATCGGTCTGCCGGTATTCTGGAGCGACGCCGCAAAGTCGGCAATCGACCGTGCCAGGCACGTGGGCACGTACGTGTGCGGCAAGTCGCAAACCGCAAAGATCGGCCCGAGCACCTGCTGGTAAATTCCCTCTTTTCTCCCTGCCCGAGAGCCGGATGTGATGGAGTCGAGGACATAAATGTCAGTTCCCGCCAAAAACAAGTCGGCCTTGTGCACCAGCATAATACCTGCCGGCGGTTCTTCCTGTACTGTAATCGAGGTTTTCAACTCATTTTCGTTGGTTACTGATACGAGTTTTTTCGTGGATTGTTCATAAAAAAGTAGAGACATGGTGACGCGCCACAGTGGAGGGTGCAGCTGATGTGCTTAGTGGCATGCAGGCGCGCGGAACCTACCTTCTTCTGCCATTCCTTTGGTAGTTTCCCTGGTTACCTTGATAGTTCCCCTGGTAATTTCCCTGATTTCCCTGATAGTTTCCGTGATTTCCTTGGTAGTTCCCTTGGTTCCCCTGGTAATTCCCTTGGTGTCCCTGGTAGTTTCCTTGGTTTCCTTGGTAGTTTCCTTGGTTGTATCCCTGGTTGTATCCTTGATTGTATCCCTGGTTGTTTCCGTAGTTGCGGTTTCCTTGGTGGTTGTTGTATCCGGAGTTATTGTTGTTGTAGTTGTTGTAGCCGTTGTAGTTCTGGCCATGGTTTTGCTGGTAGCCATTTCGCTGATTGTTGTAGTTGTTTTGGTAGCCGTTGTAGTTCTGGCCGTTGCGACCACCGCCGTGTTGGTTTTGAGGGGGGCCTCTTTGGCTCGCGCCGTTCTTTCCGTTCGGTCCTCCTTCCACCAATGCTCGGTATCCTCCAGGGCGCATGGAAAAGGCCATGTAGGCGTCGGTCCCTGCAGGCCCCGTGTTCACGTAGTTCGAGTCGTTCTGAAATCTGGGGTTGAATCTTTGTCTGCCGCTAATGGCTTGTTTGTCCATTTCGTTCAACACAGGAACGTGTGGGATGTACCCGTTGAGCAACATGGACTTTCCGAGAGTTGTCTTGGGAAAATCGTACCAGGCAGGCAAAAAGGACGTGTTCTTGATGTGCGGCAAATCGCCCTCCTTCAACGGAAACAAAAACTCGCCCAGCACGTCAAAATCAACGAGCGGTTTGACCACACCCGCCAACCCGCTGACCTTGGACTTGAACTCCAAGGTCTCGTCGTTGTCAAATGCGCCCAAAAACCGCTTGTAGTTTTTGTTCTCGCTGGAAATGTAGAGCTGGGCGGTTTTGTTGGTGTTTCTCTCGGTCTCGGCGTCAGTGAGAAGCGGGTACTTGGCCTGCACGGCGTTGAGAAGGCGGTCTTCCTCGATGAAGGGCAACAACGGGATACCTTGCCAACTCATCTTCGCTCCGTTCATATCGATCTTGAACTCCTCGGGGTAGAAGTCGATGATCTCGCTGTCAGGCTCGCTCATCAAGCCGCGGAACACTGCAGGCAACGTGTGGCCGGAAGCGGCGGGCAACACAGCCATGAGCTGCTCGTAAGGTCTGAACGGTTCGCCCAACTCGAACAGAATGCCCTCGCTCCCAACAAACAGACGCAAGTCGGCAAAGTCGGCGGCAAAGGGCGCGTAGTGGAATGGGTAAAACCACTGCCACGACGGACAGCCCTGGTAGTAGTACAAAAGCACCCAGGAAATACCCTCGATGTAGGCCCGGGCCACGCTTTTCCGGATCTCGTCCATTTCTTCCTGCGTTTGGGCGCCGAACTTCGACTTGTAGTACCGTTCTCTGTAGCCGGCCTCCCACGTGCGGACCTTGTCGGAGCTGTCGTCGTCGTCGGACTCCTCCAACTCTCTCTTGCGGTCAGACCCCTCTGCCTGTGGTTCCTCGGCGGCTTCTTGGGCCGGCTCTTCCGAAACAACGCCGTTCTTTCCGTCCAAGAGCTTTTTGAGAGCCGCAGCCGCGTCGGCGTTGGCCATGTTGGCCTTGGTGATGATGTCGCGGTTGTGGACAATGTCTTTGTTGGAGAGTTGGGCGTAGCCGTCGACGAGGTTCCCCGACGTGTCCATCAACGGCATGTTCTTGTCTGCCGTGATGGGCGCTTTCTCCTTTCCCTTGGACACCGTGGGCAAGTAGTGCTTCTGCAACACCTTTGTTTCCTGCTGGCCGTACTTTCTTCGCTTGTCGTTGTTCTCGTAGCGGAGCTCGTTCTCGTGGCGCTTCTTGAAGATCTCGCCCTCCTTCAACGACAAGGTCGCGAGCAACTGCTCCACGCCCTCGACATTGAGTTTCCCGTCGCAGGTGATGTAGTCGCGGAGACGCACCACCACCTGCTTCCAGCAGTTGACCAAGATGTCGATGCCGTTGTCGCGAACGCTCAACGCCGGCATGTGCGGGAGGAAATCGTTTCCGACAAAGAAACACATGAAGATCCAGTCGTCGATGCAGCGCTCCAAGTCCCACGGAATGGACATCTTGACGTTGAGCTCGGCGGCCAAGTACTCTCGGAGCACGTTCACGTGGAGCCACAAGAACGGCTTCTTGGCGTCCTGCTCGTCCAACGCCTCCTTCTGCGCGGCGGTCATGCGCAACTGCTCGGACACACGCATCTTGCCGTTGCCCTGGGCAAACACGTCCTCGCGAAGCACGCGGAAGTGCGGCTCGTGCGTGGCGAGCCCCAAGAAGATGAGGTCGGCGTCCAACCCGTAGATGCAGTGCTTGGTGTTGGGGTCGTACTCCGGGTCCAGGCGCTGCGAGCGGATGAAGCTCATGAGCTTGTGCTCTCCCTCTCCGGGGACCGTGGCGTCCGAGATAATCACCTGCAAGTCCTTCCAGCCGGGGTCCGTGGCCAAGCGGTACGCCACCCAGTACCGGAGCGCGGCGGCGAGCCCGTCCATGAACGGCGTGCCGGGCGTGATGGCGTTGGTGTCCCACTTGCGCTTGCCCTTGATGGCGTCGTCGATGGTCTCGCCGCGCGCCTCGCGCTCCTGGATCTGCCGCTCCTTCTCCTCGTTGTCAATCTTGGCGTCCTGGGCCGCACGGAACCGCCGCGCCCGCTGCTGGTTCATTTTCGCCCGCGGCGCCACTCCATCCACGGCAATCACCAACACTTTGCGCGGGCGGGCCATCATCAACACGCGGTCCGTGTACTTGAACACGTCCAAGAACATCTCGTCCTCGGTCTCGGGCGCGGGCTTGTGCTCGGGGTGGGAGCACGGGTGCACGATACCGTTCATGTCCAAATAGAGGTTGTCGAGCTCGCCATTTGGGTTCGGGTCCGAGTACTGGGCGCGGACGCCGTACTGCTCGTCGGAGGCCTCTTCGACCACCGGCGAGATGATCTTGGGGTATTTCTTCGAAAGCCACCGGAAAAGCGCTGGCACACCCATTGTAGTAGTGAGGTGATGAAGGTGAGATGCCTTTTTTCGCACACACTGAGCAAGACCGGACCGACCTGGGTGAGTTATTGGGAGATGAAATTTGTTTGGATTGTAGTTACGAATAGCTAGTTTACGTGAGAGATTCTGATTTGTGTTTCATGGAAGGGAAAATTTAGTTGTGCTGGGCGGCTTGACTGGGGGTTGGGCACTGGGTGACTGGCACGAGGTAGCACTAAGTCAGTACTGAAAATCTGGAAATGTAGTGGACATCACAGGTTGAACAATTAATAAAAACTTAACTTGACTTGCAATTCAGAGAGTCATTGAGTGGCTTTTATTTGCGTATAAGGCCGTTGGGAGCCATCATCGTGACAACACTGAGCTACAGACAGATGTGCCAACCAGAGCGGCTCCAAAATCGTTCTGTTTTTATTTCGACTAGACCCAACACTCGTAACCCCGTTTATTAAAACGCCAAAAAATGGCTGAATGTTTTTTTATGCCTCGTTTGTATCAGGCCTCTCTGTATGAATCGGATTGCAAGGCCGATGTAGGATATAAACGCAGTACTTCATGCAACATCAGATAGACTTAAGCGAGGCCTATGCATAAAATTGCAATTTTGCTATTCCTTCGAGCTATCACTTTCAGGCCGTTTTACGATCAGCGACGGTTCAGAAAATCACCTTTTCGCTACAGCTGCTCTTACGTACCAAACTAATCGTACTCCTGTTGAAGTACTCTGCATGAATTCCCATGACAGGTTATTTCCGGAGTCAATCATTGACATGAACATCCGGGAGATACGAGTCAGAAAACTTTATACCTATTCTTACGTGTTGAAACCTATCCAATGAAGCATTTATCGATATATAAGCGACGCTTATTTCATCAACTTCTCTTCCTTTTCATCATCGTCATTGACATCCTCGATGTGGGATTGTTCTCCCTTTGTGGTTTCGTCGTAGCGCATTCCGCCTTGGTTGTTGTAGTGGATCTTGCTGAGTTCAGAGTGGTCGGGGCAAAGCTCGGGACCTCTTCTTCCAATCAAATACCATGGCAAGTTGAAGATCTCGTCCATACTCTCCAAGGAACGGCCAGCCACCTCAGGAATAAAGAACCAGGCCCAGAAGAGCGAGAACGTCAACACGCCGCTGAAGAAGTAGAACGCGCCGTATGGTTGCAACGTGATCATCATCTTTGGAAGTGCCTTGGAGTTACCGTACTGGTTCGCAAAGTGCAACACCATCACCATGGACTGGGCGAACGAACGAATGTTCAAGGGGAAAATCTCAGAGCCCAAAAGATATTGCACGGAGTTGAAACCCAAGGTCCATCCGGTACCGGACAAGAAAAGCGCAGCCAACGCACCTTCGGAGGCTCTGGCTTTGGAGCCCACCAACGACGCGTCGTCGGCAGCTTCGGGAACAATCGTCATGAAAATGGCAAAGTAGAGAAGACACACCAACTGCAACGTGATACCGGTGTACAAGGCGGTTCTTCTGCCCAAGAAGTCAATAATGAAGAACGCACCGAGGTAGGCGGAGATGAACTTGACCACACCCAAAATGGCCGTCATCTTCAACTTTTCCACGCCCGTGATGCCGGCAACGGCGAAAAGCTCTGGCGCGTAGATGGTGATGGCGTTTGCTCCGGACCACTGGCCTAAGACCTGGGCGCCTGCAGCAACAACAAAGAATCTGTATCTGTTGGCCTTGACCAAGAAAAATTCCTTGATCAACGTGACGACGCTGTTGCCGGAAGTGGCCTCCTTCTCAATCAAAATCTGCTCGTTGATGTCGGAGATCTCGCCGATAACGTACGGGTGGTCGGTTGGGAGGTTTCTGATTCTCGACAAGTTCTCCACGGCGTTGTCCGGCTTGTTCTTCATCAAGAGCCATCTGGGCGACTCGATGCAGAAGAAGGACATGGCCAAGATCCACAAGGCGAACACCAACTTGAGCGAGAGAGGTACCATCCACTGCGCTCTGGAGTCGTTGGAAATGTGCAAAGCCGTGCCGTAGTGGGCAAAGTACTCGAGCATGATGCCAAAGTAGACGGCGCCGGCGAAGATACAGCCGCACAAGCCTCTGATTTGCTTGGGTGCAACTTCAGACAAGTAGGTGGGGCCAATGGTGGTGGTCTGTCCGATGGCAAAGCCCTCGAGCAAGCGGCCGGCGTAAAGCTGCCCCACCGAGTACGACGTGATCTGGATGATGGCGGCCACGAGCCAGATGAGACACACGCCACGCAAGGCCTTGACACGGCCAAAGCGGTCGACCGTGAACATGGCCAAAACCGCACCGCCGATGGAGCCCAACTGCACCATGGACGCGATGTTGGACTTGAGGTTTGCGAGGTCGTCGGCGGACTTGTTGGGGTCGGTGAAGCCAAAGGTTTTTCTGAACGACTTCTGGGCCAAACTGCCTGAGATTCCGCCTTCGTCAAGGCCTCTGGCTGCGCCTAGCACACCAAACACAAACACCGAGAGGTATAGCGTCCAGTTGTAAATTTCCTTTGGCGAGTCGTTGTCCACCACTCTCCAGCGGAACTCCTTCTTTGGTGGGGGAGGCGCCTGCTTCTCCACATCGTGGGAAGACTCGGACTCGGCGTGGTAAATCTCCGCTTTTTGCTGCTGGATCGTCATGGCTCCAAAAAACAACCGGGCCGCTTGCTATTTAAACACGGTCGGCCGCCGTCCTGCAGCACCCAACCGGAGAAAGTGGGGTCCCATCTCGTAGACGCAGTACCTTTGTGCAGCATGTCGGTTGGGACGCAGATAAAGGCAACAAAGGCAACCAAAGGCAAAAAGAAGCAACGATAAATGCGGTCACGGCTTTTCTTTCTTTGCATAACTGTGTTCAAGAGGGGCCGGCGGTCTTTATTTTGCCACCGGCGACCATTGTTTTTCTTGTGGCGGCCCGTTCGTCTTAGGTAACATGGCGCACCCTACAGTACGTGCCTCACCAGTGGCCGTTACAGTAGCGGCACTCGCGCGCAGGTAGGTGCGGGGTCGGGTGCGCTTAAAGTAATGTGGGGATCTCTTAACTCTGTGATTGGATATGGCGTGTTTTGGCGATAAGCAGGTCCGGCGCAGCGAAATCGGTCCACTGCCGAAGTTTGGATTTTTGGCGCGGATCGGGTCCACAATAGCTTTACGGGTTTAGTCTACTGGACGTGAACTTGACACCTTGGCGAAGGGTTGCTGTATGTGTCAAACGCGGCCCCTCCCCCGCCATAGCGTGCCGAAACCGCGAAAAGACGAGCTCCGCGGACTCCTGTCCGCGAATGCTGGGCCGGCTGAAGTCGGCAGCCGGCGGCGATAGCCGGTGTTTCTATGCAGGCCCACGCCTAAAGCCTGAGGCTTATGCTGCCTGGAAAACCATCGGGCTGCTCGAAAACTTTCGCTATGGCTGCCCGGAGAGCGGCCTGTGTCGGGCGCTGGGGCTGTTCCCGCTTCCGTGCAGCCACCGGGTGTTCGCCGTGTTTTTGGTCTCACTCAGCCCTTGTGCGATCTGGTGACTCAACCGTCTTTTTCCTGCTGCGACCTTGACGCCTTGTCATGCTCCATGAGCAAAATATCCCGCGACGTTTCCTAGGTTCAGTCTACCCGTCATGATACGAGTTATAAGGTCTTGGCAGCCCCGCAAATTTCTCCCCGAGCCCGGCAGCAGTTTACTTTTATACCGCCCGAGAGGTTATCTGGCTCTTCCTTTTCGGGCAGTGGAAAGCTGCAAATCCCCGCATTTTTGACGCACAAGGTCGGCGACCGCGCGGCGCTAATTGCGGAAAGTTCGACGAGTAGAGAGCGCTCTCGGCAGTATGTTGTAAAGCCTAGGGGTATGGCCCGTCAGGATAGACGCGTCGGCTCGCGTCAGACTCGCTCTGGTATCTGGACTAGTCTTTTTTTTTGTGTTTTTTATCACCAATTAGGGCGTGTGGCGTAGTTGGTAGCGCGTCTCCCTTGCAAGGAGAAGGTCATCGGTTCGATTCCGGTCTCGTCCATTTTTTTCCATCATGACATGCTAGACAGACCATGTCTCCTCTTTATAAAAGTTATTGGCAACGCTTGCGTCTATTCTCTTTCTGTGTGCTTACTGAAGCGCTGCTGGAAAACCTTTGTCCTCAATTTGTCCTTTCGCCTATTCCTTACCCTATTTGAACTCAAACACCACCTTTTTCACCTCACTCCTCTCAAACTTTTCGTAATACTCTCCTGCCTCCTCGATAGAGCACAACACTTCGATGAAATCGGTAAAGTCCCGCTTCACTTCCTCAAATACCACCAACGCTTCTTTAAACAACGACCATGCATTGCACCGGCCAAAACTGATGGAGATGCATTTGGCATAAGCGGCCAAAGCATCAAATGGCAACTTTTCGTGACCCATGCCCACGCTGCTGATGAATCCGCCTCTGCGCACATTCTCAAAAGCGCTTTCCATCGCAGAAGTTGCACCGACAATCTCGAGAACTGCGTCGAAGCCGCGGTCGTTGGTCAAGGACTTCTTCAAAGATGCTAGTTTGTCGCCGTCGGTCCTAAAATTGACCGTTTCAGTGGCGCCTAGACGCCGCGCAACTTCTAGTCTATCTTCAATGCCATCCACCACCACGATATTGGAAAACCCCATATGACGCAAGATTCTCACAGAGCAAAGGCCCACGGGGCCCGCCCCAATCTGTAAGATCGAAAGCTCTTGTGGCCGCTGCAAGCCTTGGAAATGGCGGAGCACCTTTTTCACCCCAAAGAATCCAGTCACGAATATATCGGCCATAAGCACGTATAGCGAGTCACTGAGCCCATCCTCTGAGTCCGGCTTCTTGACCAATGTCGACTTCGCAAACGGCACGAGCACGTACTCGGCCTGGCCGCCTTCCAAGCCAATCTTGCCGAAGGTATTGGTCTTGTCGCAGGTTCCAGAGTAGCCGTTCTTGCAGTACCAGCAATCCCCACACTGTATGGTGAAGGTGGAGATCACATCCTCGCCGACGGCAAACACGTCGTCAGCAATGCCGTCACCTTTTCCAACCACGGTCCCCACAAACTCGTGACCCATTGTGATGTTCTCCTTCAGGGGAATATCGCCTCTGTAGTAATGGAGATCGGAGCCGCAAAGACCGGAGTACTTCACCTTGACCAACGCATCCGTGGCAGAGTGGATTTCGGGAACGCTCTTGTCAATAGTCTCCACGACATACGGTTTTTTGAATACAGCAGCCCTCATTGAAAAACATGAGTGTCCGGCGATCTCGGAAGAAGTGTGGGGTAACGTCACGTGACCGCCTAGTAGGCGGCGTTCGGCTGGTAAAAGAGGATTCTGAAGAGCTTGATGACGAGCTCGCCGAACGGCTTGTACCGTCTCACAGTCAGTCTCAGGATCATGCCTATGATCGCAAACCAGAGCATGATGCCGCCCATGCCGTATGTAATGTAGGTGAAGATTGTGCATGACGTCAAAAAGATGGGTGGGAGTGCCAAGGATATGGGGTACGCCGTGGCGATGGCGTGGGAGAAGCGGAAGATCAATGAGTTCCTGTCAAAATCGATCTTGTCGTCCTCCAAGCGCACAATGTGCACCGACGCTGCGAGATTGTCCGCCACAAACCTGCCCACGGACCCGAACTTGTTGAACGTGAGCGGATCTGCGCCGGAGCTGTTGAATAGCTGCTTATGGTGCTGCAAAATGGACGGGTGGTTTCGCACGGCGTAGGTGACGATGTCGCTGATGAAGCCGTTGGAAAAGGTCATCCACGTGGTGAGTGACAAGATCAGTCTTGTCGTGATGTAAAGCCAGTAGAGCACGGACGCTATGGGCAAAATGTTGCGCCAGACCTGAAGGACAACAGCGGCCACCGTGGCGACGAAGCGGCCGAGGAGGCGGTTTAGCTGGTCCAGCCGGCAGCGCTGCCAAAGCGCAGGAAAGTCGATGTACATGAACGGTAGCAAGCCAAAGATCCACGTGAACCTGATGACCGGCCTCCTCTGTGCCAACTGCAACTCTTGCTGGAGGAACTGCTGGGCGGCTCGGAGAAGTTGCTCGGTGTCTGGGTCATTATCGGCGTGTTGAAGGTGGTGGTTGAGAAACTGCTGCAAGATCTCCAGTGGCGGGGGCTGGTCCATGGTGCGCTGTGGTTTATTGAGGAGCTTGAGCTTTGGGAAATGGCGAGTTCGTGTTTCCGCCCAATCGTGTCGTTTTGGGGTACTTGGTGGTGCGTTCACTGGCTGGGCTCATGTGGCACTTCGCGATGCGTGCACGGGGCCTACCCAGCTGGCAGAAGCAGACAAAAATAGTCTTGCACTTATCCTGATCTTCATGCACCGCTGTGCTGTCTCACATCGGCGCTTTTTACGAATTCGTAGACGAACGGTGCCCTTTCGCTAGAGCGCATAACGCACCAGACACTTACAATGCGTCTGGCGCAGGGTCCCACATCACACCTACCATTTTCGTCGTCACTGGCATGGATCGAGATTTGCACCATGCAGCTTTAAGGCACACTCTGTTTAGTTGCGTGTGCGTTCCCATCCCACACCGGGACGCCGCAACTAGTCTCTTGATTATATAATCGAAAACTAGTTCTGGTTCCAGGCCCGTGGAATTAGCAACCGTAAAACCACGGTGTAGTCGATAAGCTTGCGAAAAGAACTCTTGGGTGGATATTAGTTGATCTACATGACCTCCGTAAATTGTTGCACTCCAGTTTTCCCCTGCCTCCCCGCCCTGTGTGGGGCGGGCAATCTACCGAATTTTCCTGAAACACGCCTTGTTCAAATGACACTACAGATGGACGTCCGAATCCACCGGCTCACAGCATAACGGACAAAGTCCCCGGTTTCCGGCCGGTCGACTAGGCATGACGTGCACCGCAAAGTGAAATAGGTTATTGCCGAGCCGAACCGACACTACCGAACTGCTCTGCCAGAAATGTAGTCCTGAAATTTCCAGGCGCAAATCTGGAGCGTTTACCCGCCAAGGCGGCCTTGTTATCAGTGGTTTTGCCTGGTTCCGGCATTTCTTTTCTTCGGCAAGTTTCTTTGTTGCTCCGCCGCTCATTCTCGGTGCGATCGCTCCCAGCCCACAGCCTACGCGTACCTGCTTCTGCCCCTTTGGGCCTTAATTCGTGCGCGTCAGCACAAGTCATATATTACACCTACTTGTTCTTTTTTGTACCTTGCTCTCGGCGTTTTTTGTTGTCGTTTTCCTTAGCTTCGTTTTCCTACTGTCACCAGCCTGATATTTCCGGTCGAACCACATTTGTACAATTACACTGCAGTGATTTTTCAATTCCAACATCTGCAAATAATTTCACCTCACCTCCAGTGACCCCAAAAACATTGACACTCCGAAATACTGTTCCACAAGGAGCCATCCAGTCTAGAACTCGCCAATAATAAGCCCACGGTCGAACACCACAAGATGCTAAACAAAAAGGCGCTTTCCATCAAACTCAATAAGTCCTTCGGGCTGCAGGCAGACATTCCTCTCACACCGGCCGACCAGACGCTCCATACCCCTTTGGAAGCCCCCAACCAAAACTCCTACTTCGCCGCCACCCCGCAGCAGAACGCCAGCTTCTTCTATGACAACCAGGCCAATGAAAGCGACGATATGCTTACCGACGTGGACGAGCCACTGCCAAAAGTAAACCGGAACTACTGCATAAGCTTCACCCCTGCTTTTGACCAGCTCCTCATGAACGTGTACTCGCACATCATGCTGCTTCCAACTACCACGCCGTTCCTGGGGTACATTCCGCCTCTGGGAATAGTGTCGCGTGTGGCCAACGAGACCCTTCTGGGGCTCGTGAAAAACTTCAGTTTCGACAAGCAACAGCCTGTCTACGATACCCAGGGCGTGCTCAACCAAGAGAGCATCTTCAACGTGACGTTCAAGCCCATCATTTTGCAGCTCATTCGCAAAAGATTGATCGATCTTTGTACACACAAGAAGGGTCAAAACAGGTCGCCGTCTACGCAAGTGCCTACCATCACTTCTGTGGCTGTCACCGTGGCTGCGCACGCGCCCAGCATGACCTCGACCTACCAGAACGGCGCTCAGCAGCCGCACTCGGTGTACAACGGGCTGGGTTTAAGACAGCTGTCGATCTCCAACTTGCTGTTGAACGAGCTGAACCTATTGGTGTACCAACAAAACCAGCTGGCACTGGCACAAGCATCGCAGTCGCTCCAAAACTCGCGGCTGCGTTCCTCATCCTTGAGTTTGCGGAAGCACTCGCTCACCAGAAACAACTCCTACAGCGGCTCTAACTGGCTCCATGTGGGAAACATGGGGAATGTGCGCCCAAATGCAGGCGGGTCCTTGGGCATGAACCCTGAGTTTGGTTCTTCGACCGACTCGTTGCAGCTGATGCACGACTATGTGCCTCACTCTCTTATCAAACTGGCCAACCAGCCTGCCGCTCAGGGCCAGGGCTCCAACTTGGGCGCTACTGGCGGCTTCAACTCGATGATGATGGATTACCAGACGCCGCCAAGCTCCACAAAGGGTTCTTTCTCCCACGAGAGCACGTCACCCTCGGGACAATATCCTCGCGATATGCACAGCTCTTCTAATTCCAGCTGTGCCGGCTCGATCTCCGAGAATGAGGTCAGTCTTCCACAGCCCTTGTTCCGTTCAAGATCGTCGAGCCGGGGTACGCCGACACTCTCCTTCCCAAGGCCACTCACCATCAACACAGACTCTGTCAACTACGCCAACTACAGTGGATTTGGGGAGCCTCTCAATGGCGAGACACTCCATTCCCCGTTCATGTCGACAACGACCATTTCGGAGGATATGGGTTACTTTTTGGGGGGCTCTGGTGTCAGCCCACAAAACAATGTGCTAGGAAACGTGCTGCCCAACGTCAATGGCCTTAGAACGGGCCCCTTGCTTCCAGAAACCCAAAACAAAGAGGCCAGTGGCAGTAAGATCAGTCTCCCCAACCACGTTAGTTTGAGTGAGAAAAAGAGAGACTCTTTGAAGATGAAGAGAGGTATCCACTAATTGAAGATGTCTGTGCATAGATTGCAATAGAGAGATACGTGGCACGTAATTTGACTTTGTAGTAGGAACTAAGGTTATACAGCCGATGGTTTGGAGCTCGGAAGTGGATGTTAAGACTGGCGATATTGATATCAAACCCCTGCGTTTTGTATTTTCTGCTTCGCCTTGATATTTCCTCGGTGCTTAGAATTGTAAACTTGTCACACTTTTGAAAGTTAGCATATTCTCGGATCTGAGTCAAGATTTCGCATTTCTAACTGATAGCTTCGAGATGTGCAACATTTACAACACGAAATATAATATGATTAAATCGACACAAGGCCGAATCTCACAAAAAGAGCTACCCCAAGTTGTTTCACGGCAAAACAATTATATAATATATATACATTTCTTGGAAGTTGTACATCCCAAGGAATGGGTTCGAGAGTTGGATCATGTAGACCCGTAGCGACGCGCTCACGTCATTGCCCCACCAATAAGCAGCACCACATTACACCACAAATGGCAACCTAAACCACAAATTGCATTGACCGTTCCAAATCGAACCGTTCACAATATGAGACTCCGACCGAGACAGACTCGCTATTCAAAATTGCCAGCCGTCGCTCAGTCGAGATCCATAGCAGCATGTGCACCAGCAAGAGAAAACAACCTGAAGTTCCTGGTGGTGCACGATGATATTCCTCCAGTTTCCCGGGTCCAGTCGGATCCAAAGACCACAATAGATATGGTCATGACGCTTTTGCCGCACGAAACAAGCTCCAAGCCAGCGCCAAATGAACACGAGAAGAGGGTGTTGCAAGCCTTCAGAGTGGGCCCGGACAAGTTGCTCACCATCCCTCGAGACCACAGCTTGCCCAGCCCGTACCTGTACTTCACCACAGTTAACAGCGACGACAGCTACATCTCCCAGCCGAGGTTATCTGTCACCAAAGTCCTCACAAAGGCTTGGTGTGAACTCCGAACGTACTACGAGGTCTTCTCGGGGCTGCCAAGGATAGCCCAGCTGGAGCGCATGAGAAGCGGCTCCCAGTATCACTTGGAATTGGAGCAGGCGGCGCACCCGACCATCGATTTGGCGTTGCTCCAGACCCAAATTGCAGAGCTCGAGCTGCTATTGCCCGAGGCAAAGAAGCGGCACTTTGAGCAGTCGCTCGCTGCCCACAACTTGTGCAGCAGCTGGATGGAGCAGTCCGTGAAGCGGTTGTTGACCTTGGGCCGGAACAACTTTGCCAGAGAGATGATCGTACATGGCTTTCTCGACATGGCAAACGAGAGGCTAGTGTGTGAGAAAGAGAATTTGAAGAACGGGGTCTTGTTGAATGGCGTCGCTGATATTGTCGCTTTGACTGCGCAGTATGAGCTGCACGACGACGAAGTCTTCCTTGGCGACGAAAGCCTGGAGTTGGAAGACCTCAAGGTAGCCATTCCAAAAGCGAAAGCTCGGGTCGACGCAGTTGCTGCAAACAAACGGCTCCAAATAACAGATATTAAGACCAGGGAGAGAAACTCTGTGCCGGCCCAAGAGCTGGTGGTCGATGCTGCAAAACTCCAGTGCATGTACTACGGCCAGTTTCTTGATACGCTTTCCAGAGATGCGGTTTACGCTTACGAAAGCTGTCTAGAAAACGCCAGGAGACGAGGCGTTGACCCAGATGCGCCCATTTCCGAGGTCCATGCGATACTGCTTTTGGTGGCCCATTTCCCCTTGGTAGCCCCAGACTTCCTACGTTTGGCACAAGGAACTCCAATTTCGTTTGATGCATTCGACACGCTTCAGCACTCCAAGGAAAGTTATTCGTTGAAATCTGTGGTTTCCGAAACAAAACTACGAGATATACTTGCTTCTCACTACGGAAACTCTCACCTAGACTTGTCTCCGCTCTTTGGCGAGTGGAAAACACCACTCACTTTTCGATACATGGCTGCAAGATGCGGTCAGGCATTCAATATACTCGAGCTGATCCAGACGTCTACGGTCAGTGTGGAGTACCACAATGTCAAGAGCAGAAGCGTGATTGCCAGAAAAGAAGCCGTGTTTGACACTCAGAAACTTCAGGCCTCGATCCGGGATACGAGCGAGTTCTGGGGCGGCAAAAGAGCGCCTGAGGCGACAGAAGACTACTCAAGATGCAGCTACTGCGACTTCAAAAGAAGGTGCCCCGCTGTCAATGGGGAAGAGATGAGAGAAGCAAAAGATGTAAGACGCCATCAAAGGTAGTACCACATTTTTCTATGGCACCACCTCTGCAGACCTCTGGACACAAGTGCCGCGTGTTCCTTTGTGGGATTCGTTTACCATTTATATCTAGGAATGGCATACATATGGAGATAAAGTCCCGTGAAGGTTAGAAAATTTCACTCGCGGCTCTTATATACTGCCGACTCCGGTTGGCGCACATCTTGTCGGGCTGTTACCCGGCCTGGTCGGATCATGGAAATTTTAGTAAAATTCAGGGAGAATGCATTGGCTTTGCGTCGAGGTTGCATTGTGTTTGCACAGGTAGCAAAATGTGGAATGGGGGCTTTTCGTTGTGAGTGTATGTAACGGGAATTTTCGGGTCGGACCGGGAAGTCCGAGGTGTGGTTAGCCCCACAAAGTCACCTGCGGCCTGAAAAAAAAAGAATTCGCCGGTGTGGGGCTGCAAGCACACACAAACAAAACGGTCGACAGGGATCCAATTGGGCCAAAAGCCGATGCGGCTCCTTGATGCAGCAGCGCCACGAAATTTGCGGGCGAAGCGATTTGCAACAGGCAAACTGTGGGGTTCGGAGTCCATCAACTCCGAGAGTGAAATTTAGTTACAGCAAGACGAGTAAAATGATGGTTTGCCCGGCAAAAGACAACGGAGACAGCGAAGGAGTTACAAAGCCGCACAACAGCGCGCCCCGCCGAGTAAATTTGTGGCGAAGTGGTTTGCAAACACGTAGTGAATGCCTACAATGAAGGGTGGTGTATACGTTACGGATCAACAGTGTACAGTAAGTATAAGCAGAGATCAAGAACCCTTGGCTGTTGACCCTTATTTAATCGACGCAACCAGAATGCTCATGCACGCGGCACATTGGCCAATGTTACAGTTTCGTCAAATGCCAGGAATCGGCGTATTCGAATTCCCGAGGATAAGTGGCGCTCGGGCGGGCCTTCTCATTCGCCAGCTCCGAAATCTGGGGTCGAGACGCATGCAGGATGGGGTTTGGCCGTGGTGCAGGCGGCGAGTGGCCCCATCCAAATTTGATCCGGCCGGCGACCTTTTGGAAAAAAAAAAGACCTCTCATAGAGCCGGGCGTGCTGGCGTATACAATACCCCAGTGACAGTTACCGGAAAGTGGGTGCGGCGTCCCCTCGCAAACGGTTATGTGTGGGTGAGAAAATCCGTGCGCTGTTGCGGTGCCGGTGAGATGGAACACGGTTATTGGCCCGAGAACCCTCCGCTGCATGCAGGCCTTACGTAGGTTTGGTCTTTCTGCCGTTAAGTATAAAAAGTAGCGCTGTTCCGGCTGCGTCCCCGGATAGAATTTCTCCAACCACACATCAAAAAACTATCATCGAACATGTCTGCTATTCGTTCAATCCAACGTTCTGCTTTGAAGAGAACCTTGGGCGGTGTCAGAACCTACTCCACCGAACCAGTATGTTTTATCAAAATTTTACGGGTGAAGACCCTTCTCGATCCAAACTAACATATAGACTTTGAAGGCTCGTTTGGCCGAAATCTTGCCAGAGAAGGCTGAGGAAGTCAAGCAATTGAAGAAGGAGCACGGTAAAACCGTATGTATTATTTAGGCGTTCCTATTGGCCGCTGCGCACAGCTCGTTCCTGTTCCACTCCGAAACGAAGGGCCTATATCCACTTGGCCTTGAAATCACGAACGAAATGCACCGGTGCCGAAGTCTGGTGCTTCCCACCGGCAGTGGTCGGCCGGAGATTGACTGCCGAGCGCTCGCGCGGCTCCAAGTGAGCAATGTGCAAACCGCGTTGAAATCGTTACTAACTAAATCAGGTCATCGGCGAAGTTCTCTTGGAGCAAGCATACGGTGGTATGCGTGGTATCAAGGGTCTTGTCTGGGAGGGTTCCGTGTTGGACCCTATCGAGGGTATCCGTTTCAGAGGCAGAACCATCCCAGACATCCAAAAGGAGTTGCCAAAGGCTCCTGGTGGATCCGAGCCATTGCCAGAAGCTTTGTTCTGGTTGTTGTTGACCGGCGAGGTCCCATCTGACGCCCAAACCAAGGCTTTGTCTGAGGAGTTGGCTGCCAGATCCGCTTTGCCAAAGCACGTTGAGGAGTTGATTGACCGCTCCCCATCCCACTTGCACCCAATGGCCCAATTCTCCATTGCTGTGACTGCTTTGGAGTCCGAGTCTCAATTCGCCAAGGCCTACGCTAAGGGCGCTCCAAAGTCCGAGTACTGGAAGTACACCTACGAGGACTCTATTGAGTTGTTGGCCAAGTTGCCAAACATCGCCGCCAGAATCTACAGAAACGTGTTCCACGACGGTAAGTTGGCCGGCGCCATCTCCAAGGACTTGGACTACGGTGCCAACTTGGCCACTTTGCTCGGCTTCGGCGAGAACAAGGAGTTCTTGGAGTTGATGAGATTGTACTTGACCATCCACTCCGACCACGAGGGTGGTAACGTGTCCGCCCACACCACCCACTTGGTCGGCTCCGCTTTGTCCTCTCCTTTCTTGTCGCTTTCCGCTGGTTTGAACGGTTTGGCCGGTCCTTTGCACGGCAGAGCCAACCAGGAGGTCTTGGAGTGGTTGTTCAAGTTGAGAGACGACTTGAACGGTGACCACAGTAAGGAGGCCATCGAGAAGTACTTGTGGGACACCCTTAACTCTGGCAGAGTCGTGCCAGGTTACGGTCACGCTGTCTTGAGAAAGACCGACCCTCGTTACACTGCTCAAAGAGAATTTGCTTTGAAGCACATGCCCGACTACGAGTTGTTCAAGTTGGTTTCCAACATTTACGAGGTTGCCCCAGGTGTGTTGACCAAGCACGGTAAGACCAAGAACCCATGGCCAAATGTGGACTCCCACTCCGGTGTCTTGTTGCAATACTACGGTTTGACTGAGGAGTCTTTCTACACCGTGTTGTTCGGTGTCTCCAGAGCCTTTGGTGTTCTCCCACAATTGATCCTCGACCGTGGTCTTGGTTTGCCAATTGAGAGACCAAAGTCTTTCTCCACCGAGAAGTACATCGAGTTGGTCAAGTCTATTGGCAAGAACTAATTCTGTGGTTCATCCATTCCTTCATGACTATTTATTTATCGGTACATAACCTTATCTACCCACGATGTATTAACGATAAACGAAATGTTTCACAGATGACTTGTAGTAGCCGGAGGGGTCTATGGATGGGGGTCATGGTGCATTCTGGATCTTACACCCGTACACCCAACGTTTCAACGACATCAGACTTTTCCCTTCTACGGCATGCTCAGGCACACTCGTCTATTGGCGTCCTCGGCGAGGAGACGGGCAGAGAAGGCCAAGGTCCTGTATTCCAAAACGCTCCTTCTTCCCAAAACTGCGTTTTCGCCCAAGTTGCCCAGTGACGATGAGCGCTCTCGGCTAATACACCAGTCTGGCAAACAGGTGTTCCACTGGCAGAAGAACAGAAGTGACTTCGAGGGCGAGTTCACGTTGCACGACGGCCCGCCTTACGCCAACGGCGACTTGCATTTGGGCCATGCCCTCAACAAGATCTTGAAAGACATTGTGAACAGGTTTGAGTTGATGCACAACAACTCTCTTGTGCACTACGTCCCGGGCTGGGACTGCCACGGGCTCCCGATCGAGATGAAGGCCGTGGGAGAGGCCGGGAAGCTCAGCGCGGCGGAGATCAGAGAGAAGTGCCGCCAGCTCGCCCAGAGCATGATGGAGAAGCAGAAGGATCAATACCTCGACTTTGGCATCATGTGTGACTTCGACCAGCGGTATGTGACCATGTCGCATCTGTACGAGGTGGCGCAGCTCCAGGTGTTCTTGAAGTTGTTCCAGAACGGGCTTTTGTCCCGGCAGTTGAAGCCTGTCTGGTGGGGCTGCGAGACGCAAACGGCGTTGGCTGAGGCCGAGCTCGAGTACAACCCCGAGCACAAGTCGGTCGCTATCTACGTCAAGTTCCCGTTGACGAGCAGCCCGTTGGTGGAGAGCTTGGGCGGCGACGTCAAGCTCTTGATCTGGACGTCCACTGCATGGACCATTCCGGCCAACAAGGCCATTTGCATCAACAGTGCGTTGGCCTACACCGTGTTGAAGCATACCGAAACGGGGGAGAATGTGGTTGTGGCGGCAGACTTGGCCGACTCGGTGTTGCAGTTGGTGCCCGGCTACGAAAAAACGCCCGTGGTGATTTCGGGCTCGGAGTTGGAGGGCTTGACCTACACCAACCCCGCGTCAGGCTCAAGCGAGACCTTCCCTGTTTTGCACGGAGACCACGTTTCCTCCACCGCCGGCACGGGCCTCGTGCACAACGCTCCCGCCCACGGAATGGAGGACTTCACCATCGGCAAAAAGCACAACCTCAACTCCGCGTCTCTGGTGGACGGCAAAGGACTTTACATCGCACAAAACATCCCGAGCGGGTTCCACAGTCTTGCGGGAAAATACGCCAACGGAAAGGCCTCCATCACAAAGGTGTTGGAACTACTTCACGCCAGCCAAATGTTGTTCAAGGTGAACAAGTCCTACACGCACTCTTACCCGTACGACTGGAGATCCAAGACACCCGTTATCCAGCGGGCCACGCCGCAGTGGTTCGTGAATGTGGAGAAAATCAAGGGCCCCGCTTTGGAAGCGCTTGACGCCGTTGAGTTCGTCCCGGAGGCGGGCAGAAACCGTCTTTCGGCGTTCGTCAGGAACAGAAGTGAGTGGTGTATCTCCAGACAGCGCACGTGGGGCGTCCCGTTGCCAATCGTGTACAGCAAGGACACGCACGAGCCAGTGGAGGACTTCAATGTGATCCAGCATGTTGTCTCCAAGATTGAGGAGTACGGAACGGATGCATGGTTTGCAGAGGAGTCCGATGTGTCTAGATGGTTACCGGGCACTCTCGACGGAACAGGCTACTACAAGGGCAAGGACACGATGGATGTGTGGTTTGACTCAGGCACGTCGTGGGCATCTTTACGGCCCGTGGAGGCGGCGCTTGCGTCGACCGAGCCGTTGGCAGATGTGTATTTGGAGGGAAGCGACCAGCACCGTGGCTGGTTCCAGTCGTCTTTGCTCAACAAGATCATTGCCTCGGGCACCAGCGGCGATTTCAAGGCCGTGGCTCCCTACAAGAAGATCATCACCCACGGCTTCACTCTCGACAAGCAAAACAACAAAATGTCCAAGTCCAAGGGTAACGTGATCTCGCCGTTGCAAATCATCAAAGGCGGGGGAAAGCCACTTGTGCCTGCGTTGGGGACCGACGGGCTCCGGCTCTGGGTCGCTTCGTCGAACTTCACGCTGGACATCAACGTCACGCCCGAGGTGTTGAACCGTGTCTCTGAAAATGTGAAGAAGTTGCGTGTGACCTTCAAGTACATGCTCGGAAATCTCCAGGACTACGAGACCGCAATGGAATACGACCAGCTCAGCGTGCTTGACAAGTGGGTTCTCTCGAGGTTGCACTCGTTGGAGAAAACCGTCGTCGACGCATACAAGAACCACAACTATGCGCGCGTGGTGAGGGAAGTGAACGCCCACATGTCGAGCGACTTGAGTGCTCTCTACTTTGACATCTCCAAAGATTGCCTTTACACAGACTCGAGGGATTCCGTCCGCCGGAGAGGCATACAGACGGTGTTGGCACAAGTGTGCAAGACGTACATTGCGCTTTTGGCTCCTATCAAGCCCTTGCTCACGCAAGAGGTGTGGAGCATGTTGGCCATCAGCGAGGCGGAAAAGAAGGAGTCGCCGTTCATGATGCCGTGGAGCTATTTCAGTGTTCCCGAGAAATACCACAGTGTGGAAATCGAGCAGGAAATGGAGCAAATCTGGCTGTTGCGCGACGCACTCTACAAAGCCCTCGAGCCGCTCAGGCTTGAAGGGAAATTCAAAAACAAGCTCGAGTTGGAGGTGTCCTTGAGCGCCACCGGCGAAGCTGCGAGAATCCTCGAGCGCCACAGCGGATTCCTCGATGACTACTTGCTAGTGTCGAAGGTCAGCCTAGTCCAGTCCAACAGCTCCGACGTTTTGCTGCACTTCAGCACCTCTCTCTTTGGCGAGAAGGTGGATGGATACGTGCGCCACTCGACGTCATGCAAGTGTCCTCGGTGCTGGAAATACGTAGCTGAGACAGAAGACGTCTTGTGTAAAAAGTGTGGCGAAGTTACATGTACATAGATAAATCAACATCGACCAGTCAGCAACAACACTTGTCTCCACGAACATCGAGCCTTGGAATTTTCAGTGTATTTGGTTGCAAAATGGGGTCGGTCTATGATGGCCCGCAGCACTGGCCCTGCGCGCCAGGCCCGGCGAATGCTCGGCCCCACAATAGGCCCGGAACAAAGGCAGTCCCTTTTTGCCAATAGACGCGATATTTGCATCCTGTTACAGCCCAGGCTGGAGTTTCTTGCAAAGGGAACACGAAGGCATTGTCAAGGGTCCAATTGTATGAATTCTCCAAGAATTATGGTGGGTGCTCATTACGTTGGCTGCGTGTTTCGGCCCGTGCGGCCGCGCAGCGGGCCCGGCTCCAGATAGTCAATGGTACGGCGGTACTCATTGGAATAACGACGTGCTCTCTCATTGAGAACAGCCAAAGCCAAGTATTCAATTTCGGATGGAAAACTCGTCACAGCGCCAGAATTTGTGCCAGTGGCATGGCCCTTTTCGCCATTTTGGGTTTCGCAGACGTGTCTGGGGCCACGGTTCGTAGGGCCACATCGCGCTCCCAGGCGAAAAAAACTTCTACAACAGTGGTCTCCCCCCGCGAGTGTCCCTAGCAGAATCTGTGAGTCTCCCTCATTTTGCAACACCACACCTCTGGGCCGACTGCGCCAGGACCGGCCAATGAGCAATGAATGCGTTGCAGAAGAAAATCCTCCTGTACTTCTCCGACAAAATAAGCATCCAGTCCCGCTACCAATCACTCCTAGACGTGGCTGACGACCCAGATATTAAGCAAGACTTGCAGAACTTGTACGACTTCGATGACTTGTGCTACACGTACCAGGCGCTCAAGTCGTACTACGAGGCCTCCAAGAGCAAATGGGACTCGGACTACCGCAACCTCCTCCACGACTTTCCCTCGTTGATTGCACGCGTCGAGAGTAAGCTTCCAATTGACCGCATCCACCTATGCCCCGGCGAGTTGCCCATTGTGCGGCGGGAATTCCAGGAAAACGCAAGGCTTGCGGGCAAGATTGCCCTGCAGCTCGTGACTTCGGCTGCAAATCTCGCCGAAGTCCAGGCGGTGATTGATGAACTTCGATCGGGCTCGGCCTTCAATGTTCCAGGGGGCCCAGCTCAACCGCAGGCACATGACTCGGGAAAACCGAAAGATGCAACCCAGAAAGAGTCTCCACCTAGGAGAACAGCACCAAGTGAAAACACAGCATTCAATTCAAAAACACCAATACAAAGGGCACCAGCCCAAGAGGCAGCAATTGGAACAACACCACTGCGCCTGGAAGCGCCGGCACAGGCTGTTCAAAAGATTGCGCTATACACGGCTCCTGCCTCTACGCCCACCACAAAACTTCCGTCCATCGTTCACGACAAAATTTACACTATCCCGGCTGCCCACAATGCCCTGCTTAATCTTGCGCCAAGTGTCGGTGAAGCTCAGAAGGAGCCTGCCTCGCGGCCGAAACCGACCAATGGTACTGGCGATGCACCCAGGGCAAAGTTGCCTTCCTTGCTGGACTACGACACAGGGTTTGCCCGAAGTTCAGTTCAAAAACCTGTCATCCGAAAACGCTCGTTCCATGACGCGAAAGACGGACAGAGCATGGGCCAGAATAATCTCACTGGCAGCCAAAACCTATCGGGCCCTGCATTGAGTGTTTGGGACTCCCGTGAACAGACACAAGAGCGAGACCCCAAGTCACCCAAGTTGATCCCCATTTCCTCGTTGCCCGATCCAACTCGTAAAAACTTTGGCTCTCCTCCAAACTTCGCTGGAAAAAGTGTGTTGCTTACAAATCCAAAGAGTACCTCGTCCCCAAGTGCACCAGGGTGTCACATTTTGTCGTTTCCGACTCCACGAGATACACAAACTGCTCCGTTGAGAACTTCACTGGCTAAAAGCACAGCCTTACCAGCACTCCCGTCAGTCCAGAACATTCTTCTGGAAGCAGCCAAGAATGCGTCACAAGGAAATCCTGGGCGCCAAAGTATGAGTGTCAGTGACTTGCAAGCCAAAGTCATAGCTTCGCGATTTAACGTTAACCCTCAAAGCTTGGGTTTCAAGCACACTTCACTTTCGGCACTAAGCCAGGCTCCTCGTGATTTTTGGAAACAACCGAATCGCGCTCCACCGTTGCAAAGTGTTCCAGTTGAATTTGGCGATGCAACTTCTCACATTATCGCCCCGCCCAAAAGGCACCTGCCTGAGCCGGATATGAGTGCACGGGCACTGGAGTTCTGCGTCTTCAAAAAATGGTCTTTGAGACACGTCGAGTGCGCCGTGCAAGCAGCGACGTACGGGATGAGTGAGCCGGTGGTTGCCATGCAGATCGCCTTTTCCCTGAAGTTTGGCATTCGACTCTCCGATGAAGCGGCGGGAACGCTCTTCGTGCACTACGGACTTGATGGCTCAAACTACCAGTACAAAAACCAGGTCTTCCAGCTGGTAGTAAGCGGGTACGTTGAAAATAGCCGGAGGTACGTTCTGGTCCCCTGGGCCGAGCTTCGGACGCAATTCAGTCGCAAGGCCGGGTTACAGATTGAAGATTGGGAGATCAAGGGCAGGTACGATCTATACTTGCTCCACACTAGCACCTTTGGCAAATTGGGCGAGCCGTCTGGGAACTACGTGGGCTTAGTTGAAACGTACAACAAAAAGCGCTTGGCCATGTTTGTTGCCAATGCAAAAGCCAAAGAAGAGATGAAGAACTTACCCCGGCGTACGCCCACGGGAAACTTCAAAGTTAGACCGTTGACCCCAGGGACAGACGAGTACTACCAGTTCTGGACGCCCGACCTCCTCAAAATCTTCATCGAGAGTTCTTTGGTGGTGCATCCACAAACGCAGTTCCGCAGACTTACCATGATGTACTACGTGAAAGAGCGTCTGGGCATCCTTGTATCCGAAGATGACATCCTGGTGCGGGCGGGACAACACGACATCATGGTCGCCATCAAAAGGGAGTATGAGTTGGCAATGTATTTGCGGCCTGACGATTTTTCCGCCGACCCTGCCACCTCACACCGCTACTCCCAGTTTGCTGCCATTGTGCTGATCATCGCGTGCCACAAACGGCCACTGCAGTACTACGAGCGAATCTTGAAGCCCAACTTCTTGACGGACTTCTGGGACTTGGCGAAGTCCGAGTGCATTCTTTCCACGGTTAACTTCATGAGCGACATTCATCCAGAGACACGCGATGCCTCGCTTCGAAACGCACGGGATAACATCGGTGTGGTGATTTTGCTCCGGCTACTTTCGGAGCATTCGATCCAGGTTTCGGAGGCGCTGTTGCGGGCGAGGCTCATCAGGATGATGGAATTTGACATTTTTGGCGACAAGCAGTGCCGATTGCTCTCGACGTACTTCAAAAAGCCGTTGCCCCAAGAACATCCCGCTAAATAGCGCTGGGATACCCCAGACCACACTGCCGAAGAAACTCTATGGAAAAGGCCCCCGAGGATTTTGCTTGGCCGGTACATATTCTCGATTTTCAATGTCACTGGCGAGGATGGACCCATTTCGTTCACGGTTACTTAGCTAAGATTTCACACTTATATTTTGACTATCCGGCTTCGAAGCAGGGTAATACCTTAACATGTGAAACTCGATGGAAGTGAATTTGATGGATATATGAAAACTACGTGACTATCTTTTTCATCAAACTAATATTCCCCAAGCTTTGAGTTCTATTAATCCGGCTTTTATAAAATGCACTTTTAGCTTGACGTACTATATACAGCACAGTGAGGCCATACAGTCAACCTCCAACTACAGGCCTGAATGTAAGGACAGGTAGAGCCAGCTCCATGCTCATTTTCGACGACCAGCTGACCAGAGTTTACCACTTGTTCGAGCCAACTTCATGCGTCATTCTATTATATACTAGCTCTATTTTTTCCCGCTCATCAACTGGTTCAACAACTGCGAGCTCGATGACTGCGAAGACTGCTGGTTCATTTGCGAGGCTGAGTCTTGTGGCTTGCCGAACAATCCGGGAGGGGGAGGGGTTGAAGTCTTGCTTCTCTCACTGGCCCGGATGGCGCTCAATTGAGAGGCGAGTTGCGGGCCGCGGGTCTGCGAGGCCTGGCCGGGCGCCTGCTGCTTCAACTGCTGCTGTTGGAGCTGCATCAAGAGCATTTGCTGCTGTTGCTGAGCGGCGGCGTCTGAGGGTTGCAACAGCAAGCCGGCCTGGGGCTGGGGCTGGTACTGGGCGCCCTGGCCCAGCTGCAAGCTCTGCAATTGCGCCTGCTGCTGCAAAAACTGGTGCTGTTGGCTCAACGGCTGGTTCAGGTACGCCAAGTGGTACTTTTTCATGGGGCGCAACAAGAAACGTTCGATGATGTGGATGGCGTACACCTTCCGCTCCTCGGCGGCGTACTCGGCCGACATGTCGATGCTGTCATTGTAGTGGAAGAACGGCGGTGCGGAGCTCTCGTCGCTCAAGTCGTCGAGGTACACCAGCAACTTCTCTCTGGACTCTGCGAGGGTCTTCAAGCGTTCGCTGCAGTCGTCGGCAAACTGGACCACCAAGTTGTCGTCGTGCTCGAAGTCGTCCAACGCCGAGCCCTCCTTATTGTTCTTGCCCTTTGCCTTTCTGGCGTCCTTCTTCTGCGCCCGCTGGTCCTTGAAAATCTCGCCCAAGGTGGGGAATGCAGCGGGATTGGCCAACGCCGGGTTTGCCGGCGGCTCGAGCGGCTCCGCCGCGGCCTGCGGCTTGGCCCAGTGGGCAGTGGCCGGAAGCACCGGCACCGCGCCGCCAATGACAGGCGTGGCACCGGCAGACACAGTCTGCGCCACAACGGACGAGCTCCGGTCTTCTTCCGCGTCCTGGCTGTGCTTGCGGTCGTCGTCGAAGTCGTGCGCGTCGCGCTGGTCGCTCATGCCCATCTTGATGCCCTGGTGGGTCGACAAGTCCTTTCTGGTGTACAGGTCGGCCTCTTCACCAGGCTCGTGCAAAAACATGCAGTTGGGGTTTGGACACGAGTTGCCTCTCAAGTACGACAGGCAGTACTTGGTGGTACCATGGGCAGCCCGCAAGGTGCGGCCGTCGCAAAGAGAGCCGTCAAGCTCGTTGATGCAGCGGGTGGCATCCTCTTTGCGGGTGAAGGTGACGTAAACGACAATGCTATGACTGGACGCGGAGCTCAGGTGGCTGGGCGGGTTTTTGCGGTTGACAACGATCTTGGAGATCTTGCCGTACTGGCCAAAGTACTTGTCCGAGCGCAACACCGAATGCAAGTCCTCCGAGGCACACGGCGGGTTCAACCCGGTCACATACACCAAGTTCTTCTGCACGACGCGGAGCCCGGCCAAGTGCTTTTTGCTCGCCAACTCCAGCTCCTTCTTCTCCTTCTCCTTCTGCTTCTTCTCCCGCTCGCGCTTCTCTCTTCTCAACTGCTGCAGCTTGTACTCCTCCACAGTCAACGTCTTGTACTCCACGCTCTCGTCGTCGTACAAACGGCGGCAGCCTGGACAGCGCCCGTTCAACTCGGGGTTCTGGCGGATGTTGTTGTAGCAAAACTGGCAGATTTGGTAGCCGCAGGGGCACGGCTTGAAGTTCTTGTCGGAGATATCCATTTCCTCTACACATAATGGACTGCTGTTAGTAATGCCCCGGCAGTGTGGCGGTGGTGACGGCTAAGGTACATACCAGTACTCGATCTCCTCATCGGAGATGAACAGGTCTTCAAGGGGAACCATTTCGGTGGGATGGAGAGTAGAGTAGGTGAGTTGAATGCCGGTAGTCTTTGTTGAGAATGACACGACTCACGTGACTTCATGACGATGCCCCCGCCGAAACCTGCCACAACGAACCCGGCATGCTACAAGCGAAATCAAATATAAAAAATCCGCTCCCGAGTCATCATTCTTCAAATGACGTGGATTGGTGAAGTGTCCACACAGCGTCCGGGAGGCACGGGTGCGACCTTGGGGCAAATTCATGCGAGTTGGACATGGGGTTTGACCGATTAGTGTGAAATGTCGTTTTTCGTTGAGCTCTGGGAGTCCGTCTTCACGCCAGGAACCTCGCCTGCGCTTCTCAAGGCCACCCATGCGTCGTTCATCTTGCTTCTCATGTCGTTGCTTTTCCTCATCTACTACACCAGATCCATCCACTTTGTGAATCTTTTTGTCATTGCCCTGATCTTGTACGCGACCGTCATCTGGTTTGTCAACGAGTTGAAAAACGTCAAGATGAAGGACAACGAGACTTTGGCCACAAGCAGTGTGCCGGAGACTGGGTCGGGTGTCACCACCGGATCCCAGGCCGCGAGACCAGAGTCTCCAGTCCGGGCCAAGAAGAGGAAGGCTTAATCATAGAAATAGACGTTCTGCGAAATTAGCGTAGTTTGTAAAGCCGGCCAAGGTAGGCCAAAACGTAGGGAGTCAGCCTGGGGGGCCCGACCAGGGATCTCATCAGTGTGACTCTGATGCGCACAGTGAACTATGCATTTCAAGTACGGCCTCCAGGAATACATCGACCAGCCCCAGCATCCCAGCGTGCTCCACTCAGACGACAAGTTCGTCATTGTCCAGGACAAGTTCCCCAAGTCGCTCCGGCACTACCTTGTGATTCCACGAGACCCAAACATCACACTTGTCCATCCACTAGTGGCTCTTCGAGACGAAGAGTTCCGTGGCGATGTTGTGCGGGCGGCGGCCGTGGCACAGGACCTCATGGTACAGAGCCTCGTGGACGAGGGCTTCGTCGAGGACAGCCCAAGTGGGCGGGCGGAGTTTCGAAACACGTTCATCAGAACCGGGGTACATGCGATTCCCAGCATGGCCAATCTCCATGTGCACGTGATCACGCAAGACTTCCACCTGAGCCGGATGAAGCACAAGAAACATTACAACTCGTTCACCACGGCGTTCTTTGTGGGGCTCGGGGAATTTGGCAGTGAGTCAGAGCGTGGCCAAGAGTCCAGCTCAGACGCGGAGTCCTCCGAGGCGTCGGAATCGTACCACCCAGCCGAAAATGGGCTTATGGTGACCGCACCGGCGCGGAGCAGGCGCGAGCGGCTAATCCGCGACGCTCTGCTCAAATGCACATACTGTGGAGAAACATTTGGAAACCGGTTTCAGGCGCTCAAAGCCCACCTTGCGCAGGAATTTGTGGGGTTTTTCCGGAGGTCCTGAATGCAGCGTCGTTAGATGCGCGCACGCGCAGTTGCTTGCAGTGGCGCGGGGTAAGCTTTTGTGACAGCTAAGACGCGATGACAGGTCAGCCACACTAGGCCGTGACATTAGACAGAAGCCCCTGACAGGTAAAAATAGATGTTCCGGCGGGACGGCAAATCCAGCGCCAGTCACGCCCGAGTTCGGACTTCCGGCCGCACGGAGTAGACCGGCATATGCAAATAGCGAGCTGAAGCAGGAACGCAGCTGGGGCGCCGTAAGCGGGCTGGGGTGCTCTGCCAGTTAAGCACACAGCAAAACGCTACCATTGTAGCTTAATCTAACGCTTAAAGCCGACGCACGTACACAATAGCCAGGTGGCCGGCCAGCTTAACTTTTTCCCGCCACAGAGCCCGCCAGGTCACTCCAGCCCACTCGGCGCCGGTCACGGCTTCCGCCAAGGGCGTCCAGCGTTTCACGGCCAGCTCGCCCAACTGCCAGTGCACAGGTGTGCATGGAGAGGTGTTTTTCCCGGTGTCTCAGCCCATTGGCTGCCCCGCCTGCTTCCTCGCGCCAGACCTGCATATGGCGGTAGAATTTCCCCGAGTTAATGCGAGGTGACCGGCGCGTCACCGCTGCGTCCGCCCCAGATTAGAGCATCTTACCGCCCCGCTTAGATCATGGCCAGCTATAAATACCGGCATTTCCCCGCTAGTGGGGCACATCACTAAAACAATAATGAGTATTTTCGAAGGCAGAGAAGGCAAAGAAGCCTCTTCGCTTGACTCCACCACAGACGTGAGATATGACGGCGCCAAGGTCGACCAGGAGGCCCTCAGACACAACTTCAACTTTGAGAAGGAATTCGAGGAGTTGGAGATTTTGGCCTCGCAGGTCAACGAGAAGCCCTCGCTTGTCGACAGACTCTTGGGCCTTGAGGTCAAGCTCCACTTCAAGAACAAGAACCACATGGTGTGGCTCTTGGGTGCATTTGCCGCAGCAGCTGGCTTGTTGTCGGGCTTGGACCAGTCCATCATCTCCGGTGCCTCGATTGGCATGAACAAGAGTTTGCACTTGACCACCCACGAGGCCTCGTTGGTCTCGTCGCTCATGCCCTTGGGTGCCATGGCCGGTTCGATGATCATGACCCCGCTTAATGAATTCCTCGGAAGAAAGACCTCTTTGATCATCTCGTGCATCTGGTACACCATTGGTGCCGGCTTGTGTGCTGGCTCCCACGACCACGGAATGATGTACGCCGGCAGATTCTTGCTTGGTGTCGGTGTTGGCATTGAAGGTGGATGTGTGGGTATCTACATTTCGGAGTCTGTGCCTGCTTCTGTGCGTGGAAGCATTGTTTCCATGTATCAGTTCAACATTGCATTGGGCGAGGTTTTGGGTTATGCTGTTTCTGCCATCTTTTACGACGTCACCGGCGGCTGGAGATTCATGGTTGGTTCTTCTTTGGTGTTCTCCACCCTCTTGTTCATTGGCTTGTTCTTCTTGCCTGAGTCTCCACGTTGGTTGGTGCACAAGGGCAGATACGGAATGGCTTACGACGTGTGGAAGAGATTGAGAGACATCAACGACGAGAGCTCGAAGTTGGAGTTTTTGGAAATGAGACAAGCTGCGTTCCAGGAGCAGGACAGAGTCGCCCACGAGTCGAGATACGCGGGCTGGATCGAGTTGTTCACCATCCCAAGAAACAGAAGAGCGCTCACCTACGCCTTCATCATGGTCACTTTGGGTCAATTGACCGGTGTCAATGCCGTCATGTACTACTTGTCCACCTTGATGGGCGCCATTGGTTTCAACGAGAAGAACTCCGTGTTCATGTCTCTTGTTGGTGGTGGCTCCTTGTTGATTGGTACCATCCCTGCCATTTTGTGGATGGACCGCTTCGGCAGAAGAGTGTGGGGTTACAACATTGTTGGTTTCTTTATCGGTTTAGTGCTTGTTGGTGTTGGCTACTTGTACAACGAGGATGCCAACAAGTCCAAGGCTGAGGGAATCTACTTGACCGGCCTCATCATCTACTTCTTGTTTTTCGGATCCTACTCCACCTTGACGTGGGTTGTTCCATCTGAATCATTTGACTTGAGAACGAGATCTTTGGGTATGACTATCTGTTCCACCACGCTTTACTTGTGGTCGTTCACCGTCACCTACAACTTTTCAAGCATGTCCAAGGCGTTCACCTACACTGGTTTGACGTTGGGCTTCTACGGAGGCATTGCTTTCCTTGGCCTCATTTACCAGATCTGCTTCATGCCCGAGACCAAGGACAAGACCTTGGAAGAGATTGACGACATTTTCAGTCGTTCGGCTTTCTCGATTGCTCGCGAGAACATCGACAACCTCAAAAAGGGTATCTGGTAGATACATCGATTAATGATTATGATTTCTGAATATGCTGTGTAAATTGAGTAATGGGTGCATTTGCAGTCGCACTGGTGGCAGCGATGCAAAAGTGGGTTATGCAGGAGCGAGCTCATCTCCGCATTTTGGCATCTCCGAAAACCAGAAACATCGACAATGGCAGAACGAATTTTGGGAGGCATCTATCTCCTGTCCATCGCGCCCATCAACGAGGGCGCTGATCTTAAGCGAGATTACGGAATCACACATGTTATCTCGGTGGTCCCAGGCCCGCTACCCGAACACCTCGAAAACTACAAGCATCTCCAGATTGGTGTCACTGACGAGACCACATCCGATCTTTTGACGGAGCTCCCGAGAGCGATGAGCTTTATCGACGGCGCGTTGTTCCGCAAATCCGAAGCAGAAGACCAGAAGAAACACCTGGGTGCCATTTTGGTTCACTGCGCCCAAGGCGAGTCCAGGTCCGTCACTGTGGTGGTGGCGTACTTGATGTACAAGTACGGGCTCAGCTTGAAGCAGGCGATGCACGCCGTCAAAAGGAAGTGCCCGGACGCGTGTCCCAACGAAGGGTTCATGGAGCAGCTTGAGCTCTTCAAAGAAATGGGCTGCAAGGTTGACACAGCCAGCGACGAGTACCGTAGCTTTGTCGCCTCCAACAGCTTGAAGCACGACCCGAGCGGCGAGCTGTTGCGCCAGAGCGGCGTGTGGCCCAAGGCCGAGGGCGGCGTGAAGAAGGAAGAGGAGGACTTCCACTTGCGGTGCAAGCGATGCCGGTTGGTGTTGGCCACGCACGAGGAGCTCGAGACCCACGAAGTGCCCGGCGCCGAGTCGCGCCAGTCGCAGTTCATCAAGACCGCGCCCAACTCGCGCCGCGTGGTGTCAGCCGCTGCCGGGTCCAAAACGTGCTCGCACCACTTTATGGCCGAGCCTGTCGAGTGGATGAAGAAGGAGTTGGGGAAGCAGGGCATGGAGGGCAAGTTCTGCTGCCCCAAGTGCGAGGCCAAGATCGGCGGGTACAGCTGGCAAGGGTCGCGGTGCTCGTGCGGAAAGTGGATGATTCCCGCGTTGCACTTGCTGACGGCAAAGGTGGACGCCATGAAGAACACACGGTAGCATAGGCATCAATACTCCAACGTCATATCAACATCTGAGCCCTCGCAGTTGTGTAGCGCGGACGCGGTGGTGGGCATGGTCGACTCGGACGGGGCCGACGCCAAGAAGTCCGCGGTCGAGGCCCCTGCGAGCGACGAGTTCTCGGAGAACGACGGCACGCGCGCGGCGCTGCCCGTGCCCAAGCTGTGGTCGTCCTGGTACTCGACGTCCTCGGCCATGAACGCGTCCTCGGCCAGGAACGCGTCGGGGCTGTCGGACCCAAAGCCTGCTTCGAAGTCCAACGAGTTGTTGGCGTCCGCGTCCTCGACCAACGCGTCCATGTCGCGGTCCATGCCGCGCAAGAGGTTCAGCGACGACACGTCGGCGTCAGCCTGGCCCGAGCGGGCCGATGCGCCCGCGGCCACGGGGCTCACGGAGCCCTGGCCGTTTGGCCTCACCAGGCTCAGGTCCGCGGCGATGGTGGTGGCGGCCATCAGGTTCTCGGCCTGGCCCAGGCCTTCCTCTTCCTCCGGGTGCGCCTCCTCGTCCAACTGGCGCATGGTTTTGTTGATGCCAATGGGCGAGAGCGTGTCGTAGCCTGTGGCCTTGACTCTGCGGAGGGTGTCGAGGCGCCGCAGCGTGTGGGGCGACAAGAGCGGGATGTCGGTGGTGCCCGAGAACGCCATGAGCTGCACGGCGCGGTTGTACTCTGTGGACAAGACGCTCAGGCCGCAGTGGTCTGTGGAGTACGCAGAGAGCGGGGGAGCGTTCTGCACGGCCTCGGGCGGGATCTCCGTGTGCGCCTGCGCCAAGCTGTGGATGTGGTGGGGCTGGCCGTTGGCGCCGCTCTCATGGACCCGCTTGGTCCACGTTTTCTGCAGGCGCCACGGTGCAAACGTGTCGATGGAGAGCGTCCGGGACGAGTACATGGAGTAGTGAGCGCAGAACATCACCACGGAAAAAACAAATTGACCGGGACAAAAAAATAGGCAAGAAAGAAAAAAAAGAAAAGCCACAAAGAGGATACAAAGTGGAGTGTCAGGGTGCCACGATCCATCATCTGGCTCGCCAAAAATATGCTGTTTCTGTAAACAATGTGTGTGTCTGCCAAACCAATTGTGTATTAGATTGTGTGCTTCGCCGTACCAGACACACTGTGTAAACTGGTATCCTCGCACAGTCACTCGTCGTCAGTCAAAACGTACTCCGCCAACACCTCGTCTTTGGTGCTGCGCACGGGCCACGCGAAGCGCTCGCCGGCGCCCGCCAACGTCACCGTGCAGCCGTAACACACGCAGAGCGCGTCGCCCTCCACGGGCGCCGCGAGCTGCTCCAGGTACTGCCGCGCGTACGCCCGCTCCTCATCAGTGGTGAGCGGCGCGGCGCTGTTGACGGTGATGTTCTGGAGCCAGCGCCGCGGGTCGCGGTGGATGGCGCCGCCGCACACCTGGCACAGCGCGGTCTGCTCGCGCGGCGCGGCCAACTTCTCCGCGGTCTTCACCACCGTGGACGCGGTCGACGCGTAGCCCGTGGCGTCGAGGCCGTCAAAGTACTGCGTGGTGAGCTCTTGCACGGTCATGTTCTTGGCCAAGCGCGGCGCCGCGGGCGGGCGCACCTCGTAGGGGCCTAGGTGGTTGGTGACGCGGAGCACCGCCGCCACCTCGGCGTGCAACACCTCGCGCAACGGGCAGAGCGTGCGGAGCTCGTGGCCCGCGTACGTGGCCGTGGTGTCGTTGACCACCTCGTGGATGCTCAGGCCGCGGCCCGTCACCGTGAGCGCAATCACCTCGTTGGCCAAGCGCGTCATGTTGTGCCCGTACAAGAGCGTCTGGCAGCGCCGCTGCACCGCGGTGGCCCGGAAGATGTCGCGGTACGCCACCTGGCGCAAGTCCGCGCGCAGCGACTTGCTGGCCGCGGCGTCGAGGAGCTGCGCCACGCTGTAGCCGTCGCGCGAGGCCGCGCCGACCACGGCGAACTCGGGCGACACGCAAATGTGCGCCAAGCGCCGCACCGGGTAGTCGTCCAACGTGTGCTCCACGTACTCCACCCGCACGGGCTCGTACCTGCGCGCCAACTCGGCAAACCGCGCCCGCTGCGACGGGCCCTCTAGTAGGTGCACCACCACCAACTCAAAGCCCTGCTTGCCCTTGTGCGCCTGCTGCTGTTCCTGGAGCAACGACGCCACCATGTCGAAGAGCACGAGCGACGACGCGCCGAACGAGAGCGGTAGCAACACGCGCTGCGTGCCGAGCCGCTGCTCCACCGCGCCGTACTTGACCTTGTACCGCTCGCTGAGCATCTGCTTGCGCTGCTTGCCCCGCATAAACCACACGAAGCACTCGGCGCAGAACCGCTCCTTGCGCGAGACCAACACGGCCCGCTTTTCTTTGCACCGCTGGCACGTGTCCTGGCTGTCGTCCGCTAGAAACTGCACGGGCGCAGAAGACATGGTGTATAATGACTGCGCGATGAGGCATCGCCGGCGACTCAGGTGTGGACAGGCCGTGCGGCGGGAACACAGCGGAAAAGAGCGCCCGGCGTGGCATCAAAATTCCTCCGTCCGGAAAACAACCTGTAATCGAGGCTACGCCGTCCCGGAGGGCCGGGGTGGCGTGGGCACGTGACGTGCACTTGTTCCTCCAGGCTCACACCTGCGAGCAAACCACTCATGTCGAAACCCCCGCAATCCACAATCGCCTCCGACGAGGTCGTCAAGGACAAAAGCCAGGTAGACTTCACCAAGGGCGACGTCCAGGAGTTCAAGTTTTACCCGGACAACCCCACCAACCACCGCCACAAGTACAGATGGGCCAACAAGGAAGCGTCCAAGTACTACGACCCTTGTGAGGAGAGCCGGCAGGCCTCCATCAGCTGCGTGTTGAGAAACCAGGACAACAAGTTGGCGTGCCAGGAGTTCTTCGACGCATACCGCGAGTGCACAAAGGACTTTTTCGCCAAGAAGAAGAAGGACAGAAGAGAGGGCAAGAAGGGCTGGGGACTTTGGTGATGGTGGTGTGCAAAGCAGGCAAGCGCCAAATCGGGGTCCTTCAACTTCTATAAAATATCAAACTGACTGTCCTTTCCAGAGGAGAATGTGCCGGACGTTCCTCTCTTGCACGAGCCCACCACTACCGTTGGATTGCCCATTAGACTGGGGTCCTCGAGGGAACTGCTTCGGTGGCCGTCGCTGCACACGTAGTTCGCGCCGAGAACGTCTGCAATCGTGTCCTCCACTGGCCCTCTGGAGCTTTCCGCGTGTCCAAGACTGGCCAAGAGGTTATCGAAGCCCCGCGAGCCGGCGTACTTGTAGTCGAGTTGCAGCCTCGTGTTTTGCATTTCCAACTTCCCCGTCTTCCGGTTGACCGAGCAAACGAAAACGGTATCTTTGGCTTCGGACGCGAGCTTCTGCCGCCTGAGAAGATTGTACTTGCTTGTGATGGACTTTCGTTCCATGGTCGCCAGCTCCGAGTTCAACACGCGGTCGAACAAGAGATCCAACGTCGCAGACACATCCACTCGCACTGTAAATAGGATATAATTCAACTGCAAACTGAGCAAGCAGGAGTCCGTACAGGTGATGTAGTCACATAGCTTCTCACAGATTTTGGTGTCCCACTCCTGAGAAAAAGTGGATTTGCGCAAGTTGGACCTGGGCTCATGTCTATACCGGTGGCTCAAGTCCTTCCTGACCCTGGAAAGCCTCTCCTGCACCATCGGAACGTCGTCCAAAACCGAGGGGTCGAAATCTTGCGTGATTTCGACAATCAGGCTCTGCATGTTCTTGGCAAACTCGAAGCTGGCAATCTTCTCCTGGTTTGAAAGGTCGCCAAAGTTCTTGAGGTTTGTCTCGGCGAACAAGACGTGGTTCATGAAAAACGTTTCGGTGAAATTTTGAAACGGCTTGATGCGAAGCCATTCTCCCAATTGTATTTTTAGCCTCTCGTTTTGCACTCTTGAAAGACACGAGTCATTGTTGGACGGTTTCGAACTTTCAAGAAACCGCAAGTCGTGCTTGTTGAAATCAATAAGCTCTCCGCAAAATGGCAAATGCAAAGCCTGCGAAAAAGCTTTGGGTTTCATTTGCACAGAATTGCTTAAATCAGAGGTCATCACAAGCTCGTTCAAGAGAGCGGATTTGGCTTGAATGATCTTGTTTGCCTGGTTCACAGCGTAACACGACCTGGTTCCACCGCAAAGGAAAGTGAGAAACTTCTTCAAAAAGCCCAAGTTATCAATCGGATTGTGACTTCTGAGCGCAAAATGTCCATAGAGGATTTTTTCATCGTGATCAACATGGGAGACAACCAATTCCGTTGTGTCATGTTCATGCTTTGGGATGCATTCCCGGGTCTCAAGGGAGAAAATGGACCCACTTTCGAGAAACGAGCAGGGCAATCCACCCAAAATGTTGAAATTGTCAAGCCTCGATAAAAGCGTCTTATCAATGGCCAGTCCGTAGTTCAAGGGCGCATCTATTTGTAAAGCTTGGCCCAGTCGCAGAGGTTTGACTTTTCTCCTTTTTGCATCCACGACTTTCTCGAGCGGTGCTCGTCTCTTCGACTTTTTCCTCGAGGGGCTCTTCTCAACAGTATTGGTACATCCGCACTCCTTCTGTGGCCATAGGCGGCCGCTTCTCCTGGAGTGAAGGAAAGTGTCCATCTTTTGCTGCATGCTGTACCGTCTTTGTTTTCGCGAGTAGGGCCATTTCTTGAGCTGAATCGTGCTGGAGCAGCGTGGGTGGTTGGAGAACAACAAGGACTTGCCCATTGCCTGACCGGAATCCTTGATTGCGGTGACAACTTCCTTGTACTCTCTGTGCAACGCTTTCGCCAACACATCAAGGCGTCTCCCAGTCATTTGGTCCGGGCGGACGCGCATAGCGTTTTGCCTCATCAAGGGGACGCTCTCGCTAGAGGTCGAGGAAGAGCTTCTGCGAGAGCTGGGTCGGGTGTTGATGAGGGTGTTCTCGTTAGTGGTATTTTGTCTTGCCGATGACAAGAGTAGGATCTGGGCCACGTGCACGCTGTTCAAAAAAGAGGCCAGGTCAGAGTCCCGCAAATGGCGGCGGCGCTGCAACACATCCGTGCCGTAGTCGTCCAAGTCATCATCGCTGCCCAAGCCATCGTTCGAGATGTAGGCGTTTGCATCTTCGTCGCTGTCGTCCGCGTCGATGATGTCAGACTCGGAGTCACCCTCGTCGCCGTCGTCCTCGTAGTTTTCCTCGGCGGTGGAGTCGCTCTCGCTGTGGTCGCTGCCGTCAGACATGGCGATATCATCATCGCTCAGAAACGTCTGGCCAAACAAGTCTCCGTACGAGTGCAAGCGGATATCGCTCGAGCGGTGCGGGCTGGACGAGAAATCGATGTTCATGTTCAAGTCCAAGTCCGGCATGGCCCGGAGCGGTGCAGCCAAGGGCCGAGCTGGAGGAACTTGCACCCTTTGGAAGCCCAGATCGCTGCCCACTCCGTCGGAGTAGCGCGAAAGAATATCGGCCAGGATCTCGTTCATGCGGTTCAAGAAGCTGCCCGAAACCAAGTGGCGGAGTCCCGAACCCGGCGAGTCTCGTAGCGAGGAAGGGCCACCTGGAAGTGCTGGCCTCAGGGGATTTGTGGGGGAGGTGGGAGGAGACATGGCGGGGTGGGAAATGCTGCAAGAATAGAATTGAAAGGAAGGAGACCGAAGAACTGAAGGAAATGAAGAGAAAATCTGCCTTTTGGGCGTTAGGGGCGGGTGGCGTAGAGGAACAGGTGGTTCTTGTGCGCTACACCAATCTCACTGGCACAAGAAGGTGCGGCCCTGGTGCCACAATTTCGAGGTTCGGAAAGGGAATTTTTTTTGTGTGAATTTATTTGATTGCAGCAAGTTGTTTTGGCCAAGCACTCAACTTTCTTCTCGTTCGAGTGTTTTTTGTGGGTTGCAAGCCCGCTGTATGGTGTGCTAATTGACACCTTGGGTGTAATATACCGATGAACTACTAGGACAAAGATTCAAAGGTGCGCTTAATTTCTCCAGGACTGGGAAACAGCGATTGAGTCTACCAGATTCGGTATCGGTTGTGCTGTTTCAGAATATTAGTCTTGCATGGTAGGCCTGTAGCTTGAACCATGGTAGTTATTGGTGAGTTCGAGTGACTCAAAGCACAATGGCTACGGATCATCACATTAACGTTTTAGCAAAAAAAAAAAAAAAAAATTGCAGAGCACAGCAGATCTGTTTTGGTCGAGAGGCAGAGCTATTCGGCGGGGAGACTGACTATAACTTTGAGTCGACCCAGGCAACTCACTATAGAGCGTACTCCTAACCCGCTTTGGACCACAATCTTAGATTTCGTACGAGCATTTGATTTCAGTTGCAGGGTTTTGCGATGGATACGCTCATCACTAACCACATCCAGGCTTTTAGCTCCGCTGATCACTTTCACTATTGACCCCACATTTCGGCCTGCGCGATGCACGGCTGCTCGGCGAGTGCAAGAAACTCCGAATTTCAGCCCATCAACGAGAAGACATCTGCTATCCAAACTATTGAAAAATGAAAGTAGGTGTGGCCAGGTTGGCCCCGCTACTCAGTAATACAGAGTTCTTTTCCACAAATGGGCTGATGCAAGCAACGCAATAGGAGAACAAACAATGAAAGCTTTGGTCCCCACTGACTATCTGCCCAGCCTGATGAGACTCAAATGAAAGTGAAGTTCTGGCTGGTAGCAAGATCGGCGCCTGCTTCACAAGACACGCTGCTCATGCGATGTGCTGCTTGTCTCCCAACCTAATTCATCCTCCAAAACTACGATATCATGGACGGATTGAGCCGGCCAGCGGGGTTCGCAAAAAAAAGCGTCTCGTTTATTTCCGCCCAAGCCTCATTTCTCACTGCATTTCGTCATCAATCTGGGAGGTGCCTCCAACGACCGCCTCCAAACCTGCACCCCGAAATGTGGGGAAGCGCCCGGATGCTACACCCAAATAAGAAACATGTATATATATATTCCCCACCGCAAACAAACAATGCAATTATTGTGAAATATATCTTCGATGGAGGAGAAACCGTCGATAGAACATGTCGAGGCGGTGGCGTCCCGCACAACCGACATCGACTTTTCCGACATTGACGAGAAGAGGTTCTTGAGGAAAGTCGACATGAGACTCATCCCGTTGTTCACAGTCTTGTACCTCTTGAGTTTCTTGGATCGAGGAAACATTGGAAATGCAAAAATCGAGGGTTTGGCGGAGACCTTGAAGCTTGAGGGGAACCAGTACAACATGTGCTTGACCATTTTCTTCGTCTTTTATGCGCTGATGGAAGTGCCGTGCAACATGATATTGCGCTACGTGAAACCCAAGGTGTTCATTCCGCTTTCGATGGTGCTCTGGTCGATTGTCATGACGTTGATGGGCACCGTGCAAAACTACCACCAACTCATGGCCACCCGAGCGCTTTTGGGCATTTTCGAGGCGGCTTTGTTCCCCGGAATCTCCTACATTCTATCCATGTATTACAAGAAAAGCGAGGTTTTGGTGAGAGAGGCCATATTTTTTTCTGCAGCTTCCATGGCCGGAGCCTTTTCCGGGTTGTTGGCTGCGGCCATTTCGAAAATGGACGGCGTGGGGAACTACGAAGGCTGGCGGTGGATCTTCATCCTCGAAGGGCTTTTGACGTTGATTGCCGCTGTTGCTTCTTTCTTTTTTTTCCCGTTGTATCCTTCGGAGTGCACATTCTTGACTCAGAGAGAACGAGAATTTGCAGTCTACCGGGTCAAGTACTCCTCAAACCACACTGCGACAGCAAAATGCGGGGACGAGTCAGCACCAATGAACTTGGGCGAAACCAACGAAAATGACAAAAAGTGGTTTTTTGCGGTGTTCAAGGACTGGCAGTCCTGGTGCATGCTCATGATCTACTACGGTGTCTGTGTGCCCCTCTATGGCGTGTCGTTGTTCACCCCAACCATCATCAAGAGTTTGGGCTACGCAAGTACAAGAGCGCAGCTTTTGAGTGCGCCTATTTACATTGTTGCTGCAGTGTTCAGTATAGTCCAGGCCGTGGTCTCGAACATGGTGGGCTTGCGCTCGCCCTTTTTGCTCTTTAACTACGCGTGCATGGCGGTGGGCTACATCATGTGTCTTGCCATAGATCCACGAGAAAAACCCAACGTGATCTACGGAGCGTGCTACTTGATTGCGTTTGGCATATACCCCGCGTTCCCCATGGTGGTGATTTGGTTTTCCAACAATTTGTCTGGGTCCCACAAAAGAGCGGTGGGAATGGCGTTTCAAATCGGCATTGGCAATTTTGCCGGCGCGTTTGCATCCAACTTTTACCGCACACAAGATCTGCCTCGATTCCTTTTGGGGCACGCATTGGAGCTCGGTTTCATCGGTTTGGGGTTTGTATTTATGGTGGTTGTGATTGTCAGCTACAAGAAGGTGAACGTGAAGCGCAGAAGGGATTTGGCTCGGGGCGTCTACGATGGTTACACCCCCGAAGACTTTATCGACATGGGAGACAAAAGCCCGCATTTCGTCTACCGGCTTTAATTACGAGCGCTTTTAATCTGGCTCGGCAAAGGGAAAAAGTTCAAATACTGTCGCTAACACGAAGACGGAATGCACCTGCGAACTACCAGTAGCGATACGAATCAAAACACTCGTAAAGCGCGTGCCACGACTAGAGGTAGTCTGAAGCTTAACTCCTTCGGTCCATGTACGGTATCAGCGCAGATTGCAACCGTCACGTGCGCGGTCCAGACCCGCGCCGAACAATGGGCCCGAGACAAGGGTTCCAGGAACGGCCACAGCCAGCTCTATCCATCGCCGCCGGTAGATAATATTCGTAAAATTTGCAGTAAGTGACGGAATTGAAGGCATTGGCCAGACGGCCGAAGAAACCTGCTCAAAGGCGCGGGATTCGCCGAGTAGACGGTGCGAACGCATTCCGCAACGACTCTCCGGCTACTTTTGCTGATTTCCCGCGTCGTAGGTCCTCCCACGCAGCCGAATGCTCGAATTTTGGTCAATTGACCCAAGGCAATTTCGGCTGAGACATCGAAAATTGCCCATTTTGGGCATGTCTGTGCTTAATCTGGCCTGAGTTTTGCCGTCTCGCTACACCAGGTCTTCGCGCTGGGCCAGTTCCCACTGACTAAAGCCGCGCCTGCAGTACCGCCGAACACCATACTATTAATTTGACGTTTTTCCTTCTTCTCACTACGTCTGTCTTTTGTCAACGCCAAGAGCTTTCTCGCCACAGCCTCCACTACCTAAGCGCACAATCAACGCCCGCCAACCACACGCGTGCGATCCCACAGACCCGATCCACTTCTGCTTGTTTTTTACAGCACGGGACGATACCTATCAAAACAGTGGCGCTTAACAAAACATCGGAATTCACACCACAATCCATCGGTTCAATCCGCCCACCCACTAATACACACTCTCGAAAACACGTCTCATCCGTGACACTGTGCGTTTCCACTCATTGACAACTACACAATGTCCGTTTCCGCAGACATTTACGTTTGCACCAAACAATTCAAGGCACGGCTAGGCGACGAGTTGTCGCTACAAATTGGCGATCGCTTGGAGATCTTGGCCGATGATTCCGAGTACAACGACGGATGGTTCATGGGCCGCAACACGGAAACCAATGCCGTGGGTTTGTTTCCCAAGTCCTTTGCCAAAATTGAACCCCAGCTCGGACTGCTGCAGCCCACACTTTTGAGGTCCCGCTCTCGCCGTGTTCTCACGCCCACCTCCAACTCATCCACGTCGGCTCTCCAAACAGCAAACTCGCTACCCTCGCCAGTAGCAACCTCGGAGCGGCCCTCCATGACCACTGCCAAAACCACCCCTGACGTCCACCTGGCTATGAGTGAGATTGACCAGGCGCTCAATGACTTGCAAATCTCGTCGCTAGACCCTCAGAAAACCCACAAGCGTGAACCGAGCGCCTCGCTGGTTCTCACCCAAGACCTAGATCCCACACAGGCGCTTACCTGGACGGCCAAACAAGTGTCGTCGTACTTCGCCATTGTTTTGGGCTTTGACATGGATGTCGCCGGCATGTTCGCTCGCCACAAGATCACCGGTGAGATTCTTTTCCAGCTTGATTTGTCACACCTCAAAGAATTGGACATTGACTCATTTGGCACCCGGTTCGAAATCCACAAGGAAATTGAGCGGTTGCGCAGCATCAGCCTGTCCTCCAAAGACTCTGGTCAATCGCGCTCTTCTGGAATGAAGAGCTCAGAACATCTCCACCAAAAACCCGAGAAATATACCCCCAAGTCCGACAGAGTGAGCTCCAATGACAGCAAAGGCTCATCTAGACAGGCTTCTCACTCGCGCTTGTTGCCCTCCGCCGATTTATCGAATGGAGTTTCCGGAAGACAAACAAGGGAGTCATTCAAGACTCACAAGAAGAAGAGATCGCAGTCGTTGGAAAACATTCACTCACCAAGAGAGCGTTCGAGCAGAACGTTCGATAGCCCGCAACAAACCTCATTCTTGTCTCCAAGAAGAGCTCCAGAGCCTCCAAGCCCAATGAACACTCAGTTCAGATTCGGCGAGACAAGCCCAAATGCCAACGCCATGAGGGAACGCTCCAACAACTTCAGTCTGCGTCCGGCTTCTTCTATTTATGAAGCCCTGAGCCACCATAGAAGAACATCGTCTGGAATTGGCTCGATCAGAAGACATTCGTCGGTGTTCTCGTTCCTTTCTGGCGGTGAGGAGCCGGGCTATTCTAATGATAAGCTCCAAAGCAGCATGACCAAGCTTCGTTCGCCAGGAAAGGAGGAGAAAATGGATAAGCGTGCTTCCAAGTACTTCCAAGAGGGAGACATCACCATAATTGCAGACGATCTTGACATTCAAGACGGAACGTTGTCGCCGAAGAAGAATGAGCCGGAGTCCAAGGAGAGATTGCCCGAGCTGAAGAAGGAGTTGGCGCAAAGGAAGTTGAAAGGATTCCGTTCGGCATCAACCCAAAACTTCAAGCACCTCACTGGTCTGAAGAAACTGAAGACATCCGCTTTCACTGAAGGAATCAGAGAGATCAACCCAGATGATGCTATCAAGAGCTGCAACTTTAGTGGCTGGATGGCCAAAAAATCCGGCAGCACCTTGGGCTGGAGATCGCGCTACTTCACGTTGCATGGCACCAGATTGTCGTACTTTACCTCATTGCGTGACAAACGCGAGAAGGGCTTAATTGACATCACCGCACACAAGGTCATCCCGATCAGTACGGAAGAGGAAGGCGCTTCGTCGAACGACAAGTACATTGCCTTGTACGCTTCGCTGGCTGGCTACGGAAGATACTGTTTCAAGTTGGTCCCTCCAGCACCTGGCTTCAGAAAGGGTTTGACTTTCACTCAGCCAAAAACACACTATTTTGCAGTTGATTCTCAGGAAGACATGAGAGGCTGGATGAAGGCTTTGATGACTGCCACCATCGATATCGACGATACTGTCCCTGTTGTGAGCAGTTGCAATACCCCCACCGTCTCTTTGGCGAAGGCACAGGAGTTGTTAGCCAAAGCAAGAGAGGAAACCAAGTTGAAGGACGAGGAATTGAGAGCGCAGGGATTCTTCCGAGGCGAGGGAAGCCTTGAGGAGTACTTCAACGACAGTGTCACTTCTGACGAGGCATCATCTCCTATCTTGGAGTCTCTCGACGAAACTACCCTCTCGTCCAATACTCCTGGTGCAACAAATGCCCGTCCACAGCCGCCTTTGACCATCGACACGCTGGCCAAGAGCTACAGATCGCCATCGACTCCACAAGTCTCGATGAGCTCTGGAGGCTTTGCCTCACCATACCTTTTGGCATCTGGACTTTTGTCGCCTAAAGTGACCGACACGGCTAGCCCAATCCAACATCACTCGCCCAACTCCGGTACTCCCCAGGGATCCGGAAGTATTCGGAGTGACTATTTCGGATTTGCAAGCGAGGACGTGCGCTCGGGCTCCAACACCACCCCAGGCGACGAAAGCACGGATGTGGAGACCCCAGGCTCTGTCACGCGAGCACTCAGTGGTATGAAGAAGAAAATGGGCGGCGACAAGCTCATGGCGTATACCAGCGACGGGTCATTTGTGATTAAGCAGAAGAAGCGCGCCCAGAAATAAGCCTGGGTGTGTAATACATAGGCGTACATAATTTCTGTACATGTATTTTAGTACTGGATCACCGGCGCGAACCCGCGCAGTATCTGGAGTATCAACAAGTGCACGGCGCCTCCAGCATCTCCACCACTGAAACTCCAGTGAAACAAGCCGTTCTATAAAAGCAGCCCAATTTTGGTTCCTCGCCCATCAAAACTGATCCACATCTTTTCCCGGAACAACCAATGGCCCAGATGGATATCGAGCCGTCGTACATCATACAGCACCTTCGATCGGTGGTGATTCACTCGCTTGACACTTTCAATCTCGCCAACGCTGAGTTTGCCGCCGAGAGGTTGGTGGCGACGATCCCAGAAGACCCCGACGCCGTCTACTTGTACGCCTTGGCGCTCTACCGCCAGGGCAAATACAAGGCTGCACTCAACGGCACAAGTGCCGTGTTCGAGCACGGCGACGACCATCTTGGCTGTGCCTACATCTACGCCCGCCTGTGCTTGCATTTGCTGAAATACAAAGAGGGCATCTACCGGCTAGTGAGCCTCTCACACATGTACAACGACAGTGCCAACCACGAGTTCGAGGCGAAACAGGGGGACAGCATGGCACAGAAGGTTGCTGGAGAGGCCACGCCGCCCGCCACGTTCCACCAGCCGCACAACCGCCACGGGTACGAGTTCAAGCGGTCGATTTTGCCCGAGTCGTCGTCAATCTATCATTTGTTGGGGGACTTGTACAAAGCGCAGGGCGACACCAAGAGCAGCATCTTGAATTACAACCAGGCATTGAGATACAACCCGTTTGACTTTGAGGCGTTGCAAGAGCTCGCAAAGTCCGGGGCCGACTTGTCCGTAAAGGCGCTCTACAAGAACGCCTCTCCCACGAGCGCAGGCAGCGAAAGTACGTTTCTGCAGCTCGTCAGCAAGATGCCGAGCAGCGAGCCGAGCGACGCGGGTATCGGCGAGAAGCCCCGGGTCCCGAACCCGTTTGCAACCACCCCCAGGCAGCCCAGAAGCTTACAGCATGAAGTCTCCACACCCCGTGTCGGCATTCCCGGAGTACCAGACGCCCCTCTTAGACGGACACACGGGACCGACGTGGCGGACGCTTCAAAGCTGGGGATGATGGCGCCATTTTCTCGTTTGGGCGATAACAAAACACCCACCACTGCGCCGCGGTCTTTGTCTTTTGTGAAGCGCCGTCCGGAACTTGCCCCGGCGGAAAACCCGAGGAACTTGAAGCGAGGTAGTTCCTCGAGTCTTTTGGCCACCTCCACCGAAGCTAGAGGCTCCAACTCCAAGGACATCGAGGCGGCAGATGCGTACTTGCGCCGTCTCTACAGCGTGTTTGCCAAGCTGTACAAGTGCTTCCTGCGCTATGACTGCTACAAGGCGATTCGCATTCTTGAGTCGTTGCCCGAGAACGAGCAGAACACGCCATGGGTGCTTTCGAAACTCGGCAGATTGCACTACGAGATTGTCAACTACAAGCAGTCCAAACGGTTCTTTGTCAGACTCAGGCAGCTAGACAGGACGCGCTTGGAGGACATGGAGTATTACTCCACGTTGCTCTGGCACTTGCACCGCAAAGTCGAGCTCACATACTTGGCGAACGAGCTCCATGACATTGACAGTAACCTGGCAATCACTTGGTGTGTGATGGGCAACCTTTTTTCTTTAACTAGAGAGCCCGACGAAGCAATCAAATGCTTCAACAAGTCGCTCGCCATCGACCCGAAATTCACCTACGCGCACACGCTCAAGGGCCACGAATATTTCGGGAACGACAACTACGAAAGAGCCCTCGACTGTTTCCGGTACAGCATTCTTCTCGACCCCCGGCACTACAACGCGTTTTACGGCATCGGCATGGTCTACATTAATCTTGGGGAGTACCAGAAAGCAGACTACCATTTCCGTAAGGCTGTTGCCATCAACCCGATCAACATCATTTTGATCTGTTGTGTGGGTATGGTCTTGGAGAAGCTCGGAAAGAAGACCTTGGCATTGAGACAGTACGAGTTGGCCAACAAATTGCAACCGCTAAGCGCATTGCCAATCTTCAAAAAAGCACAGCTTTTATTCTCCATGCAACACTTCCCGCAGGCGCTCGAACAATTTGAGCTCGTCAAAAAGTTTGCACCCAACGAGGCATCGGTGCATTTCCTTCTTGGACAGCTCTACAACATCCAAAACGACAAATTCCTGGCCATCCGCGAGTTCACCATAGCTTTGAATTTGGATCCAAAGGGAAATTACCTAATCCGCGAGACTATGGAAATGTTGAAGGATGGATAATGTCGTCTTCGAGTGCGCGCATCTCGGTGTGTTATGGTGACTGTGTTCCAAACCACGGATATGCCTCATTTCGTGGGAGAAAAAAATCTGTTCGACCCGGGCTTTTGCCAAGCATTTGAAAGCAGGTCCGTCGGTTCCGATTTGCACATGGTCTTGTGTGGCGTTGTTTTGACTTCGTCAGTACGGCATACAGCCGACAAGTGTTCGCTCTATTTTCGATTCAAGCGAGAACCATCTCAAAGGTCGCCAGAATGCGTTTTCATTTTGCCCTTCTAGCATGGCTTCTATCAGCCCTGGCGTTTGAGCTCTTCCTGCCACAGAGATACTCGAAGGGCGATGAAGTGGAACTTCTCCTCAACAAAATTGAAAGTGACCACACACAATTACCATACCCATACCACAACTTGCCATTTGTGTGCTACGACAAAAACCAGAGGCCGAAAAGTTTGCTGTTGGGCGAAGTCCTTCGCGGTGACCGCTTCTGGGAGTCACTTTACAAGTTGAAGTTTGGTGTTGACGAGCCTTGTGCCCGTTTGTGTGACATGTCCGCCACCCCGCAGGCCATCAACAAAGCAGACTACTTGGTGAGAAATGGCTATGTTGTGCACTGGAGTCTTGATGGGCTTCCAGGAGCAACCACTTTCACCAGTTCCAGTCACGGGGCCAAATACTACGCGGCCGGATTTCCGCTAGGTTTCGTCAAGGATGATATCTCCTACTACTACAACCATGTGACGCTCGTGATCCGGTACAAGAACGAAAAAGGTGGCAAAAGTGCTATTGTGGGTTTTGAAGTTTACCCAAAAAGTCACACGGGCAAGACCTGTCCCGGAAACTCTCGGAAGTACAAAAACTTCCCGCTCACAGTGCCGCCATCCACCCCCGGGAAGCCTGATGCCGATCGTGTTATAATCCCTTACTCGTACTCTGTTTATTGGCGGGAGGATAGTTCCATCGACTACGACAACAGATGGGATTTGTACTACGACAACGACAACGCTGCCACGAGCTCACACATCCACTGGCTCTCATTGATCAACTCCCTCGTGCTTGCCAGTCTTGTATCGATGGTCGTGGCCATTGTTATGTTTCGGGTTTTGAAGTCAGACTTACGATCCGAGCCTACTATCCCCCTTGCTTACAATGACGTGGACCTGGCTTCCACCAAGCCTGCAGGGTGGAAGAATATGATTGATGTTGCCATGGGAAAACCCGAACAAGTGGCATTCTTGAGCATTTTGTGTGCCAGTGGCGTGCAGTGTCTCGTTGCAGTTTTGGGGGTAGTGGTCGTTTTTGTGGCCAACAGCAAACTCAACTTTGGCACGAGCTCATCATCGCGTACATTCTTCAATGACCACCAAGGTGCTTTCTTCACTTGTTCCGTCATCCTCCTATTGGGCTCCGGTTTTGTGTCCGCATATTTGGGCATCATCATTCACAAACTCCTATCGAACGAGCTGCCAAATACGGTCTATACCGGTAAGCAGGTGCGCCTCTTGTCGTGCTTGTACTCCGGATTGCTTCCGTTCACAATTCTTTCCTCGGTGGTGTTCCTCAATTTCTTTGTGTGGGCGAAAGAGTCGTCCAACGCATTGCCCTTCGGCACCATCGTGTTGCTTTTGTTCTTGTTCGGGGTCATCGAACTTCCTCTCGGAATCTGGGGCGGTGCTATGGGCAATCGGTTTGAGTTGCCCAGAAACTCGTTCTTGGTCACATCCTATCATGGGACGAAAGGCAGCGAAAAGCCCCAGTCCAGAAAATCATTGGTCATGAACCCGCTCATCAGCACAATTGCATTTGGAATCATACCCTTCGGTGTCGCTTACGTCGACATCCTCCTCATTTTCAACTCTGTGTGGTTGGAGAAAACAACCTTTTACTACATGTATGGCTTCCTTTTATGCACCACCGTTCTTTTGTTATTGGTGGTGGCGGAGCTGTCTATTGTGGCAACATATGTGTCGCTAACATTTTACAACAACGCCAATTGGCAGTGGTTGAGTTTCCGCGTGGGCTCCAGTTTGGGCTGGTACCTCATGGCGTACTCCATCTACTACTTTGCCTACAATTTGCACATGAATGACTTTGTCAGTGTGTTGATTTATTTTGCCTACATGCTGCTTGCGTCTGCAGCAGTGGGTGTGAGTTGTGGTGCCGTTGCAGTGATATCAGCACTCCTATTCATCCGTATTATTTATAGCTCTACCAAGAGAGACTAGAGCTCATTGATAGAACCGAGTTCATAGAGTCTAAGAGAAGGAATATGAGCCTAAAATGCAAAAGCGTATGATTTTTTGTTTTTGAATACCTATTGATTCATTCCGATGTGGGTTGTTATGGGTGGAATGCACATGCTTAGTCCAAAGAAGAAGCACCAGTGATGATGTCGACCAACTCGTTGGTGATGACGGCTTGTCTGGTTCTGTTGTACAAGATAGAGTAGGAGTTGATCATGTCACCAGCGTTCTTGGAGGCATTGTCCATGGCGTTTCTTCTGGCGGAAATCTCAGAAGCGTAACCCTCAGCTTGGGCGGTCAAGAGAGAGTTGGCCAAGGAGAACTCGGACAAGGTCTCGGTGATCTCCTCGGTCTCCAACTCGTACTTGCTCAAGCCTGGAGCCTTCTCAATGGCGTCGGCGGCGAAGACGGCGAACTTGGTTGGCTCGAAAGAGACACCAGAGACGAACTTGTTGTACAAGATCTCGGTGTTCTCGTACTTGCCTAAGGTGGCAATCTCGTCGGCCATCAAGGCAACCTCGTGGAAAGTAGGCTCGGCCTTACCAACACCGTTGAAGGCCAACTTCAACTTGTCAGCGTGGGTTCTGAGCAATTGCATCTTGACCTTGTCACCAACGGTAACAATGTCGACCTTGCCGCCCAAAGCTTCGACTCTTCTTCTGGCAGCCTTGGAGATTTGGGTGTGGATGGAGCCACACAAGCCCTTGTCGGAGGAAACGACAATCAACAAGGTCTTGTCAGCCTCAGTCTCCTCAGGCTCACAGTTCTTGTAGAACTCGGTGTCGGACTCGTTGAACACTCTGGAAGCCTGCATGGCTCTCTGGGCCTTGTTCAATCTGGTGGAGGCGACAATCTTCATGGTGTTTGTGATTTTCTCGATGTTCTTGATGGACTTGAGACGCATCTCAATCTCTCTCAAAGTGGCATAGTTTCTGGCTGTTAGTACTTGGGTCTTGGTGGTTGGCGGCTCGTATGGTTGGGGATGGTCTTCGTCGTTGACGGGAGGCGTTTCTCATTCGTTGGGGATGGAGCAGATGATGAACAAATTGTAGGTGGTGGACGAATTGGCGATCGAAGACGATTGTTGGGCAGCGGGATCAGACGGCATTCAGGGAGACATACCTTGTGCCAGCACGGGCAACTTGAGCAGCACCTAAACGGAACATTTTGCAATTGAAGACGGTAGGTTCAGAGGTTGTGGATGAAACTTCCGGGTTTTTTCTGAGGTGGTCGTTCGGAACCCGAGCGAGGGCCCAACGTGATTGGCCGCTGGCGCGGGTGCGGCACGTGACCCAGCCCGGCCACCAACATTCACCTGGCCAAATGTGAAATTTAATTTGGTGACGAATAATACATTGTGACGTCAATTGTTGGGAAGCGGGTGCGCTCCGGGTGGCAGGCCGGTGATAAACCCGGGGTCTACTGCTCTGGTCGTTCATGTGTTTATGCCTATACAGCGATGCATTCGGGTCCTCCCGACAGTAATCCTATTATACACTCACTTGGAGGGGTCGTTCTTCTGGTAGCCCAAGTAGCCTTGCAATGGGTACGTCTCGATCATCTTCATGTACTTCATGATCAAGGGTCTGCAGTTCTTCTGTGCGTCCACGCCGTGGTACGTCTTGCACTTGCTCAAGGCGTCGTGGGCGATCTTCAACTCCTCGTTGCGGATCCACTGCTCCTTCATCATCGAGCTTCTGGCCTTCTGGACCTGCGCCAAGTCCTCGTAGTCGATGTCGTCGAAGGAGACCAACTCGGCTCTCTTGTGGTTTTCGTACGAGCCTGCGGGTTAGTAAAGGCACGGGTGGCGTTGGTGGTATCGTGGGGCCGCTGCTGTGCGGATGGCCGGTGTGTCACATACTCATTGCAGCTGTGTGGTGGATGGAGCTTGATAGTGGTTTACGAAAAGGTGAATTTTTACTGGTCCCTGTGTGTGCGCGCGCACGACCGTCTCTGGCCAGTATTCGCAGTGAGAGTAGCCTTTGCAGCTGAGAATAGAGTGAGAAGCGAGCATACGGCAAAGTGTAAACTGGAGGTGAAAATTGCAAAAGTCGAACGCAGAGTATAAAGACGCAGAGCAAAACGTAGAATGGCCGCCCAAACCATAACATTAACACAGGAGGCATAAATAGACCCGGCAGCGTAAACAGCACCTTGCCCGCTATGTCACCTGCTTTCACTATGCTGTGCGCACCCATCTACAACTACAAGGCGCCATGTCCACCCCGCAAAGCGCCGGGCCGCAGGCCTTTTCTCTCAATGGCGCGTACGTGGCATACGCCCACGCGCTCCTCGCGTACGCGGCCTTTTTCACGGCGTTGGGCGTTGGCTGCTGGCTCCACTACTACAAGATTGTCCAGAACTCGTCGTTTGGGTACCCCGACGAGTGGTTCCCCAGCGTCTCGGCGGCCATCGGCGACCGGTACCCTGAACGGTCGTTTTTCCAGGTGCTCATTGCGTGCACGTCGGGGCCCCGCTTCCTCTTGATCTTTTTGAACTTTGTGAAGGCATGCCCCAGCAGCGCTTCCTTCTCTGGGTACGTGCTTTTGATCTCGGGCCTCTTGCGGACCTTCACCTGTGGAGGCTGGGTCTACGTGACGTCTACGGACGACCACGACTGGCACGATATCTCCATGATCGGCTACATTGTGTTGACCATTCCATGGACCATTGCGGTCACACTGATGAGCCCCAAAGGCTCGGTTTTGAGGACGGGAAGAGCGCTCACGGCGATTGCGTTCTTTGGCACGCTCGTTCCCTTGGTTTACTGGTTTATTCAGCACAAGGTGTTTGTCAGGGCCGGGGCCTACTCGATCTACGCGTACTTTGAGTGGTCGTTGATTTTGCTCGACGTTGGCTTCGACACCTGGTCCGTTCTTGACTTTCAGGACATCACCATCACCGTCAGTGGCACCGGAATTCAGCTTAAAACAGCGGACCCAGTCAAAACTGTCCCCACTGTGGAGCTGGGAAACACCGAAAAGGTGGCCATCGCAGCAAAGAAGGCCGAGTCAAGGACCATCGCTGACGACTTCGGATTCGCTGAGTTTTTGATCAACACCATCAACTCGTTCATGTTTTGGTCGGTGCTCACGTCTCTTCTTGTTTGCGTGTGGTACTTTCCATTGTGGCATATGGGGATTTCAGGCTGGGAGGCGTGTGTGGCTGTGATGTTTGCCGCCCCAGCTGTTCTGGCCGTGCCGCCCTTTGGCTGCTTGTTCCGCCGCTTTCCCCAGGTCCCCAAGGTCTTGACCGTGCTTTTGGGTCTTGGTGCCTACAAAGTTGAGGTTCCCGAACAGAGGCTCTCTCTCGTCACCGCGGGTGTGGGCTTCGGCGTGATTTCTTTGGCAAACGACATTGGCGGTCTCGCCACCAATGCCAAGAAAATGAACTCGTGGTGGATCTCGTTTGTTCTTGGTCTCTTGGGCACCTCCGTTGCCAAACACGCATGTTTCTCCAACAACCCCGCTTGGCCCATCATGAACGCTGAAAACGGCGGCTACAACGCGCAGTTTATCTTTGTGGGACTTGCCTCGGCTCTACTTTCAACTGGTTACACCCCCGGCGCTCCAGCAGTGAAGAAAACCGGTGGCCTGTTTGTTCTCGCTGCTTTGGGTTTTGGAGGCTTCCTCTACTCGTTGCAATCCTACCTCAGCGACTCTTCCACCTTGATTTTCTGGAACTGGGATGGGTACCCCGTCACCGGGCCAACGCCACTTACCGGCGGTGTGATCCACTTGGCTGTCTTTGCTGCTGGTATTCTTGCCTCGCTCAAAATTCACCCGAACTCGCTTGAGTCTCCAATCTGGACCGGGGTTTCTGCTGTTTCCGGTTACGTCTTGTGCGCCTACAATGGCTGGGTTGGGTTTGCCGGTTCTTTGGGACTTTGCTTCTACGTTGCCTTGGTGACTCCGCTCGTAGGACAGGCCATTGTGGGCTACAACATCACCGCGCTCTTTGTCGCGTCCTTTTTTGTCAGCGTCGTGCTTTCTTTAGCCAGCGTGTGGACTGTGGCCTACGCGTTTGTTCCCGGCGGACCGTTGTTGCGGGAGAAATTAGACTTGGTTCTTGGTGTTTCCATTGTGTTTGTTGCGTTGAACGTTCTCAACTACAAGCTTCGCCGAACCGCCTCCCACATCACCAGAGTCGAGGTTGTGGGTGCACGCGTGTGGGGTAACACGCTCAAAATCGTCACTGTTTTGTTGGCGTTGTCGCTTACCACCATGTTGCACAGATACCCCACCAAACCCTTCAAGTCGTACAACGCCGAGTCCAAGTCGTTCACCGCCGGAATTTGGTGCGTGCACTTCGGCTTGGACAACGACATGTGGTCCAGCGAGACGCGGATGCTCAACTTGCTCCGCGAGGCTGAAGTGGACATTGTCGGCTTGTTGGAGACCGACACCGAGAGACTCATTGGAGGCAACCGCGACTTCACGCAGAAGATGGCCCACGAGTTGGGCATGTACGTGGACTACGGCCCCGGCCCGAACAAGCACACGTGGGGCGCTGCGTTGTTGTCCAAATTCCCGATTCTCAAGTCGTCGCACCACCTTCTTCCGTCTCCTGTCGGCGAGTTGGCCCCAGCCATTTTGGCCACTTTGGACATTTATGGCGAAGAAGTCGACGTGGTGGTGTTCCACTCGGGCCAGGAGGAAGACGTCGAGGACCGCCGCTTGCAGAGCTTGGGCGTGCAGGAAATCATGGGCTCGTCGCCTCGCCCGTTGGTGCTTTTGAGTTACTTGGTGACCACGCCTTTGGAGGGCAACTACAACACCTATGTGAGCGAGAAATCGCGGGTCTACGACATTGACAGCACCGACTGGGACCGCTGGTGCGAGTACATTCTCTTCCGGGACCTCAAAAAGGTTGCCTACGCCCGAATCTCCAGATCCACCATCACAGACACCGAGCTCCAGATCGCCAAGTTCAAGTTCTTGAGTGAGGAGCAGAGAAACGCCGGTGCCGACTTCCTCTACGGCAACCACTTTATCGACGAGTCGCGCGTCGACGCCAACTTGCGGATGCCCGCGCTCTTCAGAGGCGACGGTGTTCGCGGACACAGGTACCATGTCTTCGATGAGCCCAGATACTTCGCAGAGCGAGTGGACCAGATCGAGTAACTTAGCGGACAATGCAAACAGAACATTAGCAAGAGAAAAAAAAAAAGACCACTAGTGTACTGAGCGGGCACAAGCAGTGCCTCTCTTTTCACTCTCGATATCAAGCATTTTTTGAATTTGTCTTTCCTTCAGATTCCCAGGCCCCAGTACCATCCAGAGTGCGCGCACCTTAAAATTCTTCAGTGCAACTTCCAACCTCCACCATGAACTCCCTTTTCCAGGCCGCCACGAAGTTGGTGTTTGGCCAGAAGCAGGCGTTCAGCCCGCTCATACAAACGCGGACCAAGATGAAGACCCACAAGGCCGCGGCCAAGCGGTTCATCAAAACCGGCAACGGCTACAAGAGAAAGCAGGCTGGGCGGAACCACGGCAACGGCAACTTCAGCTCCAACAGCATCAGCCACTTGGACTCGTTCATCCACGTCAACGACAAGGGCAACCACTTGAAGAAGTTGAAGCGCTCGTTGGAGTGCTAGGCCACTGTATATATAATAAAGCTCGGTTAGGACAGGTGCCCACAATCTACACCCTGGTGACAGGCAGATGCCCACATACTACACTCTGGTTACAGTCAGGCGACTCTCTATATTTGCTCTGCTTCCTTGTGCTCAATTTCCTTCCACTCACCGCTGTCGGCGTCCTTCTTCAACTCCTGCGTGGGGAAGTAGTGGTAGTTGGTTTTGATCGACACCGCGCCGGGAACATGGTCGTACGACACGAGGCGCAACTTCACGTAGGTGTTGTCGGGAATGGCGTTCGTCACGTTGATGAACGACTCTAAGTCGGGCGTTTCCTGGTCGTTGACGTGGGTGATGAACACACTGGTCAGGATGCCGTACTGCGCCATGGGGCCACCGCTGCTTTTTCTGGCAACGTAGACCCGCGACGGAATCTTCTCCATGAGCTGGCGCACGCCGTGGTGGGGCTCGTGGAGGATGGCCCCGCACCAGAACAACACCCGCGAGGTGTGCATCGTGGTGGTTTCGATCGTGGGGACGACGAGGTCCATCACCTCCATCTCCCTCACCACGGTGAGCTTCAACTCCTCCTGGTGGTGCATCTCGTGCAAGCTTCTCATGCTGGTGACGAGCTTGCCGTTGACAGCGAGCAAGATGTCCGAGAACTGCAATGGCGACGCCTGGCCGTCGGCTTGCGGCGCCGACACGCGAAGCACCGACAAGAACTTGGTCACGTCCTCGTTCTCGCTCTCGAAGCGGTCGATCCATTCCTGGGGCACGCCGCGCGCCTTGGCCATGTACACGGTCATGGTGACGAACTCGGCGTCGATGATGCGCAACGACTTTGGCACCTCGTTCTTCTTGAGCGAGCTGATGACGTCTGCCACGTCGGTCACGTCCAAGCCCACACGGTAGATCACGTCGGCGCCGCCTTCGTTCTGCTCGCCCAAGTACGCCAACCAGAACGCACGCACGGTTCCGTCGTCGTCGGCCAAGATGCCGGTGTCGCACTCCTGTGCAATCTTGCTGTCCAACAAGACGCACTCCGAGTTGGTGGCTCTGTACTTGGGGTTCCCGGGGCACGTGCTGATGCTGAGCGACGCGATGGAGCTGGCGTACACCTGGTCGGTGACGATTCTGTATCTGTAGTTGTAGCCAATGAAGAAAGACTTGTCGCCTCTCTTCAACGCCGTGCTGCTGAACTTGGGGCTGCGCACGTCGGCGTCCAACAACGACGGGTCGTACTTCACGATGGCGTAGTTCATGTACGGATGCAAGAAGACAATCTCCGCCGAAATGTCCGCGGACTCGGCGAAAATGAGGTAGATGTCGCTGATGTCGTGGGACACAAATCTGCGGGACACCAACACATAGCCGTTCTCCGCGTCAATGACGAAGCCGTGGCCGAGGGTCTTTTTGTAAGGGAACCCGTCGACGGGGATCGGCGACGAAGTGCGGACCTGGACAAAAGACCGCGAGAGCTGCGAGCACTCTTTTCGGGCCTCCGCCGAAATCGGAATGTCGATGAACTTGGCCCTCTGCGGCTCGCTTCTCACGGGAGGCAACGGCTTGTCCTGCAACGACTTGAAGTCCCAGAGACCCGTCTCGTCGTTTCTCGTGGCGACGCGGAACTCGGACTGCCAGTGTCTGTCGACGTACACCACCATGGTGCTTTTCGTGTGCAAGTCGGAGACGTGGCGGAACGAGAGCGTGACCTTCTGGCGGTCGGCCACCGTCTTCATGACCTCGATGAAGGCGTCCAAGTCGGGCGTGGGCTTGTCGTCGATCTTGTCCAAGATCCACCCGGTTTTTTCGGGCGAGTTGAAGTCGAAGGAGCCCGACGCATCGTTGATGTAGACGCCTTTGACTGGGATGCAGTAGCATCTGGCCACCTGGTAGGAGATGTCGTTGAAAGACGCGCCGGCCACATCGACAAATCTGTTGGGCGTGATTGCGTGGAGGTCGCCGATGGTGATGTGCTGCTTCAACTCCTTGCCGCCGCGGTGCACGACAAACTCCAACGACTTGCCCACGTTGTCGTCCAAAATGACGTCCACGGTGATGAACGATGCAATGGCGGTGCCGTTGATGGAAATCAAGGTGTCGCCCTCTTTGATCAAGCCATCTGCGGGGCCCTCCGGAAGCACAATGTCCGCCACCAAGAGACCCGACTGCTCGGGGAAAAGCTCTCTCGCCTTGGCCTCGGCCTCTTCCGACAAGCCCAATCTTCTGCACTCCTCGAACGGCCTCAAGTACCACTCAACCTGGATATCACCTCTTGTGATGGGCATCTTTTGCTGGATGCATTGCAAGGCGCGCAACGGCCTGGAAACGGGAAGGAAGAAATCTGTGGACGCTTCAGTGGAACCGCCGGCCTGCAACGCCACCGCCTCGCCGTTTTCGTTGACGACAGGGGAACCAGAGGAGCCACCAGAAGCACTGGCCGCAGCCTGAATGTACTCGGTGTTGAAGTCATTGTAGGTCATGGAGCCGTAGAATGGCGCGTTTCTGTCCAAACGGGAAATGAAGCCCGCCAAGATGGACAACTTCTCGCCGGCATCGTTTCCCACCACTCTGATTTCCGTGCCAACCTTGGCCAAATCAGGGCGCAAGGAGAGCTCGAAAACATCCATGTGCTTGATGTCCTTGGGGTCGAACTGCAAGAACCCGAAGTCGTGGATCGGGTCTCTGTAGATGGGCTTAACCACTGCCTCTTCGTGGTTGTCGAAAACGGCATATCCGCTAAAAGGACCTGGGCCCACCACGTGGCGGTTGGTGAGGATGATGCCGCGCTCGGCGTCCACGACAAAGCCTGTGGCTTCGCTGGTGAGGCAGAGCTCTGTGTCGAAGTTGGTGATGTTGGAGAAATGGACGGATACAACGCTTTTGATCACTTTGGTGATCGTCTCGCTCCACTTGGTGTTGTTGCTGCCGGCAAGATCAAGCATGTAAGGCGGGTCTGCGCTTTCGATGGAGACGTCCGAGTCCGAGTCCGAGTCGAACTTCGGGTGTTTTTCCACGGGCTCGACGGCAGACCCGTTGGAGATTCTTCTTTTCGATGCCATGCTGATGCGGGGTTATGCTGTGGTGTATTTCTGTGGGTAGGTTGTGCTTGTCGCTTGTGGATTTTTCAAAAGCCACGGGGTTTATGTTAGTTTCTGAGTCTCCAAGAGGAAATGGCTCGTTAGACTTGGTGCGGTGGTTCTGAAAAAAAACCGTGAGATCCACGAAGAGGTCCCCTGTACACACCACCGCACCGCGAGCTGTTGCAAATGCAACCCCACTCCTAGCTATCCGTGTAAATTGTTTTTTTGTTTTTGTTTTACTGGCCAAGTTTTTCGAGGGCGCGTTTCGTCCATGTTTCATGGTACGCCACCTGCGACGGCTTGTCAAACAAGACCGAGGGGTTGACCATGGAGCCTAGCATGCGGTACAACTCCCAGCCATTGCCTAGTTTGGTTAGGATCTCCTTCTCTCGCGTGGTGTCCTCGGCAGACCAGTCGTTGTGGATGTACTTGAGCTCGAGGTCTATGGCCCAGGGCTCGTTCTTCACAGACTCCTCCACTATGTTGAGCCACATCACCATGGTGTACTTCATGAGTCCACCTTTCTGGTACTGGAAGAGCTGATCCTGGAACTCCGTCCTCTTGCCGATGGTGTTTTGCAAAAGGCGGTGGTTGATGCGCACGTAGGCGGAATGCACGAGCCCGCACGCAAGAAGCCACTCGTTCTTCTTCACAAACTTGTGTCTCTCCGCGAGAAACGTCTCCAAGAGTTGTGGGGTCACGTTGGCGGGGATGTAGAAGTTGTTAGCGAACGAGATGACGTCGGCAATCGACAACTGTCGGCCGTACCGCGGCGACGCCGGTGACCCGGGTGCAGAGCTTTTCAAGGGAGACCGTCGAGGAGTTTTGGATGGGCTGTCTCCGAGTCTTTTGCGAGGGCTACTTGGCTTGGACTTCTTCGGCTCCGAATCCTCGGCATCCTCGTCGTCATGAGCCCTTTTCGGGCTGCTTTTCACGTTGAACGGCGACTCCTCGTCCCGAAGCGGCCCGCTCTTAGGCGGATTGAACGGTGACAGCTGGGTGAAGTTCTGGGGCACTTTGCTGGGCGTGTTCTGGAGCTGCTGGAGCCGCTTCAAAGGCGATCCGACGGCAGGTAAATGTGACTTTTTGAGCGGCAGGCTTGATGGAGTGGGCCGCTTCGTGGGAGAGGATTCGGGGGATGAGACCAGTGATAGCACGCGGTCTTCGATCTCGTTCAACAAGCGATCTAGAACCTTTGGCTGGACGGGGATCTTCTGCAGCACAGGCGGTGGAAGCGAGAACTTGTCCTGGTACTGCTCGGCGGCCAAGTATGCACAGAGGTGGTAGCGGGCCACATCTGACTTGTGGGGAAGAATGGGTATTTTCTGGATGCTCAAGCGATATAGCGAGTCGACGTAGGACACGAGCCGCGGCGGGAACGGGCCCTGGTGTGTGGGAAGCACGTCTTTGAGCGATTGCGTGAGCTGCAAATTACTCATGGAGTGTAGTCAGTTGGCGGAACGAGGTGCTTGTACGTGCGTGCCATGTCGCACACCATGCAAATACTCGAGGTGAGAGGCGCAAAAACGAAAAAAAGAAAAGCACAGAGGCTCGAAGAAGCAGGCTGTTCCAACGATAGACAGTCTTTTTTTGAATAACTATTCTTTATCAAGCCCAGACAATTATGAGTGTGGTGCCAAAAAAAACCCGTGCACCGATGTTCGCACTACGGCAACAGCCAACCAGAGAAAAAGTATTACCATCCCCATCCAACATGTTGAGCAGAAACGTCATGAGGGTCGGTGCTGCCCGCCCATTTTCCGTGGTCTCGGCGCTTAGACAGCAGCCAAGCGTTTACGACGGCGCCAACAGCAAGCCCAACGAAATCGTTTCTGGCGCTCCACACGAAATGACCACCAGCAGAGTGGTGAGAATCTACAAGGAGGCCAAGCCCGCCACGCAGTCGGGCAACAACAACGGCAAGTTCTGGAAGTTGGACTGGGACGTGTTGGGCAAGGGCAACCGCTGGGAGAACGACTTGATGGGCTACCAGGGCTCCGCCGACTACATGCAAGGAACGCAAATGAAGTTCGACACCAAGGACTCGGCGATCCGCTTTGCCGAGGGCCAGGGATGGTCCTACTACGTGCAAGAGCCCAAGGAGAGACACTTTAGAAAGAAGGAGTACGCCATGAACTTCTTTCACTCTGTGGGTCCATTGAAGCATGTCAGAACGAAGTAAGTAGCATTATCGAGAAATAGAGGAATTTCATTGCAGAGAGCGAAGCCGCAAAATGACTGAATGAGTAGAAAGGGCGTGCGGCGGCCGAGTTCCAGAAGAGTGGGCAAGATTTACTAGAGTGGGTGGAGCCAGCAGCAGAGCGCAGATTGGTGAGGCGCGGTGCAAGTGTAGCATGGAAAATCAGTACGCGGTGAGTTTTCGCATTCGCACAGTTATCTACGCATACTCCACATCGTCCGGTCGATCCACTGTATAGAAGCACTGCTGTCAGGACCCCCTGCCCTTCCCCCCTCTAATCTTGCTAATTCTACAGCTGGCGGCCCGAGTGACCTGCATGGGAAATGTCGTTTGAGCGGTACAACGAAAAGAGGAAGCCAAAGTCTAGGTTCAACGGCCATGGCTACAACTCTTCTCGAGATGGGTCTGTGCTGGAAAAACCGCGGTACCTGAAGTCTCCCCGGTGGCCAAGAACAGACGCCGTGTCCGCAAACGGCAACGGCGCCCACGCGCCGGAGCACGTCCCGCCTGAAAAACGAGAACCTCACAACAAACACGCCGGCTTGGGCGGCTCGGACCCCGGCACGGGGCTGAATCCCAACGATTCGAAGTTCGACCTCCAGATGCACCACGCCAGCCACTTGTCCCAGCTAGCGCCCACGTCTGCGGTGGACGTGACGAAGAACTACAAAGTCATCTACGACCCAGAGCTAGATACGTCTTTGTCCAAAGCCGAGAAGAAGGGGAAACACAGAAAGCTACATTTCCAAGCTGCGGTCCAGGCCAACCCCCCGTCCGACCCTCGCGTGAAGATGGGGCTTCAGAAGTACTACGCGAAGCCCAACAAGTCCTCGAAGAAGTTTCCTTACAAACAACTTCCGCGTCCCCGTTACTCGTACGACAAGGACTCCGTGGGCTTGCCGCCGCCGTCCGAGTTGGTGATTTGGGACCTTCCGGCGTCCATCAACGAACTCTATCTCATGAACTTCCTCGAGTCGTTTGGCAACTCGGTCAAGTCCATCAAATTCATCAACGACCCCATCAACGCGGTTCCGCTTGGCATTGCTACGTTCTCTTTCCAAGCCTCTGCGGATAGTGCCCTGGCGATCGCCAAGGAGTTTATCAAAAGAGTCAGAAACGAGCTCCCAAAGGTCGACGGCGTGGAGTTGAAGGTGGCTCTCAACGACCTCAACGACGCCTTGCTACAGTCAAAGATGAAGGCCTCGCAAGAGCGCTTGCGTGCAGAGCACCTCAAGCGGCAGGCTGAAGAAAGAAAACGTCTTGAGGTTAAAAAACGGAAGGAGGCCGAGGCCGAAGAAAAGAAGTCCGAGGAGAAGAGGCCCGAGTCTCCGCAAGACTACAATGAGCATATCAAGTCCTTGTTGGGCACCACCACCTTATCAACGAAGCACGAAAACAGGTGCATCAGCGGTACTTTCATACCTCCGGATTTGGCGAAATACGTCAAAGATCGGCCCTTCATTTTCATCAACGACAAATACGTGCCCACGCGCAAAATCCTGTCCCAGGACATCAAGAAGGTGCTCACAAAGTATGACTGGACGCGTGTTTTGCTCGATAAGTCGGGGTTCTATGTTGTTTTCAAGACCTTGAAGGAATGTGAACGGTGCTTCTACAACGAGGACGGCCTCAGCTTTTTTGAGTACCGCATGTACATGGAGATGTGTGTGCCGGAGAAATTCGATGAGAATGCATCCGTCAAGTCCAGTCAGGGCGCATCACAAAATGCCGCCGTTGATGAGGCGGTGAACCTGTTGATCAGAGACTTCCAGACTTTCTTGGGCAAGGATATCAGGGAAAGAATCATTGCACCAATGATCATCGACCTTCTCAACCCGGAAAAATACCCCGACTTGATGAAGGAACTCAAGGAGAAAGAAAAGCGGGAGGCTGAAGTTACGAAAGATGAACGCCCTGTTCCATCGGCCGTCAAGAACGATAATTACGCCTTCATGAGCGATCGCAGATCAACCAACAATCATGTCCTCACGTTGCCCAGCTTCACGAAGAAACTTGGATCTCTGGCTGCAAACAAAAAGACTCGCAAAAGCTTATATCCCATGCAGCATGCGCTCAACTACGACGATCACGACTCTGATGGATCTGACGACGAGGATTCTAGTCGGTCGGCAACGCCAGTGCCAAGAATGAAGCGTGAGTCTCCAGTCACTCCAGACTACGAGGAGGCTCCATTCAAGAAACAGAAGCAGTCGAAGCTCAGAGAGACGTTCATGTATGACGAGAGCTCTGATGAAGACGATGGTTCTGGTGTGAAGGCTGAGCCCTCTCGAGAGGATTCAGTGGAGCCAACGGAGGAGGAGAAGCTCGAGTCGGCAATCGACGCCAAATACCAGTCCACACTCACTGAGCGTGCTCAATTGGTGTACCCAGAGACGATAAGAGCGAGCGGCGCATCTGGCATCTCATGGTTGCAAGACCTTTTCAAGGACGACGAAGATATGGAGTTGGCGCGCCAAGTATTGGCAGATGTGGAGCCTGAAACTGTCAAGCACCCTGAGTACTGGGCCTGGAAACAAAAGCAGTCAAGCGCCATTGTTTCTGAGGAGGAGCCGATTGGTGTGTTGAGCGAGCACTTGGAGTGCACCACCGGATCCTTCAAGAGCGAAGGGTACCGCAAAATCTCCGACGCCGACAAGGCCGAGTATCTTCCGCACCGAAAGAAGATCCACAAGCCACTCAAAACGGTGCAGCACGACGAAGAGAATGGCAACTCGGGTGGATCTAGTAACGCCGGGCAAAGCTCGCGGGTGAACCGTGCCAATAACAGAAGATTCGCAGCAGACATCAGTGCCCAGAAACAGATCTTGAGTTCAGAGTCGGACATTTTGAACCTCAACGCCTTGAACAAGAGAAAGAAGCCCGTCTCTTTTGCCCGTTCTGCGATCCACAACTGGGGCCTTTATGCTCTTGAGCCCATCGCTGCGAAGGAAATGATCATCGAGTATGTGGGCGAGAGCATTCGTCAACAAGTGGCCGAGCATCGGGAAAAGAGTTACATGCGCACAGGCATTGGGTCGTCGTATCTTTTCCGTGTGGACGAGAACATCGTCATTGATGCCACCAAGAAAGGCGGTATTGCAAGGTTCATCAACCACTGCTGCAGCCCCAGTTGCACGGCCAAAATCATCAAGGTGGACGGCAAGAAGAGAATCGTCATCTACGCCCTCAAAGACATCGAAGCCAACGAGGAGCTCACTTACGACTACAAGTTTGAGAGAGAGACCAACGACGCCGAGAGAATTCGGTGTCTCTGTGGCGCCCCAGGCTGCAAGGGCTACTTGAACTAATGCACAGCTGGAGGTGGTGGAGGTGTAGTGATAACAAGCGCAAGTAAATGAACAAAGCGGCCGACGCGCTGGCTCGCCATTTTTTTATCCTCAGGCTGTAGTGCATTGTTCTTTGCTTGCTTCTTGTTGCGATCAGAGTCAACTACTGAAAGCTTGTTCGATACAGTCGTTCAACTTTTGTTGCGCTCGGCCTCGAAGCTTTTGACTTTTGCATTCGAGGGTAGCTTATTTGAGTGAGGGGGCAGGCAACAAGAAAATTGTTTTGGAACACGCCCTTCACCTGCAAAGTTTGTGTTTTGATTCTTATCTATAACTCTAAGCGCATGGCTTTACCCTCCCAGGTTCAGATGTGGGCAGATTTGTTTTGAAATCTGGTTCAATGAGTGAGTACGGAATTATGACAGGCTTCAACAGCAGCAGCATCTGAAAATTCATTTTGCGACCTCAATTGGTCACACGAACTGTCTGAGATCAAACGCACCACTTGGAGTGAGCAGTGAGGTGAAGATGCTGCGCGTTTGATGCATTGCACTCGATCTTCAAATCACACCCAATGGTAATTGCATGTTTTCGAATGCACGTAATCCAGCGCAAATGCTAACACGGCGCGTCCGGCCGCAAACCGCCCTCGTCTTTTCCCGGGCGAAGCGTTGCGCCACCACAATTAAAAGTGAAAATGCCGAGCCATTGCAGGCGCTGCGAGAGTCGCCCGTGGAAGACCTCAAGATCCGGCCCGATTGGGACCGCGGCGGCAAAACCAAGGCCAACGCCTTGACGCCGTTGCTTTCGTCCATGCGCAAGTTGATGGACGACAACAGAGGGTGTGTTTGCCTCATACAAGTGGGGAGTTTCTACGAGCTCTACTTCGAACATGCCACTCTTATCGGACCCAAGCTCGGGATCAAGGTCGCCGTGCGGAAAACAAGCAACCACACGGTGCCCATGGCCGGCTTCCCGTTGTCGCAGTTGCAAAAGTTCGTCAAGATCATCGTCCATGACCTACAGTGCAACGTGGCGATCATCGACCAGTTTGACGGCATCAAAACCGACACCGACTTGAAACACCGCAAGGTGTCGCGCATCGTGTCGCCCGGCACGTTGGTGGACGAGTCGTTCATGAACTACTCGAAGAACAACTACTTGGTGGCCGTCTCGTTGAACCCGAAAGTGGCTCTTCCGCCGGACCTAGACACTCCAGTAGGTCTCCTGTGGATTGACATTTCTGTGGGCGAGCTCTTCGTGCAGCAAACCAATTTGGGCGAGTTGGCTGGCGATCTCCGGCGCATCAGCCCGAGCGAAGTCATCTTGCCGAAAGATTTCCAGCCGGCGGATGGTGCGTCTAACTGGCTCTCGGAGCTCGGCGACCTCAAGCGGTACTTTGTGCGCTACCACAAAACAGCCTACGGAGATTACAAGGCACGCTTTGAAGCGAGTGTTCTCACGTCCAGAAAAGTGGTAGAGGGTCTAAGTGTGCGGGAAGAAGCGGCCATGAACTTGGTTCTCTCGTACGTGAACGTGAACTTACCGGACCGCCAACTACTGTTGGACCCGCCGACGCGATATGTGAACTCCAAGTACTTGAGTATGGACTCTCGCACGAGAGATGCTTTGGAATTGACGGGCAGAGCCACGTTTGGTTCGGTTTCTGTGGTTGGAACGCTTTTGAACACCATCAAGAGAACAACAACCACCTCCGGCACGAGATTGCTCACGCAGTGGATCAAGCTGCCGATTTTGGACGAGATCGAACTAAAGCTCCGCCACGACTTCGTGCAGCTATTCAAAGAAAATCCTGTGTTGCGGCTTCAGATCAGAAATCAGTTGAGCCTGGTGGGCGATTTCGTCCGCTCGCTTCAAAAATTGTCTCTCAAGTCGGGCGCCCCGGTTCTTCAGTTACGTGACATTGCCTACGGACTCGATAGTTTACACGAATTACGGACTACTTTGGACTCTGCTCGTGGCTCGCTTGACCCGCAGCACGCCAAATTGTTGGATGTTTTTTTGGAGACTTTCGTTCCGCCCATCTCTGTGGCGGAAAGCATAAAAGACACGATCCTTATTGACGAATACGAAAACAGCAGGGTGGATGCAAAAGTGCCCCAAAACGCCAAAACTGCAAATCTTGAGGATCAGCTCGTGGCCACCCTGATGTTGACTGGCGCAGACGAGTACCTGAATGTCGAGACTATGGCTGTAGCCGAATCATCGCATACTTTCTCGATCAAAAAGGACCATAACCCGGAACTTAGGACACTTCATGAAAAGTTGATTAAGGCCGACCTGGAGGAAGAAAGAATACTATCGAGTGTTGAAGAAATCGCAAAAAGTGTGGATGTGAAAGCCGTGGTCTCAAAGAAAGAGCAATTTGGCAGATCTCTCATCGCTATCAACTCTCGTCAAAAGTTCTTGGGCCCAGTTTGCGATGCAATCTCTCAAAACCTTGATGTCGAAATCAGAGACAAAAGAAAAGGCTCTGCCCTCATCAGAACAGATGCCTGGTCTGAAATAGTGGAGCAAAGGGAATCCACGCTCACAAATATTGCCGTGCTCGAGAACCAGATACTAGACAAGCTTCGGAAGGAAACCCTTGACGAGGTGTACACAATACGATCTTCTAGTCGTCAAGCCGATTTCCTCGATATCACAAGCTCTTTTGGGCAATTGGCACAAGAGAATAATTGGGTGCGCCCCAAATTTGTCAGCACAAACAATTTGAAAATCAAAGAAGGACGACACGCGGTTGTGGAATCAAGCCTCAAAGACAGCGGGCAGCTTTTCATGCCCAATGACACACTGTTGGGGAAGGACGGGCTATTGTGGGTCATCTCCGGCCCCAACATGGGCGGGAAAAGCACCTTCTTGCGGCAAAATGCGTTGATTGTGATTTTGGCCCAAATTGGGTCCTTTGTTCCCGCAGCCTCTGCGTCGCTCGCCGTTGTCGATCGCTTGTTCACAAGAATCGGGGCTTCCGATGACATCTTCAGTGATTTGAGCACATTCATGGTGGAAATGGTCGAAACCAGCAACATCTTGACACACGCAACCAACCGCTCGCTCGCGATTGTTGACGAAATCGGCCGTGGAACGAGCGGGAAAGAGGGCTTGGCGATTGCCTACGCGACTTTGGTTTCGCTATTGACTAAAAATCGCTGCCGGTCCTTGTTCGCCACCCATTTCGGCGCAGAATTGAAACATTTGTTGGATGTGGATAAAGTGGACCAGCGCAATGTTCGCTTCTACAGAACTAAAGTCGCCCGCACAGAGATGGACGGAACGCTTTCTTTCGACCATGCTCTCGAAGAAGGCATAAGTGAAAAATCCTACGCGTTAGACGTCGCCCGGCTCGCTGGATTCCCAAAGGCATCCTTGGAACATGCCAGGCGAGCATTGGATATTTTGGCCAAGGCCTGATACCATGGAATTTTTTATTATGAATGAATATATGCTTACTGATGCTTGGGTTCCTGGTCCTCGGATTTCTGTAACTGGGATGTCACCATTTTTTGCAATTGCTGCAAAGCACCTGGGGGCAAGGTTTGAGTTTGCGCTTGGCTTGGGTTTGGGTTGTAGTTTTGGTAGGCCTGCGGAGCAGGTTGTGGCTGTGTGTAGTTTTGTTGGTAGTTCTGAGGGCTTTGGTTCTGCTGAACTAATGGCACCTGTTGGCTCTGATGACTTTGCTGGCTTTGTGGAATTTGCTGGTTTGGCGAGGCCTGGTTCGGCGTGTGTTGGTTCTGAAAGGCCGGGTACTGCTGATATGGTTGTTGGTACCCGCTATAGGCCTGCTGGTAATTGTAGGCTTGATTGTATTGGCCCTGTTGTGGAGCGTACTGGTTGCCGTATGCCTGGTACTGAGCTCCGTAGCCTGGATACTGGCCTTGGTATGCGGGCCACTGCTGGTTGTAGTGTGCAGCGGTGCCCTGGTAGCCATATTGTTGCACTTGGCTGATTGGCACACCATATGGACTGGGTGCTTGCGGAGCGGGCTGCTGAGTAGCGGGAGGCGGGTTTGGGAGACTCGCATGTATTGGGCGGTTGGAGACGCTGGTGTAAGCAGTTGGCTGGGGGGCGCTTGGCGCAGATGACGGAGCAAAGCCGTAGGACACAAACTTCAGGTCGGGTTTCGGTCCGCTCTGCTTCTTTTTCGGCGGCTCCTGCCCGTTCTCCAGTCTCTTTTGCTTTTTCTTGCGCAGGCGCTCCTGCTTGGCCGCCAGCTCTTGCTCGTCGTCGGAGAACTCCTGCTCTTCCTCGGGGATTTCTTCATCGTGACAATTGCTGGCGTCGGTTCCCTTGAACTTCTTTATGCTGTCCGTGTAGAGAAACTCCGACTCGGGCACCACGTAGTAAACCTTGCACCCCTTTTTGTCTTTGATTTTCTCGAAATCCTCGGCGTTGTTGAACTTCACTCTGTAGTTTGGGGTCTGAAGACGGCCAAAAGTCTCGAAGAGCGGGCCCAAAACCTCGCGGTCCTCGAAACACAAGACGGAGTTGTCCTTGAGAATCCGGAACTCTCCAGAAACATTGGCCTTGATGATTGCACTGCTCTCCACCAACGCACTGATGTCACCCACGTACTCCAAGGGAGCATTTTCAGGCACCTTGTAGTCCGCAGGAAGAGTGGGCGCCTGCTCAACAAGCGACTCGTTTTTGGACACGATGGGGCCAGTGATGGCCTCTTCCTCATCGAGGTCGTTCGCGTCGTCGGCGTCTCCAACACTTCCGGAGTCACTTTCTGACTCGCTCGAAGAGTCGGAATCATCGGAGCTGGCCTCAGACTCGGAGTCGGAGTCGGAGGAGACAACAATGTCGTCGTCTGACATCGCTTCAATTTCTTCGCTCTTGCCCGTACCCCCAAGAAGATCTTGGACAGAAGACTCTTGTCTTGGTGGCTCGCTCTCGTTCTGCGGTGTTTCTTCGGCGAGTGGCGGTTCGGCGAGTGGCGGTTCGGCGAGTGGCGGTTCGGCGAGTGGCTTTTCGCTGTCTTCTGTCGGCGAGCCCGCTTCAGCGTCCTGGTTCATGTCGGGCAGCGGCTCCTCTCTTGTGACCGCTTGATCCTCTGCTTCTTCTAACTCTGCCGAAGCGTTTATTTCGTCACTCTTTGCCAATTCAGGATCAGCAATCACAGCAGCAGAGCCGGTCGGTTCTGCACTGATGGCAATTTCCGGTTGTTCCGCGTGAACGATTTCGCGTGTCGTGTTTTCTGGATCCATGACAAGGTGGTTGTAGGTTTGCAGCTGCGATGAGCATCTTGAGGTGCGGGTGCGAGTTCAAGGTGAGACGGTTCCGTCACCAATCGGTCCATATAAAAAAAAAAATCTCGAAACCGAAAATCAAGTGTCTCAACTCTTTTCCAGTGGAGAAGTCCTGCATTTTCGCTCCCACAATCTTGTATGACCCTTGTTGTCCATTCCTGTACTTTTGGCTCACAGCTTATTGTGGGGTGTGGAACTACGAATCGGTACTGCATATGGCCTGTCAACAACGGCTCTCCAACATAGCCTAGAAGCCGGCGAGGGTCTAGGCCTCCATGACCAGCCCGGCCGGAAACTACAGAGGCCCATTTTATTGTCTCGTCTTCGTGAGTGCTATTTTCCCGAAGTGGACGAGTTTTGGTTCTTCGGCACCATTGTGCCTCAAAGTGCATTCGCGGTCAGGCCTATCGCCGACAGACGGTGATTCTTTAGAGCCTCGAGGCACCAATTTGCGCCCACATTCTTATGCCCAGAGAATGATAACAGCCAAGCACTCCGCCTTGTGACACCACGGAGGCATGGTCCAGGGCAATTCATTGATAAGCACATTCCGGACGGCTGTGCTGAAAGCAGATCACAAGCACGTCGTAAACTGTACCTTGACACATTCGTTGCATACGGAATTATAAGATTGCGATCCATGTCGATCGTCAACCAGCAGCTGCGGCATCCGTATTCTGTGAACCGCACCAGCACACACCCACGCACTGCGCGAGACGGCGCTATATGCAGTCTGTTTGCGCACCGGTGCAAGTAAACATAAAGTCATCTTTTTTCCCGCTCGTTTCACACAAACTACTTTTCCTCCTCTCCTCCGGTTTAACCTGTCTTTCCTTTTTCGTTGCACGACCCCAACTGATATCGTGCACTTCCATTCCTTTGAAGAGTACGTATCCACGCCCTGCTGAAATCCGCGACCCGTCCGAGTCAAAATATGAAACATCCTTAAAATTTTGCCCAATCCTTGAGTTTGTTTCTGACGAGCCTAATGGAGGGAGCATGCACACAGCCGCCAGGCTCTTCTACCCCGAGTCTTGGTATTCCTCGAGTCCTAATCTGGGCCTAATTACATGTTGCATCCTTGGCACCCGCTACTCCCTCCAGCTCACCACGACACCCCTTTTTCTTGTACCAAGCCTCTTCGCGCCATTTTGCAAGTCGGACCAGCAGTCTCCTGTACAGGCACGGGCTCGAAACAATTGGCCGAGTACTGTGCAGGTTTGTTGCCATTTCGCGACGTCGCGTTTTGGCTGCGGCCCGTGCGCACCTCGCCCTTGCCCGTCCACACCTCAAATCAGCAAACATGTTTCTGTGTTTTTTCTTTTACTAACCACTTCAGAAATGAAATTTAGTACTACCTCCCTTACCGCCATCTTGGCTGCTATGGTGTCGTTGGCCGCTGCCGCGCCCGCTCCTGCTCCTGCTGCTGATGCTGCTGACGACGACTGTCTCGAGAAGAGAGTCCACGTCCACCACAAGCACAAGAGAGAAGTGGTCTACGAGTACGCCTACGTTACCGTCACTGTTGACCCTAACGCCACCAGTGCGACCACCACTGCCGTTGCCTCGACCCAACAGGCTACCACTCCTTCGACCACCTCCACTGTCGCTCCTTCTTCCACCGCTATCACCACCTCCTCGACTGCTGCTGCTGCCGCCACCTCCTCTGCTGCTGCTACTTCCTCGTCTTCTTCCAGCTCTGGAAGCGACACCTTGTCTGACTACGAGGACGTCACCGACAGCTTCGAGGACGGCACTATCAAGTGTTCCGAGTTCCCAAGCGCCCAAGGTATTGTTGCCCTCGACCACTTGGGCTTCGGTGGCTGGTCTGGTATCTACAACTCTGACACCTCCACCGGTGGCTCTTGTGAGGACGGTTCTTACTGCTCTTACGCTTGTCAATCTGGTATGTCCAAGACCCAATGGCCTTCTGAGCAACCAAGCAACGGTGTTTCCGTTGGTGGTTTGATCTGTAAGAGCGGCTACTTGTACAGAACCAACACCGACACTGAGCACTTGTGTGAGTGGGGTGTTGACAAGGCTATTGTTGTCAACGAGTTGAGCGAGGGTGTTGCCATTTGCAGAACCGACTACCCCGGTACTGAGAATATGGTTATCCCAACCTGGGTTGACGGTGGCTCGAGCTCTGTTCTCACCACTGTTGACCAAGAGAACTACTACACTTGGAAGGGTGGTAAGACCTCTGCTCAATACTACGTCAACTCTGCTGGTATCGACTGGACTGAGGCTTGTGTCTGGGGCTCTTCTGGCTCTGGCCTCGGTAACTGGGCTCCATTGAACTTCGGTGCTGGTTACGACAACGGTATTGCTTACCTCTCGTTGATCAAGAACCCCAACAACCTTGACGACGCTGGCTACAAGGTTAAGATTGTTGCTGACGGTAGCGGTGTTGTCCAGGGCTCTTGTGTGTACTCGGGCTCCAAGTACACCAGCACCTCTGGCAGCAACACCGACGGCTGTACTGTCGCTGTTTCGAGCGGTCGTGCCAAGTTTGTTCTTTACAACTAGTTGTTTTCGATATACCCTTGAGTTTTCATAATGTGTAGAGCTGTAGGCCCTGTGTACATGACGAGATAAAGGCGTTAGTGAGCCGGCCAAGACCTCGGCCCAAGACCTCGGCCCAAGAAGTCTTAGCCACTTGAGTATCAAGACATCAATCCAAATCTGGGGCCTGGCCTTGCTTCAAACATCTCCAGCCTCGTCAAGAGGGAATCCAGCCTCGAATGCAAGAGAACATGACCTCGAGATAAATCAGACATGAGTGGGGGAGCCAGTGGGCGCGGGTATGTTTTAGCGGATCGTAGTGTGACTCCCGACTCAATATAGCAAAATGACTCGGACATTTGAGATTTGGCAAGGCGAAAAGTGAGCTTGGCAGGGAAACTCCGAACGACGAGGCGCACTGGCAGCGGGTTTTACGAACGATAAGCGTGGATCAGGAAAGTCAGGATCCAAAAGAGGGGAATCGCCAAAGCCAACAATAGGGCGAGGCTCTGAGAAGTGGAGCCAGATTGAGCAGCGTTAAGCAGCTGTAACCGTGTAAGTCTGTTTGGCCATGCCAACGCCAAGACGAAGCGAGGGCAAGACCCTGGGTCTAAAGCATGTAGTCTAAATGCCGTACGCACAAGAGAATTGGGAACGCGGTCTCTGGGCTGGAAACAGAGAGGCCGGATCCGAGATAGCAAAAAGAAATTTGCCCGCGTAGAGTTTGCTTTGCAGCGACATACGAGCACATGGTCGCATGTGCGGGTGAGGCCGAGTCGTGACTCCGCGCAGAAGCGTGCACCCAGGCCAACGTCGAAGAAATTTCCGCCAATCAGTGCGCCCCGTTCCTTGACAGGTGCCCGATGAGGCTCTCCATGCGGGCTGCAGCGAAGAAGCGAAGAGGCGAAAACAAAACGGGGGTTTGGCCCAGGGAGTGGGTCTGGCGGCGGGCCGTGGCCAAGCCCGCCAGAACCAGCGCACCGATAAGATAACGCACATCTGCTTACCCCCGCAGGCGAGCACCACCCGGGCTCGGGTCCAAATGTCGATTGTGGAGTTTTCGATCGCAAATCGCAAGTGGCGCCGACCCCCGTGCCGTTACAGCTCGTCTGCGGCTTCCGGTATGCGGCGAACGGCAGAATGTCTGGCACACTGCACGCGCGAGGCGGCGTTTCATTCGGCCGGCCTGTGTGGCGGACTGCCAATGGATTACGCGCAAGACGTGCAGTGCCGCTGCGATAGGCATCGGCCTTGTGCCTGAGGGGTGCGTATTTAAACCATTCACGTTGCAGCACCCACGTTTCCCAGCCATACTACAATGTCCGACATCGAGAAGACGGTTGGGTCGACCAAGGAATCGCAGTATGTCAACGAGGGCGAGTTCGCCGTCGAGGGCGTCTCCACCGAGAGAAACGAGATCAAGCGCAGCTTGCAGTCCAGACACATTGCCATGATTGCCCTTGGTGGCACCATCGGCACGGGTCTCTTCATTTCCACCAAGAGCCCGGTCTCCGCGGGCCCCGGCTTGGCCCTCATCTCCTATCTTTTCATCACCACCTTGGCCTACTCCGTGACCCAGTCTTTGGGCGAGATGGCAACCTACCTCCCGTGCTCGGGCTCCTTCACCCAGTTCACCGCCCGCTTCTGCTCGCCGGCCCTCGGTGTGGCCAACGGCTGGATGTACTGGTTCTCCTGGGCAATCACCTTCTCCTTGGAGATCTCCGTCGTCGGCCAGGTGGTTCAGTACTGGACCGACGCCGTGCCCTTGGCCGCGTGGATCACCATTTTCTGGGTGCTCATCACCATCTCCAACATGTTCCCCGTCAAGTTCTACGGTGAGTTTGAGTTCTGGATCGCGTCGCTCAAGATCATCGCCGTGGTGGGCTGGTTGATCTACGCCTTGTGCATGGTCTGCGGCGCCGGCAAAACCGGCCCCGTGGGCTTCCGCTACTGGCACAACCCCGGTGCTTGGGGCGACGGTGAAGGCCTCGTGTCCAACAAGAACACCGACCGTTTCTTGGCCTGGTTGTCTTCTTTGATCTCCGCCATGTTCACCTTCCAGGGTGTCGAGTTGGTGGGTGTCTCGTGCGGTGAGTCTGCCAACCCAAGAAAGTCTGTGCCTGCGGCCATCAAGAAGGTCATTTACAGAATCGTCATTTTCTACATCTTGTCGCTTTTCCTCATGGGCTTGCTTGTGCCATACAACGACCCGCAGTTGACGATCGACAAGCCATTCACCGCCTCCTCGCCATTCATCATCGCCATCAAAAACTCCGGCACGCCTGTCTTGGCTGACATCTTCAACGCCATCATCTTTGTGGCCATCATCTCCGCCGGTAACTCCAACGTCTACAGTGGCTCCAGAGTCTTGTACGGCTTGGCCGAAGCCGGAGCGGCGCCCAAGTGGTTCCTCATGACCAACAGATACAACATTCCGTTTGTCAGTGTCTCGTTCACTGCCGCCTTTGGTGCCTTGGGCTACCTCGTGCTTTCCAAAAGTGGTGAGAACGTTTTCAACTGGTTGTTGAACATCACTGCCGTGGCTGGCTTGATCTCCTGGATCATGATTTCCTTCTCCCACATCAGATTCATGAATGTGTTGAGACTGAGAGACATCAGCAGAAACTCCTTGCCCTTCAAGGCCACGTGGATGCCTTACCAGGCCTACTACTCGTTTATCTTGGGCTTTGCCTTGGCCTGGGTTCAAGGCTACTCTTCCTTCTACGGCTTCAACGCCTCCAACTTCTTCACCGCATACATTTCCAACATCTTGTTCCTTGTCGTGTGGGTTGTGGCCCACTTCTACTTCAATGGTTTCACCAAGCATGCATTCACCTTGAGATCGTTGCTCATTCCGTTGGAGGACATCGACATTGACACTGGTGTCAGAGAAATCGACGAGCAGGTCTGGGACGAGACCCCACCAACCACCATTTTGGGCAAGTGCTTGGCTTTCTTGTCTTAGCCTTGTATTGACTTCGCATACGTTCCTGTTATTAGCATTTAGACTTTAATGATTATTCATTCGACACATTGTAGCCACTTACGGACCTTGAGAAGACGAAGTTAAAAGAGAAAATTCGAGGCGGTGGAATGATTTCGCTCGATTCTATTCTTCATTATGTACGTACTTGGTGCACGTGAGATTAGCGCACTGATTGACATGAGTAACACTATGGCAGAAACCACAGTCACCGCCAGATTGGCCAATATTCGCCTAGAATGTTCAGAAAAAACGCCACAAGATATAAATGCGGCTCACAAAGCACACACGCCCGCCAAGAGCCGCCCAGGCCACCCACACTCAGGCCCAGATCACCCACACGCACATTCGAACTGTGACCACTCTAACCACTCGGAATGTAACCACGAGCTTCCAAAGACAAAGAGCGAAAGCAATGAAAATGGAAAGCCCAAAATCGACGTTGCTGCGTTGGACCAGGAATTGGCAGACTTGGGCTCGGATGAGTTTGACTCCGACGACGATGTCCACGGCTCAGGCTGTGGCTGCTGTCCAGGCAGTGTGGGCCGGATCAGAGGCGCCTGAAACTTTGAGTAGCAGCGTGTGCCCGTGGCACCACCATCGTTTCTCAATCTAGCGCCTTTCCCGGTAGCAATGGTTCTGCGGTACTGGTGGCTCTGGCACTTTTTCAACAGCATTGTCCAATGGCACTGGGACTCTCGCTGTGGCACAGTGGGGCCCGGTTCCTCCTCGTATAGATAAAGATAATCCCGATGCAATCCCGACTATTTCTTTCGCGTGCTGCGCCGCACAGCCTGTCGTTTGGACCTCCTCGTCTTTGTATCGTCCTTGTCTGCTTTGTCGTCTTCCTCTTTGGGCGCGTCTTCGGACTTGGCGGGCTCCGGCTCGGGCGTAGACGACGACTCTACCTCGGGAGTCGTCTCCGCCTTGGGCTTGCGCTTCGCTGTGGGCGTGGCCCCGGCCTGTGTCTTCGCCTGTTTCTTGGGCGTGGTTTCCGGGCCGAGTTTGGCGACAGACCTCGTGCGCTTGCGAGTCTTGGGCCCCTCCGCGGACTCGGGCTTGTCTGCCGCTGGCTTGCTTTCCAGCTCCTCCTTCTTGACGGTGCTCTTTTTGCGGCCGCGGCCCACGCCCTTTCTTTTGGATGGGAGGAGGTCGTCGCCCTGGATCTTGGCGAGCTCGGCGTCCTCTCCGTCCACGTCGCTGAGCTCCGACGAGTACTGCTCAGGCGCAGAGTCGCCGTCTTTTGTGCCGTCGTCCGACTCGTCCTTGGCCTCTTTGGCGCGGCCCCGCCCCCGCGTGCTTCCACGTCTGTCGTCTCTGTCGGTGGGCCTTGCTTTCTCGGTTTCGGTCTCGCCGTCGGTGCTGCTGTCTTCCTCGCCGGCCTCGATCTGCTCGACGCGGTCAAGGTTGAAGTGCTGGCCGAGCTTGGCCCATATCTGGTCGGAGGTGAATTGGTCCTTCTCAGGTATGCCCTCGTTGATGTGTTCGGTGATGTGGGCTAGATTGTCTTCCTTGGAGTCGCCGAAGGGCTTGTAGTCGCAAACCAAGCTGAATAGTCTGACTTCCTGGTCCGTGGTCCACGTTCGCTGCTCGGCCATAGTATTGTTGTATAGTATGGGTACGGTATGATGTTCGCGATCATATAATGATGGATCGGCTTACAACGTAAAAAAATAGGTGTTTTTCGGCGGGAAGCAGCCGGTGCCTTTTAAGGGCTGCCATCAACAGCTTCCGTGTTCCGGGCTTCTTTGGACCTGCCTGTTTGCCGGGCCTGATTTTGCAACTGGTGTCACAATTACCTACTGTTGCCATTGAGGAACACCTCAAAACCAAATTTTTAGCCGAGGGACTCGACCCCAGGCACCAATTGGAAAAGAACCGGCAAGAATCAAGCAGTCAAGCAGTAGTTTTGTGTTTGTCTTGTTGGCAGCCGCCTAGTACTACTGTTCTGGTAGCCGCACGCTTTTTCGAGGTCTTTTTTCACTTCTCAAGCGATCTCCAAGTCTCCACATCCCGCTCCAGTATGCCGAGAAAAACCGCCAACTTGTTCTCGACGGCGAGAGGCCGGGTCCGTGCCTCCATGAACAAGTACAACTTGTTCAACTTGTACAAGAAACAGCCCGTCAAGTACAACGGAATGACGCTATACCAACAAAAGTGGACCTCCAAGAGAGAAACCAGAGCATACCATGGCGAGCATTTGACCGAAAGCAGATGGAAAACGCTTTTCCTGCCCAGCTTGGAGTCCGTGGCGCAGCTCGACGCCTCTTTGAAGGGTGTGGACGTGGCGCCGACCCCCATGACGTTGCAGACGTACGCGGTTTTGGAGAAGAGACTAGAATTTGCATTGTTCCGCTCCATGTTCGCCTCGTCCATCAGACAGGCCCGCGAGTTCATCAAAGGCGGCCACGTGCAGGTGAACGGCGTCACCATCAAGCACGCAGCGTTCCCGTTGAAGAGCGGGGACATCTTCAACGTCAACCCCGAGAAGGTCTTGCTCGCCATGGGCAGAGTCAAGCCCAGCACGGAGACCGCCATCAAGGTCGACAACAAGCAGATTGCCGCGTGGAACAAGTACGTGAAGTCTGCCAAGGAGGCCCCGAAGGACGTGTGGGACTTGAAGCAGGCGAAGCCCAAGTCGTTGAACACCTTGCAGCAGAGCGAGGCCAAGTCCAAGGTCGAGTCCATCAAGCAGCACAACAATGCCGTCGAGCGCGACATGCTCAAGAAGCAAAAGAGCACCACCAGAGCCACGCTCTTGGCCCAGATCATGGGCGCTGGTGCCGGGAAGAACGTGGAGGCGCTCGCGGCCGCCGACTTTGCCGGCGTGGTGCACGGCAACACGAACGACCTGGCCAAGTGCCTCGAGGCGTACAAGCTCTTGCAGAAGAGCGGCCACGAGGTGGTGGGCGCCCACAGCGTGGCGCAGTGCGAGAAGTACATCTCCACCAAGAGCACCGAGTTTTCCTCGCCGGAGGCTGCCAAGCAGGCTGCCGGCGTGAGAAAGATCTTGAGCGAGGTGTTGACCCTGCAGTTGGAGCAGATGCGCGTCATGGCGGAGAAGCTGAAGTTGCCCGAGGACTCCAAGGCCATTCCGTACGACCCTGCCTTCAGCAAGAAGTTGACCTACGTCACGCCGTTGAACAAGGAGGAGGTCTTGGAGAACGAGGCCGCCGCCAAGGTCGACTTTCCGTGGCAAAAGGGCTTGTTTGGCCGCCAGGACCCGTCCAAGCCGTACTTCACGCCCTGGACGCCCAGACCTTTCATCGGAGCATTTGCCATTTTGCCCCACCACATCGAGGTTTCCTTCGAGACGTGCCACGCGGTGTACTTGAACGACCCGGTGGCCAGACCCGGTCACTCCGAAGTGATCACCCCATTCCCCGACCACGTGCATGAAAGAGCATACATGTACTACGTGAGAAAGGGCATGTGATTGTAAATAGAATTGGAGTATTAATTGTCAGCTTTTTATGTAGTCGATGTGGGGCAGTATCCCACGCACTGCCCACGAGAACCGCTGGAGCTTGGCGGTTTGTGGTTGCTCAACTGGTGATTTGAGCCCATCCATATTCGACCTTATCCAAATGGCCATACATGCAAGTTGGGAGTGGGCAATACAGCCTAGCGGCCGTCTCGGGTGCACGATACCGAGATCACAACTGAACTAAATTTTTAAAAAAAAATAATGGAGAAGTTCTTTCCAATCTTCAAGCTTCTCTGGTGGTAGTCTCGCAGGTGTTCGGTAGCAGCGCAGTAGTGATACTGGTAGACTCGCCACTGGCGTCCTCTCACAAAACACGAAAACCCCGAGCTTCGGTTTCCGCATCGCAACACGCACAGATCCTCATCTGCAAATTACCGGGCTTTGTCTTTCGACTCCAGTTTGCAGCATGGCCGCGCATTTGGTTCCGGACATGACTGCGAATCACCAACTCTCGACCCATGCCTCGTATCTCGGGCAGGCTCGTCCGACAGGCCGCTGCACACTCGCCGCTCCTCGTGCCGCTTCTCCGAGCGACCAAGTCACTACCGCAGGCCAGGGCCGAGCTCCGCTGGATCCAGAACGAGCTCCTGCCCGAAAAATGGCACGATGCCATCGCCCGCCGCTCCCGCTTGGAGCCGCTCCAGTACATCCTTGGCACGCAGCCCTTTGGGCCGGTGGACATTCTCTGCGAGAAAAACGTGTTGATCCCGCGGTGGGAAACGGAGGAGTGGGCGCTGCGCTTGGGCGGCGTCTTGGCGACTTCGGGCCTCGGCTCGCTGTCCATTCTAGATGCCTGTACGGGCACGGGGTGCATCCCGCTCTTGCTCAAGCACATGCTTCCGGCGGCTTCCGTGCGGGCGTTTGACAAAAGCGAGCATGCGGCGGCGTTGGCGGAGAAGAACCGGCGCCGGTTGGGTCTCGACGTGGACATCAGCCAGCACGACGTCTTCCTGTACTGCGAGAAGCGCCCGGTGCAGTTGGTCACCTCCAATCCGCCGTACATCCCGATGGAGGACTACAAGCGGCCGCTTCTGCACAACGGGCCGGAGAAATCCGTGCGGCTCTACGAGCCGCAAATGGCCTTGGTGGGCCATCTCGAGTTCTACGAAGCGCTCGTGCACAACGTCGTGCTTCCGGCGGCCGAGGCGCTCGTTTTCGAGCTCGGCTACGAGGACCAGGCGCACGCCACGGCCGCGTGCTTGCCTGCTGGCTGGGTCTGTGGACGGTACATTGACTCTGCCAATAACCTCCGGTGCGTTGTGGCGTGGCGAGCCGCGTCTGCGTTCACGCCGTTGGAGAGCATGGTCAACGGGGGATACTTGAGGGCTACGTGATGTGATGCGTGCGTGTCGATTTCGAATCTGGCCGTCGGAGCCGGCTCTGGGCATTCAGGCGGACTCCACCTGGGCGGCTTGTTCTTCCATGGGGGCATCCTCCGTCGTCTGCTCGGGCGTGTCCTCGAGCTTTGGCGATGCTTGCCCGGCCGTCTCTTCGGGCTTTGGCGTCGTTTGCTCGGCCGACTCCTCGAGCTTTGGCTTCTTTCTCGTGCCCTTTCCGATGGCCTGGATGTGCTCGGCGGGGTACACCCGGGTGCCGACCAACACATAGCCTCCGTATCCTCTCAGGGTCATGAGAGGATGCAATCTTCCCTGGATCGTCTGGTAGGCCCGCACCTTCGTCTCGAAGATGGAGGGCGCCAAGACTCGTTTGTCGGCCGAAAGCTCGTGCTGGGCCTCCAACAACGCTTCCTTGAACGGGCTGTAAAACACCAACGGGCGAGAGCCGCCGACGCGGGAAATGACGTACGGCAAAAACGACGGAATGCTGAGGTTGGACACGGAGATGAACGCGTCGAAGTTGCCCGCGATGACCATGTCCAACGCCTCGTTGATGTCGGCCGCGCGCTTCAGTCTTCTGTGGTACTGTAGCTTTTTCGTGGGCTTCATTTCGTCCACCTGCTCCTGCGGAAGCTCCTCCCAGTCGATGCGCTCGTTCTCGGGCTCGGCGAACTGGAGCCAGCTCAAGGTCTTGATCATCTTGCTCTGGAACTCGTCGGAGTAGTCCGAGTGGCGCAAGGCCGCCAAGTTGGCGTGCTCGTTCTCGTGCACTAGGAGAATGACGCCCTGGCCCTGCATTCTCTCCAACATGGCGTACACGAACACGCCCGCCGTGTCGTCGGCCACCAAGTACGTTCCGCCGGGGCGCACGTTGGCGTGGTTGAGCAACATGCCCATGGTCTCCTCGCTCATGTCCAACACCTTCTGCAAGTCCTTTTCGATGTAGTACTGCAAGAGCTGCGACAGGCCGAGGTAGTCGACCTGGAAGCGGCGCAAGAACTTCTGCTGCTTCCTGCGCAAGTACTTCTGCTGCGAAAACAACGTCTTCTTGTCGAACGCGGCGTGGCCGGCGATGATCTGCTCGATGATCTTCTGGCCAATGTCCAGCGACGCGCCGGCCAGCTTGAGGTCGTCAATCTGCTTGCTGTCCAACTTCTGGATCTTGGAGCCGATGTTGATGATGTCCTGGTTGGACTCGGCGCTCACCTCGAAGAACTTGGTCACCTGGTCCTTGGTGAGCACCTCGTCCATCTCGTTCTCCAACATCTCCTCCACGCTGGTCAACGACTTGACCGGCACGGCGGCCTGGTCCTCGATGATCTCGAACGTGGTGCCGAACGGGTGGCCGAATATGCTGCTGACCTTGAAGGCGCCGAATTTGCCCAAGCTGATGACGCCGTCGTCCTTGAGAAAGGCGACTTTCAAGCCCTCCGAGGGGAGCTTGATGAGCACGTGCTGGTTGGCCACGATGTGGGTTCTGTTTTTTTGCAAGTCCATGCTGCGGGTGTGGTGCGGGCGTGGTGCGGGTGGTGTGGGCGGCGGGGCTTTTTGGGATGCCGTTTGGGGTCTCCGAGCGGGGATTTGTATGTAGTGTGGTGTGGTGGGCTGGCCGGAGGTGCGCCTGGATTTTTCTCACGATGCGAATTTTCAACCTCATCGCAATTTTTGCACCAGCTATACACCATGGGTAGAAGAGCCAAGAACAAACAGGGGGCCCCAGCGGCCTTGCCCGAGGCCTTGGGCGGCGACAAGAAGCCGGCGTACAAGAAGGAGGGCAGAAAAAGAGCCGGCGACAGAGACGCGAAGGGCAGAAAGCCTGCCAAGAAGGCCAAGAAGCAGGCCGACGAGGAGGAGGTCCCCGCGGACCTCCCCGAAGTGGACTTGGACGAGCTCGCGTCGGCCAAGAAGTCGCTTTTCGACGACGGGTCCGAGCCGGAGAACGACGAGTTTGACGTGGACGCCGAGGACTTTGAGGACCTGGACGAGGAGGCCCGCGTGCGCCCCATGTTCTCCGACGACGACGACGACGAGGCCGAGTTGGAGAACTTGAACGTGGAGAACATGGAGGCGTTCTCCAAGCAGCTCGACGACGAGGACGAGTTGGAGGCGGCGGAGGCCGAGTTGGAGATGGTGCAGGGTGCGGTGCAGCCGCGGGCCAAGGTGTTGCCCTCGGCCGAGGAGGAGGAGGAGATGTCCAAGCACCCGACGGACGTGACCTCTGTGAGAACGCGCATGCTCGAGATCACCAAGGTGTTGGAGAACTTCAAGGAGTTGGCGGCCGAGGGCACGTCGCGCGCCGACTACACGGCGAGACTCATCAAGGACATTTGCGAGTACTTTGGCTACTCCGAGTTCTTGGCGGAGAAGCTCTTCGACTTGTTCTCGCCGTCGGAGGCGATGGAGTTCTTCGAGGCCAACGAGGTGGCGCGGCCCGTGACGGTGCGCACCAACACGTTGAAGACCAGAAGAAGAGACTTGGCGCAGAAGTTGGTCAACCGCGGCGTCAACTTGCAGCCCATCGGCGCGTGGACCAAGGTCGGCTTGCAGATCTTCGACTCGCAGGTGCCCATCGGCGCCACGCCCGAGTACTTGGCCGGCCACTACATCTTGCAGGCGGCGTCGTCGTTCTTGCCCGTGATGGCGTTGGACCCGCAGGAGAACGAGCGCGTGTTGGACATGGCCGCGGCGCCCGGCGGCAAGACCACGTACATCTCGGCGATGATGAAGAACACCGGCTGCGTGTTTGCCAACGACGCCAACAAGGCCAGAACCAAGTCGTTGATTGCCAACATCCAGCGCTTGGGGTGCAAGAACACCATCGTGTGCAACTACGACGCCCGCGAGTTCCCCAAGGTGATTGGCGGCTTCGACAGAATCTTGTTGGACGCGCCGTGCTCCGGCACCGGTGTCATTGCCAAGGACGAGCTGGTGAAGGTGTCGCGTACCGAGAAGGACTTCATCCAGATCCCCCACTTGCAGAAGCAGTTGTTGTTGAGCGCCATCGACTCGGTGGACGCGCACTCCAAGACCGGCGGCGTCATTGTCTACTCGACGTGCTCCATCGCCGTGGACGAGAACGAGGCCGTGGTGGACTACGCCTTGAGAAAGCGGCCCAACGTCAAGCTTGTCGAGGCCGGCTTGCAGATTGGAAAGGAGGGCTTCACCTCCTACAGAGGCAAGCACTTCCACCCCAGCATCGCCCTCACCAGAAGGTACTACCCGCACACGTACAACGTGGACGGCTTCTACGTGGCCAAGTTCAAGAAGGTGGCGCCCTCGCCGCACGACGTGACCAAGTCCGGCGCCAAGGAAAAGGAGTCGTTGGCGCGTGCCGAGGCCGTCGAGGACGGCATCATCCACGGCGACTTTGCCGAGTTTGAGGACGACGAGGACAAGGACTTGATCAACAAGTCCATCAAGAGGAACATGAAGAGAAAGGGTCTCAATCCCAACGCGAAGAAGAGTGTATCATAGTATTGCATCAAGTCAGTGTTTTATCTGTAAGCTAGAGGTCTCGGAGGCTCACGTTGCCGAGCCGGTGCTCTTTGATGTACTCCGCGCCGTACTCCTCGTACTCCTGCCGCGTCACGTAGCTCTGGCTGGCCTCGTGCGTGAAGGACCACTTCTGCATGCCTCTCCACGCGTCCAAGAGCGGGTCCTTGGCCACCACCACCCGGAGCGGCGCGCCCGTGGGCAAGAAACTGGTCATCTCCGCGCGCAACCGCTCAGCAAAGTTGGGGAGGAGCACGCCGCCGCCCGTCAAAAACACATTTTCGATGAGCGCCCGCAGCTCGCCGCCGGCGCCAAAGTTCCCGTCAAAGTTGCGCATCAACAAGTTCTGCGCCACCTCGGGGATCCCGGCCAGGTCGAGCCCTCCAATGTGCGGTTGGAAGTACACCTCGGGCACTCGGATCCGCTCAATGTTGAGGTGGAACTGGTGGTTGCGCCGGATGATCTCCGGGTTGCTCATCAACTCGTCCGGGTCGTGGCCCTCGGCCTGCATTGCCAACGTGAGGTTGGGCCGCGGCCCGTGGATGAACTTGTGCAACACCGAGTTTCTCCAGTCAAACTTCTGCGACGACGCAAAAGTGTCCTCAGTGTGGAAGTTCGGGTCGTGCTCAAGCAACTCCTCCTCGATGCGCAAGATCTCGGCGCTGGTGTACTCTTGCTCCTCCTCCAAACTGGCGTTGCTGATGTCGCGGTACGCGTTCCAGTCGGTGTCGTTCGACCCAAACGTGTCGTTGGGGTCGTTGTCGATGGTGGCCGAGGGCCCGGTCCGCTTGCGCTTCTTGCCGGCCGCGCCGTTGGCCTGGTCGTTGGCCAAGTTGGCGATAGTCTTCATTCTCTGCTGCGCCGCCATCGACTTTCGGTCCTTCATGGCCTCCATGATCTTGGCGCGGGACTGGTACTCCGCCGTGTGCTGTGCCAACTCCTCTCTCTTGGCACGGCACCAGTCACTCAAGTCACGCTTTCTCCACTCCTTTTGCTCGTCGAAGTACTGCTGCTTCCCCTCCGCCTCGCGCTGCTTCTCCTCCTTCATGCGCATGCGGGCGTCGTAGTTGCTCTTGAGGAGCTTTTGTTTTCTCTTTTCCTTGATCTCCTCGTCGTTCAAGTCGGCGTCGGCGATCTCAATCAACGGCCATGCGGAGGCTGGGTCGATTTCCTCTTCGGGCTCGTCGTCGTCTTGCACAGTCGCCCGCTTAATAGATCGCTGCAAGTTCTCAATGTACTTGTGCATGTCCGCGATTCCCTCAAACTCTTCGGCGATGACCCGGCGCTCGGCCTCAGCTTTGCTGAGCCCCACAATCAGGTCTCTCAACTGCGTGTAGTAGGCGTACTCCTTCTGGTTCTGCTCGAGCTTCTCCTGGCGCTTCTTCTGCGCCTGCTCCTGCAATCTCTTTCCTTGCTCCTTCCTGCGCTCGGCCTGGCGCGCGAGCTCCTCCTCGGACTTCTTCGACCGCTCAGACGCAATCTCCACCGGCACCTGCACCACCACGTCCTTGTGTTCGAGCTGGTCCATGTCCAAGTACGTGGCGAGCTCTGTGGCGTAGTCCGTCGAAACATACGCGTGGTCCTGCAAGAGGCACTTTGTGTGGCTCGTGGTGAGTCTGGTGGGGAAGTACGGGTACTTGAGAGCTAGCGCCTTCTGGAGGTACTCCAGCCCCACGTTGCCACCCCAGTCGATTCGCTTGCAGTTGGTAAGCACGCCCCTCCCCTGGAGCACGGGGATGATGTGCGTCAGGTTGTTGCCCACGCCAATCACCAAGCCGGCCTTGTTGGAGCTGTTGTAGTGGTACGAGAACAACGCGTCAATGCCAAAGGCGACTTTGGGCGCGCGGTACGCCTCGAACATCATCTCGTACATGCCCTTGCGGTGGCCAAAGTGCGCCGCGGTGGGCTCGGTCATGATCACCGGGTTGTTGAGCGAGCCGTTGTCCGAGGTCACGCTGAGGTGCTCGAGCGAGTAGTCGAGTATGCTCTCCACCGAGTCCCAGTTCGTGATGAGCAGGCTGTCGAACGACGACTTGGCGCCCGTGCGGAGCGTCGGGTAGTGCATCGCCTCCCGGTAGATGTCGTTGCCGACCAATGTGAGCGTGCTGTTGGTCTTCCTGTCCCGGTGCTTGGCGACCATGTTGGGGAACACGTTGCACGGATCGTGGGAGTTGGCCATGCCGATTCTCACCGAGTCCGACCCGAAATCAATTGCTATGGGCACATCGGGCTGGTACTTGTCGTAGAAGGGTTCTGGGGTGCTGGGGGCCTGCACCTCTCTGATGTAGGTGACCTTTTGCGGCGGAAGCTCCGAGTCGAGGTCCGGCATATGTGTGTGTGTGTTGTTTGCGGCGGGGAAAGGAAAAAGAGCGAAGGCTATGGGCGGTTGCAGCGGGTGTGGTGTTGAGTACGGAATTTTTCTCAGTGCACTGGGTGGCCCACTGTAATTTGAGTACCCAGAGTCCGCCTTAAAGGAGCGCAAGAATTGTAGCAAAAAAATTAGTGAAGAAGGGAAGGTGCTACTGGAGGTGTTTCCGGAAAACTAGCGGCACAGCTTTCGTCAATTTCACCAGGGAAGTCACCATCACTGGCACCATACCCAGCTGTCACCACGCGTGAATAAGCCGAGCCCAACTACAACACCGCCTCCATTTTTTTCGTTCAAAGCTCAATCCCGCCAGTTAAAGAGCCCCCAGACAGAACCAGGGATTGCAAAACAAAAATTTCGCTTCGTGTACGTCTCTGTTTAGCCCGAGTGCCAGGGCCAGTCACGTGCGCCCCACTACTCGTTCGTGTCCCCTCGAATCGCTAATCGTACAACAACACCATGCCCAGCCCCAGCCCCGAAGAGAGTCAATTGAACATCCAGGGCTACAACATCTTGACCATCATCAAGAGATTGGAGTCCGCCACCTCCCGCTTGGAGGACATCACCATTTTCCAGGAGGAAGCCAACAGAGCACTTGCAAATGACACCACCAGCGGCTCCGCCGGCGACGCGGCCAGCCCGGCCAACAAGGTCGCAGCCGTGGTGTCGGCGACAGACGTCGCCGAGTTGGCCGTCGAAACCCCCAAGTCCGTGCGCGAATTCGAGCTGCTCATCAAGGAACATGTGGAACCGTTTGTCGGGGTGTCCTCGGCAATCGACCTGGTGGTGGGCCAGGCCGCCGCCATCTTGAAGGAGGCGTTCGAGGCCCAGGCGGAGTTCTTGAAGTCCGTGGCCCAAGCGAAAAAGCCGCAGGCTTCGGACGCGGCCTTTGCTGACGCCTTGAGCCCCACCAACACCAAGATCATGGAGATCGCCAGCCTCAAGGACGCCAACCGCCGCTCGGAGTTCTTCAACCACTTGAACACCGTGAGTGAGGGCTCCCCCGTCCTCGGCTGGGTTGTCACAGACACGCCCGTCTCCTACATCCCCGAGTTCAAGGACAGCGCTCAGTTCTGGTCGAACCGCGTGTTAAAGGAGTACAAGGAAAAGGACCCCAAGCACGGCGAGTGGGTGGCCAAGTTCATGGCCATCTTCGACGCCTTGCGTGCCTACGCCAAGGAGCACCACACCACGGGCCCATCCTGGAATGCGCAAGGGAAACCCTTGGCTGACGTCTTGGCCGGCTCCTCTCCAAAGGCCGCCAGCGAAGGCGCCCCGGCTGCAGGAGGCCCACCACCACCTCCTCCACCACCACCTGCAAACTTGTACGACGAACCAGAGGCTGGACCCGGTGGCCTTACTGCTGTGTTTGCCGACTTGAACAAGGGCGCAGACATCACCGCTGGGCTCAAAAAGGTGAGCAAATCGCAAATGACGCACAAGAACCCCGAGTTGAAGAAGCAAGGCGCCGTGCAAAAGAAGCCTGCGCCGCCAAAGAAGCCCACCAGCTTGTCGTCTGCGCAGAACGTCCCTAAAAAGAAGCCAGCCCGCAAGGAGCTTGTGGATGGTACCAAGTGGGTCATTGAGAACTTCACCGAGGCAGACACCTCGGAGCCGATTGTCATTGAGGTGGAAAAGAACCAATCGGTGTTCATTGGCAAGACCAGCGGGATCACTGTGCAAATTAAAGGAAAAGGTAACGCTGTGTCGATCTCGGAGGCGTCCAAGACCGGTGTTGTCGTGGACTCTTTGATCTCGGGTATTGACGTGATCAAGTCGTTTAAGTTCGGTATTCAGGTCACAGGCGTGGTGCCGCTCATCAGCACCGACAAGTGTGAGGAGGGTTCGATCTACTTGTCACAAGAAAGCATAGATGCCAACTCGCAAATCATCAGTTCGAACACGTCGGCCTTGAACATCAACGTGCTTGAGGGCGAGGACTACGTCGAGTTGGCTGTGCCAGAACAGCTCAGCCACACCATCAAAAACGGCAAGTTGGTCTCTGAGGTGGTGGAGCACGCCGGTTGAAAGCCGCCAATGACGACATATATGCTTAAAAAAAGAGGCAGAAGCCAGTTGAGAGCTAAAAAAAGGGAAAAAGAAAATAACCGGTAGAAGAGCAAAGAAAAAGTTGTAATTTTCAGGCTGGGGTCAGGTTCGAGCAACTACCCCAGTGTGTGAGGTGGAACGCGCTTATCTGAAGGCGAGGACCATCCTCATCTAATCACGTGTGCGCGAAATCGATAGAATGTTCCACAAAAAAACGATCAAGCCGAAAATCTCTTCAAATTCAGACCCAGCCGCGTTTCTTGGAGCTTAATCTAACTCACACCGACTTCATCCGGTTTCTTATAGACAAACATGGTCAAGGACACAAAATACTACGATCTTTTGGGCGTTGCCCCATCGTGCAATGAAAACGAGTTGAAAAAGGCGTACAGAAAAGCCGCCTTGAAGTACCACCCAGACAAAAACCCATCGCCTGAGGCTGCCGAGAAGTTCAAGGAGTTGTCGCAGGCATACGAGGTTCTCTCCGACGACCAAAAGAGAGAGATCTACGACTCTTACGGTGAGGAGGGCTTGTCTGGCGGCGGACCAGGAGGCATGGGTGGCATGGGCGCCGACGACATTTTCTCGCAGTTTTTCGGCGGTGGCATGGGCGGTTTCGGCGGCATGGGCGGCGGCGCCTCCAGAGGCCCCCAGAGAGGCAAAGACATCAAGCACACCATCTCGTGCACCTTGGAGGAGTTGTACAAGGGCAGAACCGCCAAACTAGCATTGAACAAGACCGTCTTGTGTAAGCTGTGCGAGGGTCGCGGCGGCAAGGAGGGCAAGATCAAGCAGTGTTCGTCCTGTCACGGCAGCGGTATGAAGTTTGTCACCAGACAAATGGGCCCCATGATCCAGAGATTCCAGACTGTTTGTGACACCTGTTCCGGTACCGGTGACATTTGCGACGCCAAGGACAGATGCAACCAGTGCAAGGGCAAGAAGACCGAGCAGGAGCGCAAGATCTTGCAGGTGCACATTGACCCCGGCATGAAGGACGGCCAGAGAATCGTGTTCTCTGGTGAAGGTGACCAGGAGCCAGGCATCACTCCCGGCGACGTTGTTTTCGTTGTGGATGAGAAGCCCAGCGACATGTTCCAGAGAAAGGGCAACGACTTGTTTTACGAGTGCGAGATCGACTTGTTGACGGCGTTGGCCGGCGGCGACGTCTCGTTCAAGCACATTTCTGGCGACTACATCAAGTTCAGCGTGATGCCCGGCGAGGTCATCTCCCCAGGCGCCATGCGCGTCATCGAGAAGCAGGGTATGCCCGTCTACAGAAACAGCGACAAGGGCAACTTGTTCATCAAGTTCTCTGTGAAGTTCCCTGAGTCGCAGTTCGCGTCCGAGGAGAAGTTGAAGCAGTTGGAGAGCATCTTGCCCCCAAGAACCAAGTACACCATTCCCAAGAACGCCGAGGTGGACGAGTGCGACTTGACCATCTTGGACCCAAGAAAGCACCAGTCCGGCGGAAGACGCGACGCGTACGACTCTGACGAAGAGGAGGGTGGCCATGGTCCAGGTGTCCAGTGTGCCTCGCAGTAAGCACCCTTAGCAAAGCCAGCAGCAAGAAGTGCACTGCTGTTACTTGATGTATCGGTGAAATGAGTCTGATCGCTTAGTGCTAATAGTTATACATATAATTGTGGGTCCTAATCCGAGTGTATTTGTGTGGTTTACCTGACTTTCTGGATAGCCATGAAGTAGTTGCCCACGCCTGCGTTGCTTGTGAACTTCCACCCGTACGCAGGCAAGTAGATGCAACCCCGGGAGTCTTCCACCTTGAAGTCCAGGCTGTATTCGCTCGTCTGTAGCCATTCGCGGATCTCGCCCTCGTTGATGTACTTTTCGAGTGTATGCGTTCCCACTGGAACAATGCGTAGTAAATGCTCGCCCATGAAAATGGTGGTGAACCAGCTCACGGGGTCTCGGTTGATGGTGGACAAGAACACCCAGCCCCCCGTCTCCAATCTGTCGAAAATCTCAGAGAGCATCTGCGATGGGTACTGAACATGCTCGAGAACCTCGAACACGGTGATGATGTCGTACTTCTCGTCTTTGGGGAGGTCCTCCACCGCAGTCAACTCGTACTCGAGCGTGTCTTCCAAGAGAGGGTCCTTTTCCTTGTGGATCCTGGCCGCCTCCAACACATCTGGCGACATGTCGATACCCTTCACGGAGTGGATGAAACTCAATCTGGCCAACGACTCCGAAAGAATGCCTCCGCCGCAGCCCACGTCCAAGGCCTTGATTTCCTTGGACGAGAGAATCTCGTTCCGCCTGTCGTCTTGCTCTTGCACAATCTGCTGTCTCACGCCCTCGGGGAGAAGATCTAAGTTGTACGGAGGAATGTACACCTCATCTTCGGGCGACTCTATGTCCTCGTTCAATTTGACCCGGCTCTTCAAGATTTCGTTGATGTAGTCCATGCGAAGGAGGTTCATTTTGTGGAGAATCCTCTGGGGTCCGTTGACATCCCACCAGCTGGACGCCAAAGCGTTGAAATGGGCAGTCTCATCCTGAGACGCACCTGTAAGCTTGCCCGCATCGAGCCTTCTCGGTATCGAGCTGAAGCCTCTTGCAATGGTCCGTGGCAAGGGCGCCAACCGAAAAGATTTGAGCATGTAGTTGATGAAAATTGTGCGCACCGGTTGCGAACCAGATGTGGGGCAAATCAGCATATGTGAGCCACGCTCCAATATTTCGAGATAGAGTGGTCCGCTTAAATGGCATCAATCTATGTTGTTTCAGGGAGGCTGTGGAAAGAATGCTTTTGATTTATCCTAGATTTTCGAATTTTAAGGCTCAGAAAATGATGCCTCAGTTATGTCAGTTGTCTGCAAAATACCTGTATTCTATGAACATGTCTAGACTTTTCCAATGATATATCAAATTTAACCCAATTGTGCCTTGTTACTTACAAAGCTCAACCTCCACATCACTTTCTCAAAAGTCATCGAAAGTAAAGACGCTAATTCAACCAAAGACTCGCTTATTCGGAAGACCTCGGATTACAGGCTTTTAGTATCGCACTGACTCAAGGCAAGAGCCCCAGGAAGAGCCCCAGCAAGAGCCCCATGAAAATATTAAGAACACTCCAGCACTGCAATTGAGCTGTAGAGAACCATATTCAGGGACATCTATCCTTTAATCTTAGAAATAAAAGTCCAGATATCGGCCAGTCTTGCATCTCGAATGCAACAAGACTCGCGCCTCACAGTCCTTCATGTACTGTCTCACTCGCGAAACTCAACGCTAGCTTAACAGTCTTGTACCCATGGCAGACAGCGACAGTTTGGTGGCGACCAGAGCCCGAAGGGCAAATGCCGGCTCCCGATTGAAGCATCTCATTGAGATCGAGGAACAGGCAAGCGGCGTCCGCAAAGCAGTCTATACTGACGAAGATGAGAATGTTCAGTTGTTATTCCAAGAAGACGAAAACGACGAGGAGTTTGAGGAGTCTGAGCAAGAAAGCAGCGGCGAGGAGGAGGACGGCGAAGATGAGGAGCAAACCGACGCCGCAGAAGCATCCGTGAAGAGCCGAACGGATTCGCCCTCGGACGCTGAGAAGGTGGACTCGGACGACGTTCTCTCCGACTCCGATATCTCTCTCTCCGAAGACGACGACAGCGAAGGAGAGAGAGAGCTACAGAAGCAGGAGCACAACAAAAAGCGGAAAAAGAAGAGCGGCCCAGTCATTCCTGCCATCAAAAAACCCAGACCTGCGGTACCAAAAGCAAAGCCGAAGCCCAAAACCAATCACGCCGAGGATTTACTCGACACTGATAGAAGAGCCTCCTCGAGAAAGTCTGCATTGAAAAACAAACAGATCCTCATCCAAAAACTCAAAGAAGACGAAAGCAGGAGGGCCCTACTAACACCCGTCGTCCGAGTAAAGGAAAGGCGACTCACCCAAGAGGAGCGCCTTGCACAGGCAGTCGAGACTGAAAAGCAAAATGTCGCGTCGTTGCACAGCTTCCTCGAGCAAGAAATCGTCAAGAAAGAGAGACAGAAGCTACTATTTCAACAGCGAAGAGTGAAGTTGCGAAATGTCATTCGTCTCGTATCGAGAGAGGACTTTGTTGCCCCAATTGACGAGATTGAGGACGCAAGAAAGGTGCTTGACTTTGCAAGAAAAAGAAAAGGCAAAAGAAGAAGATACCAACAAGATGGACCAGAGGAACCGCGTCCTGGTGACATAAACACCGATCTTCCATACTACAAGAAGGAGATGGAGGAGAAGAGAATCCGCGAGATGAAAGAAGCGGTGGAAAGACAACGGATCGAAAAGGAACGAGAGGAACGGAGAATCAAACATGAGGCCGAGCAAGAGAAAAGACGGTTAGCTCTCGAGGAAGAACGCGCTGCCAGAAAGCGTGCCAAAGAAAACAGATTCAAGGAGTTTGCAGGCGTTGATATCACCGAACACAACAAAAGACTTGCACAAAATTCATCCTCCAAAAGCCCGGAATCTGTTGAGGCACAGCCTTTGCTAAGCTCTGAACTTGAGCCCGAGACTGTGCCGAAGGACGAAGAAAGCGGCGAGAAAATCCAGGAACCTGAGAGTGAGACTTCTGGTACTCTACAAAACGAAACTCAAGAGGAGCTTGATGCTCAGTCCGAAGCTACTCCTGATACAAAGGCGGAGTCGGCAGAGCCAGAATCCACGAAAGAAGATTCCCAAGAGCCGATTGATGAAGGAGGAAAGGCTCTAGACACAGAGACTCCAGAGCCGATGTCTGTTGATAATCCAGTCAAGGAAGAGATCGTGCAAGAAGAGACTCCTGACTCCGAAGTGGCCCCTGACACCGCAGAAGTCGCAGTCGACGAAGACAACTCAAAGGGAGAGGAAAAGAGAGTTACTTTTGCTGACGACGGTACGGAAAAAGCTGAGTCCGAGGGAGAAGCAGAGGAAGAGATCGAGGAGTATGAATTCGAAGATGAGCCAGAGGCAGAGCCACAATGGAAGCACTGGTACAGGCCAGATCTGAATGGGTGCATATACGAGGGCCCAGTTCAGTATGTTGGCAGAAACAGCTTGGTGCTCTTGGAGTTCGATCAAGGCTTGACCTTTGGATTGTCCGAAGCCAGAATCAAGACTATTCTCTTCGGCGACGAAGCTAACCAGAACCCTTCGAGAAGGTTCAGAGAAGTGGAGACGATCTTGAAGAGCTCGATACGGCTGGAGAACCCCTATGCCGCTCCCAAAGAGCCAAAGGAAGACACGCTTCTCAAGCCCGTCTCTGACATCAACGAAGACGATCAGATGTTCGAAGTGCTCAAAAGGCTTCCAAGGTTGGGAGACAAGGAGATTTTCGAGGAGGAAGAGTTGGACGAGCAGACGGAAGAAACTACCGACATCAAGATCAAGACGGAGGCACCTTCCGGTCTCTACTTGCCAAACGGGAACAAGAAACTCTGCCTCATATCCGGGAAAGAGGTCAGATACTTCGACCCAGCTACCGGGTTGCCCTACGAGAACAAGGATGTGTACCAAGTCATCAAAACCATCGAGCTGGGTCTTGTACCTTGGCTCAACGTTGGAAAAGATCAAAACACTTATGGCGCGGTGGAAATTTATCTCAACAGCAGAGAAGGAAACAGGCATGCGAAAGGTGTTCCAGAAGGTTTCGACGGTTGGTAGAAGTAACATACCTACCTGTAATATATAGAGTGAACATGCTCGAGTACATCAATCTTCGTCTATTTCTTTGAACAAGTAACAGCTCTACTGGGAAGTTGAGTGCTGAACGTCCTTCTCATGCGCCAGAATGAGGTCCAGCTGAAAACGCATGAGTTTGGCTCTGATGACGGGAACAAAGAGTTTCTTCATCTCAGAGGAGTTGTCGGAGGTCACTTCAAAGACGTACTCGTCCTCGTCCTGGTCGTGGAAGAACTCATCCATGGAAATGGTTCCCAGCAACTCCGAGTCGTCCTCCTTCTTCCGCCCATCAATGTTGAACACAAGCTTCATATCGTAAATGCACAAAACCTTGCCCTTTCTTTGGGTGACATGACAGTCACCAGAGATACTGTCGACGCTCTTCACAGTGAAGTGGAACTTGTCGTCCTCGTAAGAAGCGTTGACGACATTGTTGTTCATGTAGTCTTTGCTCCATGGAAGACAGTTTTTCTCAACCCAGTGCCTAAACGTTAGTGACCGTCCCCGACGTCGAAAAACCATTCAAACATACCAATTGTTGGGGTTATGCACAACCATATCGCCTAGTCAAATCTTAGAAGAAGGAGAATCGGAGTTGGAACGAAAGCCAAATCTTTTTTCGTTCTTCTGCAGAATACCGTGGAAATTCTGCGCACAGGTCCTGTCAACTTGGCATGCATTCGCGATCTGTGATTACGCTTATATATATCACTCGGTCCATGTATAGGGACTTTTCGCCCGAAGGGCAGGTCCGTACCTGAAGAGAAGAAATGGAATCGGAATCAACGCACAAGCAAGTAATGCTAGTAGGGTCGAAGCCCAATGAATGCCCATCTTCTCGTACATTTGGAGCCCAAAGAGCGGGAAGATGCCAGACATGAGCGATCTGACAAACGAGTTTGTAGCCATCGCCGACGCCGTATACTTCCGGTACGCTTCCACAATGTAGGCAAACATGCCGTTGAAAATGAGAATAGTCCCGATGCCGTAGACAAACGAGCCCATGATCGGGCCCATCCAGTGGAGATGTGGGTAGGAGGTCCATGCAATGATGAAAAGGCCGATCGGGGCAATGAACACACCCACCATCATCGGAAGGAACCTGTACTCTGGCTTGTGAATGCCCCCGTTCTTCGCGACGAGCGATTCGTGCCACATCGCCATTAGCTTGGGGCTCAATAGCGCGGTCAAGGCTAGACCGGACACCAAACCAAGAAAGCTGAGGCCCTGGTCCTGCAAGTTGAAGCCATACACGGTTTTCATGGTGTAGGGCAATGCAATGAAAAACAAATAAATAGTGGCCAAGATGAAGCCGGCGTATAGGCAAAGTGCCAGTGTCATCAAATCCTGGTATAGCAACATGAATGGCCGCTTGGAGGAGAGCACGATGCTCTGGAAGAGCGACGCATCGGTCACCTCCAAAGGCGCATAGTACCTTTTGTCGCCCGTCTGTTTCCTTAGCCTGGCGGCTTTTCTTTTCAAGAGAACGGGCTCGTAGGTCTCGGGAACCAACAAGAGCACTAGTAGTGTCATGACCGCGGTCCAGATGCACATGATGTAAAAGACCCACCTCCAGTGGAGGTGCTGGCACACAAGCCCCGAGATCACGGGGCCGACGCCGGGGCCCAAGAAGGGGGACACGGAGTAGAGCACAACTGCCTTGTGCAACTCCTTATCCTGGTCCCTCTTGAAGTGGGCCGTGCGCTCTGTTTTGCGGAACAAGTCGGAAAACGTCCCGCTCGCCACCGTCATGAAGGTGGATGCAAAGAAGCCAGCTATGACTCTCGAGAAGAGGATGGCCCCGACGTTGTTGCTGAACGCTGGGATCAACTGGAAGGCAAACACAATGACGAGCCCAGTCATGTAGACGACCTTCCGCCCGTGGAATTCCGAAATGGGGGAGAGAAACATGCCGCCGGTGCCGAGGAACCAGATGTAAAACGAGATGCCCAACGTCGACACCTCGTGGCTCACGCCGAACTCCGAGACAATGCTGCCCGAGACGAGCGACCACACCGAGGCGATGGAGGTGATGAGAACTGAGGTGATGGAGACGATGATGACAATGAACCATTTGTGCAAGTCGCTGAGCTGGAGCTGGTCCTCGGGGTCCTCAAGAGTCTCGAACTTGACCTCGAACGCTCGATCAAACTTCTCCGTAGGGGGCGGTTTGTCAGCCATGGATTAGTGTAGTAGGCGTGGTTTCTGGTGCGGCGGCTGCAAACATGACTTCGGACCCCGGCAAAAGAAATAAAAAAAAAAAACGGCCAGCGTGGGGGGAAACAGACACGAAGCCACTGCAGCACAAAACAGCGATTTATGGAAAACAAACGGCGGCAGGGCCTCCGCCGCGAGGGCCTGGACGGCTCCAGCCGCATCAGGCGCGCGCTCACGTCAGTCCTTTGAAAGCACGAAATCTCTTGGCCCCACATGTCCAGCGGCATTGAATTAGCAGACTTACGAAACAAGCCGTTCCTCGACGTGGAGGAGAGCAGGTCGCAGCGCCCGGTACGCGCGTACGTGTTTTTGGCGGTGGAGGTGTTTGTGTGCGCCCAGACCATCTACAGCTACGAGCGCCTCTCCCAGGAAAACCCGCTCCTAGCGCCCTCGGTATTGGGCTCTGCGACCGCCGCGTTGGCACAGTCGGTGATCCAGTTCTTCAAGCACACGCACTCCACGAGCAGGATCCTCAAGTTCACCGTGTGGGGCTGCATCAACGGGTACTTCACCGCGGTATGGCTCCTGTTCTTGGTGACACGCATCAACAACGTGCTCTACCAGGTGTTGGTGGACCAGGCGCTCGGGGCGCCGGTCTTCCAGCTCGTCTTCACCATTCTCTCCACGATCTGGGAAAACGACGCGCTCCTCAGCGCAAACACCCGAATCTCCTACACCAAGTCATTGCGATACAGCTACTGCTACTGGCCGTTTGTCTCCGCCAGCACCTTCATGTTTGTCCCCCCGCGGTTGATGTTTGTGTCCAACTGCCTCGCCAACTTCATCTGGAACGTGGTTCTAAGCAGACTAGGGTAATGTATATTCGTATCGACTATCTTTTCTTGAATGTAGCTGCCTTCAAGGGGTCGGTCTTGCGTCCCCCCTTCCGTTTGCGGTAGTACTTGTGCACCCTGTTCAGCTTCAAAGGCGCAAGGCCAGAGTTCGTCCCCTGGACGCGGGCTCCGGGCGGAAGCAAGTACTCTGGGACGTGCTTCATGTGCGACTGGATTCTGGCGGGGCGCACCTCGCGGTCGTGCCTCAAGGAGGCCAAGTCCTGCGGGTTTTCCTCAAAGTACCTCTTAAGCTTCTCACTGTTGAGCAACTCGTTCTTCAACTCCAGAACCCGCGCCTCTCTGATGGCGCCCGCCGTGACTGCTCTGAATGCATCCTCCGCTCTGTACCGGAAACCCTCAATCTGCTTCATGTCAAATTGGTATGGGCTGAGCTCGAGGCCGTTCTTCTGCTGCTGCTTCTCGACGCGCTTCAACACCTTCTCGTCCTTCTTGGGGCCCCCGAGGGACGCCACCTTGTGCTTGCCCACCTCCTTGTCGGGAACAATGAACGACAACGCCATACCGGCGTTGCCAGCTCTGGCGGTTCTTCCGACTCTGTGGACATAGGCCCGCGACGTGGCGGGCATGTCGAAGTTGAGCACGCAGGCGACGTTTCTGAAGTCCACGCCGCGCGAGACACCGTACTCGCTGTCCTTCTCGGCCCGCTTCTTGCCCTTCTTGGCCTTTGGCTCGGCCTCCTTGGTGTCCTCGGGCTTCTGTTCGGCGTCGACCGCCTCCCCGCTCTCCTCGTTCTCCTCCTGGGCCTCCGCCGCAGCGTTGGTCTCGTCCGTGGCGATTAAAAGGTTGTACGCGTTCTTGTTGAACGCCTCGACAATGTGGAGCCGGGAGTTGACGGGCAACTCGCTATTGAGAATGCAGCAGCGGACACCGAACTGCTCCAAGAAAAGCTTGAGGCGGTACCCGCGGTCGATGGTGTTGACAAACACCAACGTCTTGCCCTTGACGAGTTGCAACTTGAAAATCACATATGCTAAGAGGAACTTGTCAAACTCGGTGGTGCGTGCGTAGTACTGCACCAACTTGTTTCTGTTCAACTGGTCTTCGTTGAGCTTCAACACGGCGGGTCTCGAGCAGAACCTGGTCTTCAACTCTTCCAAGTCGTCGTTGACCGTGGCCGACATTAGGAACGTCTGCAAGTTTGTCTTGACTGGGAGGAAGCTCTCGAGCTTCTGCAAGTCCTCCATGTATCCGTACGACAAGACCAAGTCCACCTCGTCAATCACCAAGCTTTTCACCTCGGAAAGGTCAATGACGTTCGAGGTCACATTCAGCTCCAAGATCTTGATCAACTTGGAAGGCGTGGACACAATGATGTCGGGCTTCGCCTGCAAGAAACTGTTGAGCACGCTGTCGGCAATGTCGGCGGAGAGGTTCATCGTCTTGACTTTGTGGTTGCAGTACATCAAGAGTCTTTCCATGAACTGGTTGACCTGGCTCGAGAGCTCTTTTGTGGGGACGAGGACAATGCTCTTGACGCACTTCTCGGGCTTCTCGAAGGAGAGAATGTTCTGCAAGATCGGGATACAGTATGCGGCGGTCTTGCCAGAGCCGGTGCTGGACTTGGCGATGATGTCTCTTTTCTCATCCAATGCGAGGGGCAAGGCACTGGCCTGGATCAACGTGGGGTACTTGAAGCCCAAGTGGTCGATGGATTGTAGGATTCGGGCATCGAGCCCGAAGGAGTCCCACAGGGCGGCGTCGTCGAGGTACACGGCAGCTGCAGATTTGTTCATGCCAGGATGTGAGTTGATCTTCATCAAATTGTGCGATGGAAAAAGCGAGATGCCCTGGGCCGCGTATGCAGGACACACACCGCCAGCAGGGTCAGACTCGGTGATCGGCCCTCAATGTCTCTCTAGATTGGGGCCTTTGGAGCAGACTAAAATTGTGTTGCAAATGGCCATCACAAAAGTGCATGGCGACACTAACTGGATATACATTTGTGAGTGTTTTTTTTCGTTAACTGGGCGTGTGGCGTAGTTGGTAGCGCGTCTCCCTTGCAAGGAGAAGGTCATCGGTTCGATTCCGGTCTCGTCCATTTACTTTTTGCAATTTGTCCTCTTTTTCTGGAAGACAAGAATCATCGGCTGACTCTCGGGTTGTTGACAAAGAACATTTTTGTAGATGACTATATTATTTGTCTATGCTATCGCCACCTTGCTGGGTGGGCTTCAAATTAATCGAGGACACTTCTGTGGAAGTGTTCTCATGCGAATGCTCGGCTATGGACGCTGGAGCCATGCCAGACCCGGCAATGCTCGGCCGGTGTCTTTGCGTGACAGGTTGCGGGCCCGCGCCGTCGTCGGACGGCTGTCTGGCCGGTCTGAACAATTGCCTTGCTGACAAATCAGACGGTGCCCGTGTCAATTCTGGTGGTACCTGAGCCTCAAGGTCCTTTCTCCCCTGGTTTCTGCTGAAGGATCTCACAAGCAGCTCGCCCATAAACGTGGCCGATCTTCTTCGGCTCATGCTGCTCTGGCCAGATAACAGTTCGTCGTCTCTTTTGCCGTCAAAACCAGAAGCAACCGACCGCTCCCGCTCGCCAGCACGGCCCATGCCATAAACAGGAAACACGTTCGATGGAGACCGATACAAGTGTCTTCTCCGGCTGGCAATGCTTCTGGCGCCAGTCGAGGCTGTCTCCAACTCGGGCCGGTATGGGTAGACCTTTTCTCCTTTGGGACCATCCAGGCCCTCCTCTGCTTCTTCTTCTTCTTCCTCCTCGTGCTCGGTGACACGTACGACTCTCGAGTCTTGGTTGAGTTCTGGCTGCTGGTCTCTCATCTCGAACCGCGGTAAGTTCAACTTCCGGCGGTCTCTTTCCACAACAACAATGTGGAGATAAAAGGGAATGACCAACGAAAAGAAGGCGCCTCCAATGATGTTGCCCAATGCTCCAGGGAGAAATAGCCGCCATGCCACAGTACGCACTGTCGTGGGAGCGCCATTAATCAAGCCGATGATGATCAAAAACATATCGGCCACCGAGTGCGTGTATCCCAAGCTGACAAATGTGAAGATGGGAAGAACCATCATCAATAATTTCACGTGGATGGGTTTCGCCATAAGCTGCAAGTAGATGGCGAGGCAAACAAAGAAGTTGCCGCACACCGCTTTCAAAAGCGTCTGCACAAAGTTGAACTCGAGCTTTTGCTCGAGCACATGCACGGAGCCGGCGATCCAGAGGTCCAGTTTCGTGGCGCCCGAGAAATCGCAGATGATGTAGCACACAAAAATGGTGCCAGCGAGGTTGATCCACCAGCTGACGATCCACGAGATGAGCAAGTCGAAGATGGACACTGCACCCCTGGCGACACCCACGGAGAAAAACAAGACGTTGGAGTTGAACAAGTCCACACCCATCAACACCACATAGAACAAGCCGATCGGGTAAAGGACGCCCTGGATCAAGTGGATGATGCCGGGGTTCTTCGAGTAGATGTCCGGGCACTCGGCCTGGACCATCACGTGGAGCATGCCGCCGGCGGTGAACAATACACCGCCAATGAACGAGTTGATGATCAAAGTATCGAGGGAAAGCCGGGCTTTCTTCATGGACGTGGCGACCACGGCAAGCGCCGTCTCGTACGTTGTGAGGTACAACGAGTCCTCGGCCATACAGAAGGGAGAAGAAGTCGGTGGTTGATGTTAGCCGGGAGGTGTGCAGGAAGCAGCAGCCTTGCCGCGGAAACCTAGTGCGGGAATAAGATGGACTTTGAAAAGTCGAATCCGGCATCTGGGTCCGCATCGGGCAAAGAGTTCCTGGCTGCAACTGCGCTCGGCCCACACTCTTCTCGGACTTCTGGGCCGGACTCTTTTGCCATGCCGGGTGCTGGTGTTGTGTCGTCGGAATCTTTAGCCGCCTCTTTTTTCGCCCGTGATTTCCGGGCTGCACGCACTAGGACGCGGAACTCGGCGCGGTAGCGTTCCTTCCACGCGGTGGCTGAGAAGTTCTTATCGGTGAGCGACTTGTGGCTGTCGCCGAAAACGGCGTTGGAGCTCACGGGGGCGGAGAACGCCAGGTGCGAGGTTTCCCACTGCTTGAGTTTCTGCCGCAACTCCAAGTCTGTTTGCGGGTGGTTCGAGTCGAGGTTGGAGTTCTGGAGTAGGTAGAACTGGTTGTAGCGCAACTCCATCTGGGGCCGGGTGCCCAGCGTGGCGAGCTTCAACGCCGCGAGCTTCTCCTTGAGTTTTGCCGTGGACACGGACGAGAAGTCGATTTTCGGGATGCGTTTGGCCTCGTGGTGGTGCTTGTGCGCCTGGCCAAAGTAGAACAGCTCGTGGTCCACCTCGGCCTTCTTGGGCCGTTTCTCCCGGAAAAACAGCGAGATTTCCGCACGCTTCCGCTTCGGCGTGGCCGCCTTGAGTTTCGTGTCTGCCTGTCCCCGAAGACAGAGATCCAAGTGGTGTCGTTGGAGGTGGTCCACGCTCATGTTCTCACTACACACTGGGCACGTAGCACGGCCTTCTCTCGGCTCTTCCAGCGAAACCTCGATGATTTCCACGTCGCTCAGGGACTCCCGCTTGGACGCTGGATGCCGCGCCGCGCTGCTTCGTGGCGGATCACTCGGTGGCGCATCCTTTCCTGGGGACGCTTCTTGCGATAACTCGGATATGAGGTCGTCCCGGGCGGACTGGAAGCAGGCCACCAACTCCTCGAGGACAATGACGCGTTTGAGGTTGCTTTCGAACAACTCCACCTTGCAAAGCGGGCAGTTGCTCTCGTTCATCAAGTGCTGGCGGATGCACTGCGAGCAGAACGTGTGGTTGCACGCCGTGATGACCGGCGCCTTGAGGAAGTCTTTGCAAATGGAGCAGCGCATGAGCGAGTCAAGCTGCAGTAGCCGCGGCACACGCGTGCGGTTCCAGTCGGCGGGCTCGAACTCAGACATGGGTGGTGGAAGGTGCGAGATATTGGTGCGAAGGCAAATAAGTATGTGAGAGGTGTATGGTGATGTGACACATTTTGTAATTTAGTGAATTTTTAGCGGTTTTCGTATGACTCGGCGAAAACGAACAGGCTTTAATTCACGCCTCTGCACTGATCGTTTACAGAAATCATGGTGGTGATAGTTTCTCGCTTGTGAACCTTAAAGTGCTGATTTCATTTAGGTGAGTCCAGTGACGAGTTGGCTCGAAAGAATTAGCAGTTGATGATATTGATGACGTGCTTCGTGGTGCAGTCAGACTAGGTACTACCGATTTTACTTCTTGATTTTCATTATGTTCTATTTTTCCATGTTCGATGGTTGGAAACTGGAAGGCCCCAGCACTATAACTCATCGTGCGCGACAGGAACCTCTTCCAGAGTTTCCTCGGGAGTATTGACAGGGGGCACAGAGACATCCGCAGGTGGGTTTGCGGCCTCCATCTCTGTGCTTTCGATCGATGCGCTTTCTTGCAAGGTGTCGGTCTCGACTATGGCGCTCTCGGTTGTAGGCGCTTCGGATGGGGTAGTCTCCGTGGACTGAACGCCCTCCACAACTTGTGTTTCCTCCTTGTTCACGTCTTCGACAACTTCCACGATTTCGGGCATGTCTTCGGCGGGAACAATTCTTGGCATCTCAATGTGAGCAGCCTCTTCTGGGTATGCGACACTAATCTCGGTGACAGTGGATTCGATGTTCGCAGAAGTCTCGCTCTGGGCATCTTCAACGCTGGAGGGTTGACTAGTTGAGGATACAACGTCAACAGATTCGGAAGCTAATGAGGCTTCGGCCTCAATGGAAATGGCATGAGAAGAAGCAGTGTCTGAAGAACCGACTTCTTCCGAAATTGTGTCAGGAGATGCAGAAGACTCAGATGCAGAAGATTCGGATGCAGAAGACTCGGATGCAGAAGACTCGGATGCAGAAGACTCGGATGCAGAAGACTCAGACGCAGAAGACTCAGACTCAGGAGTTTCGCTCGTTGGAGTGGACTCAGAATTGACATGGGTCCCGGAAACCTCAGTCACAGATTCAATCTTTTCCTTCACGATTTTGGAAACGCTCAGTGCAACGGCAATGACGGGCTCTGCGATATCCTCTTTAAACTTATTAGCGACTTTTTCAGTGGCCTCTGAAGCCTTTTCGACCGCGGCTTCGGCGACCTTATCTGTGGCTTTGGCAATCGTAGAGGCGGTAACCGCAATCTCTTCTGGGACAGCCGACAATACAGACTCAATCGACGAAGCATCCTCCGAGGAATCTTGCACAGAATCAGAATCAGGCTGTGCTTCTTTAGAATCCGCGGGTTCGGCCACGGTAGATTGAGTGCTCGTAGCTTCAGTCACAACCGAAACGTAGTCGATAGCATCTTCAATGACAGACAGAATATCGAGTTCAGCAGCGGCAGAAGTGACGTCATCAACGTTTTTTGTGACCTCGTGAACAATGTCGTGGAAGGTGCTTGATGCGGCGAGAGCATCTTCCTTGAGCTTTTCCACAGAATCATGTGCCTGCTCTGCCTTCTTCTCCAACTTCAGTTTGACAAGTTCCATGCCGATCGCACCCTTCTCCATCGCCAATTCGTAGCCGATCTTTCCGTACTTTTGTGCCACATTAAAGTACTCGGCACCGTACCTTTGCGAAAGGGCGAGCCCCATCTTTCCGTAGTGATGCGAGACACTGAGTGCTTCAGTGCCGTAGGATTTGGAGAACTCCACAAGCTGTTCAAGGTCACCTCTTTCGTTGGCTTGGTGTAAGAACACGGAGAGCACGCCAATCATGACGGCGAAGAACACGAGCTTGAAAAGGGAGGTCAAAAAGCCCATGAATCCACCCGAGCTGCGAGACAAGTCGAGTACGTGCAACGTGTTTCCAGCGCTGCCCGTCGCCAACTTAGCCCCATTAGGCGAAAAACTCAAGCAAGTGATGGCAAATGGATGCAAGTTGTAGTGTGTTTTGATGACCTTGAAGTCAGAGATCCTGATGAGAGAAACGGAAATATCGTTGCCAGCAATTGCAATCAAGCCTTTGGACGTAGAGACGTCGATTCCAACAATGACCTTCAGCTTGCTGGAAACAAACTTCTCCTTAGTGACCTTCTTCTTGTCGAGGTCGAATTCGAGCACGGCAGAGCCCTTTTTGTTTCTGAGACTGGCGGTGATGATGACCTTTGTGGCGCTGAGATAGCGCACTCTGGAGAACCTGTACCTGCTGAAGATTTTGGCCGTTTTTTTGTCGAGGTTGGCAGCCGAAACGATGGTGTTTCCCGAGTTGGTGGAGACGGTTTCAATGAGCGAGTCGGTGACGTAGACGAGAGTCATTCCGCCGTCATGCGGATTAACGTGGAAGTCCTTGATTTCCGTGGGCGTGGCTGGCTTGACCCGTTGCTTGAGCTCCAACGTTTCCGGGTTGAAGACGTGGATTTCAGAGGGAACCTGCGACGTCATCATTGCGCCGACCTCGCCGTTCGGAGCCAAAGAAATGGCCTTGGGATACTGTCCGACCGATTCTTCCAGAACGGTGTCGTCGAACTGAACGGCGTCCGAAAAGCGCAAGTGCTCATCGTCCGTGTACACGTACTTCCTCAAGTTGTTGTTGATGTTCATCGACTTGATCAACTCGGTGGACTGGTTACAGCCAATGAAAATGGAGTACTTGGCGTTCTGCTCGCTGGAGCCCCTCACGAAGTCCACACACTGCGGGTTGTCCTCGTTGATGGGCAACGTGATTTCCCGGAACTTTTGCAAGCGCCTGTTCTTGTCTGCAACATTGAAGCTGCATCTGATGGCGGTGATTTTGTTGGGAATGCCGTGTCTGCCCTCGCCACCGCCGCCGCACGCTATCAACGTGGTGTTGTTGACAAAGCGGAGGCCGAAGATCGGGTAGTCCACGCCTATTGCCGCCGAGTTTTTAGCGCTCATGGGTTGTGCTGATGGAGAATCAAAGTGAACAGCGAAATGGTGAGGTGTACACCCGTGCCCCACAGACGTTGCAGCCCGGCCAGACAAAAGCGGAATTTCGAACCTTTTCCAGCTTTTAGGCGGGCGAGTGAAAAGCAGCATCCCTGCCAATTCTGGCCAGCCACATTTTGCAGTGGTTTGGTGGCAGACTTGTGTTGTGGTGCATTGGTCACCGTCCACGTGACATCTTATCTTTGCACCACCATGTCCGAAGGTGCCCTTTTGACTGTTCTGTCACACGTCTCGCACGGGCACGTGGGAAACCGGGCGATCGTGTTCCCGCTACAATACTACGGCTGGGACGTGGACGCCATCCACACCACAGACTTCCTGAACCACCCCGGGTACGGCAAGTTCCGGGGCCAAAAGAGTACCAGTGCGGCCGTTGCACAGGTCTTCAAGGGGCTCGAGGGCATTCTAGATCTCCGGCGCCACTTCAAAATGATCTTGGTCGGCTACTGCCCCAGCGCCGAGGTTCTCGCCACCGTGTACGACCAGCTCCTCTCCATCATGGAGCCAACAAACACACCGCGGCCTGTCTTGGTGGTGGATCCGGTTCTAGGCGACAACGGCAGACTCTACGTGCCGCAGGATGTCGTCGAGACGCACAAGCGCTACTTGAAGTTGGTGCCCGCCGACCTCACCACCCCGAACCAGTTCGAGTTGGAGCTTTTGAGCGGGGTGCAAATCCACGGCTGGGACTCGGTCAAGAGGGCGTTGCACGAATTCCACGCCTTGTACGGCGTGCCCAACGTGGTGGTGCTGTCTCTCATTGTAGACGGGTGCATGTACAGCGTGGGGTACAACTGCGAGGAGAAGCAGTTTTTCCGCATCGCCATTGAGCAGATTGACTGCCGCTTCAGTGGGTGCGGAGATGTCTTCACTGCGCTTCTCACGCACGCATTCCACAAGAACGGCTACCGGCTCAGCGCCGAGGTCTTGGGCCAGGTTCTCCACAAGTTGCACCGGATCTTGAGAATTTCCCACGAATCGGAGAAAGCCCGTTTGGGGAGAGACCCGGAGGTGGTGCACGAAATCAGGCTAGTTGAGCTGAGGGCGGCCTTTGACGATCCCTGCGGCCCGTTGGCGGTGGTGCAAATGTGGGGGCCCTAGTGCAAAGACAATAGAATCCGCTTCCGTGAATCCGAAAGAAGATGAAGAAATATAGAAACATTACGAACTTATAGGTTTCTTGCCTGTACCATAGCCATCACCAGCTCCGGCCGTTATCGCGATAACACCCGCGATCGCATTTGTTCCTACAAACCACATGGACTCAAAACGCCCGCCTGCCCGAACCCAGGGCAAGGCCCTCAGATCACTCTCCCAGATAGCCGCCGTCGTCGTGGTGCTTGTCATGACTCTATATCTCGGCGGCAGCCGCCTCGTTCCGCTCCGGCCGCCACAGCCTACGCCCCCAGAACATACTCCACAACCCCAATCCCCGCATACGCCGCCGGCGCTACTAAAGCAGCAGTTCCGGATCAAGCACATCTTCCACCACGGCACCGGCAAACACCACCGGGTCCACCGCCGGCTCGACATCACGCCGCAATTCCTCAAGGAGAACGAGAAGTTCTTTCTGGAACCCGCCGCAGAAGTGGCGGCGGCAGACCCCAACAACCTCGAGCACGTGTACGCCATGCACGACTGGCCCAAGGCCCACGGCGGCAAAAACCCCTGGACGCTGCTGTTTTCCGTGAAGGAAAGCTCGAAGCGGGCGAGAACAGTCAGGCTTACAGAACGCCACACCCCGAACTTTCTCGAGTCGTACTTGGACTACGCCATCCTGGTCAAGGGCAACCCGGCGAAATTGAGCAAGATCAACCTCGAGTGGGACCCCGAGAGCGACATCCGCATTCCCGACGTGTCCGACAAAGACACCTTGGTGTCGTTGGCCTCGATGTCTTCCAATGCATACGTCCGCTTGCCCCTCAGCGACAACGAGAAGAAGAAGCTGGACTGGATCGACCTAGGCGACTCCTGGGCGCCGGACGGCGACCACTCGGACGTCAACTTTGGCTGGATGGCCGACGGGCTTCGAGGCCATATTTTCGTCAGCAACGACTCCAAGACGGTCATCATCAGCATCAAGGGCACGTCCGGCGCGTTTCTTCCGGGCGGTGGCTCCGACGAAACGACGAACAACGACAAGATCAACGACAACCTCTTGTTCCTGTGCTGCTGTGCAAGAGTGGGATACATGTGGACCACGGTTTGTGACTGCTACGAAAAGACGTATACCTGCAACCAGGACTGTTTGGAGCGGGAGCTTCTCCGACAGGATCGTTACTACCAGGCCACGTTGGACTTGTACCGCAACGTGACCAAGCTCTACCCTCCGCACAAAACAGACATCTGGATCACCGGCCACTCGCTTGGCGGGGCGTTGTCCTCGTTACTCGGACGCACGTTTGGTCTTCCAGCGGTCGCTTTCGAAGCGCCAGGAGAAATGTTGGCAACGCAGCGTCTCCACTTACCTAAGCCGCCGGGAATCCCGCACTACATGGAACACATTTGGCACATTGGAAACACGGCGGACCCGATTTTCATGGGCGTGTGCAACGGCGCCTCGTCGTCATGCTCCATTGCAGGGTACGCCATGGAAACCGCCTGCCACACCGGACTACAGTGCGTTTACGACGTGGTAACGGACAAGGGATGGCACGTGAATTTGCTTAACCACAGAATTCACACTGTGATTGACGATATCATCCTCGCCTACAACGAGACAGCGCCATGCGTCGAGCAGCCTCCGTGCAAGGACTGTTTCAACTGGCGCTTTACGAGCCATGACGATGACGAGCCTGACGAGCCGAAGTTTCCTAATCCGTTCAAGCCGTTGCCACCGCATACATCAGAAAAGCAGCACAGCTCCAGTGCCTCTACGACAGGTGCTTCTAGGCCATCTTCGGGAATAGCCGAACCTACTGGAAAGCCACAAAAGTGCCTCGAGCGGACATGGTATGGCTGGTGTACGAAATGGGGAGACGATGACAGTTAGTTTCAAGGAGATTTCCTACCATGCACCGTTATTAACAATCTTGCATGCGCAGCTCAACGGTTGCGAACGGGCGTTTTTTTGGAAAGTGTTGTTTGCAAACTGGATGTTTTGGTTGCAGAATGGGGTAATGCTGTTCGCAGCAAAGTGATCATGTACGCCATTGGCGCCCGTGACTCGCACCATGCATAAGAAGATTCGAGTGCATCAGGTCAGCGCACGTCTGTCATTCCAGAGTGGCTGGAATGAATGGCCCGAAGCAGCCATAAGCAACGACATAAAAACAATTTTTTTTTTTGCCGTTCGCTTTTGAACATTTGGTTTGTGTCATTTCCGGCCACTGGACCATGGGGTGTGGGCTAATTTGTGGAGCCGGTTTTGCCGTGACCGCGGAGCAATTAAGCAGCTCAACATTGCTGCGCGAGAAATTTTCTGCCCACCTAGCATTTGCTTTACATCATTGCGTAAAGCAAGGCAGAGCCGCGCACCGGTGCACCACAGCCAAGGTTGCCTTCCCGATTGATGCATGCAACAACAATTAGCACGCAACGGGCAAAGACAACAACAAGGCGCCTGCACATATCTGGGGTAGGAAGAGTTGCGTTAAAGGCAGAATTTACATGTGCTATGGAAACTGGCGACCATCGATCAACGAAATCAGAACAGTTATTTCTCCAGCCTGTAGACTATGAATATTGGGTGGTGCAAATTTTTTATGGGTCGAGAAGGGGAGGGCCTGGCGCCGGGCTTAGCAATTGTGGCACTGGCATGAGACACAAGCAGGAAATTGTGAGCACCGGTGCTTCTGCAGGACATTACCACGGCAATCATTCCAATTTTAGCGAGAAAATATTCGAGTCAGGCTTTAAAAGTGTTGCCTGTCCTCGAGCTAAACAACCCTCCACCACTTTTTTTCTCAATCGCTACCGCCAGCTTTTGCTCCACATTTCCCTAGTGTTAACAATTGACCGAGTGCCTAGCTCCCTATTGTATCACTCGAACCTTGTGTTTTCCTTGTTTACCGCCTAAATATCCCTTTGGAAAACACTGACATTCCTCGAACGCAAACATGAAGCTCATTAGTAACTTTGTCAACTTGGTGCTCACGGTGGGCGCCTTCCTCTTGTTGTTGTTCATTGTGTTGTCCGGCTCCACCAACCACTTCCCTTTCAACCGCTTCTACTGGGTCAAGGGTGAGACCTCGGGCATCACCAACGCTTACGACGAGACCGCATGGACCTACTGGGGTATCTGCCTGGCCGCCGACTTCTCTGAGTGCAAGTACGGCCCCGCCTACCCAATTTCCCCAGTGGACAACTTCGAGACGAGCAGCGGTGTTCCTTCCGACTTTGTTGACAACAGAGACACCTTCTACTACTTGACCAGATTCTCGTTTGCCTTCTTCTTGTTGGCTCTCTGCTTCGACGGTTTCGCCTTGCTCGTGGGATTCTTTGGCTTCTGCTTCAGCGTCATTGACAGAATCATCATTGTGTTGGTCACTGTTGCCCTCTTTTTCAACATGGGCGCCGCTGCTTTGCAGACCGCCGCCAACGTCTTGGCCAGAAACGCCTTCAAGAACGACGGCTTGAGCGCCAGCATTGGTGTCAAGATGATGGCTCTCTGTTGGGCTTCCGTTGCCTGCAACATGTTGGTGTTCTTCATTACTTGCGGTGCCAACATTGCCAACTCTTACAGAAAGCACATTGAGCACGTGAACGAGAGCAAGAACCCCCACGAGAGCTACTACCAGCACAACGACGCTGCTGTGGGTAACAATGAGATTGCCGACGACTCTTCCTTCACCAGAGGCGGTGCGGCTGCCGAGAAGGAGGACAGCAGCAGTGGAGGCATCCGGTTCTTCCGCATCAAGAGAAACCAAAAGGCGTCCGACGAGGAGAGTGCTTAGACGCAACCCTATTTACCTCTAATAATTGTCTATGGTGTAATAGTTAATCCAGTAATACAAAAGTGGTTTAAAGGGCTGTAAAGGACCGGTGATCGAAGTTAACAATGGCGGCGGAGAAACACCGGAAGTCAAGCCACAGTCCACGAATTTGGCGCGAGCGACGTGACCGAGGGATGCGTATATGGGGCGTCTGAGTGGAGGGGAACAATAGGGCGAAGCGGAAAAGATGGATGCGAAGGCGGAGACGCAGAGAAGAACGCTGCGGCCCGAGCGTCTCACCGAGCGGGGACCGAGGAGCAATCCTTGGCAAAACAAAGAGCAGGACCCGGCGCCGGGGCCGCAGAGGCTGCGCAAACAGGCCCCCGTCTAGCGACAATAGGCAGCGGGTTTTGGCGGGAAAACGTGGAGCAATTCGCTCGGGCCTCGCCTGCCGGGCTCCTTCGGACAGTACCTCTGCGCAATACACGATGACCTCATAGAGTGCGGCGAGGAAGGCCGGCGGAAACCAAGAAAACGGCGGTGAAACGGCGAGAAAAAAAAGAGATTCGCTCCGAAACCGGGCCCGCGGCAGCCAATGCGCCGCTCAAAGCGCCGCCTCCGCCCGTGTGGCGGCAGCCGGCCCGCCCGTGGACCGGGCCTGCTCGTGGGGTGCCCCACCGCTCCTGCACACCGCCTATTTCATCAACCGGCCACTGTAATCGGTCGCAACTGCGAGTGCTTCTGTCGCTATAACCCCTGCCCCCGCCACACCTCTGGACCACATCCACGGCATTGAACACCCGCCGCCACCCGCACCACCCCCTTCGTTCCGCCGCGCCTCCCGCCGCCTCCTTTGCCGCCGCAGTGTGCACCCCACACCCCTATACAAGCGTCCAGAAGCCATGGCCGAAAAGCACCACCGCCACCACTTGCGGCATCTTTTTCGGAAGGACTCGCTGGAGCCCGAGTCCGCCGGCCTGTCGCACCTCAACTTGTCCAAGCTCTTCCACAAGGACAAGGCGCCGGACTCGCGTGCCGCCACGCCGGACCCCGAAAAGCCCCGCCTCCACGCCCTCAACACAAAGGACGCTGCCCACAGAGAGCTGCCGGCCAAGAAGTCGCCGCGGGATTCGAGCGACCCCACGCTCGCAGACCACTCCGACGCCGAGAGCCTCAGCTCGCGCGCCTCCACGGGCTCCCCCAACATCACCCTCAAACGGCACGACTCCAACCTCAAGTTCCTGCGGGCCAACTCGGTGCGGCACCCGCCGCGGCGCGCCGAGAGCTTGAACAACTGCGACACGCGGAAGAAGCCCATGCAGCCGTCGTCGGCGCACTGCAAGCGCCTCTCGCACCACGGCGGCCACCACGAGAAGATTGTCTACAACCCGTACGGCATCAACAAGCTGGCGTCCAACCAGGCACAGCACCTGGCGCAGTACTACTTGACCGGCGGCCCCGAGCTGGGCAGCAGGGTCGTTGCGAACCCGGTGGCCAATCCAAACGACTACTTGCCCGAGGACCTCCACGAGGCCCACATCAACTTGTTGGAGGACTTCGAATGGGAGGCCCACGAGAAGAAGGTGGGCGACGGCGGCTCCGGCGACGTTCGCATCGTGTGCCTCTCGTCGAACAAACGGCGGCACTTTGCCCTCAAGAAGTTCATTTTGTTCCACAAGGAGTCCGACGAGGAGTTCTACCAAAGGGCGGCCAAGGAGTACATCATCTCCCGGCGGCTCTCCAAGCTGCGGCACGTCGTCAACACCATTGCCCTCTTGCGCATCCAGTCCAACCTCAGCATGTCTCGTGGCTGGGGAATGATCATGGACTACTGCGCCGGAGGCGATCTTTTCAACATGATTGTCAAGTCCGGCTGGCGCCGCACGTCCTTGGCCGAGCGTTTCTGCATCTTCAAGCAGATCGCCTACGGACTCAAGTTCATGCACGACAAGGATGTTGTGCATCGTGACATGAAGCCCGAAAACATCTTGCTTGATGGAAACGGCTTGATCAAGCTCTGCGATTTTGGTGTCAGTGACTACGGCCACGAAGAGTGGGGCAACTTCGAAAGCCCTGTCAAGCTCTCGACTGCCTACGTCGGATCTCCGCCGTACTCGCCACCCGAGGTAATGCTTTTGAAGGAATTGTCCTCGAGCGAGGTGAAGAGCAACGCATACGACCCTTTCAAGATGGACTGCTGGGGTTTAGGAATGCTTCTCTTCTGTCTTGTTTACGCCGGAGTGCCGTTCCAGCAGTCCACGCCGCTGGACCACCAGTACAAGGACTACAAGTTCAGTCGAGACCGCTTCTGCTCCGACCACCCATCTTTCAAGCACAACACAGAATTCGCCAAGGGCCCGGGCTCCGAGTTCAAGTGGGCTGCGCAGTTTCAATCCACGGGCGCCGCCAGAGTCGCCTGGAAACTCTGCGACCCCTCCCCAAAAACACGTTACGACTTGGAGACGTTGTTCAAGGACCCGTGGTTCCTTGGGTTGGAGATGTGTGTTTACGAGCATTCCGACCAGCTGGTTGACCCGTTTGTCAACATCTCGGCGTCGTCGTCGCACCACAACAGCAGAGCCCCTTCGAGGAAAAACACCATTTCCTCATACAGCCACTTCGACGACAGCGACAGCGTCCCTCAGACTCCGATTCGGAGCATGCTAGCTCCAGCCGAAGGTGATGCCAACGACGACGCATCGTCGATCAAGTCGAGCTCGCTGTTGAACTTCACCGCACTCAAAGTGTCGAATGACAAGCCTCAGCGCAACAACAGCGAGCTCTCGCTTCATCTGTCATCTTCCAGCGGCTCTGTGCACAAGGTGCGGTCGATGCTTGATGTGTCTGAAAAACCACAGCTTCCAAAGGTCGCAGAGTCTGATAAGGAGGAGAAACCGGGCACACCGTTGGAGGTGGTGAAGGAAGTCAATACCAATTGCTGCGACCAGGTGGACTCGTCCACATCGTGCTCGAGCAACGAAACAACGCCGGTTCCAGAGCACGAGGAGAAGTCAAGCGTGCAAAACTCGCCGCGGCCCACGGATAAATTTATCCAGCCTTCCGCATCTGAGATCTGGGAGGAGGAGCCGCTTCACCCGAGTGAGGACTGCAAATTGAATGCAGACGGCACATGTGAGCTCGGATACAAGCTCCGAAAGCATCATCATTTGGACATTGCCAATGTTCAAGGTGGCCTTAAGCCAAGGAGATAAATCGTCTTGACTGATGAGAATAAAGGTTACAGTACAACGGAAAAGTTGGTAAATTGGTGAGAGCTTAGACTTGCGGGTTGAAAGCCTCCGATTGGTAATAGCGCGATACATATCGTATATCCCAGGCGATTGTACTTTCGAATGCCTCTTAGGCTCCACGTCTTCAACTTGGGAGCTCGTACACCATCCAGGCCGTACACCACCCAAGCCTGGCTCGGCAGCGACAAAGCAGCTACAGTTTGACAGTGATTATATGTATTCGTAAGAGGAAACCCAATATGTTTTAGCCAATACTTAAGCCTCCAAAGCAACTCTACCCTTAGGGTTGGTGACCTTGAGACCGAGAGACTTGGCCTTGGTGACAATCTCAACTCTGTTCTTAGAAGAGATGTTGTGGGCAATCTCAGCGGCGTAGTTCTTGTTGTGCATCAACAAAACGTCCAAGTCCTTGAGGTTCTTGACAACGTAGACTTTGTGGCCGGATGGGATCATGTACTTGGTGGCCTTGTTGGAACCGTAACCAATGTTGGGTTGAGGGATGGTGCCTCTGAATCTTCTTCTGACACAAGAGTCAATACCCTTTTGCTTTCTCCACGACTCACCAACTCTGTGGTATCTGTCAGAGTGGTGTCTCTTGAACTTCTTGGTGTACTTCTTGACAATCTTTGGAGTAGCCACTGAAGGTTAGTATGGGTTTCGGGAGCGGTGATGGCGTTTGGGGAATGTGGAAGGAATGGATCTTGTCTTGCTGGGGCATTCAGCCACCCGAGGACGCAGGGCAAGTTGGCGGTGGAGGCGGCTGGTTCATAGGGAAGGCGTGTGCCATGTGTTCGTCATTCGTGTGAAATTACATACTTTCGACGGTGATTGTTGATAGGTATGAAAGAGTAGAGCTGGGTTGAAATGCTAAAAATTTTCGCAGAGCGCCTGAGCGGCCGACGGGTATTGTACAGGAGCGCGGGCACACTGTGCTGAGGGCGACAGCCCTGGCGCCGGGCACGTGCGCGCGAAGTCGCGCCGCCGCAGCCGGGTTATCGGCCATCGGTTGCAGCAGAGTGAGGCTGTAGGCAAAAGAGGCGCCCAAACTGAGGAGCGAATAGCCAGTATTTGCACGAAAATGATTTGACCATACGCCTTTGCTTGTTTGCTTTTGGGCATGGGGTCTTGTTTCTAGAGCGGGCTGACCCCGGGAAAAGAGCCAGCACGGTCCGAGAAAAGCCCGGCCTCGGACATTTGCGGCAACAGTTTTGGTATTGAAAGACTTTCTTCTGGGGTGTTCTTGTACAGTTGTCAAAGCGTTTTTGCTAGTGCTGAGAGAGGCAATGCAATCACCAGACCCGTGCTCAGTGCAAAATCACAAAAGCTGACTGGCCAGTATGTAGTGTTTATTTATAGGTGGGCATGACGTGCTGACTTGTCTGAGGCTCTGTACTTAGCCGTGACTCCTGGGCCCTATGCTCGCTGTCTCGCCTGCCTATACTGTGTTCCATGCTTACTATATGTCAGATGCACCGCCCGAGTGGTCACACGACCTGGGTGCAAAATAGAAAATTCCAGGAAACCACACCATGGAACGTCTTTTCGAGCGCTTCCACACCATTGGGTGCCCAACCGTAAATCTAATAACGGCAACCAGCACTGCTGCACTCCACCACGCCCAGGCTCGAAGCTAATGTCTATTTCGCTGCAAACTTCAGCAAATCGTAGGAAACGCCAAATGCCAGCGCCGCCGAAACGCCAAACACCCGGATTTTTTCCCGCCGGGGCACTTTGTCACCGGCTCGCTTATTTCGAACTCGCTTCGACAGCCCCGCAAAACTGCGCAGCTCTGCGCAGCTCCTGTACCGAATGATCCTTCCATTGTCTTGCTATCGTATTTCCCGGGGGACAAATGCCGGCGAAAACACCAAGATCAAACGTTATATATTCGGAACCGACCCGTTTCCCCAAAACTGCTATTTGCCGCCAGCTTTGCCGCCGCTAATTGGCTGTGTCGGACACTTCTGCGCAAAAGGTAAACACCAGCCGCACTGTATATATTCGTGCTTGCCTGGTACCATCAGTCTGCTCGCCCCAGCACCACCCCGCCCACCAAATTGACCGTTTTCTGCAAAACGCATCTGCTCTGACTCCCATTCCCCCAATGTCGTACATGGCACGCGTCGTGCTCGCTGTACTCGCCTGGCGAATATTCTGGCTCGTCGTTCACGCAATCCTGGGGTTCTACATCAGCTACATCTCCATCAACAATGGGCTCCTGATCAACGGCATCTCGGTCGACAAAAAGGCAAGGGTCTCGGCGTCGTCGCTTAGATTCCGGCTCTGGGGCAACTCCCGCAGAATCATCATTTCCGACCTTGTGCTTCGTCTACCGCCCTCCACACGAAAATCCTCCACACTGTCCCCGGGCGACATCTCCGTCGAGCCATTGACGGTGTACCCGAAATCCCGCCTCGGCGGCTACTTCATTCGCTTCATCATCTTTGCATTCAGATCGGCAGACATTGAGCTCAAACTGCCCACCATCATCCACGAGAAGTTCGAGCTCGAGGCGGACAGCCTTTTGCTCCAATTGAAGTCGGCGCCGCTCAAGAACGGCTATGCTGTAAACGTCCTGTTGATGAGTACGAAAACGCAGGCGCTGGTGAACCCCTCTGCCCGGAAAGAGCTTCTGTCGTCGATCGGCTCGGCAGCGTTTCTGATGTCGTGCTGCGTGGACCACAGATCCGGGCTTGTCTCGAAAAGCAACACCCGCATCAACATCGACGAGGCAGAAATCAACGTGTTCCAGCCGCTCAAGGCGTTCTTCTCGTCCGAAGTGAGCACCGATAACAAGCACCAGGAACAGCGCCCCAAACACGATGCGCAGGAGACTATGGAGCTTCTTACCAAAATCCACACGCAGCTCTACCTGTCGTTCGACAAGTTGACCATTAACTTATCCAACTGTGCCGTCAAGGGCGTGCCCATCCTAGAGCCCTCCATCGACTATACAATCCTGGACTATCTTCTGCAGGATGACCCAACCAAGTCGTTATACCTTTTTATTGGCGCAGTTTCCGTGAACGTGGGAAAGGTCTCGAATAGCGCCGCTGGGTTTCAGGTTTTGTTCGATCACATGCTGGACTTTCCTCTCGAACTTACATTCTCCTCGCTGATCATCAAGGTGGGGCTCTCCACCAGAGCGGATGACATTGCATCAGGAACAGAAACAACGAACGAGTTCTTTTCGCTCCCGAATTTCAGCTTCACTTTCAAAACAAACATCGCAGACCATTTGGCTCATGGCTACGGCTTCAAGAAGTGTGTGCTCGAGTCGTTTTCTTCAGGCAGTAGCCCAATGCTTGACATCGACGCTGATCAGCTTGCAATCTTATCCTACAACTACTTAGTGTTGAGAAAGCTTATGAAGATCAGGAAGATGAAGGCGCAAGCCAAAGAAAAAGCTAAGGGGAACAGCGAGGGAACCCCAGAGATGCTTGACGACAGTGACGAGGATACGAAAATCGACGACTCAGGCTCCGACTCTGGCAGTCAAGAGCCCTCAGTCAACACGTCGCTGCAGTTTTTGGACAGGACTCTCAGTTTGCTAGAGCAGTACTACCCCAAGCTCGATGTCAAACTAACTATGGAGCAGCCTCGGGCTTTGCTTCGAGTTCACGACGAGAAATTGCAAAAGACCCACATGGTGATGGTGTCTTATTCCATGATGGTGTTGCACATTCTGACTACCAAGGATTTCGAGTACGACTCCAGCTGTCATTTCAGCCACCCGTGCGTGACATACAGCGAGAAAAGAAGAGAAGAAGATGGTTCTTTCAAAAATGTCACCGAGGATTTCTGTGGGTTGACGGAAGCTCGTATCGATTGCCGAGTACACAAATATCTCAAGTTCAAATCGCGGGTGGCGTTGTATGGCGGGCTTATTGACTTGACCAAGCTTGACGTTTTGAACGCCATCAATTCCATCATTAACGAGACCTCCCGCCTAATAGCGGAGAATTCACGCCTTGGCCTCATCAACAAGCAGCTTGACACAGAAATCTGGAAGGGCCAGAATCTTTTACCTCCGAAAAGCTCGAACTTACCGAAAGCGAAATCCTTCAATGAGGACGATTTGTTCTCGCAGCTCCCATCGTGGCTCATCCTAGCAGAGTTTACGATCGACGACTTGAACGTGCAATTGGGCTCTGCATCTCCACTTCTTCCACCGGATTATATTTCAAAGCTTTCCGAAGAAGGCAGCAGAGAATTCAGCAAAACCTCGAGCACGCTGATTTTCAGAATCTTTGGCTTGAAGCTAAGCGTCGGAGATTTTACCGGCGACTGTGAAACATCCTCACTCGTGTCTGCGTCAAGTTCATCGACATCGCTGGAGACTTTGACAGAAAACGCAACCAAGGAAGTGTTTTGGAAAGCTTTTTTTGCAGTCGAGGGAATTCAGCTACTAGTACTTGATGAAGGCTTCAAACCCTCGTTGGTGTTTGGGCTCGACCATCTCTCTTCCACCGTCTCATCAATTCGAATCGACGACGAGCTCTCTCTCCAAGTGAGCAGTGGCGCGGAAGAGTTAGATTTGAGCATCGATATATACAAGATCTTCACCATAGTTGGCCTGGTGAACTTGGTGCTTCAAACGTTGGTCAAGCCGATTACAGAGCTTCAAAAAAGACTCAAAAAAGAAAGTCAGGCGCTCAGACTGGGGAAAAAATCAAAGTCTAAGTTTAACATCGCCAATTACCTCGACGTCGGCTTTCAATTGAAACGAGCAAATATGCTCTTGTTACTTCCTAATAGTTTCCGTCTTCGGTTGCAAAACTTTGACCTCATTTGTGGAATGAAGGAGGAAACAGTCACCGTGACAAACCGCTTCTTGAGAGTTATGGTGAATTCGCCTATCATGAAGGGCTACTGGGACCGAGTTTTGTGCCTAGACTCTTTGTCTATGAAGATTAATGATCCGTCGAGAGAAGAGTTGGTTTACTTGGAGACCCCCTCGATAAAGTTCACGCAGCCACACAAATTTATTGTGTACAAGCTTTTCGACAATTTCTCGATTTTCTTGAAGGTGACTAAGCATCTTGTGCAGTGTTTAAAGCTTGACGAAAAGCCATTGACGGTTTCTCCAAAAGAGTCGCCTCCTGTCGTTCTACCCTCCATCAAAGTGAACGCAGGGAAAATTGCATTTATCATCGAAGATGACCCTTTCGAAAGTGATCTTAACATGATTTACCAGCTTGGGTTGGTAGAGCAGCGGAAACGTACCGAGTTGCAGAATCTTTTTGATGAGAGAGTTGCAAATGAAAGCAATACCACTTTTGACCGAGAGCTTGACGAGCTTCACAGGCTCTTTGGGGCACTGTGGATCAGAAAAGTGAAGACTTACAAGCAAAAGCTCACAGAGGAAATCACGGAGAACAAAGATTTCTTGCTTGGGCTTGAAAATGACATCGCTGAGGAGGACAATGTCAAGATTAATCCATATGTGATGCATGCGCCATTATTCAGCATGATTATGAGCGGAGTGGATCTTGACATCACCAAGCCAAGATTTTCGTTGAGGAATCTTTCCCAGTTCATCTACGATAACGGCCAGAAAGTGCCCAAGGACACAACGTACAACATGATGGTTCCGACCTACATACGGCTCAGTGTGAAGGAGCTTCGGATGCACATGAGAGACTACCCTCTTCCAATGCTTTATATTCCATATTCGGTGGATGTGAGGGGTCAAGGAAAAGCTCTCATGATGCAAGGCCACTTGGTGATCAACGAGGCCTTGGTTCTCGAGAAAGAATATTTGAGAAGTCTTAAGATCCAGTTGACTGAGACAAACCCCAGACTCCAGCCTAACAGATTTGATAAACTCATTATCGAAAAGTCCATGTCCAGTGTCAAGCTTTATACCGATATGGATGTTTTGTTTGATTCTGAGGCACCCACAAGATTTGTGTGGGGCCAGTCTTACCAATTCGGTATTCAACAGGTTATGCTCAAAGTGGACCTGTTTTCGAAGCCCCCGGTGGATCCGTCTCGAAAACTCGGGTTCTGGGACAAAATGAGACTCGTCATGCACGGAAACGTGACAATACGGACGGGAAAAACGACCAGTATTGAAGTGGCGTTTAAAGGAGGACGTGATCCGTACGATCTTTTCACGTACTCCAACGGTTTCGTGCTTAGCTTGAGAGATTCTGTGGAGTGGAAAATCAACGAGCACGACGACTCGCTCCGATTCTTCGATATTCTGGCAAATAGAGTTGCTTGGTACATTCCGAACTATCTCGCTACACCGCTCATAAGCTGGACCAGAAAAAGCCTGAAACCAACGTTCCTTCCGCAGATCAAAGATTATGTCACGACTTGCCATGGGTACTATCTCACGGGGCAACGGCTGTTAGAAGATATCCCTGAAAGCTCTCGAAGTTCTCACTATTGTGAGAAAGAGGTTGTGGAGCTTAGTGGAGGTGTCTCGCTTGTTGTTGGGTTCTTGCTTCAGCACAAGAAACCTGGCAGTGACAAACTCACCAACGACAGCAAGCCGCACTATGAGGTCAACTTGTTTAACCCGGATTTCACTGAGCCCGACCACGATTCCTTCGAGGGATTCCGGTCCTCGCAAATTCACATGCTGATCTCCTTTTCAGCCCACACCAAAACGAGTTACAACACAATTCATCTTTCGCCTGATGCATTCAAGCAATTCTTCAATTGGTGGACGTTGTTCCGAGGTAACATGATGTTACCTGTCCGCAGAGGAAAAGTTTTTGGAGAGACGAAGAACTCAGAGAAATTTTCAGAGCATCTCGAGTCCATAAAATTTTTGTTTGACATCAAAAACTTGTTCATCAGTCACGTTTACCGAAACGAGGCTCCAGAACACGATGACCAGTTCGAGTCTATTGGTGTCAGAGCCAAGGTCGACGAATTCTTGGTGGACTTGCACCAGAAAAAGCAAGAAGTCGTGACAGTGCACGAAGATTTATCCCGTCAACAAAAAGTCAAGAAGATGAGTATGCATTTGGGAAAGGTCGTGCTCACTAATATTGACTTGAGAACCGTGCATGCGTTATTTCACCATAATCTTTACAACCAAGGCTCGAAAAGTCCTCCTCGAGACTCGAAGGGCTTCCTTTCTGTGTTTGACAAAGACGATGAATGGTACGACTCTCGAGACTACGACGCCGCTTTTCTGCAATACACTGGCTCGCTGATTCAAAAGGTGGACATCGAGCCTTTGCTCTACTCGGACCAATTCATGTACATTCGAGACACCTCAGATTCAGATCGCTCGGAGCTACAGGACGAGGAGAATATCCATGACTGCCATTTGTACGACAACGATTATTACAGCTCCCAGATTGAGGTCTACCAAAGAAAGTTGGCGGAATTGAGCGAGTATGCAAAGACCTCAGGCCAAAAGCAACAAGTGTGCGAGCGAATGTCGACATTGAAGGACTTGATTCTGGAAGCAAAACTGCAAAAGCGCAAAAGCAGAAGGTCGGGAAGCGTTATATCCACCCGCTCCCAGAAGGAGAATTTCCACAACAAATTTATTCTTGTCTCCATGTTCTTGAAATGGAACGAGGCCGTGCGTGATATGGTCTTGAAGTACATTCACTTTGTGCAATTGAACAGCAACAGCAAGAAGTTTTTGTCCTACGAAATGATCAGCATGCTTGAAGACTTGATCCAAAAGAGAAGCCCAGTGAGTCAAAATGGGTCGATCTACACTCTGGAGAAGAGTGAGTTCGTTCCACAGATCCTGGAGACAAACCTTAAGTCCGAAAATTCAGGAGATCGAATTGAAAATTTCGAACAAATCATCCGAGAGGTTCGTGACTACGAAAGTATATTGGAAGACTTCCAGATCGAGATCATCTCACCTCAAATTCAGTTGCACACGAAAGACGTGAAGGACTCGGTCGTGATTATCACGGCGCCAGCTTTGGAGTCGAAGATTTTCTCCGTCGTGACAAAGAACGACGCACAGTACCGATCCAAAGAATTGGAAAAGCGGTACGCCGTGTTGCTTCATGACGCCAGCGTGATGGTGGTGAACCGAGACAAAATGAAGCAAAACCCTATCGCTTTTGAGAGAAAGCCGTATGGAACTAGTTCGAGCTGGCCACCATTCCTTAGCATCGAGACTTGCAAGAACAGTCAGCTTGCTATCCAGGAAGATATCTTGATTGACCAAATGTCGCTCATGTTGACGTTTGAGCAGATTATCGCACTGGGAAGCAACATCGAGCAGATTGAAAAAGTGGGAGATCAGGAGTCTCAAAGCCTGAGCGCCAATGGCGTCGAAAACGGCGCCAATCGTCTCCGTGTGGACGTTCCCAAATTGGCGATCAACAGCACTTCAAGACAGTACTTCGTGTTATACGTGACTTTCTTGAGTTTGCTCTTGTACATGGAACCACTCGCAGTTCAGTTGCGAGAGAAGGTTCTGAAAATGAAGTTCTCCATTGACTTCCAAGACTTGAATGCACTATACGACCGCCTCATGAAGCTCCACGAGCAGATTGGAGTCACCAACATCTTGCTCAACAACTTCAATTTCCGCCAGAACGGCTTTTTGGATAACGAGGACCTCAACAACTACTTACTGCTCACAAATTCCAAAGAAAGCATGTCGACTGAGATAGCATTGATGTTGCATACGCTCTTCTCTGGCGACATTTTCACCGATGCGGCTGCAAACGTTGTACAAGACTGGACGATTGCAGCCGATGAGATTGTGTTACACATGTTGAACGACGACAGAAGCGACATTCTTGATTTGCGAATTGACCGTGGTGTTTGCAAGAGATTGATCAAGGACGACGGCTCGAACGACAACAGGTTGGAAATCAAGAGTATCGAGGGGGTGAACCGGCTTGAAGATTCGCATTTCAGCAAGTTCTTGGAGCCCGTGACCACGCCCAAGGACCAGAACTTGATCACTGTGAACTGGTCCATGAACAGGGCGATTGGCGGAATTAAGATCATCGACAATTTCATCATCGACTCGCTTCCATTGAATGTGAGAATCGACGAAGAAACGGGCAGACTGTTGATGGACTTCATTTTCTATACCGACGATGTGGATGAGATTGCAGACAGTAAAGTTGTCAAGTTGTCAGAAAATGCACAGGAAGACCCGGAGAAACCCGAAGACAAGAAGGACTCGGCGTCTTCGAAAAAGAAGAACTCGGCCACGTCTTTGGGCAGCTCTGAGGATTTCGTGGACTTTGACAAAGACGTGAACTCGATGATCTCGCGGTCCAAAAAGTACTACAGCGTGGTGAAAATGTCGTGCAAGCTGTTCGAGGTTGTGATTTCGTTGCGCATGAGAGACGGCTTGAGGAGATGGCTCAACGTCACCAACTTTACGTTGGGTATTCCCGAATGGCAAATCGAAGGCGAGGTGATTTCGTTGTTGGACATCGCAGATCGTTTCAAGAAGGTGGCGATTCGGGCGTTGGTCAAGCACTCGGGAAGCCTTGTCAAGAACAAAGCCACCACCAGACTGAGAAACCTCCGGTCTGCTATTAAATCCCGCACCACCAGCTCAAGAGAGACTTCTCCGAGTACATCTCTGGAGAGTTCTTGAGGGTGTATATTATGAATATATGATTGACAAGAGGTTTCGATGTATTGCTTGTGACGGTCAACACAAACTTAATGCCGGCGATCGGTGAAAAATAATACCGTGAAGATTCGCTGACTATGGAGGCCAGCCTTGCAGAATCTGTTGGACTAAGAGTGTATGAAAAGTGACAATGAAGCAGCAAATGAGGCGTCACATACTCATGAAATTATTGCTTTGGGTGGTGCAAGCCTTGGGAGTTTTTCAAGTCGTGGGCCAAGCTTTTTAAATCGTGCATTACATAGTCCTGGGCGAAGTGAGTAACAACGCTTGCAAATTTGTGTCTGATGATAGAATCTATGGTTTGTTTTTTCAGGTGAAAGGGATCTGTGACCTTGATTATTTTGTAGTCCACGCTTTGGTTCTGAAGTCCCAAGAACGTATCCACATATCCCCATTGAGATTACACGTACGGGCGCACATTGGAAAGTGGATTTGTAATCCCACAGACACGGCGTGCCAAGTATACGGCGGCCTCATAGTGAAAAATTATTGATTATTCAATTCCTGTCGAACCGAGTGTCCATGGCTCCGCATGTACCCAGGTGACTCTGGAGAACAAGGCCACATTAAGGCCAACCTTCCACCCCACAAAACGCCGTAGACCCGCTGTATTACAAATGCTGCCGCTTGATGTCGCCACCGGGCGACTGCTTCCTCTTTCTCTTCCTCTTGTACTCGTCAAGCTCAGCACTGTCATCTCGGGCCAGACCAGCCTGTGGACTGATGGCCAAGTCGGCACTCACAAAGCCCGGGATGCCGTGGATCGGCGTTCTGTCGAACTTGAGCGCCACGCTCAACATGTCCAGGTCGAACTGCTTGATGACGTCCGGCTGCTTCGCTAGCTCGGGGTCGAGAAGCTGTCCATTTAGCTGCTTTGGCGCTGGGATCTGATGTGTGCCGGGCAAGTCCAGAATATGGTTTTTGTACAGTTTCCGGAGCTTGACGCCTTTTGTACCGTCGCTCTTTGTCCGGGCGAGCGACGCGGCAATGGGCTCGAGCCCGTACATGGATAGTAGGTTATCTAGAGGAGACGGCGTGGGTGCTGTGTAAGTTGCTGCGGTTAGTGTGCTGCGTCGGGCGTGGTTGGTGGGAACATACCGTCCTTGTCTATAAGATAGCACCCGTCTAGCGGGTTTTTGATATCGTCGGCTTGTTCGGCCATGAAGGGCACTGGAGTGATGGTGGTGAGAGGCTGAGGTGGGTTTCTGCGAGTGCGGGTTCCATGTAGGTGAACCCGAGCAAAGTGACAACTAATGTGCGATGTGGAAAAAGTGTGGCCTGGAGAATGTATGGAAACGGGAGGAAAGGCTGGTCTGAAAAAGGCTCCATGTTGTTTTTCGAGTGACGGTGGATTTCACCGCTCCATAGCACCAATTGACTGCTAAATGCCTACTCTCTTTGCACAGCACGGAAGCGTGCAAATACTCACAAAACGGAGGTGTATTAATCGTAAACATTGCCGAGGGTAATCGACTTCACAACCGTGTAGTCGTCCATCCCGTACAAGGAACCCTCGCGGCCAAAGCCGGACTCCTTGACACCCCCAAAGGGCAACGAGGCGTCGGTGAAGAGCCCTGTGTTCACACTCACCATGCCCGCCTCCAAAGCCTCGGAGACCGAGTAGACCGTGTTCAAGCTCTCGGAAAACAAGTACGCCGCCAAACCGTACGGTGTGTCGTTGCAGTGCTCAAGCACTTCCTCTTTGGTGTCGAACTTGACAATGGCTGCCAACGGGCCAAACGTCTCCTCGTGGACAACCTTCATGTCCGGAGTGACGTTCTTCACCACGTAGGGAGCGAAAAAGTGCTTGCCCAAGTGCGGAAGCTCGCCGCCTTCCACCACAATCTCCGCGCCCTTGGACACGGCGTCCTTCACGTGGTCCTTCACCTTGTCGATGGCCTTGGTGTTGATCAAGCAGCCGTGGGTTACGCCGGGCTCAAAGCCGTTGCCGATCTTGAAAGAGCGCACCTTCTCGGCAAACTTCTCCACAAACTTGTCGTAGACCCCAGCCTGGACGTACAATCTGTTGGCGCACACGCACGTCTGGCCCAAGGAGCGGAACTTGGACGCCACGGCCTGGTCCACGGCGAGGTCGAGCCGCGCATCGTCAAACACAACCACCGGCGCGTTTCCGCCCAACTCCATCGACATCTTCTTGAGCGTGGACGCACACTGCTTGTACAAGAGCTTGCCCACGGGCGTCGAGCCCGTGAAGGAGATTTTCTTGATCGCGGGCGACTCGCAGAACTTGGTGCCGCACGCGGGCGTGGACTCCACGCTCACCAACACCACGTTGAACACGCCTTTGGGGAACCCGGCCTCGTTGGCCAAGTACGCGAGCGCCAACGACGACAACGGCGTCTGCCCGTCGGGCTTCAAGATGCACGTGCACCCGGCGGCAAACGCGGGCGCGGCCTTCCGGGCGCCCATGGCCGAGGGGAAGTTGAACGGACACAACAAGCCAACAGGACCCACGGGCTGTTTGTAGGTGAGCACCTTGTTGTTGTGGTTCGCGGGCTGGATGGTGTGGCCGTAGTTGCGTCTTGCCTCCTCGGCAAACCACTCGAAGTACGACGCGGCGTACTTGACCTCGCCAACGGCGTCGGCCAAGCACTTGCCGTTTTCCCACGTGACGATTGCAGCCAAGTCGTCCACGTTCTCCATCATGAGGTTGTAGAGGTTGCGCAACCAGCGGGAGCGGTCCGCCGGGCTGGTCTTTTTGTACGAGGCGAACGCCTTCTGCGTGATTGCAATGGCCTCATCGATCTCCTCGGCGGTTTGGTCTGGCAACTCCACAATCACCTCTTCGGTGGCTGGGTCGTAGACCTTGAATGTGGCCTGCGACTTGGACTCGTACCATTGGCCGTCGATGAACGGCTTTGCCTGGAAAAGCTTTGGGTTTTTCAACGTGGGTGCCATTTTGCGGCGCAAAGTGTGGGGATCGCAGCTTATATATAGAGAGTAGCGCTGCTGAGCCGCTAAGAATGCGGGTAGATAAGAACGGCAAATGCAGCCTAGTGGAGCGATGCGGCAAAACTCGGGGGCTTTCCGACGACTTTGGCCATTTTCGCTTGCGGCATTCTGTCTACGGCGCCTTCGTCCCTGAACCATTTTTTTTTTTGTTTTTTTTCATCTTCTTCGTATCCTATGTTCATTGCTGGTTAGTATGCTGTTTAGTGGTTGCAACGTCTAAACCTTAATGCGGCACCAAAGCAACTAAAAAGCAGGTCATCGGGGAAACCGGAGGCTTGCTACGGGTTCCCGGAATTCCCTCTTTGGCAGCGAGATTTTCTCGGCAGCAAGCCAACAAACTCAAAAATAATAATCTGGTTCATATTCACAAGAGTGGCCGTGTTGCAAAGCACACGAGTGCTGGCGACCGCGTAGGTCGTGTGCGCACCATCGCGCACCTAGATTGGCACACAACCCGCCTTGTTTACCTCACCCCACCATGTTTTCTCCAGTGAAAGCCCAACTTCCAAAGTCCATTGGCCTCGTGGCACAGCTCCGGAACCTCTCCATCTCCCCAGCATTGCGCGTGGCCGCCCAAAAAGCCCCCGTGAATGACGCAGCCAAGGCCAAAAAGTTGAAGGCAACGCTCCAGAAGGAGAAGAAGCTCTTGACCAGCTTGCAGCAGAAACTCAGGGAGAAGAACAAGGCCTTGAAGGAAAAGGCCAAGCAGGCCAAGAAGGAGGCTTCCGACAAGCGCAAGGAGCAGAAAGCCCTCAAACCATACAGAAAGCTCACCGGGTTCAACGTGTACATCAAGGAGCACTGCTCCAAGGAGAACCCGCTCAGCGAGGCCGGCAAGTACTGGCAAGGTATGTCCGAGAGCGACAAGCAGGAGTACCACGACAAGGCCGCCAAGTTGAACGCGCAGAACTTGCAAATCTGGACCCCGGAGCCCGTCAGACCCGGCAATGCCTACGCAAACTTCCTCAAGAAGAACTGGCCGCAGGACGAAACTTTCGAAGAGGCGTCCAAGTACATCTCGCGCGAGTGGAGCTACTTGACCGAGTCCGAGAAGCAGTCCTACGCACCTAGCTCGGAGGCCTTGGAGGCCTACAAGCAAGCCCACCAGCGCTGGAAGTCGCAAAGACTTAGTGCTTTCAAGTGAGTCGCGGACCATTGACGGGGTATATAGGTTTAAAAAGTTGTTCTATTATGGCATAATTCGTAGCGCTAGGTCGCGAGGCGGGGGTTCTTGATCGCGTTCCCCACCTTGATTAATACGTGCTTAAGCACTTCCGGCAAAATCGGTTTCGAAACAAAATCGACCATTCCGGCTTCGGAGCATTTGACTCGCTCTTCGCCAGCAACGTTGGCTGTGAGGGCGATGATCTGGGGGAGGAATTTGTCCAAGCCACGCAGTGTGAATGATTCTTTGAGCTCCATCGTGGCCTCGATTCCGTCCTTGTTGGGCATTTGGATGTCCATGAAGATAACGTCGTACTTGCCGCCCTTCTTCAATTTCGCCTCGCATTTTTCGAGAACTTCCACTCCGTCTTTGGCATGGTCCACAATGTATCCCAATTTCTTGAGGTGCTGCAGAGCCACACGCAAGTTCACGGGATTATCTTCGGCCACGAGGATCTCGAGCGGAAGCAATTCCGTGGCTGGCTCAGCGTGCTTGGTCACAACGGAGGCTTTGGTCTCGGCGCTGTGATTGGATAGCGCAACAATCTTGTCGGGCTTGGATTTCCAAAGGAAATTTCCTTCAAGAATCTTCTTGATGGACTGTCTTTTGATTGGCGTGAAAATGATGCTGTCGGCGCCGATGGTCTTCAACTCACTCTCAGACAAAATCTGGCCGAAGCGGGTCAAAATAAAGATTTGCGTCTGCTCATCTTTGATGTAGGTTCTGAGATGCACTTTCTCATCCAAGCAGTCTTTGTCGAGGATGACAATATCGTAGTATTTCTCTCGAAGTGACTCGAGGTCTTCCACCAATTCCACCTTGGCGGAGTAGTATTCCATGGCTTCTTTGAGGGCTTGTTTCTTGTGCTTGGTGCTGGATATGATCGCAACCGTCCGTGGCTTGATGTCCAGGCTTTTGTCAAACGAAACAACTTCAAATGGACACTTGAAAACAAAGGTGGATCCTTCGCCTTCTGTGCTTGTGAAGGAGATTTTACCGTTCATGATCTCTGCCAATTTGTTGGAAATCGCCAAACCCAATCCGGAGCCACCATAAACTCTCCGAGAAGAGCCATCTACCTGCGAAAACGCACCAAAAACTTTCGTTTTGGAGTCTTTGGGAATTCCAATTCCAGTGTCCTCCACAGAAACCAGCAACACGAACCTCTTGTCGGAGATCTTCTCCGCTTCAAGCGAAACCTTGACGTGTCCGATTCTGGTGAATTTTAGGGCATTGCCCACGAGATTGATGATGATTTGTCTCACTCTGGTGGCATCGCCCGAGACCATTTCGATTTCCGGGCATTTGTTGAAGTATGCGAACTCCAACAACTCGGACTCGGTGCGGTCACTGGAAAACATGATGGCGCCCTCAATGGTCTCATTGATGGAGAAGGGAACACTGTCCAAAGTGAAAGAGCCATGTTCGATTTTCGTGAACGTCAAGATACCATCGATGATATTCAATGTCACCAAAGCCGAGTCCTTGATTGTCTCCACGTATTCTTTCTGGATGTGGCTCAAGGGCGTATCGAGAAGGAATAGCGAACAGGCAAACAACGAATTGAACGGCGTCCGAATCTCGTGCGACATATTTGCGAGAAACGACGCTTTTTCCTCCGTCGCTTCCTCGGCCACTTTCTTTGCCACCTCCAATTGCGAGTAAACGAACGATTTCGAGAAAGAGACGGCCGCCTGCGAGCACAACAAGTAGAGCAAGTCGATTTTGGTAGAATCGATCATGGAAAGGTGCGCTTCGGGAGTGATCTGGTGATGGCTCTCCAAGTACAACGCTCCGATAACAGTGGAGGTCTTGATCGGAATACACAAGCCGGACGAGGACGGGTTGTCCTCATAGTAAACGTCCTCCGAGTGTTTTTTGTCCCGATCACCACGTGCGGCGCTCTTGTACGAGATTTCACCCGACACAAGACACTGCACCACCAAATTGTACGGCACGAGATCTGTTCTGGCCGCCAAACTTTCATTCTCCAAAACATAGATGTTGTTCATGGTTCCGATGGCCTTCACAACCGGCTCCTGCGATTGCAAGTTGAGAACAACCACACCGTAGTCGATGCTGGAAAACATGAACGAGCTCTCGAGCAACATTTGCACAATCAAGTCCACAGACGAAGACTGCGACAAAAGGAGGCAGAGCTGGATGGCCTTCTTCCACTCGGTGTGCGTAGGGTCAGACGCCGAAGCCTCCTCGCTTTGCTTGATGCTTTGCAGTTTTGGCACCCACGTTCCCTCGTCTTTCAGCAGCTTCTCCATGTTGTCGTTGAAGTTGATGGCGGCCTGGCGGTGGTTCGGGAAGTAAACACTCTCCTCCGGCCTTTCCGGCTCAGGAATAGAGCCTCTCACCCCTGCCCAGTTGAAGCCACCCAGCACTGCCGGGAAGTCGTTTCGAATCGCAGCAATGTGAAACTCGGAGTTCATCGTGGTGTACATATCCAACGCCTTGCGGGCGTAGAGGTTGGCTCTTCTTTCGCTCTTCATCTTTTTCAACCACCGTGCACAGATCAAGTTGGCGATGGCGGTGTGCATCCATCTGTCCAGTTTTTCGGCCGCCTCGATAGCGTCGTCGTAAAGATCCAACACCGCCAACGACGGCTTGCCAACTGCCTGGCCCTCCAATGCAGCCTCCAACAATTTCGTTTCCACGTAGAAGTTGGAGGTGCAAGTCGTGGCCCATGTCTGGATGCACGAATACAACTCCTTGGCGAGCTTCACGTGCGCCTTTTCATTTTCCTCGGTGATTTCGTGGATGAGTGCAAGCGCAGAAAGGAAGTAGAGCCAGAGCTGTAATAGCGACATAGGCATCTGCTGCGAAAGCTTGAACACCCGCTCCACAAAGATCTCCACGGTGAACTTGTATTCCTGCTCGGCGTAGGCCTTGATTGCCGCGTTCGTCAAGTAAATGTACTCCAAGTCGGGACTGAGGCGGCCTGTGAGGAGGTTGATCTGGTCGTAGTACTCCAAGAACGGAAGCTCGTTGTTCCACAACTTGGTAATGTTGTTGAAGATCACCACTTCCACGTCGTTGTCGAACTGCACTCGCTTCGTGGAGCTAAACAGATTCTCCTTCCAGCCCCGGATATTGCCCATGAACAACACCGTGATCGACAAACACGTCTCAGTGTAATAGTTCATGGGGCCGTTCTTTCCGTTCAAAGCAGGAGCTCGTTTCGGAAGCGAGATCAGGGTGAGTGGTTGCATGAACATCACCATGTAGGCCATGTAACATTCGTTGATGTTTTGCGTGATTGGCGTGCTGGCGCCCTTATCGTTGTTCACGAGCGCAAGCGCAACCTCTGTGAGCTCACAAGCCTTCACCATACTCATATGCTGTCCAGGGTGTGTGAATGCATTCGCCAAGTGGATCAATGGAACTGCGCACGCAACTGTGTAGCCGTACTTTGACATTAACTTCACGAGCTGCATGAGAACCACGATCCGGAAATACCGCTTGCTGAGGATGAACGTCGGGTTGATGACATCTTGCACCAACTCCGAGGCGACAATAAACCGCTGGTCAGTGGCTTTTTTCAAAGTCAGGAGGTTGCGAATTTCGCTGACAGACAAGTGGAGGTGTGTGAGAAGTCGTTTGGCAATCACTTGGTTCTCCGCCTCGTCGTCCGAGACCTCAATGTCCAAGGCCTTGAATCCGGCCAACGCCTTTTGCATTCCGTTCTTGTACTCTTTCAAATGAAGCAAACACGAGACTTTGAGCCGCAAAAGAAGAATGTTCTCCTTCCCGAAATCAGCTTCCGCCTGCTGGATGATGCGGATGCTCTCCTTGTAGTTCTTGAGAAAGTAGTTGCACTGGATTTGCGTCATGGCGATTTTCAATTTTCGCCTCATGTCGCTCTTCGCAATGAATTTGGAGCATGCCGTGAAAAACTGCAACGCCAATGTGAGATTCGATGTTGAAATGGCGTATCTTCCTCCTGTGATCAACGCGCTGTAGTAATGGCCGTATTCGGACTCTTTTGCAACCGCGGTGGACTCGAGCAAATGCGATGCCATGTAGAGATACGACGTGACATTGACCCCCACTTCCTTCGAGATCTTTTTCTTCATGCGCAAGCCGCAGAGTCTGTGGTGGTCCTCGAGTTCGCCCTTGTTCTTCATTTCTTCAATGAGGAATATCTGAATGATGTCGTGGTCGAAACGGAAGCGGGTCTTCGTGGCGAGTTCCCACACCACGCTATCGTCGAGATCAAAAATGAGCTCGTCCGTAGTGATCATGTGGAATGGAAGCTTGTAGCAAATACCGGTGGGCATGATGAGCCGGGTTTCCAAACACAGCTGCAAAAGCCGGTGCACGTCTGCTAACGAAAGGCCGCTCACAATCATCAAGTCGGCCATATTAAAGATCCCATGGGCAGAGATCAAGGATGCATACTTGAGAATGTCAAGTGCCTCGGGCGAAACCGTACTTGAGACATAGGTGCGGACAGCTTCGTTGACAGTCTCCGGGTGTTTCTCGCGCTTAATGCACTCATCAAACACGTTCCAAATCTCATGTGTAGGTTTCATTGGTGGACTGAGCTTGAGCTGACGCATGGCGTAGTGGAACGAGAGGAAGTTGCCCTTGGTGTATTGATGTACTCGTTTGAAGAACCCTGCTTCCTCGGGCACATACGGCATTTTCGAGATGTAGCTTTTGAATAGCTCCTCGTCCTGGTTTTTCACCTCAATCTCGAAGTAAGGCCAGCCCAAATCGCTTGCGCTATCACGCAACTGTTCGATTCTCCGCTTGGGGCCCGACAACGAGTCAGCCACCAGGTCAGATTTGTAGGTTGCGATGATATTGAGCTTGGCCTCTTTGGCGTTCTCATTGCAATATTGCATGATTTCATGGAGGATCGTAAACTCCTTCAGTGGGCACCATTGGATATTGTCAAACACCATGGTGAGACCCCGCTCGGCAAGAAGACAAAAGAACTTCTTGAAGATGTAGATGTATTTGAGCTCGGTGTTGAGCTCCTGCTCCTCGAAGTTTGACACGAAAACGTCGCGTGGGGGTAGCACGGAGTTCGCGTCCGTCATCAGCTCGTCCTCGATCAAATCCTTCAATGCACTGGGGGTTTGTGGCCCAGAAAAGGGCTTGATGTGTGTCACGCCTGTCTTCTTTTTCCGGAACGATTCGTAGTGCTGGCCGAGCAACACCTTCAAGCTCGGCACTGCATGGTATAGAAGGCCCAAGTCGGCGTCGATCTGCGAAGTGAGGATCTTGCGCCACTCGGCGATAGTTTCCTCGGAAGACGCCAAGATTTGCTTCGTGGTGGAGTAGATTCCATACAATGCAGATGCGTAACGCGACACGTTGTTGTCGGAGCAGTAGTATTTCCAGTGCACAATGAACTCGTGACGGTTGGAGGACTGGCCGCTCAACTGGGTGAGGAGCGTGGCTTTTCCGACACCGGTGTCGCCCTTCAAGACAACGATCATGTTGATGTCCTCGGAGTCGAAGCACTCCGACAACTTGTCGTTCGCCTCTTGGTTGTACAGCCTCGAGATCGAGGATTGGAACAAGGGCAACACAGGCTTGTAGGACTCCAACTTCTTCTGAATGGCCGGCCTGCCGGACTTTCTCGATTCCGGATGCGCGTAGCTTTCGATGACGGTCTCCAAGTCTCGAACCACATCGTCGGCGTATTGGTAACGATCGCTGGGGTTCTTTTCGAGACAGCGCAAGATGACCGTGTTCAAGTCCCTGCTGATCCACTCGGGCCCGAGAATGCTGGGGTGGATGGGCCGCTGGTTCAAGAGAATGTTTCTCAAGGTGGACAAGTCCTCCGCGCGGAAGGGCAAGCAGCCGACAATCAACTCGTACATGACGACACCAGCCGAGTAGATGTCGGAGCGGTAGTCGACCAAGGTCACGGAGTCGCTGGCGCTTTCCGGAGACATGTAGTGGAACAAGTCGTTGATGTGGTGGATGTTCTTGTTTCTGAAGAAGTGGAAGGAGTCCTCTGCGGCGATGCTGAAACTGAAGTCCCAGTTGGTGATCACCACGTCGTGCTCGTTGCCGGGCGTGCCGCTTCGGAGAATGCTGTTTCCGGTGATGCCGTTGTGCACGATGCCCAACTTGTGGCAGTGGCTCAACGTCTTGAAGATGGCAATGACGTCGTGCAAGATGCCAATGACCAAGTCGCGCGACTTGGGGATCTGGCGCACCTTGTTGGCGAGCTCCACGTAGTCGCTGTTGTCTCTGCTGCCGTGCAGCAGGCTGGTGGAGTTGGACTGTAGCGACGTGGAGCTGTTGCTGGATGCGTGTGCCGAGAGCGACGACACGAAGCTGACGCTGGGCTGGGAGCCCGCGTGGGCGACAAAGTCCTTGATCTTCTCGCGGTAGAAGTCGGTGATCACGGCGTAGTCGTTGTTCGGGTACACCACGGCCATCAGCTTCAAGATCTTGCCCTCGACCTCGTTCTCCACGTTGTACGCGGCCTTGGGGTAGAGGATCCCGGGGATGCCCGTGGGGAGCGTCAAGGGCGCCGTCGGGAGCGGCGCCGGCGGCGCGGCGTGCGGCGTGCCCTGGGGCGGAAGGATGGCCCACGGGCGGTGCTCGGACGCGGGGTTACTGCCCAGCGTCATGTACCAGTCGTTGAGGAAGCGGGCAATGTAGTTGATGTGGGCCATGTCGGGCGAGACCTTGAGGATGACGCGCTCGCCCGTGGTCTCGTGGGTGGCGCCGAAGATGAAGGAGTCCACCGACTGCAGGAGCTGGTGCGAGAGGGTGTAGCCAGCAATGGCCGTGGGCAAGTTCAAGAGCACCTCCGGCAACAGGAGCGGCGTGGCCAAGTCCGGCGGCGCCGAGTCCTTCAAGTACCGCTGCTGGTTCTTGACGAAGTTGATGTCCTCCATGTACGATGCGTGGGTGACGAAGTTGCCTCTGGCCGAGGCGGTGCCGTCGGAGGAGCGGCCCAGCGTGGACGCCTTCAACGGCACGGACAGCGCGTGCGAGAAGAGCGCGTCGGCGTCGGCGCCCACCAGCTTGGCCTGCGAGGACTTGGACAGGCCCGAGCACGAGCTGAGGTGGGACACGGGCGATGAGTCCTGGTCGCTGCACTTGGAGTGGACCAGGCTCTTTCTGGACACCAGGCGGAATCCCGGCATGGTGTGGGCGGAACGGGGGTGGGCGGGGGTGGTGGTGTGAGGGGCCGGAAGGCTCGGGCGGGTTCTGGGCTTAGGTGTGGTGCAATTCCTGGGGATGTTTTACTCGCATGGTCTACGCTGCGGAGCTATAGGCGTGCGCTTTGGCGTGGTGCGTTATGCGGCGTGCATAGGGCGTAGCTTGCTTCTGGCGGGCGGCCCTAGTGCAGCGCGGCCAGCGGCCGCCGGCGTGGTGTCTCACTTGCGCAGGCGCTGCCTCGGGACCGTTGGGGGGCAAAGCGCAGCGCCCGCCGCTGCACCCGGCCGCGCCGCCGTGCGCCCGCTGCGCGGGGGTCCCGCTGCGCTCGTGCGGACGCCGGTGGCGCTGGCTCGCCGCTGAAATGCGACGGAATTAGCCTCGCGGACTTTCGGCGGGCCGACGATGGTTCCTGTGGCTAGGGCCTCCCGATGTACCCAGGCCTATTGCGCCCAAATACGAGTCCCTCTCGCCGGGGAAGGCCTGGGACAGGTTACGGAACCCCGTAGTGGCCAACCTTCAATTGCACATGGGTGCGTTCGAGAGGCGAGACTGGGCATGGCCGACTGATGGGCTTTTGGTAAGGGGAACGCCTTTTCAGGCAAGAAAAAGAAAAAAGTGTAGGCCATAGGAGCCAAACCCGAAGCAATTGCGGGAGGACGGACTCATCGGATCAAGGTGTTTGGTGCGCTTGTGGCTGGAGCATCGAGTGCTAATGCAAGCGGTCCACTTTCGCAATTTGCGCTTTCTACTGATGGTGTACGTCGCAAGCCCGTTTGCCATAACTTTTTTTTTTTTCTTTCATTTTCTCCATTTCGCCTCCAGGCTTACCGTGCTCCTCGCCCGGTCTCTGGCCCGCTCATCTACCCTGGCCTGCGCTTCTCCCTTCCTCCATCTTATCCGGTTGTTATCTTTTTGCCATCTCTCGGCGCACAGTATGGCTGGTTGAGACGGACCGGGAGGCACTGGTGTCTGCTCTACTGCGCTGTCCACCAAGTCACGTGAATTAAACTTGCAGTATAACGACACATTCTGTACTGTAACAACCGTAGAATACGCCAAAATAAAAATTATGAAAGATCCCGTCTTCACTGTCTCGTGGACACAGCGTCGCACTGTTGTCCTACAAAATGGAACACTTCTTCGACTTTTTGATGACAGGGGGCTCCAAGGCAGCCACAATGGCCTCGTCAAACACAGTCTTCAATCCTCTTTGCGTCAACGCAGAGCACTCGACGTACTTGACCGCCCTCAACTCCTTGGCCAACTTCTCACCTTGGTCGGTGGTGATGGGCGACAACTTCTGTCTGTGCAATCTCTGCAAAATCACCTCGTCGTTTCTCAAGTCAATCTGTGTGCCAACTATAAGGCAGGGAACGCCCGGGCAGTGGTGGTGCACCTCGGGGAACCACTTCTCCTTGACATTCTCAAACGAGGCTGGCGCAATCACAGAGAAGCACACCAAAAACACATCCGTGGAGGGGTATGACAACGGTCTCAATCTGTCGTAATCTTCTTGGCCGGCAGTGTCGAAAAGGCCCAAGGTGAAGGGCTCGTCGCCAATCATCACCGTCACCGCATAGTTGTCGAACACCGTGGGAACGTAGTCGGCCGGGAATTTGGATGTTGTGTACGAAATCAACAAGCAGGTCTTGCCCACGGCACCGTCTCCGACGACAACACACTTGATTGTCTGCATGGCTTTGTTAATGTGGTTTTATGGTCGTGTCAATGACGCAGTGTAGCACGCTTTCTGTTCTGAAACAAGCTTGTTGTTCTTGGTTTCTTTTCCTCCTTTGTAAATGTGGAGGTTGGAATCACAACGGGTGTAGGTAACAAGAATGTATGTGCGGTTGTTCCGTGAATGTGTATTAGCGGAACCGACCAACAGGAGGGACTAGTTGAATATGGTTGAGATAGGAAAAGAATTCTTGCAAGAAAACACGCTCGATGAAGTCAAGCGAGTGCGAGTCTTGAAGAAAAAATCAAATTCATTGCGTGCACGAATCTCAATTACCCGAAACAATAGGGGGTACCGATAAGGCTCCGAGACTCGGCAGCGATGCGTTGACAGTAATTTGCAAAAAAAAATCTTCTCCCACGGGAGCGTGTTGTGTTTTCCTACTATGAACCGATTTTCACACAACCAGCGACATTTGGCGGGGGCTGTTGTGGGTCTTGCCGGTGCGATTGTGTGGGAGCGCGTGAATTCAGACGAGTACAGCGGACTAGGTGGAGGTGGGGGAGAATAAGAAATATATTTATCTTAAATCAAGCATAGCGTTGGCTTTCTGATCCTTCGGTCTTCTTTCTAATTATATCTACGCTAGACTTGCTGGTTATGAATCAGTATTGACAACTATCGTATCACCATGTATATTTTCGCCAGCACAATAAGGGTCTGCTGAATTAGCGATACGAACCATTATCTTGGGCGATATTAATAGCATATGCGGTATTTTTAGCTAAGCATGGAATAAGCGTGATTTACCGAAGACGCCCATCTTTTCCTTACATAACTCCCACTTACTGTCGAAATCAGGATGTTCGTATTGCAATTTCAGTCAATGGTGCGCCGTCTAAGATGGTTCCGCTGGTGTCGGAATTAGCCGGATGAACAGATAGACGAAATACTTTTGCCACGAATCTCACAGGAATGAGTTCAAAGGGGCTGTTCTTCAAGTGGATATAAAGCAGTCCCGAAATAGTTCACTCCTTAAATGACTGTACTTAGTAGTTATATCATATTATAGCACCTGATGTCCCAAACAAAACTTAGCCTCCCTAAATTTAAATTTATTGAGTAACCTCCTGACACTCAGGTCACATTTCACGCTGATTGTGATACCTGCCATCCATAACAGTAGTCGTATTAACCCGGCCGTATCCCGGTTCGTAAGTTCGATGCTAATCCATCTTCAAATCCATTATTCCATCTCCTTGCATCACATCGAGGCTGCTGGTGATGTCGCTAGGGAGGTTGTTGGTGTCAATCAACTTGTCGGCGATCTTCCCACCCGGGTCGATTATCGACAAGTCCTTATCCACCTCGTGGTCCTCCACGATCGCCGGGCCTCCGCCCAAGAAATCAAGCATCATGTGCATTCCACCAGCTCCGCCGGCGTACTCCTCCACATCGACGGGCAAAACCGACGACACTCCCTCCAAAAACCACACCTTGTCCTTCATCTCCAGCGTAAATGCCCGAAGCAACTTGTAGTACGACCTCATGATGCGCATGGCCTTGACGTCTCCGGACATGAGCATTCCCAAGAACTCCTTTTCTAGAAGCGCAGGAAAAGCGAAGATGCGGAGAATGAAGTCGGCCTTGTAACGCTCCTTGTGGAGCTTGTTCAAGTACGCCAACGTGATGAGATAGGGCGAGTTGATGGGGACCGGGTACAAGTCGGCGATTCCCGAGTCGTGGCACTCCAAGTTGGCGTAGGGAAGCAGGCTCGAGCCCGTGAGCTGGCTCTTTTGGTTCATGATATCGCCCAAATCGCCAAGGTCCACGCCGATGAACTTGTAGAAACGCGAGGCTTCCGTCAAAGGCCACACTGCGGTCAAAATCGTGGCAGCGCCCTTGACGTGGAAGATCCACGCCGATGCAGGGAGTGACTTCAAAGAAGTCAGAGAGGGAACCGAGGCGTTGGCCAACGAGTCCATGATCAAAATCAACGCACTGGCCACCAAAGCGTCAGTGTTGTCGCTGTTGATGTCCAAAATTGCTTCTCGCAACAACCGTAGAGCGTCTCCTCTGTGCCGGGTGACGCAGTCGTCGAGGCCCTTCTCCGTGCGGGACAAATGCGTGGCGCTGAACGCCAAGAGGGCATGCATCAAGAATGGGTACTCGAACGCCAACGCGGGAATGTCGTTGTTCCAGATGTCCGTGTCGGAAATGCCAGCGCCGGTGATGGTGCTCGAGACCAGGGTGGTGTAGTGGTACATGAGCCGCAAATCTTGCATGTTCAACGAGCTTTCGGGCCCCGCCAGGGCGCGGTCGCTTGCATCCACCTCCGACTCGTTGGGCTGGTTGGTTTGGCCACCTTCGCTTCCGCTTTCGCTTTTCGCCAAAAGCCCAGATTGCTCTGTCTTGACGGCCAAGTCGTCCAAGCCGCCTCCGGAGCGGGAGTCCTGCTTCGTGGGGAGCCCGAGAGAGCTCAAGTCCACGCCAAGCGAGCTCAAGTCCACGCCAAGGTTCGACAAGTGGGATGAGATGGAGCTCAAGTCCATCGGGAGTTGAGCTAAAAGAGCCAAGTTGCCCAAGCTTGCCACGCCCCCGGAGGCGCCGAGGTCGCCCAAGTTCGAGAGGTTGTTTACCAAGTGGCTCAAGTTGATGTTGCCGAGGTTGCCGGCCGGCAACAGGCCCCCAGAGGCCGATGCACTTGAACTACTAGTGTCGTTTCGGGCAACGGGACTCGGCGTTTTCTCCGGCGTCACCTGCTGGGTCTGCGGCGACGTGCACTCGTTGGACTTTGCCCGCTTGGGCTCCAGCTCGTCGTCCGTCCCGTCCAAGGTGTATCCACAGACGAGACTCATACGGGTACAGTTTCTGCACTGGGGCTTTGTCTCGTCACACTTGACTCTCCGCTTCTTACAAGTGGAGCAGCCGCTGCGGGACTTGGAGTGGTACTTTCTCTTAAAGCTCTTGGGATCTCCCTTGCCCTCTTCGGGCTTGGGCCCGGGCTTGATCTCTTCCTTCATAGCCGGTAATCAATGACCGGTAGTAGGTGGTGTTCCGCGAGTTGAATCGGATGACCAGACAGGTTTCTTATATAAGTTGAATTATGCGAGAGACTCCATCAAGCGTGACCAGATCCCAACGGAGATAGCAGCAGCCGGGTGTGGAATAGTTGTAGATAGGTGCTCGTATAGCAGTCGTATAGGGTGCGGTGTGAAAACGCGGCTTCGCTTCGCCTCCGTCCTGCGCACGGGCAACGGTCCACCATGTCATCGTCACCACAAACCTAGTATACGACAGAAATGAGGAATGTTGCTATGACGGCACTTTTGCCTCCGCTTTTGGGGTCGACGGCCGGCTGTTGGAATCACCGGGTTTTCGCCCGTTGTGCAAAATCAGCACCTGTCGAGAAAGAGAGCCAAGGTGAGCGCTCTTAATGGCCTGCTGATTCCTCGCACTTTGACTGGCTGCAACGTCTTGCGGCACCAGTCCATCCGCAGGTGGCCGGCTAGGCAAATGTAAGCACGGCTGTTTCCGCCGGTAGGCCCCCGCACTTTCCGAGACTAAAAATCAAAAACCCGGCCGTTTTTGGTGGCTGTCGGGTGTCCCGTGCCGTGCCCCCATTTGTCCTGTACACGGCTGATGAGCTTACATCTACTACTACTCAAACATGGAAGGCTTGACATGGCAGAAATGGGTCCGGATGCTCACCACCGGAGGCTCCATTGTGGGCTTTGGCGTGCTCATGTATAAGTACACCACGCCCACCGACGAGGAGTTGATTGCCCGCTTCTCTCCAGAAATCAGAGCAGACTACGAGAGGCAGAAGGCCTTGAGACAGAAGGAACAGCAGGAGTTGATGAGAATTGTCCAGGAAACAAGCAAGTCCAATGACCCGATCTGGAAGACGGGCCGCATCGGCTCGCCGTTCGAGAAGGACACCAGAAGACTCGACCCGAAGTTGGTGGACCCGGCCTCGTTCTACCAGCAGGAAGAGCTCGCCAAGGCACGGTCCGAGGTGGAGCTGGCCGACGCGGATCTTCGCGAGACGGAGGCGTTGGTGGCCCAGTCCAAGAAAAAGTGGTACTCCTGGCGCTAGTTATAGAGTTTACGAATGTAATGTCTTTGAATGTATGCTTTAAGGGTGTGTCTGTGTGGCTCGCTATCGCCTCCATCTGAACCCGCCGTCGAGTCTCGGGAGCCACTTGCTGTCGTTGACGCCGCTGAGTTTCTGGCTGTTGGCCTCGTCCACGGCGGCCACGATGCGGGATATGTTGGTGTCAATCACCATTCCGCCTTGCACGATTTCTTCTAGCACGGTCTGGAGCACCTGCCAGCCAAACACCAAGTCCAACTCGCACACGTTGGTGAAGCACTTGTCCAAGCACTCGACAAACACCTGGATCAAGTCGAGAATCCCGAGCTCGGACTCCTGGTCGTCCACAATGAAGACAAAGTATAGCGTGGCGTAGTGTCTGTAGATCACCTTGATGTCGTCCAAGTCCTCCAAAAGCTTGGGCGGCGTGAGAAACGAGCAGTCCTGTGCCGTTCTCACGGAAAGCAACTGGTACACCTGGTCTAGTAACGTCTTCTGTGTGAGGAGGTCCACTGGGGTGTAGAACTTGGTGAGTCTCGGGACACCCTCCTGGTTGACTGCGGTTAGTACTGCGCTGCCGTTGCGTGCGTGCTCTTTCCCCGCGCGGCTCCGTGACTTTGGCACATACAAATTAAGATGGAGTGGATCATGGTAGTTGGTGGTGTGCACCTCGCGGCCCGCACTACACTACCAGTAGCACAGTCTCGACCAGAATGGATCTTGAGCCTCGCCACGGCGCACACCATACCGTCAACATCAAGTATGGGTACGTGATATTCGGCGTTTCGGCGGTATATGCATTGGCCGTTGCGTTGGCAAACCACCTCCACAACAAGAAATGGCTTTCGCAGGGCAGTGCTGTGCCGCAGTCTGTATGGGCAAAAATGGGGACCCGGCGTGTCTGGGTGCCCCTTGCCGCTTGGGCGGCCATCATAGCGGCGATCACGTTCTTCCACGTGGAGCACATTTCGGAAAACTACTCTGTGCTTCTCAAAAGAGTGGGCCGCCTAGGCTTCTGCGTGGTGCCTCTAGACGTGTTATTGGCAATTCGGCCCTCGCTATTGGCCACATCCTACTTGGACTTCATCGGGCTCCACAAGTGGTTCCTGCGGTTGATCATCTTGGCCGTCTCCATCCACGGCGCTGGCTTTCTCGTCAAATGGCTAGTCGAGGGAACGTTCTGGGCCAAGACGTTCAAGTTCTACAACTTCTTGGGCGTCATCATCTCCACCATGTGCTTGGCGCTCTTGGTGATCTCGGCAAAACCGGTGAGGGCCCGCATCTACAAGTGGTTCTACCTCTTCCACAACATCACCATCTTGGCGTTCGTTGTTTTGTGCATATGGCACGCTAGACCCGGGGTCGGGGACTTTGTGGTACTCATTCTGTTGATGTTGGCCTTCCAGTTGTTCCAGAAAATCTACCGGACATTCCCTGTGCCCAAATTGACCATCATCGAGAAGGAAAACTCATCTTTGACTCTTCTCAGATGCGCCAAACCTGCCGGTTACGTGGTCCTGTGGGGCCCCGGCAGCCACGCCAGGCTCTCGTATTCTTTATCTGACGCCCGGAGCTGGCTCTTCCCGTCACACCCATTCACCATTGCATCGTTGCCTCAGGACGACAACATCGACTTGATTGTCAAGAAAAGAAATGCATTCACGGTCTACTCGTCGTTGGCCTACAGCCTCTCGAGTCCGTTCGAAAGTCTCCCGCCGCCGTTTTTCCAGACTGCAGAGCAAGTCCACATAATCAGCGGCGGCTCTGGCGTCTCGTTGGGCATCCCAATCTTCAGGCTCTTGTCGCAAAATTCCTCTGTGGTTTGCAACATGTCGTGGCTCACTCCGAACAAAAACGACATCTATGTCCTCAAGGAATGTGGCATCACGCGGCCTGTCGACATCTATGTCACTGCAAACCTGACTGTGTTCACAAACGAAGACCGCTCAGAGCAGTCCAACGCCCTTCTCAATTCAAACGATGACATCGAGATGCAGTCCCTCGTGGACCCCGAGCAATGGCTGCAAGAGGATAGCAAGCCGAAAAGTAACGTGGTACTCCACCTGGGGCGGCCTAGCTTTGACACATTGTTCGCTTCGCTCGCCGAAAACAACAGCGCCAATACTTGGATCATTGTTTGTGGTCCCGAATCGATGAATCGAGAAGTGACAAAGTGGGGGCGGGACCATGAGGTGCAAGTTTTCTCCGAACTTTATAGTTTTTAATGCATCTCTCCTCGAATAAAAATGTATGAAATCTTTGAAGAGTTTTTAGGGCTTTGGAATTTGCAAAAAAGAAAGTAGCTCGTGCTCAGGTTCGAACTAAGGACCAACAGATTTGCAATCTGCTGCGCTACCACTGCGCCACGCGAGCTCTTTCAAAAGTTTACTTTTAAAAATGTTCACAAGTCACTATTACGTTTGGACATATATTGCATTTGTTTTAAAAAGAATACCACATCACTCAAGTTCTTTTTTTGAGAAGACTAGCTGGTAGCTGGCAACAAGCTGGAGATAAATAGTATGAGACTTCTGGACCATTGTTGCGACTAGAGCATCTACCCTTCGTGGCTGTCGCCAAGAGTTAGTTGACCCTATTTGTTTATTTGTTGACGAGCCCGATTACCGTCCGGTCACAGACTATTTCATTTTTCACAATTGAAATTCGTAATGAGTGTGGAGGTTTTGCAAGGCTTTGGCCTGTTCCATGTAATTCGCGAATCTGACCTTTGCTCTTCATTTCTGAAGCCTATAATACAACACTTGAAGATCTCAAATTCGGTTTTCGAAACAACTTAATTCACCAAGTGCCTCTACGGATCGAAGATGTCCGTGATCTTCATTGATACCACTTATAGTTTACTATCCCCGAAAAAATCTCGAGACCTCACTTAGAATCTGCCATAAGCTAGGAATCCAACTGAAATGTCTGTGCTCTCGCCATCGGAGCAGACACAGAACTACAGGGTGGAGCCTCTACCGTCAAAGTTCAAGGGCAGCGATCTTCGGATGCTTGTCTCTCTGGAGGACGCATATCTTCTGCCTCTAGCCGTTATTGCACTCATCGACATGAACGCATTCTTTGCTCAATGTGAACAGATACGGCTAAATTGCACGTTGGACGATCCGGTCGTATGTTGCCAGTGGCAATCGCTCATTGCCGTGTCATACGCAGCGAGACGATTCGGTATCGGAAGAATGGATACTTTGCAATCAGCCCGCCAAAAGTGTCCCGACGTGATAGTTGGTCATGCCGCAGTGTTCAGGAAAGGTGAATCCCATTGGAAATACTTGGATGGCCCGCCCGATCAGTCCATTCACAAAGTCAGCTTGGACCCCTACCGAAGAGAGCTGAGAAAGATCTTCAAGGTCTTGAGTCGAGAATGTGACAAGGTAATGAAGGCCAGTGTGGATGAATGCTACTTGGACCTAGGGAGAATGGTTTACCGGAGACTTTTAGAGCTTTTTCCATATTTGGAGTCTATCGAACCCGGCGAGCAGCTTCCTCAAATTCCTCAAGACTTACCGTCTCTGATCTACTGGCAGGGCAAGACGTATCTCACCGAAGAAGAGAAACACGAGAAAAACAACGAAGTGTATGGCCTCCAGAAAGAAAAAGACACTCCAGCCGAGGCCGAGGAGAAACCTGTTGTCTCAGACTGGGATGATGTCGTAATGATGATCGGCTCGCAGATCTTGCTACATTTGAGGGAAGTGGTCTACAAGGAACTCAAGTACACCACCTCCGGAGGCTTGGCGACGACCAAAACCATGGCAAAGCTAGCTGGCGATTTCATCAAACCCGACAACCAGACCATTGTCCGCCCGCGTGCCATCAACTCGTTTTTGAACAACTTCGAACTCACAGACATTACACAAATGGGTGGCCAGACGGGTAAACGAGTCTTGCAAAAACTCGAGTCGCCCCCAGGCACCAACAGTATTGCATACATTAGAGAGAATTGGTCTTTGGATCAAATGCAGAAGGAATTGAGCGACGAACCGGGGCTTGCAGAGCGCGTGTACGAAATGTGCCGGGGAGAACACAAGCAAGAAATCAAGCAGCGGACGGTGATCAAGTCAATGATGGCGCGCAAGAACTTCCAGCCAAAGAACCCAGTCAACACGATTCAGGATTGCGTGGACTGGATCAAGGTGTTTCTGGGAGACCTTAAGGGTCGCCTCATTGAAATGGATGACGAAAACCTAAACTTGCTGATGCTGCAAAAATCCGCGGGCGAAAAAGAGGTGATTTTTCGCCCACGGACCGTGAGTTTGCAGTTGTTGACTACTGGCTACTCTCGGCTGTCAAAACAGACCCCGATTCCTGTCATTAAGGACTTGAACAAGTTCCAGACAGTTTTGGAGTCGATCGCTTTCCGGCTTCTCTGCGAGTTGTTGGAGAACTTCAAATCGAGCGACAAGGAGACCAAGTACAAGGCCATCAAGCAATCGGACGAGCACCTTGATCGGATAGGGACGCCAACATTTGCCAACATGTCGCTTGTGGTGAGCAACTTTGTCAAGACCTCCGATTCGAACTTGATCGACTCTTATGGATCGAACAAGGGCCAAAAGTCGACACATGAGGACATGAAACGGCTCTTTGACGAGATCAAAGTCCCAGAGGCGAAGGCAGAGGAGCCCAAACCGAAGATCACCCGGACAAACTCGTACGTGAAGAAGCTCTTTGAAGATTTCCAGAGTGAACAGCAAATTGCGCCTTTTCAGCTGGAGCCGGCCAAACCAAAGGTGGAGTTCAAGGAGGACAAAAGTTACGTTTCCAAGATGTTTGAGGACTACAACACCAGCAAGATGATTGAGCGAGCGGTGAGTAGTAGCCCGGTCCACAAGCTGCAAAAAAAAGAACGTGAGAAAAGCGTCAGCCCCACGCCCGCAAGAACGACCAAGCGGGAAAGCAAACTCCTCCAAAGCCTCATAAAAGACCGCAAGTGTCCATTGTGCGAAGAGCCGGTGGAGGATGTTTTTGAGCATAACGACTACCATTTAGCGCTTGACTTGTCTATCAAGTTGAACGGAGACGCCAACCAGGCCAGCAGAGACCACGGCAGGAAACGGGACTCAGTGCAGTCGAGGCTTCCTTTCGCAAAATCCGAAAGAAAATAGCCAATTTCATGATTTATGGCTGGATCAGTAATCAATAAAGCTTGTATCTATAATGCGTGAATATGCGAGCAGATGCTCGCGGGCCTCGGCAGTTCCCCACCTTTCAAATCGCACTGCTCGCACACCACCCATTATCTACACCGACATACTTGACATGTCCAGGCCCTCTCCGCATGCGTTGCCGTTTGCAGACGCAGCGACAATAGGTATGTTCCGCGAAGCCTGCTGCGGCGAATATACTAACTTTCAGTGAGAGCGAACCAGAAGGACAAGTACTTCACGTCTTCGTTGCAAGCACAAATCCAGGATGTGATGAGCATATTCAAAGGGCAGCGGTTCGTCAACTCGCACCCGGAGGAAATCACCGTTTTCGGCAAAGCGCTCTACTTCATTGCCACCACGGTCATTGGGGCGCGTACGCTAGGAGAGGAGTATGTGGACCTAATATATGTGAACAGACTGGGCAAACGGCTCCCGAAGCTCTTACCCAGGGCGTTGTTCACGTTCTCATACGTTGTGTTGCCGTACTTGATCACGCGAGTGGTCCGCAAGCTCAAGCTGCGGGAGGAAGGCAGCAAGTCGTGGTTGGCCAACGCGCTAACTTCATACTCCAGCGTATTGGACACTTTGATCAATATCCACATTGCGGTCTTCTACTTCGAAGGGTCGTTCTACTCCTTGTCGAAAAGACTATTCGGGCTTCGATATGCGTTTGGCCACAACAAGGACCCGCAGAAGCTCCAAAGAACCGGGAACTATTCCGTGTTGGGAGGAATCATGCTTTTCCAGTTTGCAGTCAAAATGTTGATCAAACTCAACCAGCTCTCCGAGGCCAAGCCGCAAGGCGAGGAAAATGTCACAGAGGAAAAGGATGAGAGCTACAAGACGATCCGCAAGCTTGAGCAGCTCACGAAAATCAACACCTTGATTGAGGAAAACGTCACGGTTTCGCAAGACGTCAACGTGGACCTCGCCGACGCCCGGCAGCTCCCCTACATTCCCGAAAGTTCGCGAAGCTGCATGCTTTGCCTCTCGCTCATGGTCAACCCTTCCGCGGCCAACTGCGGCCATCTTTTTTGCTGGAGCTGTATTGTGGATTGGGTCAGGGAGCGCCCGGAATGCCCGCTCTGCCGGCAGTCGTGCTTGGAGCAGAACTTGCTTCCTCTCAAGTAAAAAGAAGAGTAGGGGAAAAAACACGGAAGAACCTATTTTTCCGGATTGTGGCGCTCGGAGCAGTTTGTATGTTTGGCCGTACGTGAGCATACCACGCGAACATGCCCCACGGTGGTTGAGGGCAAAACAACGTAAATAATGCCGAAGACAGGATTAATTCGGAGCCGCCCCATAATACTGTAACCAGCGGGTAGACCCCCGAATATGGTAGTCGTGGCGGTGCCTCTGGCACCGGCTCTGTGGGCATCCGGCACACAAAGGCGGGCCTCACATCAAGTTGCAGAAAAAAGGCCCGGGTGGCATTCGCATCTTCCAGCACAATATGAGTTCCGGGGGCTTCTCCTTGAAGCATTCGACGAGCAACTCGGACTTGGACGCGGCCGAGTTCCTGGTGGGCAAGCCGTTCTCCAACACACACAAACCGGCGAAAAATACGTGGGGCCGGGGCCTCAGACGCACCCTTGAGAACATCACCGGTGATGTCGCCGACGTGGCGCTTTCGTTCAAGAAGCTCTTGTTGTTGGTCGGCGTGCTCTGCTTCTTGTCGTTGTTCACGTCCGCGCCGTTGGTGCCGCACTTCTTCACCAAGAGCGACCCCAAGGTGGTGATCATTTTGGCCGCCAACGAGGGCGGGGGTGTGTTCAAGTGGAAGGGGCCGCAGGAGTGGTCGGTGGAGAGATCGTCGATCGCCAACAAGAAGCTGTACGCCAAGAAGCACGGTTACGGGTTGACCATCAAGGACATGACGACCAAGAAGAAGTACTCCCACGAGTGGAGAGAACTGTGGGAGAAGGTGGACATCTTGAAGCAGGCCATGCGGCAGTTCCCCGAAACGGAGTGGTTCTGGTGGTTGGACTTGCACACATACATCATGGACAGCAGCTTGCTGTTGGAGAAGCACTTTCTCGACAACTTGGAGAACGCCACCTACCGCACGTTGGACACGTTCAACCCACTCAATATCCCGGTGGACTTGCCGTTCGTGGACTACACGGCGCCCGTCGACATGATCATCACGCAGGACTGCGGCGGCTTCAACTTGGGCCTGTTCTTGATCCGGCGCTCGGCGTGGTCGGACACCTTGTTGGACATTTGGTGGGACCCGGCCAGCTACGAGCAGAAGCACATGTTGTGGGAGCACAAGGAGCAGGACGCGTTGGAGACATTGTACTCCACGCTGTCGTGGATCCGCGAGCGCGTGGGCTTCTTGCCCTTGCGCACCATCAACGCGTTCCCGCCGGGCGCCTGCTCCGACGTGGCCAACGACCCGCAGTACTTCTACAGAGAGGGCGACTTTGTCATCAACATGGCCGGCTGCGAGTACGGCAGAGACTGCTGGGGCGAGATGGAGCACTACAAGGCCTTGTCCAAGAGGCTACAGAAGTGGTGGCGGTTCTGGTAGTGCCCGCGCCGCACCGAGAAGAAATGTCCATTTTCCACCCGCGTAGACAGCCTGTAGCACGGGCGCACCCGCGCACGTGACGTGCGCGGATAAAAAACAAGTTGGTGCGCTAACGTTAACCAGCCGTCCAAATGTCCAACATGTGGTTCAACGAAGATGCGTTTTTGCTGGGCCCGAACCCGAGCGGCGACTCCGACATGCCCAGCGCAATGTTCGACGATCTCTCCGCACCAGGCCTGATCAACCCAAGCCAGAGCCAGTTGGGCCAGGACCAGCTAGCCCAGCAGCACCGCTCCACGCCCCAGCAGCCAATGCAGCAGGACCCGCTGGTGGACTCCATGTTTCCGGGCCAGGACCTCCAGTTCGGCGGCTTCCTGCAGCAGAAGCAGATGCCCGACGACATGTACTCCAGACAATCGGAAACGCCCAACCTACAGTACCAGCAGCCCCACGGCTCCCAGATGAAGCAGCAGCCGGCGGGGCCGCAGCACCCGCTCGACGTGTCCGAGCAGGAACAGTTCATGAAAATGCGCCAGCAATTGTTGCAGCAGCAGATGCTCCAGCGGCAGCAGCAGGACACCCAGGGAAGGCCCCCGAGCGGCGACAGACAGAACATGCCGCAGACCCACGGAACACCGCACATGGTCAACGGCGCACAGCCGTCGCCACGCGCCTCCTCGCAACCGACGCCGCAAAACAATTTTCACAACATGCCCAAAGCCAATCCCCCCGCCAACTACGGGGGCACGCCCCAGGCCGGCTATCCTTACAACTCGCCTACGGCGGGGACTCCCGGCAATAAGGCCCCGCCCGCGAGCGGCCAAGCGGCCGGCGCATACTCTCCCAACCAACAAGGCATGCCGGGCAAACCAAGCCCCGCGCAAATCGCCCATTTGCAGCAGGAGTTGTTCTTGACAACCTTGAACGATTTTATGACCAGGAGGGGCACCCCGATCGTGCAGCCACCGGTCATCAACAACAAGTGCATCAATTTGTTTTTCCTCCAGATTTTGGGCAGAAAAGTCGGAGGCCCGCAGGTGGTGCTCAAAAACCTCCAGATGCTCAGCCAGCCATCCAACCAAGTCACCGAGTGGTCCACCATCTGCCAGAAGTTGGGCTTGTTCGAAGGCATCAACGTGCAAGGCAACCCGAGTGCAAAGCAGCAGATCGAGAAACAGCTTGGCACCTGCTACCTACAGTACATTCTCCCCTACGAGCAGTACATGCTGACCGAGGACGGCCAAAAGGATATCCAGGCACGCAGGATGCAGTTCCAGAGGCAGCTTCTCATGCGTTTGCAGCAGCAACAGCAGTCACCTCAAACTCTGCAAATGCAGGGCCAAGGACAAGAGGCGCAAAAGAAGTTTCAAGGGCAGCAGCAACAACAGCAGCAGCAGCAGCAGCAGCAACAACAGCAGCAACAGCAGCAGCAGTTCAACAATACCGGTTTTCCCAACCAGCCGGGTGGAACTCCCGTTCTGGCACCAAGCCCGATGACTGGCCAAATACCAACTCAACAAACTCCGAAGGTGAGGCAAGTTTCTGGCTTCAGCGATAGCGGCCAGAACCCGGGCCAGCCTTCAAGACAGCCCAGTTTCCAGTCGCGTCACATCCCGGGGCAATCGCCACATAATAGTGTTCCAACTCCAGGCGCTGTCAACGCACCTAGTCCCGCGATGTCTTTGTCAAACTCACAAAGAAAACTCTCCAACCAGTCGGCTGCGAACACACCGCCAACGGCAAACTCTCCATTCATGCAACCATCGCAGGTTCAACGGGCCAGATCCATTAGCGCCCAGAGGGATCCTTCGACGGCTTTGCTGAACGAGCAAACTTCCCCGAAAGCGGAACCGGCAGGCACCGGCCCGCCAAACACGGTCAAGAAGTACGTTCCGATCAAGAAGGAGCGCGATTCTTACGGGAGTCTCATTCTCAAGAGCATATCTGATCTTGGCGACGAAATCGAACTAACCAAACCGGTCTATCTATTCGCGCCGGAGCTTGGATCTTTGAACATCCACGCTCTGATAATGGCGTTGAAGAACTACTCGCCACAAAACCCGGGTGAGGCATCTTCGGCTTTGAACACTTTGCTTGTCACAACCACTGACTCAAACTTCGCTTTCAACCTCGCCGATGCTCCTGAGCTCTTAGACGCTTTGGTGGACTTAGGTCTCAAAGTTCTTCAACAAATTGTCAAACAAGACAAGCCAGCAACGGACGACTATTCGGAGATTGAACCAGACACCAGAAACTTAATAGACTCTATCTTTCTCAAGCATGTTGGGAAGGACGAGATGAGAGGCGAGGATGTTGGTTTCGTTGTGGACTCCCTCACAGGCGAGTTGGTCGTGGACGACGATACTGATGTCGAGATCGACACGATTTTCTCCCCGGAAACGGTCGCCCAAGATCACGATATGGTTTCTGAAGAGGAAGAGGAAATCACTCATTGTGACTTGCCGGACTTCATGTCGGCTTTGCATAAGTTCAGAAGCGAGAACAAGCACCACTTCAGCGAAGTTCAAATTAAGGGCGCTGTCAACGAGCTGGTGTTTTTGGTTGATAACTTGATCACTATCACGATGACATTGAGAAACCTTTCATTTACTGAAAGAAGCTCTCAGTGTATGTCCAGAAGCAAAAACTTTAAGAAGTTCATTTGCAAGATCATCAAGTATGTCAGCATAAACCCCGATGCTTTCGTCTTCCAGCGCAAAAGGTTTTGCTTGTTGAAAGACTGCTTATTAATGCTCGACAGAAATGCCAACCAAATTGAGTTGGATTCTTTGGAGGAAGCCTTCTTGATTTACTTGTTGGTGTCGGCATTTGGCCCTAACCTTGACGAAACGTTGGACGGCACGAACAATCCGTTCAAGATCCCGAACGCTCCTTTGGAAATTTATACTTACTTGCCGTTCAGCATCGACGTTTTTACGAAACTCATTGTGAGAGAGCCCAAAAACAAGGCGTTCATGCAGGCAATTTTAACCGGTTCGCTCAGTGTGCTGGCATCGTCCCATGGGCTCGGAATGGCCCCTATCCAGCATACGGATCAGCATGAAACGAAGAAGTTGATGTCGGCATATTTGAAAAATAAGCCCGAGGGCCTCAAGTCGGGGACGCTCTTGACCAAGGCGTTTAAATTGCTCATGAGTGCGATACCCGTGACCATCAGTGGCGTCGAGTATACCAAGTTCATTTTGAGGAGATCGTCTACTGTACTTCAGGCCCTTTTCGGCGTAAAGTTGTTGATTGACTTAATTCCGGTCGAAGACTTGAACTCACACCTTTCGGATCTTACGTGCGCTTGGCTCGCCAACAATGTGCAAAGCCTTTTGTTCAATTTTACCAAGAATACGATTTCCTCCATCACCGAGTCCGTGAAATTTGCCCGCGGCAGCGGCGAACACTCGATCTTGTCTCTTGTGGGGCTTAGGTCGTTAATTCTCGTCAACTCGTTGCTCGCTAATATGGTGATTATGAAAAACGCTTTGGAACAGAACGAGTTGGAAAACCCCGGGCGCATGCACGAGTATCTTGACAGGTTGAAGGATCTCTACCGCGTGCAGCCCGAGGGGGAATTTGTGCTCAATACGCTCCTTGCATCCAGTATTGACGCGGACGTCGCGCAGGAAATCGTGCGTTTCCATGGGTTAATGGAGAAAGTGGCATGAAATCCCGACTGCCTGCACGCGGGGCGCGATAAGGGATTCCGTCAAGATTCCGGTGCAGGGTCTCTTTTGCGGACTTTTTGACTGGTGTGGGACAACGCTTTCTCCTTGTGCGGGGTTTATACCCCCAACCTCTACCTCGCATCCGATAGCTTAACAATTGATAACAATCTGCATCTTATAAATGTCGAAATTCCTGACAGAGGCTTCTGACAGTAGCTCTAGTTTTGAAATTTCTTTGCACGAACCTTTGGCAATGGGACCAGCACAAATCATCGCCCCGACTCCAGACACCACCGGTAAGCTCTTGGCTGGGGAACACACGTTGCCTGCATCGTGGTGGACTTCGGAGAAGGTTTTCGAGTTAGAAAAGAGGGCCATTTTTTACAAGTCGTGGTTGTTTTGCACCCACGCCTCCAGATTCAAGAAGGCCGGAGACTACTTTCAGTACAATGTCGCCGATTTGCTGTTTTTCCTCATCAAGTCCAAAGACGGCTCGATCAAGGCTTTCCACAACGTTTGCCGGCACAGAGCCTACCCGGTTGTGAGAAAGGAGCAGGGCTCCTCGACAGTTTTGATGTGCAAGTACCACGGGTGGTCGTACAACGCGGACGGGTCTTTGATCAAGGCGCCGCACTTCGACAACGTCGAGGGCTTCAAGAAGGAGCAGAACTCGCTTTTCCCGATCAACACCCATGTCACTCCGCAAGGATTGGTGTACGTGAACTTTTGCAACGACCCAGAGCAGTTGGTGCCGTTTGAGAAATTCTTCGAGGGGCTCACGGAAGAGATGAACGAGTTTGACTTTTCTGACTACGACTACAACATGTCGTACGAGCTCAAGGGCAAGTTCAACTGGAAAACGTTGATGGACGGGTACCAGGAGTGCTACCACTGTCCCACCGCACACCCCGGTTTGAACTCTGCGTTCAGAATGGAAACGTACAAGGTGGTTCCCAAGACGAGGTACTGCCGGCACTACGCGGAGATTGTACGGGAGCCCGTGGCCGAGGCCGAGGTACCCGAGGAGCAGGGCTCGTCGTGGTTTCCGTTTGGAAAGAAGGCAAAGCCCCCCACGGAGGCGAAAAAGAACCCTGGTGGCGAGTTCAACGGCTTGTGGGTGTACTGCTTCCCTTCCAACGGCATCAACTGCTACTCGCCTGCGTGGTACAGCATAAGAGTGCTTCCAATCGGACCCAGTGAGACTATTTTGCAGTACGACATTTACACCAAGAAGGGCTTGCCTGCTTCGGAGGCCAAGGAGTTCATTGATTTCTTGCAGTTGGTGGAACTCGAGGACTTCAACTTGTGCGTGTTGACGCAGAAGAATTTGAACCAGGGCATCTACAACTCCGGGTATTTGCACCCAACCAAGGAACAGGGTGTGTTGTACTACCAGGGAGTGGTGCGGGACATGATGAAGGAGCACTTTGCCTTGGAGGAAAAGAAAGGCGGGATCGTCAACCCTGCTAGTTTTGCGAGCGGCCCGGAAAACGAGAGCGTGAGGGAGTTGAACGATCTTTGCAGCAAGTTGGAGTGCGGGTCAGAGCCCAATGCTGCCATGGAGTGGTGATTTATAGGAATGTACGATTGAAAAGACTACAGAAGAAAAATTAGAATTGGGAAAGAGAGGGAGAAGGCGGAGGGGAGAGAGTGGCAACAGGAGATTTCAAATAATTTGCTTTTCTTTTTCAGTGAATAAAGCCGATCTACAGTGGTGAGCACAGTCCCAGTTCAAGGGATGCTTAGATATTCCACAAAGGCATTTCCAAAAGAATTGACAAAAAGCGGAGAAGCTTCCAAATTTGAAGAATCGGTTTCAAAAGCCTATATTTGAATTACTAGTTCTTCCACCCTAGTGTCACGCCCCTCACCCCGATCACAGGATCGCTATGGCGACTGCATGCAGGTGCCGCGGGCCCCTCCACCTCGCTGTGGAGAAGTCCACGCTGAATCATCCGCCTATCTACACCTCCACTTTTTGCACAAACAGCATAAGAACCGTCGAAAAAAAAGCCCCGGAAAGCGCCGGAAACAAGATAAAGACCCAAGCTTAACCACCGGAGAACCAAAACACCCAGCGCATCTCATGTCTTTCTTTGGCGGCACCGACTGCTCGGTCAACGGCAATGCCGTGGCCCAGCTCAACAAACACACGCAGCAAGACCGGTCCCTTCAGAGACAAACGAACCCGGTGACACACTCACAGAGCCCCGGTTTCAAGAACGGCGCCACCATGAACCAGAGGGATATGGAGCAGTACATGACCAGCGGCAAAGCCAACAGTTTCCAGTTCCAGCCCATGAGACACGAGCTCAACATGATGAATCAGGGCTCGCCCAGCGCCCTGCAGTGGCTGCAGGATTTCAGCACCCAGAACTCGCCTGCGCCCCAGGCGATGCAAAAACCCACGCAAAGCGGCAACTCAGCATGGGCGTCCGACTTCCAGCAGTCGTCGCAGCAACACCGCAACGTGCAGCAGAACCAGCAAAACGCCCAGTACCAGAACAGAATGCCCATGTCCATGGGCTACGGGTACAGGCCCCTGGTGGGGATGTCTGCAATGGCGCCGGCCCGAGCCGCGACCGAGACCCAGCAGAAGGAGGAGCCGGCTGTCGATTGGGACAACCGGTTCAAGGAAATCGAGGCTCTTAACGCAGAAGAGGCCGCGCAGACAGACAAAACCGCGGAGGAGGATGTGGTGGTGGACGACAAGTACCAGGCCACCTTCCAGGAGGTGTGGGACTCGTTGAACCTGGACGCGGCGGAAAACGACTTCATTTCGCAGCAGTACGAGGACTTCAAGAAGAGTCGAGAGGAGACTTTGTCTGCGGACATGCTGCAGTGGGAGCGGGACTTTGCCACTTACGCCTCCACGCGCGCCAACTTTGGCGACTACAAGTTTGAGGACACTGAGCACAATCAGTTCAACGATCTTCCTCAGGACCCGTACGAGGTTGGGCTCCAGTTGATGCAAAGCGGCGCCAAGTTGTCTGAGGCCGCGCTCGCCTTCGAGGCGGCCATTAATAGAGACGCAAACCGTGTGGAGGCATGGCTCAAGTTGGGCGAGGTGCAGACCCAGAACGAGAAGGAGATTGCCGGCATCACTGCATTGGAAAGGTGCCTCGAGCTACATCCCGAGAATTTGGAGGCGCTCATGACGTTGGCCATCTCGTACATCAACGAAGGCTACGACAATGCCGCATTCGCCACGTTGGAGAGATGGATCTCCACAAAGTACCCGCAAGTGGCCGAGAAGGCGCTTGAAGAAAACCAGGCGATCGGGGACGAGGACAGATTCACGTTGAACAAGCGCGTGACGGAGTTGTTCATCAAGGCAGCGCAGTTGTCTCCCGACCACGCCAACATGGATGCCGATGTGCAGATGGGGCTCGGGGTTCTTTTCTACGCAAACGAGGACTTTGACAAGACCATCGACTGTTTCAAGGCCGCCTTGTCGTCGCGGCCGAACGACCCTGTGTTGTGGAACCGGTTGGGTGCATCGTTGGCCAATCTGAACCGGTCAGAAGAGGCCGTGGAGGCGTACTTCAAAGCTCTCGAGATACAGCCCACGTTTGTTCGCGCGCGCTACAACTTGGGCGTCTCGTGCATAAACATCGGCTGCTACAAGGAGGCGGCCGAGCACTTGCTCAGCGGGTTGGCCATGCACGAGGTGGAAGGCACGGAAGCGCAGCTCAACCAGAACCAGTCCTCGTCGCTCATGGAGACCTTGAAGCGGGCGTTTATTGCGCTGGACAGACGGGACTTGGTCGAGTTGGTCAAGCCGGGCATGGCGTTGAACCAGTTCCGGGGCGAGTTCAATTTCTGAACGATTTATTTACTTGCAGTGTAGAACGGCGCACCGCAGTCTAGAACCAGCGCGAGTCGCACCGAGACGATGGCTGCGAATGGCTTATCGCGAAATGAGTCAGCTGAAAATTAGTGCGCACCACAAGCAGAACCCATCCGCTAGTACCCCATGTCGTTTCCTGTGTTGCCCAGCGTCAGCTCCGACACCGAGGCGCTCAAGTATGCCGTCGCCGGAAAAGCGCTTTTCCCGCTCGCGGCCATCAAGCCCGAAAAACACGCCCTCAACAAATACCCCGCCACTTTGGACATCTACGTGGACGCCACGGGCGCCACCACCGACGAGATTGTGGCCGTGCTCAACATCGGCGTGAAGCAGGTTTTCGTGGACTCGGCCCAGTTCCAGGACGCAGTGGCCGCGGGCTTGCCGCTGTCCCGTTTCGTCGTGGAGGTGGCCACGCCAACCGCCGCTGAGCTCGAGTCCAAGGCCTCATTGGCAGTGGCGCACAAGCTCGACCAGCAGGCGTTCAAGGAGTACTCCTCCGACGACAACAGACCGCTTTTCTTCAAGGGCGAGGTCTCGCCGCAGAGCGCCGTGGAATTGGCCGCCGCCGGCTACATCTTGGTTGTTCCCGCGCAGGACCTTTCTCTCGACGTCGAGCCGCAGGAGAAGGTGTCTCTCTCGGAGGCGTTGCTCGCCACGTTGACCACCGACCGCCCCGACGGGCTCTACACGACGTTGATAACGACCGCGGCGCCCGCCAGCACCGCCCTCGGCGTCGTGTACTCGTCCAAGGCCTCGATCAAGGCGGCCATTGCGGAGGGCGAAGGCGTGTACCAGTCGCGCAAGCGGCCGCACGAGTTGTGGTACAAGGGCAAGACGTCCGGCGCCACGCAGAAGCTCCTCCGAATCGAGAAGGACTGCGACTGCGACGTGGTCAACTTTGTTGTTGAGAGCAGAGCGGGCTACGGGTTCTGCCACTTGTCCAACAGCTTCACGTGCTTCAAGGACGGCGACTTGACCGAGACGAAGGAGACGTTCGGCTCGGGCTTGGGCCGCTTGGACAAGACCTTGGCGGACAGAAAGGAGAAGGCCCCCGAGGGCCTGTACACCAAGCGGTTGTTCGACGACGAGAAGCTCCTCGTGGCCAAGATGAAGGAGGAGTTGGACGAGTTGATCGAGGCCGACAGCAAGGACGAGGTGGCGTGGGAGGCGGCGGACTTGTTGTACTTCATCATGGCCTATTGCGTCAAGAACGGCGTTCGTTTGGCCGACATTGAGAGAAACTTGGACATCAAGAGTCTCAAGGTCACCCGCAGAAAGGGCGACGCCAAACCGCAGTACATCCAAGAGGCCAAAGCGGAGCCAAAGGTCCAGAAAGAAGAGGCGGCGCCTTTGTTCGAGATGGAGAAGATCAACGTGGCCACCGCTTCTGAAGCCGACCTTTCCCGCGCCATGAACAGGCCTGTCCAGAAGACGTCGGAAATCATGAAGTTGGTGCTCCCCATCATCAACCAGGTGCAGAAGGATGGCGACAAAGCGTTGCTCGAGCTCACAGCCAAGTTTGACGGCGTCACCCTCAAACTGCCGGTTCTCAACGCCCCCTTCCCCGCAGAGCTCATGGACATCACTGAGGAAATGAAGGCCGCCATCGACTTGTCCATGGGCAACATCGAGAAGTTCCACGCCGCACAGATGCCCAAGGAGGATATCATGACCGTGGAGACCGCCCCAGGCGTTTTCTGCTCCCGTTTCGCCAAGCCCATTGAAAACGTCGGCTTGTACGTTCCTGGCGGAACCGCCGTGTTGCCCTCCACGGCCATGATGTTGGGCGTGCCCGCGAAAGTTGCTGGGTGCAAAAACATCATTGTGGCCTCGCCTCCAGCCAGAGCCACCGGCAAGTTGACCCCAGAAGTCGTTTACGTTGCACACAAGTTGGGCGCCAAGGCCATTGTCATGGCAGGCGGCGCCCAGGCAGTGACAGCCATGGCGTACGGAACCGAGTCAGTCATCAAATGTGACAAAATCCTCGGTCCCGGCAACCAATTTGTCACCGCGGCGAAAATGCACGTGCAAAACGACACCCAGGCGTTGTGCTCGATCGACATGCCCGCCGGCCCATCCGAGGTGTTGGTCATTGCCGACGAGGACGCAGACTGCGACTTTGTCGCCAGCGATTTGTTGTCGCAGGCCGAGCACGGCGCCGACTCGCAGGTCATTTTGATTGGTGTCAGCCTTTCAGAAGAGAAGTTGGCCGAGATCGAGGAGGCCGTCAGCCGCCAGGCCCGCGCGTTGCCAAGAGCAGAAATCGTGGCCAAGTCGTTGGCTCACTCGTTCATCCTCTTGACCGACAGTTACGAAAAGGCGTTCGAGTGGAGCAACAAGTACGCCCCCGAGCACTTGATTTTGCAAATCAACGACGCCGAGTCGTACGTGCCTTCGCACATTGAAAACGCCGGCTCGGTGTTTGTCGGTGCTCTTTCCCCGGAGTCCTGTGGTGACTACTCCAGTGGAACCAACCACACTTTGCCCACATACGGCTACGCCAGACAATACTCTGGAGTCAACACGGCCACGTTCCAAAAGTTCATCACGTCACAGAACGTCAAGGAAGAGGGGTTGAAAAGTATTGGAAAGGCGGTGATGACGTTGGCTGCGGTGGAGGGTTTGGAGGCCCACAGGTACGCTGTTCACGTGAGAATGGAGAAGCTCGGCATGCTTTGAAGAGACATTGATAGATCGAGATAGGGTATGTTACAATTGAAGCCTAGATTTCAACGCTTAGGGCGAGTGCTGTATGAATTGTTATATTTCTCACACTCGAAACAATCTTGAATGTAGGGCACATCAATAAGTGGAGAGTATCCGCTCCACGATAACGCCTTAGAATGGCGTCAAGTTTCTGGACAGAGTCAATTGCTCAAGTAACTCATTCTTTTTTAGCTGACAAAAGTCCAAAGCGCCGGACCTCAAATTTGCAACACTCCACTCAAAACCATTTATACGTTCTCTGAAGTCAAACATTCGCTTTATGCCTATATACGTCCCTTCACAACTTGGAACCCTCCACAAAAGCTGTTCCCTGCGCAATCGACTTCCTCAAGCCATCTATCGCAACCGTGACCAACTCTTTTTCCTTGGCGGTGTTGATCAAAGCGTTTGGTTTCTCGAACGAATGAACCTCGCCAGACTTCAACACCACGGGCACAGAAAAGAAGTCCACGCCAAGCTCAGACGCTAACTCGGATCCTCCACTCACGCCTGGCAAGTAGATGTACGCCGATTCCGGCACCGTGGCGGCCAACTCTTGTCCTGCAAGCGAGCCCAACACATACTCGGTGAATCTATAGCCCGCGTATGCCATGGATAAGGTGGCGGATCCGGCGCCATTCTTGGCCTTGACAACCTCGTCGCCGCCAAACTGCACTCTGTGCACAAACTCTTTGTAATCGCTGTCGCTGATCCTTTTCGTTTTTGCGGAAATGGTGGAGTCGAAGTTGATGAGAGGCACGATGGTGTCACCCGAGTGGCCTCCAATCACAGAGATTCTGCCCTTCAAGGAGCCCGGTGACTGGCCAAGAATGCCGCCCAAGAAGGTCTCTGCACGCACAGCATCCAAGGTGGTGACGCCAAAAAGCTTCTTCGGGTTGAAGACACCCAACTTCTTCAACACCGCAGCTGCAATGGCCACAGTGGAGTTGACCGGGTTGGAGATGATCAAGATGGCGGCGTCGGGACACGTTCTGCCCACGTTGGCCACCAAGTCCCGGATAATCAGAGCGTTGATGTTGAACAAGTCGGCCCGGGTCATTCCCGGTTTCCGGGGCACTCCGGCGGGGATCACCACGATGTCCGAGCCTTTCAAGGCTTCCACCACGGCCGTCTTGTCTTCTTTGGAGGAAGGCTGGTGGCCGGTGACTACGGCGGGCGTGTTGATGTGGGAAAGGTCGGCGGCAACACCGTTGGCATTGACAATGTCAAATAAGGCAAGGTGGGACACCAGAGGGTTCAATTTCAAGAGCATAGATAGCGGCTGGCCGATTCCGCCGGCGGCACCGCAAACCGTGACTTTGACCATTTTGATTCTTTTTCTATTGGAGTGTTTTGTAGGAGAAAATTCCCGTGGGGTCTCCACGGCGGTGGTGTGAGCTAGTTATAGTGCATGGTGCATGCGACTTCGGCCTCACATGGGACTAGCCTCGGACTGGCTGCGGGGTCGCGCCGTGGGCCGAGCCTGGAAATTTAAAGGACAGGGAATCTGAAGAAGGCAAAAAAAAAGTAAGACAAACGAAAAAAGATTCGTTTTTGATGTGACCCGAAGAGGAACACAAAAGCTGCCGCTGACATTGCCGACAGGCGACAGGTGTGCTGCGGCGGGCCTTTGCACTTTTTCGTGCTCAGAGCCGGCGCCGCCGCGAGCAAGACAGCAGCTGAAGAGCGAAAACGCCGCTGCTGCCACTAACCCACAACGGACCCTCAGCCGAGCACTCGGGTCCTACGAAAGGGCTGATCGCACCGGAATACTGCACTGGGGTCTGGTGCGCACCGAAGTGCAAATTCCCTGGAGTCGCAGCAGCGCGCACACCCGTGCCGCCGGCCCTATCGCCCTCACTTCCGTACCACCACCTCCCACTAGCAACATGAGACTCTTGCGTTTGATGGCCTGTGCCGCCACCGCGGTGCTTGCAATCGACTGCTCTGCCAAGGAACTCGCCGCATACGACTTCCCGGCCATCAAGGGCGTCTACTCCGCGTCCCACTCGCGAAACACCCCGCCCTCCACCTCCACCTTCACCTGGAGCGTGGGCATCTGCGAGACACTCGACCAGCAGAGCGACTGCCCCAAGAACTCCGATGTCTGCGGGCTCACGCGCGTCAAGGTCGACGGCAAGGAGATTCTCACGGAGGCCGTGGGCTTCAACGCAAACCTACAGAAGTCGTACAGCCCGTTCACCGAGTCCGGCGACGACAAGATCTCGGGCGTCGACATCACCTACACGGGCGCCACGTGGGGCGACGGCTTGGTGGACGCCAAGATCCGCTTCATTTGCGTGCCGCCCGGCACGGACAAGGCCAATGAGCTCGAGTTTGTTTCGTGGAACGGCGACCTCTTCGAGGGCAAGATGAAGACACCGGCCGCGTGCGCCAACAGCAAGAGCGGGGGCAAGCCTCCCAAGGGCCCCAGCCCCGACAACGGCGAGTCGTGGGGCTGGTTCACGTGGATATTTATTTTCGTGGTGTTGTTCTTGAGCATCTACATCATCGGCGGCGCCTGGTTCCAGTACAACAAGGGCAACGCCATCGACTTCCAGTCGGCGTTGAGAGAGGTGTTGGAGAACTTTGTCGATCTCTTGCGCGGCTTGCCGCAGTTTATCCTGGAGATTGTGGAGAAGGTGACGGGCAACTCCAACAGAGGCGAGTATAGCGCTGTTTAGATCTAATGCAAATCGGGTGAATGCTTGTCAATTGCAACGCTGGAGATCTCTGGAGCCAGGGGTCATTTGTAGTGCTGACTTCTCGGACTTGGCTGGTCTTATCTAAGCGGCCGATCCAATTATCTCATTCCGATAACCGAGAACACTTTAGACCAGTCAAGTGTCACAAACACGGCACTTGTTCCAAGAACTACAGGGTAGACCGAGAGAAACCAACGGCTAAAAAAAAAAAAAAGAAAAACAGCAAGACCCATAAAATTTCTGTGGCACGCAAAGACCCTCCAAGTTCCGGCTCTTCTAAAGCATCAGTTCCGAGTCAGTGCGGCATGCGAAAAAACCATCTCCACATCTACTACTCTCCACATCCAACCACGCCACAATGTCCACGGTCACCGAGCGGATCCAGGCGTTGAAGCCGCACGAAACGTTCTGCCTGTTCGAGTTCTTCCCCCCGAAAACAGACACCGGGTTCAGAAACTTGCTCGCCCGCATGAACAGAATGACGGCGTTGAACCCGCTCTTCCTCACAGTCACCTGGGGCGCCGGCGGCTCCACCAGCGAGAAGTCGTTGGACTTGGCTGCCACGTGCCAGAAGGAGTTGGGCATCACCACGGTGCTCCACTTGACGTGCACCAACACCAACAAAGAGGTCATTGACAATGCGTTGGCCCGCGCCAAGGACGCCGGCATCAGAAACATCTTGGCGCTCCGCGGCGACCCGCCCAGAACTGAGGAGTACTGGACGCCCGACTGCGACTTCAAGAACGCTGTGGACTTGGTGCGCTACATCAAACAGGAGCACGGCGACTTCTTCTGTATCGGAGTCGCTGGGTACCCCGAGGGCCACATTGACGGGGCTAACATGTCGCAGCAAAACCCGCAGAAAGACCTCCCCTACCTCATCGAGAAGGTGCAGGCCGGCGCCAGCTTCATTGTCACGCAGCTTTTCTTCGACGTGCAGAAGTTCGTGGCGTACGAGAAGTTGTTGCAAAACACCCCCGAACTCGCCCATGTGGTTCTCATTCCCGGCTTGATGCCCATCACAACCTACAGAGTGTTCATTAGCTCCACCAAGTTGTCGCACGCGCTGGTGCCTGACGACGTGTTGGACAAACTCGAGGCTCCTGGAAACGACGACGACATGGTGAAGGCCATCGGCATTGACATCTTGACCAAGATGATCGCCGAGATCCACGAAAAAACACACGGCCGCACGCGCGGCTTCCACTTCTACACACTCAATTTGGAAAAGGCCGTGGCGTCGATCCTCGAAAAGTCGACTGTGTTGCAACTCACCGCCAACGACGAGGTTGTGGACCACGAGGACGCCATTGGCTCCGACTCGGAAACAGAGGATGTTCCTCTCAAGCGCAAAACAAGAAACAACTCGTCCGGAAGCATGGGCGCGGACGACGCCAAGCTTGCGTTGATCTCAAGAGCACTCACAAAAGACCGCAGGGCTCTTGTGGACATCAGTACCGGCAAAGGTGTTTTGGGCAAAGACGCAACATGGGATGAGTTCCCCAACGGAAGATTCGGTGACTCCAACTCGCCCGCGTACGGTGAGATTGACGGCTATGGGCCCAGCTTGAAGCTCTCGCCCGACCAAGTCCACGGTACCTGGGGCAGCCCCGAATCCTTGAAGGACATCTCCAAGTTATTCACCGGCTACTTGACCGGGCGCATCAACGTATTGCCCTGGGTGGACCTGGAGATCTCGCTGGAAACGGCGTTGATTCAAGAGCAGTTGATCGAGCTCAACGAGAGAGGCTGGTTCACGTTGGCCTCGCAACCGGCCTCCAACGGCTGCGTGTCTTCCGACAAGTTGCTTGGCTGGGGTCCTCCAAACGGCAACGTTTTCCAGAAGGCGTTTGTCGAATTCTTCATCTCCAAGGAGGACTGGGAGAACAAGTTATGGCCTAGAATCGAGGAGAAGGCACAGGATCACACCATCACGTACTTCTTGGGCGACGCCTCCAACAAGATTGTGTCCAACTTGCGCAGACAGCTGGGCCACAACAGCAAGTCTGCTATCACGTGGGGCGTTTTTCCCTCAAAAGAAGTTTTGCAGCCGACCGTGATTGACTTTGAGTCGTTCAAGGCCTGGAATGAGGAGGCGTTCTTGTTGTGGATCGAATGGGCCCGGTGCTACAAGCGCAACACCCCGTCGTTCGAGTTGTTGCTGTCGATCAAAGAGAACTTCTACTTGGTGAGCATGATCTACCACGACTTCACCGACGAGTACGGGTTGTGGAACGTGTTGCTTGACGAGTGACTCACAAAGCCGCGGCTCTAGGTGGGGGCCTTCTGGCGCTCGAGCACATCGATGTACTTTTTCACCACGCCATTGTTAAGCAATTCGGCGAGATTCGGGTCGGCATCGGCACCCAAATACACACACTGGTGCTTCTGGAGGAGCACGAGTCCATACGAAACTAAAGTTCCTTTTTGTAGCACCACGCGGCCGCCCAAGGGCACCGGTAGCGGGTTTTTCGTGGACTTCTCGCGAGGATGCAAAAAGGGGAGCTCCTCCAACTCCACAGCGTAAAAGTAGTTGCCGCTCATGTCCCGGAGCATGAGCTTGTACGTGACCTTTGCCGTCGTCTGTTTTTGCTCGTTTTCCGCGTCCAAGTCGATGCCGTAGATGATGGGCCGCCCGACGTGCTCCATTCTTTCAAACGGGGTGGTGTTGGGGTTGTCGTAGTACTTCCAGTCTTCCAAGACCTTTTCCTTGGAATCTGAGATGTTGATAATGTGCATTATATGGCATGTGACCGGCGCCGGTAGAAGCACCTCGGGTGTGGCGGCGTGGTCGTTGGCATTGAAGGAGGCCATTGTGTGGTACGCGTTGATGCGATTTGAGATGCGAAATATGGGGTACAACACTGGAGAAACACCAGAAGTGGTGGACTGAAAAATTGCTGGAAGGAGGGCTTCGAGTGACCGGTGGCCTCGGGCCGAAGTGCAAATTATACCGTTAATCAGCGTCACTCACTGGTGCAGCCACGGGATCGGCACTGGCACCGGATGCTGTTGCCCGCAGCATCCCACAACAATTGGGAAAAAGACTGGTTTAGACGCTGTTTTCGGCTTTCTACATTTATCATCACACCACAATTCCGGTGGTATCATCGACAACTTCCCGAGTGCACTTGACGTCTGGAGGCCTTATCGCGACATCACAACCTCTTCAGATCTTGCTGCCACAAGCAGACCCACCCACAATGGCATCGCTTTTCGTCCCGGAAGAAGAACAATACGACGGGGTAACCAACGAGGTGTCTTCCGTGATCCCCACGGAGGACGAGGAACTACCTCCAGTGGAAATCTCGGTGGAAAAAACACAAGAATACTACCGACGGCAAAATGAGCCGGAGCCGTCGATTCCCGTGGTGGTGTCCGAGACCCACGAGGCGGTTCCCGTCTACGAGTCCAAAGAGATTTGCTGCAACCTACCGCTCCGGTTCTACCAGGAGATTGTGGAAACCATGCTTCTGAAGGACGGGCTTCTCATCTTGGGCCGTGGCCTTGGCTACGAGATTGTGACAGCAAACATTCTCCACACACTCAGCACGCCGGCGGTAACGCTCCATCACGGCAACCTGGTGCAGAAAAAGCGCAGCTTGGTGATCTTGCTCAACGCCAAGGACGACGAAGTGACCAAGCTCGATGATGCATTACTAGAGCTTCGATGGATCAACGACACGTTGCAGGCCACGGATCCGGACGCTGACTGGAAGTCTGCGTTGCGAATCGTAAGAGGCTCGGACTTGTCCAACACCACCAGAAGACGGGCGGTGTATGAGGACGGCGGCGTGCTTTCCATCAGTTCCCGTATCTTGGTGGTGGATCTTCTCTCGGGCATCATCCGGCCCGAGGACATCACGGGCATTTTCGTCATGCATGCCGAACGTGTGAGAGAAACCTCCAACGAAGCGTTCATCATCAATCTCTACAGAGATGGGAACGACTGGGGCTTCATCAAGGCCATCTCTGACGAGCCCGAGTCGTTCACTGGGTTCACACCGTTGAGCACGAAGTTGAAGGTATTGCGTCTTTCCAACGTGTTCTTGTGGCCCAGGTTCCACGTGGAAGTCTCCCAGCTGTTGCTCCAGGCCTCCGGCGGAGACCAAGGCACAGTCACGGAAATCAGCGTTCGACTTTCTGGGAAAATGAACAAGATCCAGACCGCCATTTTGACGTGTCTCCAAGCGTGTTTGAGCGAATTGAGGAGACACAACCCATCGCTCGAGACCGAGTACTGGGACATGGAGAACTTGCACGATAAGGAATTTGTGAATAGAGTCCGCATGTCTCTAGACTCGCAGTGGCATCGGATCTCGTGGACATCCAAACAGTTGGTCCACGACTTGGGCACGTTGAAGGGCTTGCTCCATGACCTCCTCTGTGAAGATGCCTTGTCGTTTTACCAACAGGTACAGGGCATTCTTGACTCCAACATAAGAAAACCAGGTGCTGGAACCATGGGTGCGACCATGAGCCCGTGGCTCATGATGGACGAGGCAACCACTATCATCTCGTATGCCAAGGAAAGAGCTCTTGGAAGAGTTACGCTCAGGTCCGAAGAAATCGAGGTCGAGACAAATGAAGAGACAACCTCCGACGAGGTTGTCTACAACTTGGAGGAATTGCCCAAATGGGAACAGTTGTCACTCGTAATTGATGATATCATGCACGAAAGATCCATCGACACACTGAAAACAGAAGGGCCAGTCTTGATCATGTGCTCAAGCACACGCATTGCAACACAGCTATCCAAAGTCTTGGCTTGCTCCCGCAAAACAGAGAGCCGCTTCACACAAAAGAAGTCTTTCTCATCAAAACAGTACATGGTGGCAAAGTTGAGAGACTATCTCCTGTGGAAAACACTCACCGCTCTTTCGAAGCAACTCACTATTCAGTTGGATGCGAAAGAGGGAGAAGAGGAAGAAAAGCTCAACACATCCAAGTCGTTTTCGAAGGGAAAGGACACACCACAGAGCAAAAGACGCAGAACGAGAGGCCTGGATGCCGTTGCCAATGTTTCCAGGTTGTACTCCGGCACTCGCTTCGACAAGGAAAGTGGAGCGGTGGAACTCGACGACAAGATCATGAACTCGCTCGAGAACCTGATCAAAGTGGAATCAGAGCTGGAGTCCGAGGAGGATGTACAAGAGGCCCCGGGCTCTCTTTTCGTGTCTGGAAACAATGGCGATTTTCTTTTGGAGCACATTGACAAGTTCAACCAGGTCATCATTGAGACGTTCAATGAGTCGACGAACGAACTGCTTCTCCAGGAATTGAGTCCATCATATGTGATCATGTACGAGCCGGATCTCTCGTTCATTCGCCGCGTGGAAATCTACCGGGCCATGAACTCTGCTTCACCGCCCAAAACTTACTTCATGTACTACGGTACGTCTGTTGAAGAACAGAGCCATTTGTTGCGGATCAGAAAAGAGAAGCAGGCTTTCACGCGACTCATCAAAGAGAAGGCAACCTTGAGCAAACACTTCGAAACCGAAAGGGACAATTGGAAATTTCAGATCCGCAAGCCTCAGGTCGTCAACACCAGAATTGCTGGAGGTGCCAATTTCCGAACAGAAAGCGACGAAATGCGGGTCATTGTCGACACTAGAGAGTTTGTCTCCTCGTTGCCGAACCTCTTATATCGGGTCGGAACCAGGGTGGTGCCATGCATGCTTACAGTGGGCGATTACATCGTGTCGCCAAAAGTTTGTGTGGAGCGAAAAGCCATTCCCGACTTGATATCAAGTTTCAAAAGTGGGCGGCTTTATCAGCAATGTGAACAGATGTTCAGGTACTACGAGCTCCCAACGTTGTTGATAGAGTTTGACGAGTCCAAGTCGTTTTCCTTCATGCCATTTGCAGAACTCAGACCACCAGGGCAAAAGCCGGCAACGCCGACGTCGGCCAAGTTTCTGAACCGCGAAATCCAGCTGAAAATAGCCGAGTTGTTGATCTCGTTTCCGAAGCTAAAGGTCATTTGGTCGTCGTCGCCCTACGAAACCGCTCAGATTCTCTTGGAGCTCAAGGCCACACAGGAAGAACCTGACGTGGAAGAGGCACTCTCGAAGGGTGTGAACCCCTCGATCGCAACCAAAGAAGGCCCTCCAATGTTCAACGACGACGCGATTGATATTTTGCAGACGATTCCCGGAATCACCAATTCTAATTACATGACTGTGGTGCGCCGGATCAAGAACATGGCAGATTTTGTGTGTCTTTCGAAAGAGGAGTTGATTGAAATGATCGGGGAGGAAAACGGAAATCGGGCGTACAACTTCATAAACCACAACATCCATTAATACCAACGTTCACCACAAATGCCATGTTTACTTTTGTCGTCTTTCCATGGTGCGATCTGGCTATATTTAGAGGGTCTGCGCAATCATCCTGTAGTGCATGAGGGGTTGATCCACACGTCTATCAACATTACACGTTTTGACGGATGGCCACTCGATATCGGGAACCCGGGCCCCGCCGGGCCTCCGACGGCTTACTACGAATGCGGCTGAACGCCCCGCTCAGAAACAAATACCGCTATTGTGAATTCAAGCACCTCTATTTCGAGATCCAGAAGCTCATCAACAAAAGAGTGGTGTTGAGCTTCAAATACGAGCAGTTGAAGGCCCCCGAGATCCGCATCTCGCTCATCAAGCCCTTGGTGCAGCTGATTGTGGACTTGAGCAACCTTTCCCGCTTGAAGAACGCATCGAACCATTTGGCAGCGGTTTCCAGCCAAACAGAAACCCCACAACTTGCATCTGCGTATGGCTCAATGCCCGCAAGCGACGAGCCGTCAATCTCCACCAGCGTGATCTACGTTCTCTTGTTGCTCAAGTACGAGTTCATGATCCAGTGTGAAAGCAATCTTCTAATGTACGACTTGCTCACCACCAAGGCGACCATCTGTGAGCTTCTCGCCATCAGGCTCCTCCGAGAATATTCGTCCACCGACCGCATCAATTTGCTCTTCATCAACCCGATGAGTCACCACCAGGAGTATGAGCAGTTGAAACACACAAAGCATCTAGACAGCTTCAACACTTTGGAGCTTTCCATACTCTCCAAGTCCAAGAAGTTTCTCTCACAGCCGGTGGTGGTGGGTATTTTGGACCGCGTGTACAACGGCGAGTTGATCTTGAAGGACCAGGTCGACCACAGCTTCAAGGAGTGGCCCATGCTTCTACGGTCAACCTCTAGCAGACCTGACGAGTCGCATCTTCCGTCCAAGCAGGAACGGGAGACCCAATCGCGGTTGAATGTGTCAGAGAATGCCTTTTTCGACGTGGAGACAGATAAAAGCATCGTCAACTACAAATACAGCCGCGTCACGATCCGGAAAGTGCTTGTACGTGCAAATGTGGTGCCCAAATACCAGTCGTTGGTGATTAACTTGAAGTACGCGTACATGACGATATTTTTCTTGATTCTTGTTGTCAAGCACCGAATCAGCCAAAATACAGGGCACTACGCCGCCAGCTCAATTTTGTCGGTTTTGTTCTGGCTGGTGGCCCTTAGCTTCAACTTCGACGTGATTGCAAAATTGCTCCACATTGAGTACAAGTTTCTCAAGAAGATCATATGGACATACGTGGACATCTTGATTGTGATTCTCATCGACGTCTCATTTATTTTGCGGGTGCTTCTGGGATTCGAGAAGATCAGAAATGAGCTATACTACAGCTGCTTCAGCTTGGTCTCGATATTGTTGTTTCCCCGCATGCTCTCAGTGTTCAACAACTACGAGTTTTTCCACATGATCATTCTTTCGCTTAAGAAGATGATGTGGAATGTGATCGCGCTAGTGTGCTTGTTCGGCTCATTGATTTTCGGCTTCTTTCTCTGCTTCATCAGTTTGACGACCGATCTTTCAACATACGAGGTCCTGTACGCGATGTTGAAGTCCTTCTTTGGATTCACGCCGGCGGTATGGGACAATTGGGACCGGTACACTAATTTGGGCCGGGCCATTCAGATTGGGTATCTCTCCCTCATGCAATTTGTGTTCACCACAATTCTCGCAATCGTGTTGAGCAATGTGTTCTCACAGGTGAGCGAAAGCAACAAGGAAGAGTTTGAGTACTTCAAAACCACCAACTTAATCGTTTACTTGAAGTGGGCGAGGTTGCAAAGCGGGCTTGGAAACAATTACCGGTGGGCCGTCGTGCTCAACTACCCGGTGAAATTGTTCAAGTTGCCCATCATACTAATCATCTACTTCTACGAGATTCTCATCAAGGACAACAAGATGGACATGCAAAAACAGCGCAAGGGCTTGAAGCACTTTACGTTTTTGAACAGAGAGGAGGATTTGTACGGCGACTCCGACATGATGGTGTTTAACCAGGTGACAGATACGGACGCCGATATCAGCTCTTTGCGGCTCACTTCCCGGAACGGCTCTCAGCTCGGGCCATCGCGGGTGTTTTCAGCGGATGAAACCAACGACAACTCTGAATTCCCCACCAGGCCCCGCCGGGTTCTCCGCAAATTAGCAACGCAAGAGTCTCACCAGACTCTCATGGGTTTCCGCAGCGGGCTGCTTGACTCCATGTTCATGGATGAGTTTCTCGGGCGAAAATACGGCTTTGACAAGCTACGCACCAAGAAAAGCGAGACATTGAGCAAACGCGTGCAGAGCGAAGACTTGAACAAAACCCGGGGGTTGATGGCCAAGCTCGAGGAGATTGAAGAGATGCTTTCGCAGCTAGTGGCGAAGGAAGTCTCCGAGGCGGATGACTTTGCCGTGCGGGAGCTCGGGCCCCGGCCACGAAATGCAAATATGGCGCCGGTGGACAGTTTCGATGCCGACGCCACCTACGAAATCAACCCAACGGACGACTTGGAGGTTGACAGCGGGGAGTTCACGTGCCTGGATAGTGAGTAATCCGAGCGCGGATGTGCGCCGCACGGGACTTTCTTTCCATTCGCGGAGATGTGCGACACGGAAGCCGAGTTCTGGACCGAGACCCATCCGGACAATTAGAAGGGCGAAAAAGAACACACCAGGTATATAACAAAAGGACCGTAGAAGATCGCAAACACAGTGTGCATGGACGCTCGGAAAGAATTCTAGACTTGTCCGGGACGGCCCAGGCCGGCCCAGTAGCTTAAGAGAAACATTTGCACATGCCCGGGGCTAAAAGTCAAATGTGTGGAGAAGCCGCGGGCGCCAGCGCTGACTTGGTGTCCAACTGCTCGTTTCTTTTTACAACCTCGAAGGCCGCTGATCGGACCAAGCAGGCGCCTCGCACATGCATGCCATCGCAAATTGACACCCGCGAGGAACTGGCCATTCACCGCGCACATGATGCCAGCGTAAGCAGCGAAGACCCCAAACGGCGCGCACCCGACTGGATGCGCTTCATACCGCTTTGGTTAACCAAATCCGCGGAGATATATAAGCGCAGAGATCCGCAGCATGTGCCGAACCAGAGCCCGAATTTTTCCAAAAATCCCGTTCCTGTCCATTTCGTGTGTGATCCGGCCCATTTCCCCCATTGCCCGATCCATTTCCCACCCGCCCGCTGTCCATCCCAGTGGACTCGCCATCTCCCGAAAACCCGCTCCCAGCGTTCGCAGTCGGCTTATTTCGGTCGCTCCCATAGGCTGGACGTAGCGAAAATCGATAGCGCACCCGCACAATTTTTTCTTGACAGAGGAAAAACTTGTGGTTTTACCTGTTTACCCACCACTAACTGCGTCCAACACAAATATCCTGATGCCCCACATCACTATGGCCCACATAGAAGTCCCCGACAACCATGTCCAAATCGGCGGGAGAAAGTCCAAGTTGGCCGTCATCCAGCTGAAAATCGTCAAGCTGGAGATTGAACGGGCCTTCCCAAACCTCTCCTGCTCCATCTTGGCCTTGAGCACGTTCGGGGACAAGGTGCAGCTGAAACCGCTCTACTCTTTTGGCGGCAAGTCCCTCTGGACAAAGGAGCTAGAAACGCTTTTGTTGGAGCCCTTGGGCGACTACCCAAAGTTGGACTTGATTGTCCACTCGTTGAAGGACATGCCCACCCACTTGCCCGAGGAGTTTGAGCTCGGATGCATCTTGGAGCGCGAGGACCCCAGAGACGTGCTTGTCATGAAAAAGGACTCCCCTTACAAACTGCTCGCCGACTTGCCGGCCGGCGCCGTAGTGGGGACCTCCTCGTTGAGAAGACAGGCGCAGCTCCTCAAGGCCTCCCCACGCCTTGTCTTTGAGGACGTGAGGGGAAACCTCGCCACTCGCTTGGCCAAGTTGGACGACCCCGAGTCGCCGTACGCTTGCATTGTTTTGGCTGCTGCCGGTCTCGTTCGGGAAGGCTTGGCCGAGAGAATCACCTGCCCCTTGGACGCTCCGGACATGTACTACGCCGTCGGCCAAGGTGCGCTCGGAATCGAAATCAGAAAAAACGATCCCGTCATGAGACCACTTCTCGCCCAGTTGGAACACCGCCCTTCTGCATTCCGCTGCTACGCCGAAAGATCCATGATGAGAATGTTGGAGGGTGGCTGCTCCGTGCCCTTGGGCGTGCAGACGGCCTACGACGAAGACACCAACGAGCTCTACTTCAAAGGCATCATTGTCAGCCCGGACGGATCCGAATATGTGGAGGCCGAGTTGACCCGCAAAGTGCTCAGCAAGGCTGACGCCGAGGAGGCGGGGATCAGGATGGGGGAGCGGCTCACGGAGCTTGGCGGAAAGGACATCTTGAACGCCATCAACTACGACAGAATCAACCAGCCCCCAGTCCAATCCGACTCCTCCGCCACATCGCCCGGCTCCACTTAGAGGGTCGGCCAGACGCCTCCACAGGGCCACATTGCATTTTCCGTTCCGGGATACCTTCATTTTTTCACTGTCATTTTGCCCTTCACTTCAATCAGTTTGCATTCCTGTGTTTTCGTTGCCATCATCACGATTACTACTAAACGCCTGATCATGGAACAGAAGACCTCACCAAAATTCATCATTTCATTGTATATACGATACGGGTTTAATTTAAATTCAAGCTAACGATACCCCGTAATCAGGTACGCACCGAGCACAGACTCATTAGTCAGAGTTGTGGCCAGACTGAGTTCCGGAGCCTCGGAACCCCGCCCACCACCAATTACCAACATCGGGCTGGCCTGGAACTTTTTTGCCAAATTGATTCCAAATGTCGTCTCGAGTGTAAAACAATCTCTCAAGCGTCAACAGTCATCTACTTGAGTCATCCATTGGGCCCGTCGAGAGATTGCAACCGTCAAAGGTTGACAATGATGATCAACGGCAGGACCAAATAAAAACACCAAAAAAAAAGTAGCTTATTGAAAGGTAACTGCAAAGAGCCCGCTGTACGTCTACTCTAATAATTCCAAGCTTGGGTGGTGCCAGTTTGGCTGATGGCAAATTGATGGTATGGCACCACGCGAACCAAACCGAGTCGGCCCACCTCGTTTAGTCGTATTCTTCGCGAAAGTTTACGACGCAGCCATTTCAGATATATAAGATCCGATACTACCAGAGAAAAAAAAACCAACGGCAACATCTGCAAACAGTTGAACCGCTAGTCCGTATTTTCTGTTACCGAGCAGCCGAGCCCTTCCATCTCTTCAGCGACTCCGACCGCTCCGACCCAACTCAAACGTCCGGGTACTATTTTCCCTCGGCTTTCTGAAATCACAACATCATCGCCATGGATATCGTTCTCGAGATTGCCGACACGTATCTTTTCGACAAGGCCTACGCCACGTTGCTCCCCAAGAATGGCTCCGTCTCCCGCTGGATGAGCGAGAACTTCCAAAACAACGCCGCTGGGAACGCCACGTTGGCGGCTAATTTCAACACCCCGTTGCCGTTGAAATACTTGTTCAACGCCGCCACAAAGCACCTAAATAAACACGACGTGTACGGCGTCAGCCCCCCGATGTTCTTGCCTGTGTCCAAGTTCGCTGACCAGTCGCTTCTCGCCAGGTCCAACTTGTTCCGGGAGTTCATCACCATCATGATCATCACGATCCTTTTCGGCTGGATCTTATATTTTGCCGTGGCCTCATTGGCGTACGTGTTTGTTTTCGACAAGAAGATCTTCAACCACCCCAGATACTTGAAGAACCAGATGTACCTCGAGATTCACCGTGCCACCACCGCCATTCCAGTAATGGTGCTCCTCACAGCTCCTTTCTTTTTGGCCGAGTTGAATGGCTACTCCAAGTTGTACCTCAACGTGGACGAGTCCACCGGTGGCTGGTGGTCTGTGGCGTTGCAATTCCCCATGTTCATCCTCTTCACCGACTGCGGAATCTACTTCATCCACCGGACTTTGCACTGGCCGCTGATCTACAAGAGGTTGCACAAGCCCCACCACAAGTGGATCGTGTGCACGCCGTTTGCGTCGCATGCCTTCCACCCCGTGGACGGCTGGGCGCAGTCCTTGCCCTACCACATTTACCCATTGCTTTTCCCATTGAACAAGGTGTCGTACCTTCTTCTCTTCACGTTCGTCAACTTCTGGACTGTGATGATCCACGATGGAAGCTACTGGTCCAACGACCCGGTGGTCAACGGAACCGCCTGCCACACTATCCACCACTTGTACTTCAACTACAACTACGGCCAATTCACCACCTTGTGGGACAGATTGGGCAGATCGTACAGACACCCCGACGACACTTTCTTTGCCAAGGTCGACAAGAAGGAAGAAGAGAAGCTTTGGAAGGACCAGACGCAAAAGATGGAGGTGATCCGCGGTGAGTTGGAGGGCAAGGGCGACGACAGAGAGTACGTTGAGTCGAAGTGATTCGATCCGGCCGCCGGCCTAACTGGTTTTCTTATACCCGTGGCCGTGCCACATAGTTAACAAAATATTAATAGATGAGAATTGGAAAGCTAGAGCGACAGTAGAGGAGCAAAAGTGATGAGAAGAGAAGCGACAGTGGTGAGAAGAGGAGCGAATTGGGGTGGCAGAGGTGGGAGCACCCGGAATGAACATCCAACAATAAAATGAAAAAGAAATAAATTTTCGAAAAAACCCAACCTTCGAAAACCCCTACGAAAGATAGAGAGATGCAAGAAAGGCGGGCATGCCCAAAAGCAGCATTTAAAGGTGACGTAGATGCAACGCTGCTGGGCCGCACATGTAGAGCACGCTCACCGAATCCAAGTACCCCAGCCCACAATGATGGCCTCGTCGCTGATACTCACAATCGGGCCGTACCGCCACCGAAAAGATCTCTCTCGGCAGCTGGTGCTCCTGAAGTACTCCATCTTGGGCTACATCGCCGCAGGCACCTACGGTAAAGTGTACAAGGCCCGGTCCAAGGCCATCAGCAAAGCGGACGACGACGACAGCGAGATGGGCGACATCCACGAGCCAATCATGGTCGGCGAGCAAGGCGAGGCCCCGAGCCCCGAGGACGTGCAGCTCTTTGCCATCAAGAAGTTCAAGAGCGACAACCACCTGTCCAACAAGGCGTTGGGCAACGGCATGAACAGCCACGACATCCACGGCAACGAGATCATCTACTACACGGGGATCTCGCAGTCGGCGATGCGGGAGATGTCGTTGTGCCGGGAGCTCAACCACAAGAACATCACCAAGCTCATGGAGATCATCTTGGAGAACAAGTCGACGTACATGGTGTTTGAGTTTTTCGAGCACGATCTCCTCCAGATCATCCACTTCCACTCGCACCCCGAGGTGAAGCCCATCCCCGGCGAGACGGTCAAGTCGCTCATCTGGCAGGTGTTGAACGGCGTGACGTTTTTGCACAAGAACTGGATCTTCCACCGCGACCTCAAGCCGGCCAACATCATGGTCAGCAGCGACGGCGTGGTCAAGATCGGCGACTTGGGGCTCGCGCGCAAGTTCAACAACCCGTTGCAGAGCCTCTACAGCGGCGACAAGGTCGTGGTCACCATCTGGTATCGTGCCCCCGAGCTTTTGTTGGGCGCCCGCTACTACACCCAGGCCATCGACCTCTGGGCGGTCGGGTGCATCTTGGCGGAGTTGCTCTCGCTCCGGCCCATCTTCAAGGGCGAGGAGGCGAAGATCGACTTGAGCAACAAGAAGAGCATCCCGTTCCAGAAGAACCAGCTCCAGAAGATCTTTGAGATCTTGGGCACGCCCAGCGCAGACGTGTGGCCCAACATCCAGAAGTACCCGGACTACTACGCCTTCAAGCAGCACTTCTGCCTGCCCAGCGCCACCATGTACCTGTGCAACATCGACAACTGGTACAAGTTGGTGGGAGGCAAGGACAAGCACTGCCTTGCGCTTCTACGAGAGTTGTTCCAGTTCGACCCCACGCTACGAATCTCCGCCGACGACTCGCTTCTCCACCCGTACTTTCTCGAGCCCACCCAGGTGAACGAGAACGCGTTCGAGGGCCTCAACGTGAAGTACCCGAAGCGGAAAATCTACACGGACGACGTGAACATCACCTCTCACAACAGCAACGCGGTGGGTGTGAAGAGGCACGGCGCCGACGACGCAACGATGAAGAGAAGACATAGACAGTAGGAGGGGGTAAAGAGAATAGAACGAAAAAAAAATGGAAAAAAAAAATAATGTAGCTCAACGGAATCTGGCCGCTTTCAATCGCCACATGTGTGAGGCTCACACCGCCGCGTCTGCGCATCAGAGTCCCACTTCACCAGTCCACACCGCAGCCCATGCTGTCCTACAAAAAGGAAAAGTCGCTATATAGCGGCCCGTTCTGCGACGTGTACAAAGCAACGGCCGCTTCGGGCGCCACCGTGGCCTTGAAGGTGGTGGACCTCGACTTTGTCCGCAAACCCCACAACTTCCGCCGCGAAGTCAGCATCGTCAAGAGACTCAAACACCCCAACATCGTGCAGTACGTGGACTCGTACAGCTTGGGCGAGGACCACTACCTCGTGATGCCGTTCTGCGAGGTCGACTTGACCGCGGTGTTGGGCCATTACGTGAAGCGGCGGGTCAAGTTCAACTTGGCGGACCCGCTGCTGAACTCCACCGTGGCGAAAAACGAGCTTCCGCTCGAAAAAATCACGCCCATGGTCCAGGGCTTGATGCGTGCCCTCGAGTACCTCCACGAGCAGCAGATCATCCACCGTGACATCAAGCCGGCCAACATTCTATTCCACAGTCTCGAGACCCTCGATGCGCCGATTCTTGCGGACTTTGGCATCTCGTACGAGGAGGCAAACCCGCCGGCCGACGAGCCGTTGCACGAGAAGTACACGGACGTCAGCAGTGGGTACTACAAGGCGCCGGAGCTCTGTTTTGGCGTCACCGACTACGGGCCCGAGATCGACTTGTGGTCCGCGGGGATCCTCATGTCGTGCCTCTACTCGGCCGACGGCCGGCCAGCCAACGCAGTGGCGGTTGACGCACACGAGAAGGAGCCCGAGCTCAACGACTTTGCGTTGATCCAGGGCACGTTCCGGGCGTTTGGCACACCCACCATCACCAACAAAGAGAGCGCACTCTACTGGGGCAGGCTCGACACGGCGGAGTGCCACTTCCGGAGGTTCACGTACGAGCAATTGCCAAGAAAGCTGCCGCAGGAGCTCTTGCCCCGCTGTCAGGACAACGAGATGGAGAGCTTGTTCGGCCGTTTGACCGCATACGAAAACAGAAGTTTTTAGATGGAGAAATGAAACGTAGCCAAAACTGGCGAGGTCTATTTAAGTTGCGCTCTCCTCACGTCTCGCCACCCGCCCCTTGATCTCACCCCACGGTTCTCTTTACTCTATTGGTGAGGGCTGTTTTGCGTCACCAGACTATGCTCGCAAGTGGCATGCTCCAAAGGGAATGTTCCTGGACAAAGTCAGAAAACCGCTGCCGCCGGCCCGCCCGCCTAATTTAGCTGGAGCAAACGCATCGTCATGATCGGCTGCAGCAGGGCAGATTTTGTCCTATTGCGGAATAGGCTTTGCTCCCCTCACGTCACTTGCCCTTTGCGTCATTCTGGCTTCGGTCGGTGCTTCCGCGCCTTCGCTGCGACCCCGCGTTTGCATGCCCCAGGTTTACGTGCATAGAGCCATCTCCGGGAACACTGCAGGCCCGTTGCAGAATTCCATCCCAACCACAAACTCTTTCCGTTCCCTCCGCCATGACGTCGCTCCTTGGCAAAAGCCGCTTTAAGCTCGGCGCAGACGTCCCCAGAGCTCCTCCGAGGGACGAGGACTTTATCCGCAATTTGGACTACGAAGAGTTGGAGCAGAAATACCAGATCCGCAAGTATTACCCACGCTTCATCCACAACTATGACTGCAGCACGCCGCAAATCAAAGCCCTCATCTGCAACAAGCCGATCTACTCGAAAGTCAACCGAGCAAATGCCAAGAAGGAAACCGTGGCGTTCAACCCCGACACGGGCGATTTCCAGAACCCAGCGGAGTTGTTGGGGAAAACAGCCCGGAAGCTGGACAGAACGAAGAAGAAGGAGTTGCGCCACGAGCGGCTCAAGGAGCATCTCGAGATGAAGCGCGAGCAGCGGGACTTGAGAGGCGAGCTCCGGGACCAACACAGGCAAGAGAGAAGAGAAGAACGAGAAGAGACCCGGAGGCTCATGCGGGAGTTCTCCACCAGGAGGAAAAAGCCGACAGCGAGCGGGGCCGCCTACGCGGCGCCGTGCGAGGCTCCGGCAAAGCTCGAGGTTCCACCGCCGTACGAGCTTTCGGCGGAAACCACGAAACCCGCAGGCTTCTCGTTCAAAAACCCGTTTGACTCGGGCCAAACGTTGGTGGGCACCACGCTCCAGTCACAGGTGAGCAACAAAAGCAATGCCGTGCCCGAGAAGATTGGCCGGACGTCGATCTCGGAGAAGTTGATGAAAATGGTGCTTCACAAGCACAACGAAGATGCGCCCAAGCAAAGAAACATGTCCTTTGACCAAACAAAGTCGACCATGACAAGTGCTCGAGGCGTAAAAACAAATTTAATGAGGCTAAATGACAAAAGAGGAAGGGGAATGAGCGAAACAGCTGGTACGTATTTTTTTTTCATCTGAGAGGATTAGGTGTGGTGAGTCAGGCGTGAGAGAGTGGCCACCAACTGTGGAGAGTTGGCGCAGGTAACCGTGTGAGAAAAACAAGAATTTGTGAGGAGGCAAAAGTGGCAGAAACCGGCGTGTCAGAAATCGACAGGAGACGGAATACCCCGATGGAGTTTCACTGGGCTTTCCGAGCCAGGCGGCGCTGTGCATAGTTGGTCGCACGCTGACATCACAGTGCTTCCAGGCCCAGAATTGCAAAATGGCACGGAGGCCCCGGGCTTCGGCGGGTCCTCGAATTTCATGTGCCCGGGGCTTTGTCTCGTCGCAACAAATAGCACAGCGAGCCGTGTTCTGGAAACTGCTCTGTGGGGTGTGGGGTATTCGCAATGTATTTACCCCTTGCACAATGACGACAAGCAGGACGGGAAAAGCGGGGGAGTACGCGAGGCTCCGAACAATTTGGTGGGGAAAGACACAATCCGGCGAAATAGCAAATGAGGCGTTGACCAACGCAAAAGCAGAGCCTTGCAGCGGCTTATCATCCCGCCGCCCATTCCCCCACGCAACCATTCTAGCCGTGCATTCTTCCCGCCTACCGTCGCAACGCGCAACATCTAGGCGGTTGCATCTTCCAGCGGGTCGTGGTGCGCCCAAGTTTCCTGCGTGACCAGTGTAACGGTATGATCTTTGGCGCGGTCTCCACATTCTTCCACCAAATTGTTTTTTCTTCGGCACAGCTATTAGAACGGCCTTGTTCGCCCCCATCATACACATCCCGAGGAAATTCTTGCACCTGCCACACAAGCTGCTGCCGCTTCACACTTTCAAGCACACCGCCATTCTTCGTTATTGTTGCAAGGTGACAATACCGGCGCACCCGATTCACTCTTTCACGCCCTGTGCTGCCACAGACACCTAAAAACCCCGCCTCCCGGCTCATACTAACATGTCCCAAATAGAAGTCGTCACGGAATCCGTCAACAACGGCCACACAGGCCAACTGGAGTCCATCCAATACACCCAGTCACAAATGGTGGGCCACGGCTCGTTCGGAGTTGTGTTCCAGACACAGTTGTTGCCCAGCAATGAGATTGCAGCCATAAAACGTGTCCTCCAGGACAAGCGGTTCAAAAACAGAGAGCTCCAGATCATGAAGTTGGTGCACCACAGAAATATCGTCGACTTGAAGTACTACTTCTACACCAACAACGAGAAGAGCGAGGTGTACTTGAACTTGATCTTGGAGTTTGTACCAGAAACGTTGTACAAGGCCTCCCACTACTACGTGTCCAAAAGATTGTCTATGCCTGCTTTGGAAGTCAAACTCTACACGTACCAAATGTTCCGCGCGTTGAACTACATTCACTCGCAGGGCATCTGCCACCGTGACATCAAGCCGCAAAACTTGTTGATCAATGCCGAGACGGGTGTTTTGAAGTTGTGTGACTTTGGCTCCGCCAAGATCTTGAACCCCGCCGAGCCCAACGTGTCGTACATTTGCTCGAGATACTACAGGGCACCCGAGTTGATCTTCGGCGCCACCAACTACACCACCAAGATCGACGTCTGGTCTGCTGCATGTGTAATGGCCGAGTTGATTGTCGGCCAGCCGCTATTCCCAGGCGAGTCTGGCGTGGATCAGTTGGTGGAAATCATCAAAATCTTGGGCACTCCCACCAGAGAACAGATCAAGTGCATGAACCCGAACTACACCGAGTACAAATTCCCGCAGATCAAGCCCATTCCGTTGGTGAAGATCTTCAAGAAAATGTCTCCCGACTGCATTAACTTCTTGGCGAGGGTGTTGGAGTATTCTCCCGAGGAGAGAATCTCTTGTATCGAGGCCTTGAGCGATCCATACTTTGACGAGTTGAGGCAGGAGGGCACTAAGTTGCCTAACTACAGAAAGTTGTTCAGCCAACAATTCTACAGCAACTCGTCGCACCACCCAAGCCAGAGCAACGCCAGCTACCAGATGTACTCCAGCCAACCCGATGCACGTGATTTGCCCGAGTTGTTCGACTTTGACGACCGGGAGTTATCGATGGACACGTCGTTGCACCGCCAGATGATTCCGGAGTGGGCGCTCCCCCGCTTGAAAATCACCCGGGGCACGTCGTTGGACGACTTCGTCCCCATGTCGTTCGAGGAGATGCAGGTGACGTTGGAGTGAGGGCTGGAGAGCCACTATAGATACACACAATAACGAGATCAGGACCAGCCACGATGTACACTGTCAGGGACGTAGAGTTTCGTTGAATCGTCACTATATATGGCCAATAACACTAGCTACAAGCGCGGGTTCTTGACCTCTTTCACATTGTGCTCTTTGACCGCCGCCGCGGTGTCTGTGGGCACGGCTTTTGCGGTAGGTTTGGGTTTCCGCGAGAGGAGCCTCGTGATGGGCAACACGAACCACCTGGCGAACCACGGCATTCCAAGCAAGGAAAAGGCAAGGCGCACGGGGAACAACGTCTTGACAATCACGTAGGCGTATGCGCCTTCCTTGATGAACTTGTACTTGTCGTTGAGCGAGTAGGCGCCAAAGTCCCAGTCCTGGAACGCCTTGTCGATGATCTTTGTTCCCTTCTCCAACGCCCACGCGGGCAAGTCGAGGGTCGAGATCATGAGCGTGTCGTGGTACTGGTGCAAGAGGTACCAGACGCCCACCAACGGCACGATTGCGGTGATTTCATGGAGCACGATGAACGCCGTGACGTGGGAGACAGGCGCAGAAATGAACTGCGTGGTGTAGGGGCGCAAGAACCGGGGGATTCGCTTTAGAATGGGGTGGTTGTGGTACGCAGCGTCGGCTGGGGTCTCTGCTGGGGCCGCTTTCGGCGCTTTTTTGAAGAGCAGGCATGACGCCGAGCGGGAGAAGTGCCGGATGCCCAAATTTCCGGCCATGTTCATGGCGCTCGGGTGCCTGGCGCCGAGGCGTATATACGTGGGGAACATGTGAAGTGGCTTGCCCTGGGTGGGCGCGGCCACCGAAGAAAGCAGGTGATGGAGAAATGCAAAAAAAAATTGGAGAATATTGAGAGAAGTTGGACGGAGTCTAGTAAACAGAGGCAGGGGAACGACAGGGACTGAAAACCCCCCGAGGGTATCGAGGTCTGCTTTTGAGTTTAGTGGGTCCAATTTTGCGTCGTCTCTCGTATAGAACGCGGCACAATGGTGTATATATAAGTGAGCACGGCCAACATTTTCGACACCACATCCAATACCACCATGCCATCCGTGTACATTGTCTCCTCCTCCAGAACGCCCATCGGCGCCTTCCAGGGCTCGCTCTCGTCGCTCTCCTACAGCGACTTGGGCGCCGCTGCCGTCAAGGCCGCCTTGGAAAAAGTGCCCCAGATCAAGCCCGAGATGGTGGACGAGATCATCTTCGGCGGTGTGTTGCAGGCCAACGTGGGCCAGGCTCCCGCCAGACAGGTTGCCTTGAAGGCCGGCCTCCCCGAGTCCATCGTGGCCTCCACGGTCAACAAGGTGTGTGCCTCGGGAATGAAGTCCACCATCATCGGTGCCCAGACCATTCTCACCGGCACCGCCGACATCGTCGTGGTGGGCGGCGCCGAGTCCATGTCCAACGCGCCCTACTACCTCCCCTCCGCCCGCTCCGGCGCCAGATACGGCGACGCGTCCATGGTGGACGGTGTGCAGAAGGACGGTTTGTTGGATGTCTACAGCCAGAAGTTGATGGGCATCTTCGCCGAGAAGTGCGCTGCCGACCACGGCATCACCAGAGACGACCAGGACGAGTTCGCCAAGAACTCGTACCTCAAGGCGCAGAAGGCGCAGGCCGAGGGCAAGTTTGCCTCGGAGTTGGCCCCAGTGACCATCAAGGGCTTCCGTGGCAAGCCCGACACCGTTGTCTCCGAGGACGACGAGCCCAAGAACTTCAACGAGTCGCGCCTCAAGTCCGCCAGAACCGTTTTCCAGAAGGAGAACGGCACGGTGACGGCGCCCAACGCCTCCAAGCTCAACGACGGTGGCGCGGCTCTCATCTTGGTGTCCGAGGCCAAGGTCAAGGAGTTGGGCTTGCACCCAATTGCCCGCATCACCGGCTGGGGCGAGGCCGCCAGAGCGCCTGCCGACTTCACCGTCGCGCCCTCGTTGGCCATTCCAAAGGCCTTGAAGCACGCCAACATCACCTACGACAACGTCGACTTCTACGAGTTGAACGAGGCCTTCTCGGTCGTGGGCTTGGCCAACGCCAAGATCTGCAACTTGCCCGAGGAGAAGTTGAACGTTTACGGCGGTGCTGTCGCCTTGGGCCACCCCTTGGGTTGTTCCGGTGCCAGAATCATCGTCACCTTGCTTTCCGTGTTGGCGCAGGAGGGCGGAAGAATCGGTGTTGCCGGTGTGTGCAACGGTGGTGGAGGAGCCTCCTCGATTGTCATTGAGAGAGTCGACAAGGACTCCAGATTGTAAATGTCTGATTGAATATACATGACTAGGTCACTCGACGCTAAAGTTCCGTTTCTGGAGCTGCTGCGTGGTCCAAATCCACGTCTGCGCCGCGTAGTCCATGTTGCTGGACACCTTGGATGGCTGGCTCTCCTGGAGCATGTTGAAATGGCACCCGTTGTTCTTGACGCTGAAAATGCTGGGGTCCAAGCAGCACTTGAAAATGGCCAACGCGCCGTCGTTGACGGTCACACCGAACAACACGGCGAAGAGGTGGAAGAGACACCAGAACAAGCTGCCGATGATGGGCAACCGCGTCCAGTATGCAAAGTAGTTTGTGTTCATGACAATGCCCGGCTGCACCGACGTGCATATGAGCCGGGGGTTCCGTAGCGCGAGCATTTTGATGGCGTGGATGCCCACGGCCTTGGCCACGGCGTAGCGGAACCACGTGAATGCAAAGTTGGGCGAGTAGTTGAACTGCCTGTTGAGGTTGATGTGGCGGGGCACGAGCCTGTGCCCCGCCGAAGACACCCAAACGATCCGCGGCGGCCCGATGTGAGAGAATAGATCAACGGTTTTCTCCATCATGGGCACGAGCTGCAACGTGAGGAGAAAAGGCGCGATGAAGTTGGTCTGGAGCTGAAGCTCGAACCCATCCGACGTGATCACGTACGGCAGCATGCACACCGCCGCGTTGTTGATGAGGAGGTTCAAGTTCTTTTCGGTGTTGCGGAAGTTGGCCGCTGCCCCGGCCACAGACGCCAAGCTGGCCAAATCCATCTCGAGGTAGTGGAGTTCGCCCATCCATCGGCTGGACTCCTCGCTGGGCGTGTACTGCGACGTGATGTACGACGCTTCCTCCTTCAAGTCGTCCATGGACTTCATGTAGCGGCTCTTGGAGCGGCCGGCGATGTATGTGACGTACCCGTGGAGATACAAGTTGAGCACGGTGAACCAGCCCACGCCCGAATTACCATTTATTATGAGTGCCACGCGACGGTCCCGCTTGGGGTTGATGTATGGGAGGCTTTCGGGGTCGAATGTCATTATGAGAGCCGTGGGTTTGAGTCAAAGGATGCGAATTGTATGGTGGGGACGGATTTGGCAGGGGTTCAGCTCATGTAGAAGTTGGCATGTGGGAGGCGGCGCGACGCATATTTGAGGTTGCACTGGTCAGCAATGAAAGAGTCGCAGAGATTAGAAATGCTGCTTGGGCCTGAACCTGGCGACCCGAGAATCTCTGGCGTATTCGGGGTATTACTATTGTTGCCGTTTCCATTTGATATTTCTATCGAGCCTCATATTTATGCTCTTTAAACAGCCTTGTCAAGTATTTTTGCCAATTCGGTGCACAAGGGTGGAAATGAAAAGACCGACGCAGATTTTATGATATCATGGAAAGGCAAAAATCGGTTTCTTTCGAAACTCTTCTGTTTAATTCTTCCGAATGGCACTATGCTCCACTGTGTCGTCTTGTTAATGTTGTACCTTTTGCACCCAGAGTGAGAAAGCCACAGTAGATAGTTGCCATCATACCCAGAGTAAGCCTGACGAGAATTCTGCGTTTATTTTCGCTACAAATGCCAACATAAATGCCTTGTTTCGGAAAGTCTGTGCTAGCTGGTTGTGTAAGATGACCACTGTGATCACTGCAATGTCGGAACCGGATGGCCCATCAGAGTCCCTTCAGCCTACCATGCTTGAGATTACATCGATCCTCAAAGCTTGATCGTTTGCACGATTTCGCTCACCAAACGGTCGGGCGAATGGGCCCCGCTATCCACGCAAATGGCCCTGCCGCCGTTCTCCAACAACTCGTCGCCACTGGGAGGCTCCATGATGTCGTATTGCGATTTCACCATGTCCAGCTTCATGTAATGGCCGCGTCTGCCCGCCACCCTTTCCAAGACCTGTTCGAACGAAGCCTCGAGAAACACAAAGCGGAAGTCTGCCCCCGGGCCTTTCTGTAGGATGAAGTCTCGGTACTTTTTCTTCAACATGGAGCATGACGTGACACACATGGCACTCTCGTTGTCGGGCGCACGGGCCTTTTCCACCGAGGTTTTGCTCAAGGTCTCGAGCCAGCCCCACCGGTCCTCGTCGGTCAACGGTTGGCCTCGGGCCATTTTGTCGACATTTTCCCGCGGGTGTAGGTCGTCGCCCTCCACATACGGGCACTTGTAGTGTGCGGCGAGAAGCTGTCCGGACGTGGACTTGCCTGTTCCCGAGGGGCCTCCGATGATGATGACTTGGGGCATGATGACAGTTCGAGATCCGCTTTTGCCGCTTTACTTGTGTCAACTGGACGAGTTGTTGTGCTGTGTGGAGAAATCCGAATTGTGGGGGTGCGGGTCCGGACGTGGGGGAGTGCCGCGTCGGCCCGGCTAGCTATATACAATAATGACGTGCTGCGGTTGCAAACCACTGGTGAGGTTATTTTCTGGACTTGTTGACTCGCCGCAAGCAATCCAACTCCTCGCTGATCCGCTTCTCGATCATGGTCTTGACTTCGCTGGCGCTCTCCTTGTCAATGAACAATGTGGGCCATCTCTGCGCGAGCCACATGAACACTAGTACTAGCTTGTGGCTTTTCTCGAGCTCGGTCAAGATGTTGAGGATGTCGTCAGACGAGTTCCGGAAGGACGGCGTGTTGCCCAAAATTTGCAAGTTCAAGAAGTTCATCTCAAACACGGTTTTCGACTTGGCGTCGGCGATGCACCGGAAGAACTTGACCGCCTGCTCGAGCACCGCGGGTTCGGCCTGCCGCAAGTTGAACGGCACCTGCGCGAGCTGCAACTGGTCTTCGATGGTCAACTTGTCGCTCAAGTCGCGGCTGTTGATCAAGTGGATCACCCGCATCTGGTGCTCGAACTCGCTGAGGAAGAAGTGATCCATTTTGGTGTTGCCGAGCGACGTGTAGAACTTCTCGACGCCCACCGCCAACGGAGTCGGCTGGCGGAAGCTGCAAAGAAAGTCGACCCAGAACTCGTTGGGCGGCCAGATGCTGGCCTCCTTCAAGTCGGGTATGGTTTGCGCCATTTTCAGGTGGAGAAACTTCAAGTCTCGCATATGGAAGGCCGTGACGAAGCCCTCCAGCTCCCCTGCATCGGCGGAATACCGCCCGGCCCTGCCGGCAATCTGCTTGGTTGCCGACACCGTGAGATACGTTTTCTCGATGCCATTGAATTTCTGCGTGGTCCAAAAGACAACCCGCTTGATGCGCAAGTTGAGGCCCATGCCCACAGCATCCGAGGCAACCAAAATGTCGTACTCGCCATTGTTGAACTTGCTGGACTGCTGCGAGCGGATCTCGGGCGGCAAGGCGCCGTAGATGACGCCGACCCGCAACTTGGTGGTGTTTTCTATCATGCACTTCAACTCCAAGATCTTGCGTTTGGAGAACGCCACAACACAGTCGCCTTTCTGCAAGTTTTGGAGCTTGCCCACGGGCTTCTTGAGCATCGTGAGTTTGCCAAGACGCAGGTACGTTTTGATTATCAACTCGTCTCCGGTAGCTTTCACGAGATTGCGGATAAGAGACACGGCGCTTTCCTCTCCACATAGATGGATTTCCTTGGCCTGGACTCCCAACACGGCGTTTGTCCACGCAGAGCCTCGCATGTTGTCTGCAATCATTTGGATCTCGTCGATGATGCAGATGTCCATTTTCTTGTGGAGCGGAATCATCTCAATTGTCCCCGAGGAGAGCCCAGAAACGTTGCCAAACGAGTCCACAGAGGGAATGACTTCCTCCCCCGTTATGAGGTTGCAGCTGATGCCCTGAGCCTCGAACCGCTCGTAGATTTCACGAGCCAAAAGCCGGAGCGGCCCAGCATAATAGCCGGATTTGGCCTTGGCAAATGCTTTCAAAGAGTTGTGGGTCTTGCCACTGTTCGTGGGGCCCACATGCATTATGATGGTACGCTTCATTTTGCGGGCCTCGGGATACCAATCGGCAGGGCGCGTGATGTCCCAGTTGGCCGTTTTTTGCTTAGTGGGGGACTTCAAAACCACCGCTTCCAAGTAGTGCTGGTAGTATAAGTCCACCAAAACCCGCGAGAGGGCCTCTTTCTCGCTCCGTAGGTTTTGGTGCTGTAGCAACTCTTGGGGATACTCGCCAGCGACTATCAGCAGCACGATGGGCCCAACTTGCTTCATGGTGGGTCTGAAGAAATCCGAGAGCATGGCTCTGGTATCATTCGGTTGGGCCGCGCTGGAGCCGATGGCCTTATGAAGTTGCTGCGCAAACCGCTGGGCCAAGGCCTTTGACTGCAGCATCGGCACGAGGTTGAGCTTTTCGTACGGATAGACAAAGGATTGTGTGGCGATGGCGTTGTTCAAGTCATCTAATGCGCTCTGGGTGAGCGAAAGCTCCTGCTTTTGCGGCGGCGTCTGAGAAACGGCATTGAGTATCGATAGACCAGCTGAAAAGTAGCGGCCTTTGCCGAGCGAGAGAGCAGGCTTGCGAGGTCGGAGCCCAGATTTGAGCATCAAGCACTGAAGCATGGGCAAGTAGTGCGAGTTAATGCTCAGCTAGTGATGGGACTCGAAACTACAAGTGAGGAAATCGGCTTTCAAAAAAATTCCTTTGGGTTTCTGTTTTGTATCTCGTTTGACTCCGGCCTCTCCTTCAAATCCAAAATCTACTTTAAGTCTTGGTTGTGGCTAATGATGATCGGTGCCATCTCAGCAGGGCCAGTGTGTCACGATGAAGCATCCGAGTTTGGAGAAACAGAGCAGCTTTAATAAATAGAATTTCGAGGAGAAAGAAAACAAAAGAAGTTTAAACGCTTTTTTCCGGATTCTGTGCTAAGTTATATTCAGCCAGACGTAATGGCCGCTGGTGCTACACGTGACATCAAACACAACACTTCTGCTCCACCTCTCCATACCACCAACAGCAACGCATGAACGAATGTCCAGCACGGCCTTTCACATCCAGGACAAAAAGCACACGGCGCAGTTGGCGGCCCATTTCAATGAGTTCTATCTCCAGATCACCCTGCCGAAATTGACGCAAATCGGAACCTACAGAATCATCCGAGAGATCGGCGAGGGCTCCTTCGGCAAGGTGTACTTGGCCGAGCATGTGTTTCTCCACTCTTACGTCGTGCTCAAGTGCGGGCTTCTAGAAGACCCCAACATCGTCCGGGAAATCTACTACCACAAACAGTTGTCCCACCGTAATATCGTCAAGTTGTACGAGGTGATCAAAACGGAGAACCACTTGTGGTTGGCGATGGAGTACTGCGAGGGCGGCGAGCTCTTCTACTACATCTACGAGAAGCGGAGGCTAGATATGGAGACGACGAGGAAGATATTCTTCCAGATTGTGGAAGGTATACGACATGTGCACTCATTAAACCTCGCCCACCGGGATTTGAAGCTCGAAAACATCTTGTTGGCAGACGACAAAAAGACAATCATCAAGTTGACGGATTTCGGCTTTGTCCGTGAGTTCAACCCCTACAAAAGGACTTTTCTCTCCACCGTCTGTGGAACGACCGCCTACATGGCCCCAGAAATGCTCAAGGCTGAGAAATACTCCGGGTTTGCCATAGACATTTGGTCCATGGGCGTCATTCTCTATGCGATGATATACGGGCGGCTCCCGTTCGATGAGGATGACGAAATGGTCACCAAGTTCAAAATCATCAATGATGAGCCCGAATACAGAGACAACGTGCCGAGCGAAGTGAACCAGCTCTTGCAGAAAATGCTCTCGAAAGACCCGGCGAAGCGGCCCAGTATCCCCGAAATTCTAAACTCGACATTCCTCATCGACGAGACCACAATGAGGATCCACAAGAGAAACTCGGTATTGAGCGACACAGACTCGGTGATTTCGATCAACCAATACTATAAGCGCAACAATGTGCCGTTCCAGTCCAAACTTGAGAAAGACTTGCTCAAGAAAATGCAGAAGCTGAACATTGACATCCGTACCTTGAAAGAGTCAAAGCTCAGCGGACAGAATGACGCGTTGACGGCGTTCTACGAGCTTTCGCTCAAAGCCGAACTTGAACGCAAAAAATACCGCCACTCAAAGAAAAAGCGTTACTACGAGGCCAAACGGCAACTCCGAAGATCGCGGAGCAGAGTCAAGAGCGTTCTTTCATTGAGTGACCAACTCGGCACACCCTCGCAACCTTTGGAAAGAATACTAACCTCTTTGAGTGTCAGTTCGAAACAAGACAGCTACTTTGCATCAACAAGCATGGCCCGCGGACAAAGCGAGTTTACCAAACCCACGCTGGACTCTCAATCACTAAAGTTTGTGACCGACGGCTCGCAAACCCCCACAGCAAGACCCACTCCTTTAGAACGTTCTGTCTCATTTTACCCCGATGAGCGCGAGAGCTCCTTCACTCTGAACACGCAGCTGACGGCGAGCCGTGCCAGAGGAAAAAACATTTTAGGGAAGCTTCAGTTTTGGAAACGAAACAACAAAGACACTGAGAGCAAACTCTCCGCGCATTCCTCCAATATATACAAGCCGTCAGACGAGGGCTCGATTGGCCAAGACAGTGGAGTGTTGGAGATCAACGTCGGCAGCCAGCCCATCAATGAGCGTTCCTCCGACACCGTTGCCGAATCGCCCAAGTTCAGCCAGAACGAGCCAGCAATTCTTTCAGACGACAAGAAGCAAGAAAGCGATGCGCCTATTTTGCACTCCCAGCCAGACTCACACATGACGAGCTCCACCAGCAGCGACACATACAACCGGAGACACAGACCCGAGTCGGTGATTTCGCAAGTCAGCCAGTTGAGCCAGATGAGTCAAATGAGCCAAATGAGCCAGCTCTACCCAATGTCCGAGTCGGACTATTTGGATGGAACAGACATGGAAGATGAGTACTACGACGACGACGGAATCTACGAGTCCTCCATCAACACATCTCACAATGACTTGCACCAACGATCCACGTCGTTTTCGTCGGCGCCGCGCACCAAGAAACGGCCCTCCAACCCTCGGTTGCCCTCCGACACACTGACGCTTTCGTCAAGCACCACTGCTACAAGGAGAAAGAACAATTTGTCGCAGGTGTCGTCCAATTCCTCCGACGAAAGCAGCTCCAGATCCAGACTCATTGATCTCAGCGAAGACAGCCCGTACGAAATGAGGAACACGTCCTCCAACGATTCGCGGCCGATCTCGCCGCGGCAGAAGGTGAACCGCACATCGAACTCTCGATTGTTGAGAACATCGCCCTCCAACAAGATGCAGCGAAACGGACACCTCGCAGCACCCGCGCCGCTAACACCCAACTCCAATAACGGGGCCATCGTGCGGCCGCACTCGCCCCCCGTGCTGAAAACGTTCAGCAAAGCGACGTTGAACGGAGCAATACAGCCGCTCCATAAGTCGTTTACGAAAAACAAAAACCACGGCAACGCCAAGTTTGGAGCGTCCAACGGAAACAAGGCCGAGGGAGACGGGGCGAGCTGGAAGCAGGAGCTCCAGCCGCGCGCCGGGTCGCTCCGCAACTTCGAGCAGAAGTCGATCATCCAGGAGGAAGAGGACGAGGAGGACTAATAGATAAATTCGAACAGGCGGTAGATTTGCACCCACCCGGCGGCGGCGTGTCACGTGACGCGGTCTGAAAAGTTTTCTCGCGACAGGTGCAGGTGTGAGCGCACCGAAGAGAAAAAACTCACCACCACGAAACGACACACGCCAAAATGACATCGGTTATCGTCGTTGAAAACGAGTTGTTGGACTCCGTCAGAGAGTATGGCGAGATCATTGACGCCAGCCAGAAAAACCACACGTTTTCCGAGTCCTTGAAGGAGTACGTGGGCGAGGACATCACCAACAAAAAGGAGTTGGCCGCCAAGATCTTGCAGGGCTCCTCCAAGGAGATCTTGTGTGCGTTGAGCAACCGCGAGTTCGAGCCCGCCTTCTACTTGCTCGTGCACCTCACAAGCGTGCTCGAGGGCGTGTCCATGGAGCAGCTCTTGCAGAAGGACTCCAAGATCATCGCTCTCTTGAAGCTGTGTGTCCCCGCGCAGGAGCCCTCCATGAGAGACAGACGGTCGCTCAGAACGACCACCGTCTTGTCCGCCCTCAACACGTTTTTCAACTTGTTGCCCGCACAATCCCCCAGCAGGGTCTCGCTCCTCCAGGTCATCTTGAGCACCGTGGCCGAGACCCAAACCAGCTTTGCATTAATCCAGTCCTCCATAGGCGACCACTTGGTCAGCTGGTTGAGAGCCGCCGGCGCCGCCGAGCCCGAAATCAAGCTGTTGTTCTGGTCCTTCATTGCGTTGGACAAGCAGTACACCTTGAAGTCCTTGGACTTGATCAAGGCCTACTCGGCCGAGTTCACCTTGTCCATTGAGGAGTTGCACAGCTTGATCCAGTTTGCCTTGGCCTCCTCCGTTGTCGACGTCTCTTTCTTGGTCAACAACAACGTTGCTGCCGCTTTGCAACAACACGCCTCCGACAACTTGGTCCAGACCTTCGTGGCCTACACCAGGGGCGACTTGATCACCTCTGTGCCCGCTGCTTTGTCCCAGGACACCATCGCCAAGTCCAAGATCTTGGCCTTGGCCAAGTTTTTCGTGGAGCAGGGCCCATCCCACGCCAACACTTTCAAGTACAGCGACGTTCCACGCGAGTTGGTTGACTCTTCTGCTGCATTCGAAAAGTTGTTGGTCGACTCCATCAAGGCCGCTGTCTTGGAGGGCAAGTTGAACCAGGTTGACGAGACCTTCTACTTGGTCAGAGTCAACAGATTCATCTTGGCCGGCGACGACCAGAAACTTGCTCAGGACTGGGAGACCGTCAAGGGCGCTCTCATGAACTGGAAGCATTCCTTGGAGAACATTAATCAAATTGTGTTGAACGCAAAGGAGAACATTGTCAACAACAGCAATGCTAACTAGGTAATTTTGAAGATAGATACAAGGGGAATATAACGATTACTCGACCGCTGGGCGCTAGTCCTTGGTACCTTCCAAAACTGTAAGCACGCCTCCGACCAAGTGCAAAGACCCGCATACAAACACTTCCACGTCCTGATGCTTCTCAGCCAAGCCCTTGACGAAGCTGACTGTCGTTTCCAAATCTGCGAAAATGTGCAGCTCGGAAGACCCGGAGTTGTTCTCCTTCTCCAACTGAGCCCATTTCTCAGCCAATTCCTTTTGAATCACCAACTTCTCGACCAACTCCTTGGAGTTGTTCATCGAGACAAGGTCACTGTTGTACTTTCCATCCGACCAGGTGATGTTTGTGGTGAAAATCACATGGTCGAAAATCACCTCGGTGCCGGAGTGGACATTCTTGTAAAGCCCCGCCAACAAGTCCTGTGCATTCTCCCGGCTCTGCTGGTTGAAAATCAAAACTCGTTGTCGCTTGTCACTGGTGATTGTGCTTTTGAACCATTTGGATGCGACGTCGATCGATTCGAGCGTGTGGGCGCCGTCTATGAACCACGAAATACCTTCGTAGTTGGGCAAGTTGGTAATGGTCTGGCATCTTCCGTCCCAAGACGCTTGTTCGAGCCCTGTCTTGAAAGGCTCTGGAAGAGTGTTCAACAGAATCTCTACACCAAGGGCTTGCAAATGTTTCTGCGCGGCCTTGACTGCCACCGCCGCGTTCAGCCTCTGGAATTCACCGGCCAAGCCCAACACGAGATCTGCGGGGATCACGTCTGCGGAGACAACCTCGAAAGAAGAAACCTTGTTGTCAGCTGCAACCTGCTTCAAAACCTCAAGAGATTCCGGGTACAGCGGCTGCTCGCTGGCAATAGCCGGGCATCCCTCTTTCATAATGCCGGCTTTGTTCCAGGCAATCGACTCAATGGTGGTCCCCAACATGGCCGTATGGTCTATGCCCAAAGAGGTGATCGCGGCAACAGTTGGCCTCTGGATCACGTTTGTGGAGTCGTACTTTCCGCCAACGCCAACCTCGTAGATGGCTGTGTCCACGCCCTCGGACATGAACACATGGAACGATAAAATGGTCAAGTATTTGAAGTACATGGGCTTGACCTGCTCACAGGGCTGCAAAGTGGGGAACTGGGACGCATCGCTGACCGTCTCTGACAACTTGTCCCAGACCTCGTAGAAGTATTTCGTGAACTTCTGCTCGCAGAGGGGCAGGCCGTTGATCCGGATTCTCTCCCGGACAGACTTCAAGTGGGGAGAGGTGAACAACCCGATTTTGTTGATGACTCCCTTCAGTTGATACTGGGACAAGATGGAATCCGTGAAAGCACACGTGGAGCCCTTTCCTTTGGTGCCAGTGACATGGATACAGTTCAATTTGTTGAATTCCTGGGGCTGGTATCCTAATCTCCGGATATACTCAAAGACCTCGGAGAGCGAGAACTCGTTGCGCTGCTTTGCGCTGAGCGTGGAGTTTTTCTTCGCTTGGATGGAGGCATAGTTGGACTGGAGCGTGTTCAAAGCGGCAATTGCATCCTTGTAGGTTCTAGCAGCTCGCATTGGGTTCAGCAGTGGCTCCATTGAGTGGTTGATAGATAGGAAAAGTCGCGAGAAGCCCTGATCTGAGATCAGACGAATTTGAAAGTGTTTAGGTTGAGTAAGACTGATTTACGAATGGCTGGGCACCGCCGAACGCTTGATACCCAAGGCCCTAAGCAACTGTAATTTTTCAAAATTTCGGGTGGAGCTATTTTGTATGCTCTGTGCTGTTGGCCTGTCAAATACAAACCTCACCGTCTGTCAAGTAGAAAGGCAAAAGTAGCAATTTACTTCGGAATCAGTTCGACGAACATCCACAAAAATCACAAAAAAATTGCAGTCTCGCCCATTGTTACCCTTCTACTAAAACATTCACATTCGCTTTTCTTTCACTATCTTCTCCTATTTTCTCTTAATTGGTTACTTGTACTGCACTGGCCCGTGTCGGTGAGGCCGTACCATCACGTGACGCGACGATGAGTCAATTTTCGTCGCACCCCCGAAGCCTCCCTTCCTCATCATTCAACGGTCAAACCAAACTTCAACGGATCTTTCTGGAACTCATCACTTAGCGTCGACTCGAATATTCAACATTTCTCGAGCCGCGTCAACCACTTTCACTTTTTAATCACCCACCCAGATATACAAGTGCTCAAGATGGTTCATTTGTAGGCGTGCTTCCCGTTTCGCCTTCCACACGAATATTGACTTCAAATTGTGTATCATCATCAAAGTGTGACTTCGACCCAGTCGACCTGGACGTGTTTGTGCTGAATAATTCATCGAACGAATAAAGCACAGCTAATGATTCCTGACCCACTCACCACCAAAACAGACTCCGCAATGGAAACCGCAGAATACGATATAGCCAAGCCGCGCTCCACCGGCAGCAAGCTCGCCGCGAGGGCCGACAAGTCTTTCACGTCGGCGTTCCTCTCGGCCAGCTCGGCCCAGTATGATATCCCCACACCGCCCTCATCTTTTACTTACTCGCTCAAGTCGAGAAAAAACCTGGCCGAATCGAGTGAGATGGCCGCCATGGAAGAGTTGAAGCTTTCAGACTACCTCGACATCCCGCTGTTAATGACGGACAACGAGGAGGAGGAGTCTGAAGGAGAGAGCATCAACAAGTTCCCCAACCCAGCTTACGCCAGACCACCCAAGTCCAGTTTTGCTGCGGCTCAAGAGGTGAAGAAATCCATCAAAGAAGAGAGAGAGGACGAAAACGCCGGCGTCGAGCTTGCGGCTCGCTCCGAGCCAAAAGCTGCAGAACACGCTTCTCCAAAAGCCCTCGTGCCCTCAACTTCCGAATCGCTTTCCGCTGGACCAGAGAGTAACACTTTACTGAAGTTGAGCCCCGAGGTGCTTGTCGCCGAACGCAACAAGGTGATGAAGATCATCGTTAAGTACGTGGCCATGAAAATCACCAACTCGTTCCCACCGCCGTCCTCCCGGGCGCGCAACCCGAACGAAATGCCTTTGGACGATTTCTTAATGGTTTTGGTGAGCCGGTTGCAGCTCTCGTTGCCGCTGTTCATGAAGGGCATCATTTACCTCTTCAGATACATGGACATCATCTACCTTTTGAGATACCTTAATCAGTCGAACAACTTTGCCAATTACACTGACATGGGCTTTGGCTTGAAGAAGTTGATTGTTGGTTGTTTCAGACTAGTACTCGCGAGAGAGAGAGTCACGAAGGACTGGAGCGGTATCACGGGCTTGAGCAACGCCCAAATCAACAGCATTGTGAAAACTTTAGTCGGAAGACTCAACGGCAAGTTAACCATCAAAAACGTCGAGCTCGTGAGATTGAGAACCGAGATATATCGCTTTGTTAATATGGTCACCAAGACCGTGTAAATGTACACTATCAGCAACTCGATTACGTGTAGACGAATGTAGGCTGTCAAAAACTTTTCAAAATATTACTGGGCTCACTATAATATCGCAGCGAAATTAATAAACAACCGCTTTTGATAGAGCTTAGCTATGAGTAAGAGTGCCTTTAGAGCCGGGTCCTTAAGCCTCAGCCAATGGTGTCAACTGAGAGAAACTTGAAAGTGTCAAAGAAGAAATACACTGAATAGTCTCTAAGTGAATCACAAACACTTTACTTAAAACTCTATGTCAATTGAATTGATTATCTTTGAAATTGCAATGACAGTGTCAACTGAAAAACCCACATAACGCCGGTAGCGGACGGTGCCTGAGACCTGAAGGCTTGCGTATTATGTCATACCGCTTGCGGAATTTTGCCCGTTCGGCCGGACTCCGCGGGGTCGGTGTGTCTGACTCACTGTACGGGGTGCACGGATGTTCGGGGTGCACGGATGCGAGCGGGGCAAAGTCTGGAGACGGCCCGTTCACAGAGGAGGTGCCAAAGTGACAAGTGACATTCTAATTGAGGGCGTCACATTCGGCGCACACGGCAAACAACTAATTATATACTATCCGCTCGTTGTTCCGATTCCTACATTTTGTGCTCTTGGTCTTTAGCTCTTAGTCATAGTGCGGTCGCGCCGGAGTTGCCAGTATTATATGGAAGCGATGAGTCACAGCGGCGACCCCAGCAGCGGCATGCGGGCGGCGCGCACCGACTTATCAGTCATCAGATTACCAATGCAGGAAGCTTGGAAAAGAAACGAGCACGACTGGAGCAAAATTTTCCACGAAAAGTTTATATAAGACTAGCGAGATCCTCATTTTTTTTCACAAATTTATCCACAACCAAAGATGTCTGGCAACCCATACGGTCCTAACCCCCACGACTTTTTGTCGAACGTTAACAAGTTCGAGGTGATTGAGTCCACCTTGAGAGAAGGTGAGCAGTTTGCCAATGCCTTTTTCTCCACCGAGAAGAAGATCGAGATCGCCAAGGCTTTGGACGACTTCGGTGTGGACTACATCGAGTTGACCTCGCCCGTTGCCTCCGAACAGTCCAGAAAGGACTGTGAGGCCATCTGCAAGCTCGGCTTGAAGGCCAAGATCTTGACCCACATCCGTTGTCACATGGATGACGCCAGAGTCGCGGTCGAGACCGGTGTCGACGGTGTCGACGTGGTGATTGGTACTTCCCAGTACTTGAGAAAGTACTCCCACGGCAAGGACATGAACTACATTGCCCAATCTGCCATTGAGGTTATTGAGTACGTCAAGTCCAAGGGCATCGAGATCCGTTTCTCGTCCGAGGACTCCTTCAGATCCGACATTGTGGACTTGCTCAATATCTACAAGACCGTCAACAAGATTGGTGTCAACAGAGTTGGTATTGCCGACACTGTTGGCTGCGCCAACCCAAGACAGGTGTACGAGTTGGTCAAGACCTTGAAGTCCGTTGTGTCCTGTGACATTGAGTGCCACTTCCACAATGACACTGGCTGCGCTATCGCCAACGCCTACACCGCCTTGGAGGCCGGTGCCAAGTTGATTGACACCTCCGTTTTGGGTATCGGTGAGAGAAACGGTATCACGCCCTTGGGTGCCTTGATGGCTAGAATGATCACTGCCGACAGAGACTACGTCTTGTCCAAGTACAAGTTGCACAAGTTGAGAGACTTGGAGAACTTGGTGGCTGACGCCGTGCAGGTGAACATTCCTTTCAACAACCCCATCACCGGTTTCTGCGCCTTCACCCACAAGGCCGGTATCCACGCCAAGGCTATCCTTGCGAACCCATCCACGTACGAGATCTTGAACCCATCGGACTTTGGTTTGACCAGATACATCCACTTTGCCAACAGATTGACCGGATGGAACGCCATCAAGTCGCGTGTGGACCAGTTGAACTTGCACTTGACCGACGACCAGTGCAAGGAGGTCACCCACAAGATCAAGTTGTTGGGTGACGTCAGATCCTTGAACATCGACGATGTGGACTCCATCATTAAGGACTTCCACAACGAGCTTTCCACCCCCAACTTGGCTCCAAGCCACGGAGGGCCCGTCCCCGAGGCTTCCATCGACGAGCCTGCCGCTAAAAAACAGAAATCCGAGTAAATTATTTGACAGTTGGCTCATGTTTACAAGATTTCCTTTTTAGCGCTTTATGATGATTACGAAAGTTAGCAGAGCGAAAGTCCTTCCGGGAAAAAACCTCTACAAAAAAGAAACACCAAGGAACAAACGGAAAAGAAAGAAAAACCCACAAAAAATTGAAAAGAACCAGAAAGTTGCATTGCCTGTCATTTATCATATCGCCTAATAGGTGCCTGAACAACTTTATAAGTTGTTCGTTTTACTTCTCACATCTAAATTTTAATGCAGAGCCTTCCGTGACAAATGTAGACACTGCTGCCTTTTGCAACTCAAATCCGAGCATGGACTTTCGCACGTGACCTGCGACCAGAAGCGATCTCGATCCACGAAATTCTCCACGAACCACACCACCATGGCCAAGAAGGGAGGAGAGAACTCGAAAAAAGCCGCCGGAAACGCAAAGAAGGCCGAGGCAGCCAACCAAAAGCGCTCTGCCGCCGAGCAAGCCGCCGAGGCCGAAGAAGCCGCCAAATGGGAAGACAACTCCAAGAAGGGCAACAAGAAGAAGGAGGACGCCCAGTTCAAAAAGGAGGAGGCTGCCAGAAAGAAGGCCGAGAGAGACCTTCTCTTGCAAGCTGAGGAAGCGTCCTTGCCCACCAAGCCACAGAGCAGCAAGCAGAGAGGTGCTGCTAAGGTGGCAGCCAAGAGAACGGGCAAGATCGACGATTTCTTGACCTCCAACGGCGACATTGCAGAGTTGAGTGCCTCTGGCCTTGACGATGCCTTGGCGGCCTTGGCATTGACTGGCAAAGACGCTGGTGTCGCTAACAAGGACATTGACAGACACCCCGAGAGAAGAGTCAAGGCTGCCTTTGCGCTGTACGAGGAGAGAAGATTGCCCGAAATCAGAAAGGAGCACCCTGGCTTGAGATTGCAGCAAGTGAAGAACTTGCTTTTCAAGGAGTTCCAGAAGTCGCCCGAGAACCCAATGAACCAGGACACGAACATCAGCTACAACGCGTCGAGAGAGGAAGTCACGCAGAAGAAGACCGACGTGCGTTCCAAGAGAGAGCAGAAGTTTACTTAGATCCACGAATCAACGAACATCATCACGGGGCAGGAGCCGGCTGATGGGCCATATACGGTGTAGAGCAGCGAAAATGCACGGGCCTAGCAATGTCGTTATTTTTTTTTTGTTATTTTTGCTTGCACGAGAGCGCAACCAAGTCCGTCAGCTTGCCACTCCCAGCCAACTCTCGAATGGAAAGTTGTATTTGTCCAAGAGTTCGGAACATTGGTCTGCGCACCAGAGCAAAAAATAACGAAAAAGCACATCGCTACAGGACAACAGGCTCGAGGTCGCGCGTGGCCATGCTATATAAATCAATGCATTTCTCGCACATTTCATTGTACACACCATTGGCTAGTCTCGAGCGATTGCATGTTCTTGGGCTCGAACTAAGCAGAATAATTCCAGAATTCCGATCCAACCCATCTACTACTCCTTGCAATCACAACATACAAACACACGGCAAAAAATAATTGATAATTCAGACACCCGCGCCACAACAACATGTCCAGACTAGATAGACTTGTTGTGCTCTTGGAAACAGGATCCACGCCGTTTATCCGCAACACCGCCGCAGACCAACTTTCGGATCTCGCCAAGGGCCACCCCGAAGACATAATCTCGCTCTTGGGCCGTGTCTACCCGTTCTTGAAGGCCGAGAAGTGGGAAACCAGGATCGCGGCTGCCAGAGCTTTTGGCGGCATTGTCAGCCACGCGCCCTCCTGGGACCCAAACCTGGAGGAAACGATCCAGAAGGAAACGGACCTCCAGAGAATAGAGGACAGCGTCACGGTCAAGGAGGAAGAGGAGACGGGCGTGAAGCAGGAGCAAGACGAAGAACTCCGAAAGTTGGACGAAAGTCTTCTGACGTTGGTCTCGTTCGACTCCTGGAGCCTCCCGGAACTCTTGAAAAGCGGCAAGAAGTTGCTTGCCTCCGGTACCAACGAATACGACAAGGACTTGCTGGAGAATGGCTTGTTCTCCAAGTTGAAAAAACACAAGGCGGTGGTGAAGTCCGAACCTGCGGAAACGATCGTCAAAGAAGAAACGGAGGCAGCGCTCAATTCAGCTCCGTCGCCCATTGAAGAGCTGCCTGCAGCCGAGCCTCCCAAGTCCAGCGCACTGAACGCTCGCTTGAAGGCAATGCAAAGAAGAAGAGCCAAGGTCAACGCCAAGTCGTCAGTCAACAAAATTGCACCCGTTGACTTGTCGCAGTCCTCGCTTTCTAAGAAGATGGCACAGGACGGAGAGTCCGACCCGAACGGCGCTGCGGATGCTTCTCCACAAGTTGACATAACTTCTCAGCAAGGGGGATCCAAGCTTGTCGTGGAAACCAAAGCCCCGGAGTTTTCTCCACTCATATCTCAGCATGCCAAGGTGGCCGGCCTCATCTGGCAATTCCAGGGCGTGTACGAACTCCTTCTCAATGACCTCTTCGATGATAAGTGGGAGATCAGACATGGCTCTGCATTGGGACTCCGAGAGTTGGTGAAAGCACACGGTAACGGTGCGGGCAAAGTCATGAAGAAAAGCAAAGACGAAAACGAATTCAACAATCTGGCAACGCTAGAAGACTTGGCCGTCAGACTATGCACCATATTTGCCCTTGACAGATTTGCCGACTACGTCAACGACACGGTGGTTGCGCCTGTGCGAGAGTCCGCCGCGCAAACTCTCGCAGCATTGTTGATTCACTTGAGCGATGAAGTCACGGTCAGAACCTTCGAAGCTCTCAAAAGCTTGGTTCTCCAACCAACCCCAACAGAACCAGATCTGCCAAGATTTTGGGAGGCAAAACACGGTGGCATGCTTGGAATGAGATACTTTGTGAGTGTCCGCACCGAGATGTTGCTCGTGCAGCCGGGTCTCCTTGACTCTGTGGTCTCTATGGTCTTGCATTGTTTAAAGGAAAGCGAGGACGATGTGCAATCCGTGGCAGCCTTGACCTTGGCCCCCATTGCCGGCGAGTTTGTGAAAACCAGAACGGAAGTTGTCCAATCTTTGTTGGAAGTTGTTTGGGAGTGCCTCTCGAGTTTCGAGGATGATCTTTCTGCATCCATTGGATCTGTCATGGACTTGCTTTCAAAGCTTTGCACGCACAAAGAAGTCATTGAGATCATGCAATCGCCGGAGTTTCAGCAAACCTCCAATTCTTTCGAGACGTTGGTGCCCAAATTGTTTCCATTTTTGCGTCACTCTATCACTAACGTGAGGAAAGCAACATTGACTACCATCATGGAGTTCTTGAACATTGAGGACTCCACAACGAAAAACTGGATATCTTCCAGGGCTTTGCGGCTCATCTTCCAAAACCTCTTGGTCGAACAGAACCCTGAGGTTTTGAAGCTTTCGCAAGCAGTTTTTGACAAATTGCTTGCTGAAATCGAGAGCAACGAGAACTTGAAGTCCATTGACTTCTACTTTGCATCCCATTTACAATCATTAATGACGTTGATTATGACTCCAATTGGTATTGCCAGACACAATTACCAAATGAATGCAACCTTAATCATGAAACCGCATGGTTCCTTCCAAGAAAGCATGGAATTTTCTTGGGATGAGCCCGAGGCCTTGTCCGATTCCCCAGCCACCGATGCACCAAATAAGCGGGGAAGAAAGAGAAAGGCCGAGTCAAAGCCTGACATTCCCGTCGATGACCTCAAAATCAATATTGACGCCCCTATTCATAACGGTGATGTCATGTTTGTTGGGTTTGATACATTCGTCTGCACGAGGGTCGCCGCATCAAAAGCTTTTGGTAAGACCTTGTCGCAATTGCAGAGCGGGGAAATTACCTCTCGAGTGTTTGACAGCTTGAAAGCACATCTCTCTTCTCCACACGCAACCCCTCGCTTGTTTACTGCTATCATTGTTGAAGAGTATGCGAAAGCATTGGCTTCCAAGGGGCTTACTGCCGAGGAGTCCATTGCTCAAACTTTCACATCAATCTTCTTGGAGAACCTTTCCATTGCAGCCGGTGTGGTGTCCTATAGGGAATTGGTCCCAACGTTGAAGAGTGTGAGAACAGCGTGTCTTCACTTGTTTGACGTTTTCAAAACAAGTGGGAAATTGCTGTCTAACAAGCTCCCTCAAGTCCCAGTTGTCGTCCAAGGCGAGCCAGGTTCTGGCCCAGAGGCATTCGGCTTGAGCAGTGCAACTAAAATCGTCGAAGATTCATATCCAAAGTTGATGAGCGCTTTGTCTGCCACTTACAGAATCTCCGCCAATCACGCGTTGGAGGATTCGAAACACAGAATCACAGTCGCTTTGAAAGAAGCCACTCTAGCCAGCTCAGCACGCTCGACTAGTATTTTGGCAGCTTATTCCGCCGCGACTTTGGCTTTGAGCGGCATCCCAACCAAGTTGAATCCTATCATTCGGTCTCTCATGGACAGTATTAAGCTGGAGGAAACCCTCATTTTGCATGAAAGAACTGCAGCAGCAGTGGCTAAGCTCATTGATCAACTCAACAAAAACGGCAAAAAGGGAGCCTCTGACAAGATTTTGAAGAACTTGTGCGCTTTCATTTGCGTGGACACATCCGAGGTGCCGGAGTTCATTCACAATGCCAACTTGCAGGATAAGATTCTCTCCTTGAGAAAAGAGGAAGCTAAAACTGATCCCGCGGATCTTGCTGAGCACGGAAGAGCCGTCAATGAAGCCCGGATCAAGCGAAGTGGTGGTCTTTTAGCTCTCGACGAAGTAATTGCCCTTTATGGCGATAACCTCTTTTCCGAGCTTCCCAAATTGAAGGAGTTGCTTTTTGACCCCCTCAAGCTTCTTGGCTCCATCCAAGACACACTTTTGGAGAACGAAACCGAGGGCCAGAGCATCATTGATGCTTTGGGTGTTCTCAGAGCACTTCTTCCAAAGTTCAGTAACTCGTTGTATCCTCAGGTTGTTGAGCATTTGCCCGAGTTGCACAATGGTTTGAAGAACAAGTTGTCTGTTTTCAGATATTCTTCTGCAAAATGCTTGAGCAGTTTCTGTTCAGTTATTCCGTCAAAGGCCTTTCCCTTTGTCGTGAAAAATGTGCTCCCAATGATCAACAACTCCAGTGATTTCAAGGACAGACAAGGTGCGATAGAGGCGATTTACCATATCTCCAGTACCATGGGGTCCAATATTCTTCCATACATTGTGTTCTTGATTGTTCCAGTTCTCGGAAGAATGAACGACGCTGACCCAGATGTGAGAATTTTGGCCAGCACAACTTTTGCTTCCATCATCAAATTGGTGCCTTTGGAAGCTGGTATCTCCGATCCACCAGACATGCCTGAAGATTTGTTATTGGGCAGAGACCGGGAAAGAGAGTTCATTAAACAAATGATGGACCCTACCAAGATCGAGCCTTTCGCGTTGCCAGTTGCTATCAAGGCCACCTTGAGAAAATATCAACAAGAAGGTGTCAATTGGCTTGCGTTTTTGAACAAGTATCGTTTGCATGGTATCTTGTGTGATGATATGGGTCTTGGTAAGACTCTTCAGACAATCTGCATTGTTGCTTCGGATCATCACATTCGTGCCGAGAAATTCAGCGAGACCAAATCGGATGAGTTCAAGAAATTGCCTAGTTTGATTGTTTGCCCACCATCGTTGACCGGTCATTGGGAGCAGGAGCTCAATCAATATGCCCCACTTTTGAAAGTGGTGGTGTACGCAGGTGGACCTACGGTGAGATCTACGCTTCGCAATGCCATTTCCTCAACTGATGTTGTGGTGACATCCTACGATGTTTGCAGAAATGATGTTGAGTTCTTATCCCAAAAACTCTACAACTATTGTGTTCTTGACGAGGGCCACATCATCAAAAACGCGGCTTCGAAACTCAGTAAATCTGTCAAGAGGATTCTGGCTGAGCACCGCTTGATTTTGTCGGGAACTCCGATCCAGAACAATGTTTTAGAGTTGTGGTCTTTGTTTGATTTCTTGATGCCTGGGTTCCTCGGAACTGAAAAGGTATTCATGGAGAAGTTTGCAAAGCCAATTGCTGCAAGCAGAAATAGCAAAACCTCCTCAAAGGAGCAAGAAGCAGGAGCATTGGCATTGGAGTCGTTGCACAAACAGGTTTTGCCTTTCATGTTGCGTCGGTTGAAAGAGGATGTACTTTCTGATCTTCCGCCAAAAATCATCCAGGACTACTATTGCGAGCTCTCTGACTTGCAGAAGAAACTCTACAGGGATTTCGTGAAGAAGCAAAAAGACGTCATTGAGGAAGAGGTCACCAAGGAGGACCCAATGGACACCGTCGAAGACAACTCGAAGACACACATTTTCCAGGTCCTTCAGTACATGAGAAAGCTTTGCAATCATCCTGCTTTAGTCATGACACCCAACCACCCCAAAGCTGCTGAGATCCAGGACTACTTGGCGAGCAAGAAGTCTGAGCTCAGAAGCATCGAGCATGCTCCTAAATTGACGTCTTTGAAGACTCTTCTTCTTGAGTGTGGCATTGGCGTGAGCGACAGCGAGTACTTGAGTTCCAAGTATAAGGCCAAACAGAAGCAGCAACAAATCATCAGCTCCGATGGTGTCATTTCAGAGCACAGAGCCCTTATTTTCTGCCAGCTCAAGGATATGTTGGATATCGTGGAACTGGAGCTCTTGAAAAAGCACATGCCTTCGGTGACCTACATGAGATTGGACGGTACTACCGATCCCAGAAACAGACAGGCAATTGTCCGGAAGTTTAATGAAGATCCTTCGATCGATGTTCTTTTGTTGACCACCAAAGTTGGTGGGTTGGGACTCAACTTGACTGGTGCCGATACCGTGATTTTTGTGGAGCACGACTGGAACCCGATGAATGATTTGCAAGCCATGGACCGTGCGCACAGACTCGGCCAGAAGAAGGTTGTCAATGTGTACCGTTTGATCACCAAGGGCACGTTGGAGGAGAAGATCATGGGCTTACAGAAGTTCAAGATGAACATTGCTTCTACAGTTGTCAACCAGCAGAACGCTGGGCTAGCATCGATGGACACCAACCAGTTGTTGGATTTGTTCGATGTGGACGAGAATGCCACAAAGGTCGACAACCACGGCGAAGAAAAAACCAAAAAGAACGACCAAGACATCCAAGGCGATCTCACGGGTGAGCCAGGCGCCGTCGGCGAATTGGGCCAATTGTGGGACGAGTCGCAGTATGAGGACGAGTACAACCTTGACAACTTCATCAAGACGTTGAAATAGGTGCGCACACAGCGGTGCGATGCAAAGCAAAATAAAAAGCAGGAAAGCGGACCCCACGAAAACCAAATCACATTCGACCTTTACTCTGATTGACCCGCTGACGCCAGAGTGGAGTATTATTGACGTCAACTTGATGCTGCGAGAGCTTCGCAGAACGATGATGCGCCTGTACATAGTTTGCCATAAAAGAATTTATCGTTACTGCAAACCCATCAGAGCACAATATGGGTCAGCGACAGTCTCCCACGCTCGAGCTGCTTGAGCACGACGTGCGAGAGGCGGAGAAGTACTTGGTTTCTGACGAAAAATCCAGCACCCTCCGGTTGGCCGAGCCCATCGGAGCACAACTCGAACAGCCGCAGAAGGCACCTCCCAAGTGGGTGCACTTTGTGGCGGGCGGCATCGGTGGCATGGTCGGCACCGTGGTCACGTCGCCACTCGACGTGGTGAAAACCCGATTGCAGTCAGACTCGTACCACTCAGCATACAACAAGACCCCGAAAACGGGCAACCCGCTAGCCAAAGGCTACCAGCATTTCAAAGAGACCTGCGGCGTGATCCTGTCCATCTACCGCGTAGAGGGCGGGAGGGCGATTTTCCGCGGCTTGGGGCCCAACCTCGTGGGCGTGATTCCCGCAAGATCCATCAACTTCTTCACATACGGCGCCTCCAAAGAAATCATTCTGAGCAACTTCAACAACGGCCAGGAAGCCACCTGGGTGCACCTCGCCGCCGGCATCAACGCCGGCTTCGTTACGTCCACCGCCACCAACCCCATCTGGTTGATCAAAACGAGACTCCAGCTCGACAAAACCAAGGGCAAGCACTACAAAAACTCCATGGACTGCTTGCGCCACATCCTCAAGACCGAGGGTTTCTTTAGCTTGTACAAGGGCTTGAGCGCGTCCTACTTGGGCGGCGTCGAGTCCACTTTGCAGTGGGTATTGTACGAGCAAATGAAGTCGTTCCTCAACAGAAAGTCGTTGGAAATCCACGGCCACGACCAGAGCTCTAAAACGACCAAGGACCACGTCTTGGAGTGGTGCGCGCGGTCGGGCGCCGCCGGCGCCGCCAAGTTCGTTGCTTCGCTCATCACATACCCCCACGAGGTTGTCCGAACAAGACTCAGACAGGCGCCTTTGGCGGAAACTGGCAAGCCCAAATACACCGGCTTGATCCAGTGCTTCAAGCTCGTCATCAAGGAGGAAGGCTTGGCCAGCATGTACGGCGGTTTGACGCCGCACCTCCTTCGAACAGTGCCCAACTCCATCATCATGTTTGGAACCTGGGAGCTCGTGGTTCGTCTCTTGTCGTAGCCACGAAATACTTTGTAAAAATATGTACATAGGGCGCAGTGCCACCATCAATCGCTAAGATCTCCGAACCGCAGCTCGTAGTCACTGTCGCTGTCCAAGTCCTTGGACCGCACGGCCAGCGCTGCCTGCTTCTTGGGTGCAACGGCTTTGGTTGGCTCCGGTGCTTGCGGCTCTTTTGCGGCGATTTTGACGTTTTGCACAGCCTTAAAGAACTTCGGAGGCTCGCCCGGCGGCGGGCGGATGCCTAGCTCCGCGATTAGCGGGTCCGGGTCGTATTTGTAGGGATTTTTCACCGGTTTCGTGATATTCGTGAATGCTGGCGTTTCGTCGATCGTGACACGGTTGGCGTCGGGCACCTTTCCGAAAGGGTTGAGTTCTGGGTTGAAGTAGACGGAGGCTTTGCCGTGGAGCTTTCGGCTGGCCTTTTCCCGGGCCTCTTGTGCTTTCTTGCGGCCTTCAAGAAATGGGCCGAGCTTGTCTTGGAAGAGATTGTTTTTTCGTATGAACGCCCAGTCCAGCTTGAGCTTCGCTAGACGCTCTTGCTGTCGCGTGTCGCGCTCCGGAAGCTGTTCGAGCTTTTCAATCAGAAAGTAGATGCGTACCGGGTCCGCTTCTCTAAGCTGCTCTAGCTTGTTGTCGTGTTTCTGTCTCTCCTGAATTTTGCGCCTCTGCTTCAGCTCATTCTTGCGGACCTCTCGGGCGAGACTGTAGTTTCCTTTAATCATCTGGAAGTGCCTCTCTGGAGGTATTAGTGTTTTGGTCCAGTGGTGATGTTGATAGCCCGCGGATGTACTGGTGCCACACTATATCGAGCGTACTCACCAGTTAGCATTCGGCCATGAACAAGGTCCACCAGAAAGAGGAGGTTGCCAACCTCAACCCGCATAATAGCATTCCTGTCGACGCACTTGAACTCATAAGAAACCGGCTCAACCAAGTGCACCAGTCCTTGAGAAAGCTTTCGGACCAGATCCACCACACCAACAGAAACCCAAAGGCCAAACTCCCCAGCTACCTGAACCTCCACGGCCAGTTGCAGGTGCTCCTCACACAACTCCACAGCATTGCCTCCCAGCTCGACACGAATGACCAGGTGTTGAAATCCACAAACGTGTACCCGCTCCCGAACTTCCCCACCACGCAAAATGAAGGTTTGGTGACTACATTGTTGAGAAAAAAGCCCCTTCCGGAGGTCGACGAGTGGATCAGCGGCGCCATTGCCGAAAGCGAGGCCTTCAAGTTGCCGATTGAAACGGATAACGAGTTTGCAGAGTGGTGCCACTCAAAGGTCACCGAGCTAGAAGAAGAGTTCAACTTCGACGGGTTCTACACCGAGGCCGAAGTCAAGGCAATGCAGGCGCAGAAGAGCGGCGGCGACAACGAGGAAGAGAAGAAGAAAAAGGAGCTTGACTACTTGAAAAGCCAGAAACCTTGGACGCCTAACATGGCCTTGAAGTTCATGTGCAAGGGTGTGATTGATGAACAGTGACCGTGGCGCCGATGTGCGGCTGGGGGAACTTTTGCCCTTGTACCCCAGTTAAGCGCTTCTGCAAATCCTAATCGCCAATGTTTCAGCTCGCCGCTTTCCGTATACGTCTACTAGACCCATGTGTGCACGCATTGTGAGGTCACGGTGCGGTCCGGAAATAGCTTGACAGGGCCAGGGCACGGCGGTGGCTTAGCCACACTGTTGTGAGCCACGGCGCAGCCTCGGCACTTCCACAATGTAACGTATAAACCAGAGCCGTATGGGGACCCAGATGCATGCACCGTGCCATTCTGCAACGTTTCTGTTTTTTTTTTTTATTTTTTTCGCTTTGTCGTATTTTCGCATAAGAGCCTCCTCTGTCTCCATGCGGTATCTGCTGCAGGGACTTTACGCCTCTTTGGGCCAGATCTCAGGGCGCCCTGCAGTCCAGCAGCTTCCCCACGCCTCGTGCCGTACATGATACTTAAATAACCTGACCTCCGTTTCCCCTCATGGACAAGCTTCTTGCTCACTTTTAAACCAGGCCGCTGTATCGCCACAGCGAACTTATACCCACCGAGCCAATCCTGAGTTCCAAGAAATCCAACACCATGCGAGACAGAACAACCAGTGTCAGTTTCACGTCTCCCACGATAGTGAGATCGATGCCACCATCGGAGACCCGGGCGAGCCGTGAGCGGTCGTCCTACGACAGCCAAACCAAGCGAAACCACTCCCACTCCGTCTCGTCGGTGGCGTCCGACATGTCCGACGACGGACAGGTGTACGCCAAAAAGCACGATTGCCGGCCCGGCGACTTCGACCTTGAGAAGCAGCTCGTCACGTCGGCAGACGGCTCGAAGGAGAGCGCCGCGTGCTTCTTGCTAAAAATTGTCTTTTTAACTGCCGCTGTGTCTGGCTGCGGAGTGTTGGTGTTTTACGCCCTCTGAGCCTGCTGGCAGCCAGATGCAGACAACTACTTTCGCTAGAGCCCGGGAATAAAGTGTATTGGAGCACGCGATCTTTTGCATGCGTAGAAAATAGTAGGCGGGCAAATTTGCGTCCGTGGGCCAGCTGAAGGTGGCGTTAGATTGAGGCCGGTCTACCCCAGATATCATCGCGCTCATTGCCACTGCTTCTCCATGAGAGTTGTTCCGAGACTACTAAATGACACAAGAACCCTGGCGTTGGCACAGCGGTTCCAGAGCATTCTTGATGAGAAAATCAGCCACTCCTCGGCGTCGTTGATCGACAAGGACCCCACTTTGCGCAAGTTGTACAACGAGTACGCTGGTGAGGAATCGCATGGATTCGAGGAAACCAAAGCGACGGAGGAACAACATCGGAGGCAGTTTGAGTACAAGTACCAGAAAGAGTTGGCCTATGTCAAAAGCGAGCATCTTCTCCGGTCGAAAGAAGACCGCAAAATGGACAAACCGTGGACGGGGACCGAGCCTCTCCACGACACCGCATTGCGGATGTTGGTGGACTCGGCACCAAAAGCCAAAGCCTTGCGGAAAGACCGGATAATCACTCCCCCAACGCCACTTTCAGAACGAGTCCGGAGCGCAAAGGAAACGTCGCTAGACTACACAATCTCCAAAGGCATGTCGCTGGACGAAAAAGAGCGAGAGGCATTTCGGGAAGAATACAAAGAGCGCTTACTCGGGCCGTCGATGTTCATGGACACGTCGTCGTCCCGCGCCACGTTGGGGCTCGTCTCCACGATGGCCGATGCACGGATTAACGCCGAAATCGACAAGAAAACGGGCACGTTCCGTGACCCCGAAATGCACGGTGTCAGAGGTAAACCGCTCGATAAGGAGAGATTGTCGAACGCAGGCGACTCGAGCTTCTTCCTCAACGAGATGTTGAAGAACCAAGACTGCTTGCCCACCTGGATCGAGAACCAGCAGGGCATTGAAAGAGACATCCAGGCTTTTCGGCACAATCTCCGAGTCACTCTACACAACGAGCTCATGGCTGACCTTACGGCCAAGCACGGAAAGCTGAGAGAAAAGCTCGTGCGGGAGCTCAAGATTAACTCCGAGGGAATCAAAGCAACGGTTTTAAAAAATCATCGCTCGAAGCACTCACATTATCTCAGTGCCAAGATCGACCAGTTGAATCGCGGAATCAGAAACTACAACTTGCAGTGTCCGTCATCCAGTCTCCACAAATGGAAACTCGTGCAGGAGAATGAGCTTGAAAAGCAGTATGCATCCATTACTTCGGATACGGAGGGGCTTGTCGAACAGTACCTAGAGCTGTACAAGAAGATCCCGGAGTCGATACCCCAAAAACCGTCAGGGTCTTTACTTGGGATATTTGAGTCCAGAGGGGCATCTATTCACACGGGCCACGCCCCGCCACGGCCACACGACGGCTTGCAGTTCTGGAAACTGGTGAAGAGCATTTTCCACTAGTTGACGAGCTGCCACAAAACGGCCGTGATAGCCATACCGGAGCCCACGAGCCACACTTTCCAGAGCTTCAATGCGCCGAAGAGTGGGCCTTTTTCGAGAGTTTCCCCGCGGGAAATGATGAGCTCATCACGAATGGCAGCACTCATGTTCTCTCTGCTAAACAAGTCCTTGGCTCTTCTTCTGCCGTTTCTGCCCAAGCTCTTCTTGGTCTCTTTGTCGAAAGAGGTGTAATAGGCCAAAAGCGTTTTCGCCCATTCATCTGAGTCGTTGGGGCGGTTGAAGCCGGTGGCGTCCTCGATATTGCTGCCTGAGTAATGAACTATGGATTCGAGCGGTCCGCCTCTGTCGATGGCGAGAACAGGCGTCTTCTTCAACATGCTCTCCACCGGAACAATGCCAAAATGCTCGAAAGTTGGGGTATATAGGAGAAGCTCCGCATGCTTCAAGGCCGAGTTTTTGATGGCCGTTTTGACCGAGGGCAAGAAGATCACCTGTGTCGATCTAGGCATGAGCACGAGCTTGCCCCGGAATGTATAGTGGGTCAATTTCAAGCCGTCGCAAAGCGCTTCCAATTCTCTCAAGTACTCGACGTTCTCCTTCACTCTCGCATCGAAACCGCCGGCAAGCACCAACTTGGGCTGGTCTTCCTTCGGTAACTTCGAGATCATCTTGGCATAGGACGTGACGGCAAGTTCGACGTTCTTGATCCGCTCAAAGCGGTTGATTGACAAAAAGAACTTGTTGCCATTCATGAAGGAGACAAATTCCTGGTCGTCGTCGCCGCTTTTGCTATGGACATCCACGCAGGGATACACGACAGCAGGGTTTATGTGGCCGAGACGGGAGAATGTAGCATGGAAGATCGATTTGGTGAAGGATGAATTTACCACGATCTTGTCACTGATCCCGGTGGTCCACTCTTCGATGGCATTGAACGGGAGCCGGTACAACTTCTTCAAGAAACTGCCCTTTTTGGAGAGGAGCTGGTCGGGAAAGTGGCAGTAGAAAAGCACGCGTGATGACGGCTTGCCAAAGATCTTCAACAACGGCACACAGAACGAGAGCTGGTCCACTATGAAGTAGTCGTACTTGAGGATCTCGCCGCTAACAACCAAGCGGCCGACCAAGTACAACTGCCGGAGAATGGCACAGAAGATGTAGAACTTTCCCATGAGAGCGGTCGGGAGAAAGTCGCCGAAAACGGACACGGCGAGTAGGCCCGTGCTGATCTCTTCGAAGCAGTGTGTTTTGTCGCAGTGGGACGTGTAAATGGTCACGGAGTGGCCGAGGTCCTGGAGGCCCATGGCCGCGTCGACGACCAATCGTTCGGCGCCGCCAATACCGAGGTCCGGGTGAATAAAGGCGGTTTTGGGCATAGCTAGCTGATCACGAGTAGAACGCGCATGTTCGCTGCGCGGTGCCGCAATATCACAGTGAGCAATGGAAAGTGCAATGGCACATACATGAAAAATTTCTAGACACGGTTTGGTGTGGCGATGATGGTGATTTAGGTGGTGTATGAAATAAATTAGACCGAGGCAATCTTCTCCGCTGCTGCCTCTCGCTCCTGCTTCTTGCGCAACTTCTCGGCCTTTCTGTCGTACTTGGTGTCGTCCGGGTTGAAGCCAGCTTCGTCAGAGCCCCACACGGCCCACTCGGGAGTCTCCTTGACGTAGTCCAAGTCGCAGAAGTCGTCGCCGCTCTCCAAAAGCTCGAAGAACCTCGGGTAGTCAATGTGCGTGTGCCACTTCCCGTTGATCTTGAACTTGGTGTGGGCGATCAAGATGCAGCACGAGTGGGCGTGCTCGGCAGCCAACTCGTACGTCAGCCCGCGCGAGTTGAGCTCGGCCACGAGGCTCTCCACAAACAGCTTGCACTCGTCGTAGAACGGGATGTTCTGCATCGTCAACGGGTTGCCATTGCCGGTGGAGGAGCCACAGAACGTGGCGCCCTTCACCTCAATCTGCGACGGCTGCGCCCGCTCCACCATGTCGGCGTACGCCGCAATGTCGCCCATGTTGAAGCCCTTGACCAAAGTCAACCGGAAAACGGTTCTCTGGTGTTTCTGGGTGGTGCGCAAAATGTCAAGGCAGGACATGAGTCTTTCCCAAAAGTCGCCGTTGAGAGGGCGGTCCACCTTCTTCAAATCCTGCTTTGTGGGGGCGTCGATGCTGACGTAAAGCTGCGTGACCTTCAGCAACGCGGCAAGGTTGTCTGGGTGCTGGGCGTTGCACACGAGAAACGACGAAATGTGTCTTTCGTGGAGCATGCCCACAAACTCGTTGATGTGCGGGTAGAAAATCGGCTCGCCGACAAGCGACAACGCGCAGTGGCGCACCTGGAACGCCTCCTCGAAGCGCTCCATCTGGACGCCGGGCACTCCACGCATCTGCTTGATTTTCTTGTAGTGGCCCTCGAGCGCACCGTGCAACACCTTCTCCGGCGGGTCCACTTCCCAGCGCCAGTTCAGCTTGGCCACGGGGTTCGTTCCGTGTCTCCAGCAGAAGACGCACTTGTTGGAACAGGCCAACGAAGGCGTGGTTTCCATGCACAAGTGCGACCGGATGCCGTAGAAGGCGTATTTGTAGCACAGGCCTCTGCCACGCATGGCGCTCTTTGTCCAGCGACAAATCTTGACGCCGGAGTGCGATCCCACAATCGTGTAGCCCTGCTTGGTCAAGGACTTGTACGTGGGCGAGTCCTCGGCCACCATCTGCTTGGGCTCGAAAGTCTCGAACTTGTCTCCGGAAGCCTTGATGATGGCACCCATGTCCTCCACATCAACGACGTCGGTCGCCAGGTCCACCTCTTCATCTTCGGCGTCGCTGTCTGCGATCTCGTCGTTCTCGTTCACGTAGAATGGCTCCTCGTCCGCCATAAGCTCGGCAAAACGGTTGATCCAGCCGTGCGCCTTGGGCTCACCCTCGTGCTTCATGCATATTTGCCCCAACGGGAACAAGCGCCGGGCGCCAAGCTTGCCCAACCACTTGTCGGCAAGCTCCGACTGGTAGCAGAATTTGGCGCCACCCCAAGACTCGGAGTCTCCGAGCCCCAACACTGCAAACCCGGCCAACGTCCGCAAAGGATACTTGTCCACGCGGAAATCCTGCGCAGTATCCTTCAAATGCTCAAGGAAGTAGTCGATGGGAGAGTCGGTCTCGTAGGACGGAAGCACCAAGAGGTATATGCTGGGGTCGTTGTTCTTGGGCGTTTTCAAAAAATACTCTTCCAAATCGTCCACGTCGTCGTCCAAGGACATCAATTTGGGTGGGTGTGTCAAGCCATCGAGCAACAGGAGCTTCTCGAAAAGCGTCGTGGCGACTCTCTGGGACGAGCCCGTCAAGGTCGTGTAAAAGATGTATATCGGGGAGTCCAAGAGCTTGATGGTGGATGCAGTCAAAGATGGCTCGGGAAGCTTATGGGCAATCTTGGAGCCCTTGAACACCTTGGGCGACCGCGGTCTTCTGGCGGTCCGCTTGGTCTTTTCAGGAAATACAGTCTTTTGCGTTGGGGCAAATGCATGGGTGAAATCAACTTCGTAAATGATCAGCTCTTTTGGTGATGAGGTGGCACTTTTCTCGTTGCGGGCAAGAAGCGCCACAGTGACGGCAAGGAGCACGATTGAGATCCTGCCGCCCGAGAGGAGGTAGATGCCACAGCAGGCTGCAAGAATAGCCGTTCCCAGGTCCATCGCTGAGGAAGAAAAATGACAGAAACGCAGCAGAAAATGTGATGAGTGCGTGCGTGCAGGATTTGCACCCAGCGAGCGGTTGCATTTTGGCCGAGAGCACTTTTTTGTACATGGCATATCTGAGCCTTTACTGCTATGGCGCTGGACGCTTTGATATTTAAGCAAAATGCCCTCGTCTGATATTCTTAGTATTCCCGATCCTAGCCTCTTGACGGGAACTGTTCGTCTCGCCGAAATCCGTCTACTTCGCTACCTATCGCTTTCAACCGAGTATACAAAACTCCAAAATGCCAAACCGCCGCACCGGCTCTTCCGAGAGTTTCCATCCAGAGAGCTTCAGTTTGGGAAACGACACCATACAATTTGAATTTGGCGATTCCTGGGAAAGAGAGCTTACTGCAACCAAAGATTGGATACCCAGTGACGATACACTCAGTGCCATGTTGGATTTCGATGTCGACACCAGCCTCACTGTGTCGAGCTTCTCGGAAACCGAGCTCTTGAATGATTCCTCCAATAACTGTTTCTGGACGTCCAGGGTTTTGGCGGGGAACAACGACAGCGAAGGGTCTAATGCATCGACCGAACTCGCTCAGTTGAACCACTTTTCGCAGGCGATCGCAGGCGATTACAGCAGTGTGGGGTTGCTACATGGACCGTCGCCCGAGCTCCATTTGCCAAACGATACGTGGGACATATCGCAGGAATTGATGATGCGATATCCGGTTGCACAGGACGACTCTTTGGCGTTGGAGCAGCGGCTGACGGCCAGCTCTGCTGACTCGAGTAACGCCACAAAAGTCCAGCCCGGCAGCATCGAGCAGACTTTTTGTTTGGAGCACACGGACACGCTCAAAAGGCCTGACAAAAGCCAGAGTGGGTCGACTGCCGATCTCAATGCGATCAACAACACAGCCACCCAGGGAGTTTGGGATTGGCTCTTGGAAAAAGAGCCCTTCCAGCGTGGCGTGCCACTGAAAATTATTGACCGTGATGATTCGGAAGCCGAGGCTGAAAAAGGTGCCACAAACGGCAGAAGAGGCCATTCCGAAAAACACGACAAGCGCAAATCCAAGCCGATTGCGAAACGGTTCCGGGCGTATGGATCTGTCGGCGTCACCCCGTCATTTGTCCAGTGCTTGAACGTGGTGCTCAATTATCACGGGTACACTGGAACCATCCGGACCATCGTCATCAACGAGGCCATCACCAACGTCGCTTACCAACGACACGACCCGCACCAGCAAGCAAGAAAGTACAAGCGTGCGTTGGAGGAGTACTATACTTTGGGCGAAGGTGAGCAGTTGGTGGGCTGTGTGCCCAACAAAGACCCCGGCCAAAGACGAATCTCGCTCATTTCGGGCACGCTCCAGCGGAAAATCCACATCCGGGACATTTCCGAGATCACCAACTCTGTCCGCCTGATTGCGTATGTGGTTTCCGAGCGGTTTCACATCAATAACCCGTACGAGCCACAATACTACCGGTTCGAACTAGATGACAAAGGGAAGGTTGTCAACGAGAGCAAATGTGGCTTGTGTGCGTTTTGCCCGACGGTGAAGTTCTTGCCCTTCAAGAACTCGAGCTATCTTTCCCACATGACCCTTGAGCATGGGGTTTTTGCCAGTAACTACATTGTACCCGAGGGCCTCTATTATGGCAAGTACCTCATGCTCAGGGCCACGGACCCGGCCAAAACAAGGGTGGTGAAGGCGCTCCAGTGCCCTGCGTGCTTCCAGATTATCGAGGTTTCATGCTGGAAAAACAAAACCAACCCGCTATTGAGCTACTTCCGCCATTTCAAGAAGATGCACCTGAACTTGAACAAGACATTCACGGTGAGCAGCACGGACCCGGCAGGCTTCAAGCACCGTGTGGCCGACCCGCTCGAGCCTGCCCAGTGTCACTGATTTTTTTTTCTGCAATTTTTCTTTTTTCGCTTTTAGTAAAGTGGTACCCTTGGTATCTTGATTTCTGCTTGTAGTTCTCAAGAAACCCTTACACCGTATCGCTACCACAACAGTGCACTGGACCACAAGAGCAGCACCCGGCTCGGCATCGACTCCGAATCAAGAGACAAACGTCGTTCTTGACCCACACGTTCACCAAAGGCGTCCTTTTCAGCTTGTTCCGAACGCCGGAAAACACCTCCACCCCAGAGCCGACGTCACAGACACCTCTGCAGTTCCACCGCTCAGCTGGCCCGAGATTCTGTCGCCATAGTCACTAAGGAAGCACTATCTCACGGCTAAGCCCCACCCCTGTCGTCAGCCTGAAAAGCATGTCTAGCAGCGTCGCTCAAAAGGATTATTCCAGAAGAGTCACTCTCGATCAAGTTCGTTCGCTCGGCATCAGCAACACTGATTCTTTGGCGCAAAGCAAGCGGGCGCCCAACTGGAAGGATTTTGGTGTTCTCTTGGACAAGAAGTTGGTCCGCAAGCCCAACCCGTCGTCGAGCAGCAGCACGCTGCAGACCCCCAGCTCGCTCATCAACGCACTTTCCAACAGCTCGTACCTCTCGCAGGTGATCAAGTTCCAGATCTGCACCTCCTGCAACCGCCCCATTGGCGAGGACGCACTCGACGAGCATTACCCCAGGTGCGTGGAAATGAAGCAAAAGAAACAAGACTCGGATGCGGGTTCGGCCTCGGCGGTATCCAAACGCAAGCGCGGAAGAGTAGGTGTCCCGGTCGAGGTCGAGAAGTCGTCCGTCGAAACGTCCCGCGGCACCACTCCTGTTGCCAACACACCGACGTCGTCGCAGACACCGCGGCCAAAGAAGAAGTACAAGAAGTCACAGATGCAGAAGGAGAAAGAGGCCGCCAACGCTGCTGCTGCGGCGGCGGCGGCAGCAGAAGCCGCCTCCAGCCGGGCAAGCACAGTGGCCAGCTCGAAGCGCAAGAAACACACGAAACTCAAAAACTCGTCCAAAGCCAAGGGTCCAGTGGATGTCGAAAAACAGTGTGGTGTGCCGCTACCGCTGGGCGGCTTCTGTGCCCGCTCGTTGACGTGCAAGACGCATTCGATGGGCGCCAAAAGAGCCGTGCCGGGGAGAAGTGCACCGTATGACGTTTTGTTGCAGCAGTATCAAAAACGGAACCAGGCCAAGTTGGCCGCCAGCAACGCGTTGGCCGCCCAGCGCCGCGAAAACGCCCAGCTCTCCGGGTTGGCCATGGGGGACGCAGACACAGACGGTGCCGGAAACTTGAACGTCGTGCTTGACCCTGATGAAGAAACGCATTTGGTGTTGGAAGGCTTATCGAAAAACTACCCGATCCCGTTGGAGCGCAAAGTCACCTTGCCCGTCAGCCACCGGCACCGCTTCTTGTACATGCGCGAGGCGTACGCCAACACACTCATCACAAACGGTGCCACGGGGGACTCGCTGGCGCTGGGTGCAGACTCCACGCTAGCCAACCAGGCCATTTCAGGCTCCATCGGAGGCCTCCAGGGCCGCTGTGCGTTGGTGAATGTCGACCGGTTCTCGGAATGCACCCAGAACTACGCCACCATTCCTGGCGAAATGTACCAAGTGCGTGCTCCATCCAAGGCCATTTTGATGACGGCGCATTATAACCAGCAGCAGCAAATGGCGTTCCAGCAACAGATTTTGAAGTTGCAGCAGCAGCAGCAGCTTCTTGCGAAACAGCGACAGGCGCAGCAAGTGGAGCAGCCCAAGGCCTGATCCTATGATCCGAAATTCACGATACATCACCATGTCCGTAGCTGCGCTTGCGGGTTCACTCGGGGCGAGCTGTTACAATATTACTCAATTCATGATTGCACATGCGAATTCTATTTTCTTGCGTCTCGTTATTCCTTTGTTTTTGGCCAGAGCGGGCGATACTTGACGATCCACGGATGCTTCGAGACCTCTGAGAGCGGCATTCTTGTTGCCGGGTCCTTCTGGAGCAACAGCCGGATGAGATCCGCCGCGTCTTCTTCGATGAAACTCGGGATCTTTAGGTCCACTTTGGCAATACGCTTGTATGTGGCGGTTTTGTCTGTTTCCTCAAAGGGTGGCCGCCCAACCAAAAACTCGTAGCACAAAATGCCCAACAGCCAGACGTCCACGCTGTAGTCGTGGCCCTTGGACTCCACCATCTCCGGTGGAAGGTAGTCCAACGTTCCGCAGATGGTCAATCTGCGGTTGGAGTCGTGCTCTGACTTGACGGACCAGCCGAAGTCGCTCAACTTAATGGTTTTGCTGGAAGATAGAAGGATGTTTTCCGGCTTGATGTCCCGGTGGATGATATTTCTGGCGTGGAGATACTGCAATGCACAAGCCACCTGGTATATGTAGTTTGAGGCGGTGATGTCGTCGAAACGACGGTGTGTTTTGAGAAGCTGGTAGAGCTCACCGTGCACGGCGTACTCTAGTAGGATATAGACGTTTGTATCGTCGAAAAAAAAGCCGTAGAGCCTGCTGATGTAGGGGTGGACCAAGTTCCGCTGGATCTCGATTTCCCGCTTGAAGTTCTTCTCGAGCTTGAGCTCCACCAAGTCCTTTTTGGACATGACCTTGATGGCACAGATGAAGCCTGATTCCCTGTGCTTTACGCAGTAGACCTTCCCGAGCTTGCCCTTTCCCAACACCTTGCCAAACTCAAAGTCCGATAGTTGCATTTTCTTCTGCGCTGGAGGCGGCTCGATGCATAGCTGTGGCTTGGTGGCCTTTTTCTTCCCCACCTTGTAGCTGGTGTTCACCGACACTCTTGCCAAAGGCTTCCTGGACGGCAGTTGCATGGGAAGAGAGATGGTGTTTATGAGGTAAACAGCCGACCTGTATGAACGCGCACAAAGCCCACTGGGCGACCTAGTAGTGCAAGTGTGGTTCAGCAAAAAAAGAATTCTGATAAAGTAGATAATCGACCAATTGAAGTGTGGTCCTGATGCATTCATCTTTTCTCTGTATTTACTCGTGAGCAAGCATTCAACTTTCTCTCAACTTCTTCAAAAGAAGCGGCACCCGTTGGTGAGCCGCACCCAGCACCGGGCCCGGTGGGCAGTCCAGAAATTGCAAGACACAGGCAGACGCTAAAAACTCAAATGCCTGAATAAGCTTTGTCACGCTACCAAGCAGTGGCCCGGCGTGCATGCGAGTACACTATTTTGTCTTGCTTCGGAATCTCTTTTGGGTCGCACTGGCCGTTGAGGCCCAGGCCCGACTGAAAAAGTAGTGTGCAAGCCCGGCGGGCGCCTACGCCTCGGGCTGCGGGTATAAATAGAACGTCCGACATAGCCCTCCACGTGACGTATTTCAAGCTACAGCAATTGAACATTCAGCGGCACGGGCAAAGGGGAGCGTGGGCCCCGGCGTATTGCCGTCGCTTCGTGCTGGTGGCAGCTGCGAATGCCGCAGGTGGGCGGAGCCGTGACAGGTGACAGCGAACATTCAATAGCAGATCCACACCGATCGAGTGCAAAAACACGATCCTGTGAAAAATGGCATTCTGAAAAGGGGCCCATTTTCCCAGTAGCCTTCTGTAATAACTCTATTTCCCGCCGGCAAACCTCGATTGGCAGCCGGCAAACATGCAATAGCCAGTCGTGCGCAACCGTGCTGGGCCCGGCGGAAGCGACACGTCGGTGCGTGAACTTTTCAGTCGGCCGGCCATTGTCTCTATAAATAAATTCCAAAGTGGGGGCCCGAACGGCCGCTTTGGGGCGGGCGGAAATGCACAGCGTGGAGTCGAATTCCGGCCCGCAAGACGCGGCAGGGCGGGCGGCCCCGGAAAGCGCCAGTCTGGGGCCACCGGCAAATGTGTCAAAAAGGGCGGGAAAAAGCACGGCAGCTTCGAGCCGTGGCGTAGACAAATGGGCTATGACGGCGGCAGCCGGCGCCAACCGCTGTACCGAATCTCCTGCCATTCCGTGCCAGTGCTGCCATTCCCCAGTCTCCACACCCCGTATTCTCACTAAAAACGGCCAGCATATCTCTTTTCTCCCGCTCTTTTGCCCGCTTTGCTTGCGCGCCTTCATCTCTGCCTCGCTCGCTCTTTTCTCCCGCCCGCTTCTTTTCCCCACGCCCGCCTCCAAAACAATTGCCCTTCTTTCCTCCCCGCCATTCCCCCGATATCCTGCCCCACCGTGTCCTCACGTGCCGCCTCCCTGCCGCGCTAGTACCAAGCATTGCTGCCTGTGTTTAGCCTTCAAATGAATCAATCCGGGAACCGCAACTCCCTTCTCGGCTGGGTCAAGAGCCTCAAGCGGAACACGTTGCTGAGCGACTCCATCGACGAGGTCAACGACGGCCTCGCCCCAATCGAGCCCCGCTCGCCGTCCCGCTCCTCCTTTCACTCCTCCCTGGCCCAGCCCATGGGCTTCTCCGTGTCGCCCACAAAGGACCAGGCCTCGCCGCTCTCCTACACGCTGGGCGGCACGCGGATGTCGGGCGCCCCCGCCGGGCCCGAGTTTCTCCGCCCGCTCCTCAACCACAAGTCCCGCTCCACAAACAACGTCAACCAGCCCAACTCGCTCTCGCAGACGCTCTCCAACCAGGACATGAGCGGCGACTTGAGACAGCAGCGCGACTCCTTCTTGCAGAGCAACCCCTTGATTGACGAAAACTCCAAGTACTTTGGCGTGCCCTTGGCGGAAGCCATCAACCAGGCGTCGGCAAAGATCTCCATCATGGGCCCCGTCGCGTCCTCCGACGGCGACGACAACGTGCTCCACTACGGCCGCATCCCCGTGGTTGTCGCCAAGTGCGGCGTCTACTTGAAAAAGAACGGCTTGAACGTGGAGGGGATCTTCCGCGTGGGCGGCTCCTCGAAGCGGATAAAGGAGCTCCAAATGATCTTCAACACGCCGCCTGACTTTGGCAAGCGCTTGAACTGGGAGGGCTACACCGTGCACGATGCCGCGTCGCTCCTCCGCCGCTACCTCAACGCGCTCCCCGAGCCCTTGATTCCGCTCGAGCTCTACGAAGAGTTCCGCGACCCATTGCGCACGCGCCAGCGCATCATCAAATACCTCAAGTACAAGGCGGAGAACCCGCAGACTCTCCCGTTGCATTCGGCGTCGCCGTCTGCTCCAGAGGCCAATTCTGCGAATTCCTCGGAGCCCGCGCTGATACAGCCGGATGTTGTTGTGACCCTGGCGAGCACCACGTCCATCCCCGAAACCAACGGATGTGACGCGTCTCCGCAGACCGCGGAGGCCGGGGCACAAGAAAAGAGACCCAAGAGCTACAAGAGCCTCACGCGAGACGTGTACGGAGCCATCAACGACTACAAGCAGCTTCTTGACGAGCTTCCGAACTTCTCGAAACAGCTTCTCTTTTACATTCTCGATCTACTAGCAATGGTCCAGAACCTCTCCAAGGAAAACTTGATGTCCTCGAGAAACTTGGCTGCGATTTTCCAGCCGTCCATTCTTCTGCACCCCAACCACGACATGGACCCTGAGGAGTACGCTCTCTCACAGTCAGTGGTGGAGTTCTTGATACACTACTCGTACAAGTTGTTGCCCAACAACGAGGCCAAAAGCTCCGACTCCAAAAGCGTCTCGGCGTCTCACAGCCCGTCTCACTCCATGAACAAATTGCAGGAGCAGGAGACGGAGAAGAAGCCACAGACGAGAAGGCAACACAGCCAGTCGCTCTCCTCCCCCAACAATGACCTCGAGTTCATTGGGTACCGCTTGACGGGCGACTCGTACCGGGGCGTTGCGTTTTCAGACACAGAACACGACTTTCTCAGTGTCAGCAGTATGGACGAGGTGGGAGAGACGCACTGAGTGTGAAGATGGACAAGAAAACTGCAGCTTCGGCTTTTTGAGGACGATAGTCCAGCGTCTCGACGCATTACTCTCGCTTATAACTTCGACCTACATCCATCTCTTGTGACTGGCTCATAAAATCAGAGGACTTACAACTATCACACGTATTTATTTTTTTAGATGCGCCGCCATTGATGTATCGTATGTCCTGGGTGCGGTGCACGTGACGCGACTTCTTCAACATCTCGACAAGGCGTTAATTCCCAACCGCCGGTGCAAAAAGTATACCATGTCTGATATCGAAGCATCAAACAGGAGCCAAAGCGAGGATGAGGTGGACGACTTGTTTGGCGACGATGAAAACGTCGATGTGATTGCCGAATCGGGAGACGAAAACGGCGCTGGAGAAAACGGAGAAAACAACGCCATTGAAAACGACGAAGACGAAGACGAAGACGAGGCTGAAGAGCAGCGGGAGTTGAAGAAACTTGACATCAACTTGCCCCGCCATGCCGCTTCACACCAGCAAGAAGACGACACCTACTCCATCAAAATGCCAGTCTTCCTCAATGTGGAGGCACATCCATTCGACCCCACCGAGTTCAAGGAAAAGGTGGCGGAGAACGCCGCCGAAAGAAGCAAGAGCAGCTTGGACGCCAAGGCCGTGCAAAACGACGTGACCGCGGAGAAGCTTTTGAACGAAAACACGATCCGGTGGAGATATTCCAACAGTGGAAACGACGAGATCATCAAGCAGTCCAACGCACACTTTATCCAGTGGGACGACGGGCTGCTGTCGTTGAAAATCGGCAAGGAGCTTTTCGACTTCAGGGGGCTTCCCGTGGTGGACAGCTACCTCGCCAAAAGCCACGTGGACCACGAGATTCTACAGAACGACTCCATCATCACCAAGACCGCCAACCTCTTGCCGTCGTCTACGGCCACGGACACGCACCGGAAATTGACGCAGGCCGTAAAGAACATTCAAAAGAAGGACAAGATCTTGAACACGTTGACCGAGGGCGACCCGATGATGAAGCAAAGGATGGCCGACGAGAACGAGCGGAAGACGCTCAAGATGAAGCGGCAGCTCGAGCAGAAGAGGCGGTTGCAGGAGGAGCGTTTGGGCAAGTCCGACAGCCCCGCGCCCGGCCGCGGAGGCTATGTTTCTGCCTACGAGAGATTCGAGAACACCTATGGCCAGGACGAGTACGACGACGAGGACGACTTCGTGGCGAATGACGACGAGGAGCCCGAGATGGAGGACGAGGACGAGTTGGAGATTGACGCCGAGCAGGAGGAGGAGGACTTTGACAAGGGCGCCGAGAGATTGAAGAGCTTGAAGGAGTCGGGCGACGCCAAGTACAAGACGGCCTCGCCGGAGGAGGGCGACGACCGGCGCAAGAGAAGAAGAATCATCGACTCGGACGACGATGAGTGATGTAATATAGATCCATGTAGAAAATCCATGTACAGTAGCCCAGCCGAGCGGGCCGATGGCGCCAGCCTTTGTACGGCCGACCGAAAAAAGCGAAGCCCAAACAAGCGTTTTGAACGCTGCAGCTTGTTCTTTGCTCCTCCTGGGGTTCTTTGCTGGCCCGGAATTTCTCCTTGCTGTTCCGTCCAGGCTTGCGATAGTGCGCTCAATCTGAGTGCGCCTTTATCGCGCCTACATCGTCAACCCCACTTTTCTGCCCACAATGAAACTCACGAAAGCAGCCCGGATTCTTCTTCTAGGCGCCCCCGGTGCGGGCAAAGGCACCCAGTCCAGCCGGCTCATCAAGCAATTCCCCCAGATCCAGTCGTTGTCGTCAGGCGACTGTCTTCGGGCAGAGGTTGCCCAGGGCACGCCGGTGGGCGCCAAGGCGGCGGAGTTGATCGACAAGGGCGGGCTCGTGCCGGACACCACGATGGTGGAGCTCATCACAAACCAATTGCGCCAGCGCGAGTGGCTCAACACGTCGTCCAGCTGGCTTTTGGACGGGTTTCCCCGCACTCGGGCCCAGGCTGAAAAACTCGACGACTTTTTGCACGACAACAACGCGGACTTGAACTTGGTGGTGGAGCTCGACGTGGACACGAGCGTGATCCTCGAGCGCATTGAGGCCCGCTGGGTGCACCTCGCCTCGGGCCGCATCTACAATTTGGACTACAACCCGCCCAAGGTGGCGTACAAGGACGACGTCACGGGCGAGGCGCTCAGCAAGCGGGACGACGACACGAAGGAGGTGTTCCAGAAGCGCTTGGACAAGTACAAGGAGCTCGTGGAGCCGTTGAAGCAGTACTATGAGGAGGCTGGCATCTTGGCCCGTGTCTCCGGCAACACCTCGGACATCATTTTCCCCAAGCTCCGTGACCTCGTGCAGAAGAAGTTTGGTTAGTAGCGGGAGAGCCTGGTCACTCTTGAATACATAGAACACTGGAATACACCGACGTTGCACGATTAAAGGCGAGTCTGATTTAGTGCCTGGTGGAAAGTTGCGCCGCCGAGAAACCTAAAGAGACCACACCAATGGCAGATGAGACAGTAAAGGTCCAAGACAGGTGGAAGGGACCAGATGCGTGGCAAGTGTAAAAGTGGCAAGTGAGCGTAGTAGGCGGTGATGACTGCTATCGCAGAGGGTGCGCACCAACATACTACTCCATGAAGTTCTACATCGACGATTTGCCGGTGCTATTCCCGTACCCTCGGATTTACCCCGAGCAGTATGCGTACATGGCGGACATCAAGAAGTCCCTCGATGTCGGGGGCAACTGCATCTTGGAGATGCCGTCCGGAACAGGCAAAACCGTGTCGCTTCTTTCCTTGACGGTGGCGTACCAGATGCATTACCCCGAGCACCGCAAGATCGTGTACTGCTCCCGTACCATGTCCGAGATCGAAAAGGCGCTCATCGAGCTACATAACTTGATGGAGTACCGCACCAAAGAGCTCGGGTACGTGGAGGACTTCCGCGGGTTGGGGCTCACCAGTAGAAAGAACCTCTGCTTGCACCCCACGATCTCGCAGGAGCGCAAGGGCGCAGTGGTGGACGAAAAGTGCCGCCGCGTGACCAACGGGCAGCTCAAGCTGAAGCTCACGGAGCAGAACATCCCCGCCGAAGACTTCACCAAGAAGGCCGATGAGCTTGGCTTGTGCTCCTTCCACGAAAAGCTCTACGAGTACGACCAGCACGACTTGATTCCGGCGGGCGTGTACTCGTTCGAGGCATTGCAGAAGTACTGCAAAGAGCAGGGGACCTGCCCGTACTTCACCGTCAGAAGAATGATCTCGTTCTGCAACGTCGTGATCTACTCGTACCACTACTTGCTCGACCCCAAGATCGCCGAGCGGGTCTCGAAGGAGCTCAGCAAAGACAGCATCATCATCTTCGACGAAGCGCACAACATCGACAACGTTTGTATCGAGTCGCTTTCGTTGTACTTGACCGACGACACGTTGAAGCGTGCCAGCAGAGGCGCCAACAAGTTGGGCGACGCGGTCGACGACATGAAGGCGCAAGACAACGAGAAGTTGAAGAACGAGTACGAGAAGTTGGTGGAAGGCCTTCGACAGAACGAAATCGCCCGTGACGAAGACCTATTCATGGCCAACCCTGTCCTCCCGCAGGATCTTCTCGACGAGGCCATCCCGGGCAACATCCGGAAAGCCGAGCATTTCATATCCTTCTTGAAGCGGTTCGTGGAGTACTTGAAGACCAGAATGAAGGTTTTGCATGTCATCAGTGAGACCCCCGTCAGTTTCCTACAGCACTTGAAGGAACTCACCTTCATCGACCGCAAGCCGTTGCGTTTCTGCTCCGAGAGACTCTCGCTTTTGGTGCGAACGCTCGAGTTAGCCGACGTCGAGGACCTTAATGCATTGAAGGATGTTGCAACGTTCGCAACCTTGGTCTCCACATACGAAAGCGGCTTCCAGCTCATTTTGGAGCCGTTCGAAACCGAGGGCGCCACTGTGCCCAACCCGATTTTGCACTTCACATGCTTGGACGCCTCCATCGCTATCAAGCCTGTGTTCGACCGTTTTTCGTCCGTCATCATCACCTCGGGTACCATTTCGCCGTTGGATATGTACCCGAAAATGCTTAATTTTCAAACTGTGGTTCAGGAGTCGTACACCATGACCTTGGCACGCAGATCGTTCTTGCCCATGATTGTGACCAAGGGCTCGGACCAGACATCCATCTCATCGCGGTTCGAGATCAGAAACGATCCGTCCGTGGTCAGGAATTACGGCCAGTTGCTCATTGAGTTTTCCAAGAGCACTCCTGACGGGATGGTTGTGTTCTTCCCCTCGTACTTGTACATGGAGTCCATCATTTCGATGTGGCAGACTATGGGTGTGCTTGATGAAGTGTGGAAGTACAAGTTGATCTTGGTGGAGACGCCCGACGCACAAGAAACGTCTTTGGCGTTGGAGACGTACAGAAAAGCATGTTCCAACGGGAGAGGAGCAGTTTTGCTCTCCGTCGCTCGTGGAAAAGTCTCGGAGGGTATCGATTTCGACCATCACTACGGCCGTACCGTGTTGATGATTGGTATCCCGTTCCAGTACACGGAGTCGAGAATCTTGAAGGCCAGACTCGAGTTCTTGAGAGACCACTATCAAATCAAAGAGAACGATTTTCTTTCCTTCGACGCCATGCGGCATGCTGCCCAGTGTCTAGGTCGTGTTTTGCGTGGTAAAGACGATTACGGAATCATGGTTTTGGCGGACAGAAGATTTAAAAACAAGAAGGGCCAGTTGCCCAAGTGGATTGCGCAAGCTCTCTACGACTCAGATACAAACTTGTCCACCGACATGGCATTGGCCAATGCCAGAAAATTCTTGCGGAATCTTTCGCAGCCGTCAAACCCAAAGGATCAAGAAGGTGTTTCTGTGTGGAATCTCGAGCAGCTCGAAGAATTCCAGAGGCAACAACGAAGCAAGGTGGAGCATGTCGACGAATCGAAGCCCGTAGAAGAAGTCCCAGAAGACGACGATTTCATGGACCTCGACGATGCCGACCTCGACTTTTTATAAATAGTGGTAATGCTATCATGATTTGGCCCAAGCGCGCATCTGCTTCAACTCACTGCATCAACTCACACTTTGCATCATCTGCCCCACAACTGAGGAACTCCATGTTGTCTGATGTCTGACGTTTATTATGCGATTATCCTTGAATTCAACAGTCAGGAGGTCAAGCTAGGGTTTGCGGGCGAGCCCAAGGAGCATGTCCATGTGACGACCGATAGCCGAGAATGGAAAGAGTTTGTCAAATCTCGTGCCAGCATGTTGCCCAAGTCGACGCAGTACCCACCGATGCTAAACCTCGGCTCCCACTCTTTGCATTCCGACGCCCACGAGTCCATGGTGGAGACCATCGCCTCAAACGAGCGCTACTCGAATCTCGTCAAAAGGTACAACAATGACAAGAACGATGTCCGGTGGTTTGACTGGGAGGAGGACAATTACTTGACCCTCGCCATGCTTTTAAGGCGCTTGCTCTCGACAAAGTGCCTCGTGTCGGCGCTCAATTGCAAGTTGTTTGTGGTGGATTCGTGTCTCTCTGCCGCGTCCAAGTATCTCTTTTGCCAGGCGATGCTCAACGAAGGCGTGGCAGTCTCGGTGTCCTTCTTGCCATTCTCGCCGTGCTGCTGTGTTGCGGCTGGCGTCGAAAACGCGCTTGTCATTGCTCTTGAGTGGTCGCTGTGCACGGTGGTGCCCGTGGCTGATCTCCGTGCTATTTCACTATACCCTCAGCCCGAGTGCACGGGCGAGTCCATACATTACACTCAGGCATTTTTGAGACCCCGTTACTCCTATGACGAGATCCTGGAAGAGACTTTGAAGGGGACAAACTTCTTTGAGGGTGTCATTTTTGGAAAGAGGGGTCTTTCGTCCCGCATCGCCAAGTACGTGGAAAGTTTGAGCATAGACTCTCGTGCTCCCGTCTTGGCAAACATCGTCATCACCGGGGCGTACGCAAACGTGCCGGGCATCAAGGGACGCTTGATCACGGAAATTTCGTGTCAGCTCCCGCATCAATACGTTTGCGGTAAAGTGTGTTTGGGTGCTTGGGCCGGGGCCTCGCTATACTGTTCGACGACGCTACTCAAGGAAAGCTCCCACAAACGCAAGCATTTGGAAATTACGAAAGAGACCCTCCACACCAAAGCCCGCAAGGAACTCGAACAGTTCCACTTCTAGGCAGTCTCACTAGTCTTCGCTTTTCTCCTGGTCGGATTCGCCTGCTGGCAGCTGCGCCTCGCCACAGCCGTACTTGGCCCATGGATAGTGCCTGTCATACTCCTCTTCACTGAGCCCAACCGTGTGTCTTCGCAATGTTTCCCACAACGTTGGCTTGTGCTCGGCATCTGCAACAGTGATGCTCTCGATCTCGTCTGCCAAAATATTCATAAGGCTACACTCATTGGTGTCGACGCTGGTGTTGAACTCCCTCACTCTGGCCAAAGGAGTGGCGGAGAAGACATTTGTCTCCCACCTCATGTTTGCAATTGGTGAAAAGTCGAGTGGTGCCGTGTCCGGAAGAAGAGGCTCCGTCATGTGGGTTATGATGGCAGGGTCAAAGTCAAAGAAGCTCGCCGAGGTGAGCGGGTCCAACGCCACAGTGATGTCGCGTCTCAGCTGTTGAAAGGTGGATATTCTACTTGGAACTGGGGCAGGCTTGATGATGTCGCATGGGTCGAAGTATTCCTCCGAGCTCGCCTCCTCTGTCGAAGGCCGGCTTGCTGTTTGCTTGACCGATGGCAGCCCAAACTCCTTTGCTTTCCAATTTTTATCACAGAGTTGGGTATTGGGGTGGACAATCTGCGGTGAAATGGTCCTCAAGTTTAGAGGCCGGATGCAATTTGGCCCCTCATAGTTTGCCCTCCTCTTTGCATATGTTATTGTACTGGCGAAAGTGTCGTTTTCGTTTTGCATAGTCGGGGTTCAGGTAATAGCTCAATTCACCTTTGGTGTTGAAACCTCACTTGGTTCTTTGTTTGCAAACGTATTAGGTTGCGAAAACTGGTCTCACGTACTGCGCACAAAGTAGCCGGAGATCGCAGGTATGTGGAAATATACAAACCGAACAAGGAAGAACAGCAACAGGACGGACACATTTTTGATGAAAATCGTGGTTTCTGCTCGCCGTGTTCACCAAAAGCACTGCCCAAACCAATTCCGGATCATCCGATGAGTCGTACATTACCGAGCCTGGTCCCACCACAATAATGCGGTAGTGCATGACCGTGCTCACCCTCACCAAAGATAACTTACTTGAACACACTTCTTCGGAACATGTCGTGGGACGGATTCAAAAAAGCCATAAATCGAGCCGGCGGTTCCGTGCTCGTCAAGGATGTTGACAAGACAATGGACAAGGACTATGACGCCGAGGAACGCAGATACAAGGTGTTGAAGACCGCGGGCCAAAACCTTCAGACCGCCTCCAAGGGATACTTGGACTCCTTGCGGGCAGTGACGGCCTCGCAGGTGACAATTGCCGAGATCGTGTCCAACTTGTACGAGGACGGCGCAGTGGGCGGCAGCGGCGGCTCGTTCTACACCAACTCTGGACACTACTACCTCCAATGTGTTCGTGAGCTTGACGAGGAAACGGTCAAGCAGGTGGATGGTCCGTTCCGCGAAACCATCTTGGACCCTGTGAGCAAGTTTTGCAACTACTTCACGGAGATTGACGAGGCCATCAAGAAGCGGGCGCACAAGAAGGTGGACTACGACCAGTGCAAGGCCAAAGTGAGACGCTTGGTCGACAAGCCGGCCAAGGACGCGGGCAAGTTGCCTCGTGCCGAGAAGGAGTTGGCCATTGCCAAGGACATCTTTGATGAGTTGAACACGCAGCTCAAGCAGGAGTTGCCGCAGCTCATCAGTTTGCGTGTGCCCTACTACGACCCCTCTTTCGAGAGTTTGGTGAAGATCCAGTTGAAGTTCTCCACCGAAGGCTACTCCCGGCTCGCGCAGGTGCAGCAGCAGTTGGACCAGGCCAGCAGAGACGAGTACGCCAACGGAGTGTTGGACGGCAAGATCGACGACTTGCTCTTGCAAATGAACAACTTGACCATTGCCAGTTTGGCCAAGTGAAGTACGCATGATGATTAAACGGCGCTTATAAATATACGAGGCTAATTACGGCACAATTTGTTGTGTGGGAAATTGTTTGCATTTTCGCCAAAACCTATTTCGTTCCGTTGCTGTGGACTTTGCTCGCTGTGCCTGGTTTTGCGCTGTGCCTGGTTTTGCGCTGTGCCTTTTGGTCCATTAGACCTTGCGCATCTCGCAAAGTGAGCTATTCGTCATGACCAGCCTCGCCCGCTCAATTGGGAGGTGTGTGCACGTTGTTCTCTTAAAACTGCCTACAGAATTCCCCTCCGTAGTTTCCGTAACATCGCAGAGGGGATTCCATACAGTCAGCAGCCACCGATGAGTTTTGCGCTTTAACGATTTCATGTCGCACCTAAAAATCAGCCAACTTTTGCTGCCTGCCAAATGCACATAATCTCCGGAACCGTAATTCGCCAAACGCACTTTTCACCATTTGCTCTTCCCTGAAGGTGCCCCACCAACTGAGAAAATGGGGAACGTTAACCAGCGGATGATTAGCGGCACCGCCAACATCTTGAAGCACCCCAAGCTCTTCATCATGGTGCCGATCGTCATCACTTTCCTTCTTTCCTTCAGCACAATATACGACAAAACACTCCGCCCATTCAATGGCTATCTCCTGACACACTTCAACGACTTCACGCTAGAAAACGGCGACAGGCTCCCGAACCTAGTGGCAAATCTAATAACCCCGGAGCTTCCGAACCCAGAGGACTACACCATTTCCAAATTGACCTTGGGCTGCGACAACGCGTTCAAGTACGACACGCTAGAGGACCTTTCCCGCCTCATCATGGAACTATCGCGGGAGTGCCATGTGTTCTCGCCCATATCCGTCCTCCCGCAGGGAATCGTCTCCGCTGGCGCTGGCGCTCGCGACAGAGAGAAGATCGAGAAGTACATCCTCAAGGTCTTCAACCACGACTTCAAGCCCAGCCAGTTGAAGTTTTTCTTCAACAAGGTCCTGTTATTGTACCAGATGGTCACGCTGGCCCGGGAGGTTTACATCTACGTGATCCACAGGTCGCCACTCCAGCTCGAACCTCCACAGTTGCGGTCGTTCACGTTGGTGCGCCAAAACCTGTTGGCTGGCTCCGAAATGATCCACGAGTTCCTTGTGTACTACAGATTCACCTACGGGCGAGCCACCCGCCCCGAAGCATGTGCGTTGCTTTATTTAATTCCGTGCATGCTCATTGGCGCGTACACCATCCGGGTGTACTTTTGCATCTCCAACTTGCACAAGGTCAGATCCAACATCGGCTTGTTGATCGCATGGCTCATCTGCCTCATGTGTTCGACGTTTGCATCTTTGAAGGCCCTGTTGATCTTCTCGTCTTGGCGGGAAGTTCCGGATACTTCATTCTACACCCAGGAACCCTTCCTTGTGATTTGCTTCTTGGTGATCATGCTCTTCAGCTCCAGAAACTTATACCGCACCATCCACGATTTAGCTGGCGACAGCGATTTTGGCGAGCCGCAAAACACGCACAAGAGGTTGATCAAGTTCTACCTTGGCATCAACAGCAGCATACGTAACTCAGAAGGCGTGTTCGGCTTGTCAAAAATATTGCGGAGAGTGCTCAAGTTGGACGAGTTGTCCATGATCTTCCCAATACCCAATACCTCAGTCATCTTATTAATCAACTTAGCAGGTTTCACCTGCTACTACATCATCACCTTGATGATGTTCAACGTTTTCCTCCGCGACGAAATGCAGGAGCTCTTCAGGAAAGCGGCCTCCAATTGCTTCGCGCTCATCTCGTTTGCCCTTCTAATTGACCATGCGTTGCAGCTCACATATATGGTGGCAATTATTGTCATTGACCTCAACAGAATCGACTTGACCGACTTGTTGAGCAAGTCCAAACCAGACATCGAGGGATCTGGCATCCAGGGTCTTAACCCAGTATCTGCCAGGCTCTTGCGCAACTCAGACGGATCGGTTGCAACTAATAGTTTGAGGTACAAAGTGGGCACGCATTTGTTGAAGCTCAGTCCGTTGACCCTGAAGCAAATGTGGACAGTTCTCCTTCCGGTCGCATGTTTGTGGGGTGGTGTCACCGTGGTTCTATACTACGAACTCGTCAGTGGAGCCCGGTTCATCCATTTCGTCAACAAGCTTGAGACCACCAAATACCTCGTGGTGTCCGAATCCGGGTCGGACTATTTCTATTACTACGAGCTCTTGACCATTGTGGTGCTCATAGTGGTACTTTCCGAGTTGACCTTCACCTTGACATACTCCAAAATGCAACGGCGGAACCTTGAATTTGACTCGATCCCCGCATTGATTCTGTCTCCGCTCAATGGATCTGCCCTCGAGCTCTCCGCCACCGAAGAAGTGAAGCACTTTGAGTGCATTACCCTAGGAAACGCTCGTGACTGTGAGAAGTTGAAGTTGTATGCCAACCTGAAATCACCTTTGTTGGTGTCTTCTGATCTCGACCACAAGATCACACTCTGGAACCCTTTGTCGAAAAACATCTTGAACCAGCCAGTGAGCTTGTCCACATACTTTGAATCACAAGATGCCGGCGCCAAGAAAAGAGAGTTTTGGCCCATAGGCGATGTCGAAATCAGTGAGGGAGGACAATACATTGTGCTTGCAAACAACAACAATTGCCGCATCAAGTGCTTTGACAAGAAGACAACCACTTTCATATGGGAGATCTCGTTGACAGCAGAGATTGCCCATCTGAAGAAGATGAAACCGGTGACGTCTTTCTTCCGAAAGAAAACGGTCGTTGGTTTCCTTGCCCGTAAACTCTTACAGAGGCAGCAGATTGGCAGAAGAGACAGTGTGAGCTCAATTGGCTCCACCTCGATGGCAGGAAATTACAAGCTCCCGACATATCGCCGTGAGAGTTTCATGGGAGATTCTGAACTCGGCCTTATAGAGGAGTACGAACGGGACTTCCATAGAGAAGAGTTCGTCACGGTTTTGCAAAGTGGCGAGATGATCACAGTTTCTTGTGATACCGTCAAAATCAGAGTGTACAACATTCTTGCCCAGATTTACCAAGGTGACCCACTGGGCTCCAACTTGAAAATCAATTCCCTGAAGCTCTTGAGTACCGCCAGAGTGAATGACAGGGTGGTGTGCAACTTATCCAACGATGTAATTGTCATCGGGTCGGCGGTCAACAATATCTGGAGATTCGCCAAGTTGGAAATCGACTCCTCTTTATCAAATTCGGGCATGTTAAACTTTGTGCCGCCTTTGATGTCGAGAGGGAGCTCTTCTCCAACAAACCAGCATTTTGTTCCTTCAATTCACGCACAGCACGGCTCACTTGAAGTCTCAGGGTCACATCTGAGCGATATTTTCCACGAGAAAAAGAAGTTTCCACCAATTAACAAGTCCACGATTGTTACCATAGATTTCGTGGGTATGATTGTGCGAGTCAAAGATGTGAAAGCAGACTTAATAGACATCCAAACAGGGGCCATCCTCAGAACATTTCACATCGGAAGCTTCAAGCCAAACTCATTCAGGGTAGCCCACTCAGAACCGACACATTGTAAGTTCTGCGGATGTGTTTCTGTGGAAACAATGTCCTTGATCTACGAAGACTCGTTTGAGAAAACTTTGATCATCCACACATACAAACTTGAAAACAAGAAATCCAGGAACAACATTTGCTTGAGAGTGGAAAGAGATCCAAGAGAAGTGAGATGTTTGGGGTTTGAGTCTGTTGTGGAAACCCAGCATTGGTACGATGATATTGAGAAATGGGAACTTACAGACATGAACGTTATCATTGGCGTTCGGCAGGCTTCACTGGTTGAAGACAATGCCAAAAATATGGAATCTGACTCGAAGAGTGGGTTCCAAAAATACAAAGAGGATAATGACTTTGGCTTGCTTCGTCACAGAGGCAGCCGGAGCAGTATCAAAAAGAAGCTGCCGAAGTTGCAGGATCTCTGGCAGGGCTTTATCGTGACCGTTCTGAACGGCAAGCTTTTGGAGTACAACATACCGCATTGCCCGGCCGAAACCGACCTCGGGTTTACAAGACCGAACTACATCATCAAGTACGGCTACAAGGCGGTTGCAATTGCTTTCGGGGCGGTCATCAAGATCTTGTATCTCGGCAATGACAAGCTTATTGAGAGCGACCTTTACTTTTCCGGAACTACTAGTTCCTTGAACCCAATTTTGCGGCCAACACCTGATGGCAGAAGCAACAGAAATGAGTTGTTGTTTATCAGCAAGAGGCGGAGAATGAGAGAAAGAAAACTTGGCATCACAGCCTAATTGTTTCATGGAAACCCTATACGACCACTATACCTATTATACAGCATAAATGGCAAAAAAATGCAGCCAATATATACAAAAATCGGAACGACCACAAGACACATAAATGAATAGAGGGCACCAGTCCGCGACATTTTTGACAGCGAAAAGTCAGTTCTGCAGGAATATATGCTGGCAGGGCAGCCATGAGCAAGTTATATTTACCGATAGGGACGATGGGCGGAATGGGCCCGAAAAAGAAACCAGTAAAACTGGCTTTCGCGGTTATCCAGCGGAAAACGCAGAATTCGCTCGGGTGTGACCGGGACCCGCAAACGAGCGGCGCAAGTTGTGGAAAAGCGCGCGGCACATAACGCCATTTTCCGACTGATTTGGCCGCGCAGCCTGAGCTTCGGGCTACATCGGTTGACCATGCACGGTGCATACAAAGTGTGACCCACGAGGCAAATGGTATAAAAACACCGGCCCTCGCCTTCTGTGGGCCCAGCCAACAACATGAAGATTTTAGACGACGAAGAAAAAAACTCCCACTGGAACGCAGTTCTTGTGGAGGGCGCCAAAGGTGCCGTGGTGGGTGTCGGTGTCGCAGCCTTGCTAGTGGCGGGCGTGAAGAGGAGATACCCCGTGCAATTTGCCAACTACAACACCTCCATCAAGACGGCCATGTGGGCCATGCCCACCGTCAGCAGCGCTGCGTTCTTCGCTGACGAAGGTTCCGTGAAGTTCGACGAGCAGATTTACAGATCTGAGTACCTCAACAAGTTGGAGAAGGAGAACCTAGATCGCTACAACAAGCTCTCCACGCTGGACAAGATTTTCACCAAGGTCAACGACAACAAGTACAAGATCATCATCGGTGCCTGGGGTGCATCTTTGTGGGGCTCGTGGACAATTGTCAACAGAGACAAGTACATGACGGTGGCGCAGAAGGCGGTGCAGGCCAGAGTATACGCACAGGCCGTCACCGTGGCGTTGTTGCTTGGAACCATCTTGTTGAGCATGCACGAGCGGGAGTTGAACGCCAACAAGCCCGAGCCCGTGCCCGAGTGGAAGCAATACCTTGCACAACAGCAGAGCGAGAAGAGCCACCAAAAGTAGGCGGAATGACACCAGTTTAGTACCATAGAATTTATAGACGGGCACGAATAGATGAGATTTTGACCACCATGAACTCTTTAGTCTAAGCACACGTCAAATGAGACGTGCATCAAATGCGGATCGCGCCGCCCGCCGTTGCGAGAGGTACGGGGGTCGGACTATCATGTGCCCTTTCTCCACACTTGCACCGCCTAATCGCAAAAGTCATCTTTTTATACCACATGTCCGAAGAAGTGGTCTACGCGGTGTTCGAGCCGCCCGAGCTGCAGATCTTGTCCACGGTGCCCCAGGCGCATCTCCTCGTGGACAACCCGATTCTCGCCTCGGCCCTCTCCAACATCTTCCCGTACCTCCTATTCATCGACAACTTCCTCGAGGTGATTACGTGGACGAACAACGACTTCTACCTCAACTTCCTCATCATGGTGGCCTTCTCTGTTCTCCTCCAGTACTGGCTGGTCTTGCGCCTCTTCATCGTGCCGAGCCTCTTGGCCACAGTCTTTTCCAGCGTGGTGTGGAACACCAGCTCGGTCATCTTCGACTCCAAATTCGGCGAGAAGCCGACTATCGACGAGGTGCTCCTGACGTTGCACAACATCACGGTCCGGTTCGAGCTTCTCCTCCGCCCAGCCAAGCACGTCAACTTGACCACCCACAACTACTGGCAAATGATCATCGGTGCGGTGGTGATCACGCCGCTCCACTACTTTGCCTTGAGGTGGATCATGCTGCCGCAGACGTACGTGTGGCTTGTTGGAATGCTCGCCTTCTCCTACCACTCGCCGTACTCGTATGCCACGAGACGTCTATTGTGGAGATCGGCCTATTTGAGATGGGTCGTGCATTACCTCACCGGGCTCAACATACGATTGACCCGAAACGACTATCTGTTCAAAAAATTGAGGGGCCACGACACCATCTCGCGGACCCACAGTCCCGCCTCGACAGACATTGAGGACGCGCCCGAAACGACGAGCCCAGATAAAGTGTATGTGACCAACAACTTCATCACGCTCAAGAAAGTCATTGTGTCCTCGACGCAACTCAAGCAAACCGTGCGTTTCGAAATTCTAGAAAACGAGCGGCGCTGGCTAGGCCTTGGCTGGTCCAAATACCTCATGCCTAACGAGAGAGCCACCTTCTGCTACGAAAGCCTGATGCTGCCTGCGCCAGACCCGCATTCGAGCGCCGAGTTCGTCTTCCCCGTCTACGAGAACGATCTCTACACTTACCAGTGGCAGTGGATGGACGAAGAGTGGAAATTGGACGGCGACTTCAACAAGTCCAAACACGACTCTGGCTGGGTGTACTATGACAACAGCTGGGGCAATTCTTCCTACGCCGACGGTTACACAAGATACACCAGGGCCCGCAAGTGGACCCGCCGAGCCGTTTTGCTCATAGACAAGCACGCCGAGGTGTACGACGAGTAAAATAAACGTCCTTAGTTGAGTTACATTTGCCAGAATGCAACACGCGGATGCACCGGTGTGTGCAGGCGCGCAGAGGCAGAACAAATTTGAGCTCATCACATCTCTTCTCTCCCCAACCATGAGTGCCACATCCGAAAAACGCTTGCAGGACATCCCGCAAAGATACATTGACCCCCTTGCCGAGAAGGGCGAGGGCGAGGGACCACGTGTCAATGGAAAGGACTGGAAGATGAAGAAAGATGCATTCAGAGTCAGATCTGCCGGTGTGAGAAAATTGAACACCTGGAAACTCAGGGAGGAGAAGTTGCTCCAGCAGAAGCAGTTCAAGGAGCGCTTGAACAGCTTGAAGCAGGAGAAGGCCGACGAAAAGAACAGAAAGATCGAGGAGACGAAGAAGAGAAAGGAGGCCATCGCGGAGAAGGAGCGGTACGCGAAGATCGCCGAGAAGATGCATGCAAAGAAGGTGGAGCGCATGAGAAAGAAGGAGAAGAGAAACAAGCTCTTGAAAGAGCGCTAGAGACGCTGCGGACAGCATTGTTTCTTGGAAACGCTTCCTGGATCACCCTCGATCCCACGCCCGCCTTTCAGTTCTTATGCCAGCGAAAACTTCACTACAACTTTCGCTCGCTGTTGCTTTATTGCTTATTCTTGACGGTTTATTATATCCCATGGCACAAATAAAATCCACCCTCTGGCAAGCGAATATATCACGTTTGGTACACATGGTATCATATAGGAGATGGCTTGCTGTGTGCAGCACCGGGTGGCAATTACCCGGACCTAGTGCCGCGACTATAAAAGGCTCGGTCCCCCCCGCGCACTCGAGGAGTGAACCTTTCCCGGTTTTGTGTCACTTGAGGTATTGTATACAGTCTACATTTTGCAACTGTTCACATTCACCTGACAAGCAACGTTCCAGCTCCTACTAGATTCCATCTATCAAGGATACATTAGGTTGTCATCTTTGATTACTGCGTTTGTGGCACAATATACGAAATATTAATATAGATTTTAAACTCTTAATCATGGATTCGTTGAAACTCCCCACCACAGCAGCTTCGGCCTCCTCCTTCACAGCACCTGGTTCTTTGTCCTTCCCCCAGGGCATCGATTCGATGGACCCCTCCCAGATCAAAAGAGACGACGATGGCCACGTTCGCGTCAAGGAACCCAATGAGAATGACGAGGATAGTGCAATGTCTGGTATAGTGCCTACGCTTCAGAATATCGTGGCCACCGTCAACTTGGGCTGCCGCTTGGATTTGAAAACAATTGCATTGCACGCCCGTAATGCAGAGTACAATCCAAAGCGTTTCGCCGCTGTGATCATGCGTATCAGAGAGCCAAAAACAACCGCCCTCATCTTCGCATCTGGAAAGATGGTTGTCACCGGTGCCAAATCTGAAGACGACTCCAAGTTGGCCTCCAGAAAATACGCCCGTATCATCCAGAAGTTGGGTTTCAATGCCAAATTCACAGACTTCAAGATCCAGAATATCGTCGGATCTTGTGACGTGAAATTCCCTATCCGTTTGGAAGGGTTGGCTTTCTCGCACGGAACTTTCTCGTCCTATGAGCCTGAATTGTTCCCCGGTTTGATTTACAGAATGGTGAAGCCCAAGATCGTCCTTTTGATTTTCGTCTCCGGAAAAATCGTCTTGACAGGTGCAAAGCAAAGGGAAGAGATTTACGCGGCCTTCGAGGCTATCTACCCCGTGTTGAGCGAATTCCGTAAATCGTAAGTGTATATTAGTTATTGGGGGTCTCGGCAAAGAAAAGCATAAATGCATATGTGGGAAAAATGGTATGTTCAAGTGTAGGTGATCGCTGGCGATCACGCTTTGTCAGGCTTGGTAGCCCACTCAAAGAAAGAACACCGGTGCTCTCCCAATTCAGCTGTGCTCCCTTTGGAATCTCTTGCACAGCACCAGAACTTCTTGCCTTTTGAAGCTGGTGTTCTGCTTGTTTTAAGGACGCACGGTTCTTTGTGCTGGCATAACGGCGGATTGCTGTATACCATGGCTGCAAATTGCTCCACCACATTGATTTTGTTGTCTGCAAAAGGAGTAGCCAGCCTGCTTTGCTCTACTTTTGCTGCATCGTCTTCAACTTTGGGTTTGGGGGAAAAGAAGAAGTTTTGAATGGGCTGCTGTGCAATGGGTTTGGTCGATTTTCGAGATGCATAAGTCACAGTGGGTGTGGTTTTGATTCGTTTGTTCGGCTTCTCTTGGTCACAAGAGGGAGAAAGCGAGCTCTTTTTCTTCGACACGGCAGAAAACATGCTGGCAATATCAACATGCTTGACCAACTTGTAGTGTGTTTTCGCCTCAAAGGCTAGTTTGGGGGGTGCGATTGTGAGGACTATGGGCTGGTGCAGAACATTCATGTCGGTAAAAACTGGGCAATGGTCTGAGCCGTGTAGAAACGGTAGAATGTCTGCTTTGGTGACCTGGTCCTCATCGTGACTTACCAAAATGAGATCGATCCGGGAGCCATAGTTGGACTGCCGGGCATTGGTCATGGTATTCCACACAGTGTACAAGGCGAGCTTTCGCTTCTGTATGAGACGTGTGGTGTCGTGCAAAAATTGAGTGGGTAATGTCGGAGCGGAGCCCAAGCTAGGATGCATGAAAGTGTTCAAGAGGGTTCTGTGGTCGCCCGAGTTGCGGAACTCGAGGCACTCGAACTCATTAATGTGCTCGAATTTTTGCCCGCCGTCTTTCAAATTGTTGACCACCCGTTTTTTCTTGATGAGCTCATTGATGTACTCGGCGTTGTCAATGAGATCGGGGCTGACGTTGATGTCGCCCATGACCACCACTTTTTTGCCCATAGCTTTGAGTTTGGCGCATCTCAAGAATAGTAGGTTGAGAAAGTTAATTCGAAACACGTGTCCTTCAGGTGTGCCCATGGAGTTTGCGGGACAGTAGAGGGAAAAGACCACGGTGTTGTTGGCGGTCTCCACCACAGCACACCGTCCCTCAGAATCGAGAGTTTGCAACTCACTTTCAGATATCGAGAGCAGTGTAAGATCATCAGAGTCTGCGTAGCCACCAATTGAATCGCCGCTGTCTTTATATGTTTTTCCGCCACTGTCACTGAGCTTCCCAGTAATCCCTTCTTCAGCCTTGATGACGGTGAGCGCTTGGCGGATGCATTCTGGCTCTTGCGGCTTGGGATTCCGGACATAAAGCCCCACTCCACTGTAGCCCTTTTTTGATTTCGGAACCAGAATGAATGCTTTGTATCTTTCTGTCAACCCCATCAGCGATACGGCATCGTGCTGGATTTTCAATTCTTGCAAAGAGACAATGTCGGCATTGAAAGCGTGGAGAAACGAGTCGACGCTGCCCAGAAGCTTGTTCCATGGGAAGTAGTTGAACAACGTTTTTGAGCCGTTCACGTTGAACGTCACGAAGCGAACATCACACTCGTCTTTTTCCGGGATGTTTCGCAACGGCTCCTGTAGTTTTAGTTGGGCCAAGGTGGATGCCATGAACAACGATACATGAGATGCGAATTCTAGGCGCGAAGATACACCGACCTTGCGCCGCCCGGGGAAGCCCAGCCGGGCAAGTTTGCTGCAGGCCCCCTGTGAGAAAACTGGAACACTGCTGAACGGCGGCCGCTAGGATATCATTCGGGCTAACAAAAAAAAATTCTGTCAAGCGTGAAATGCCATTGGTGGGGGAGCTCGCAATTTCAGCAGCGCCAATGTGCGCCCAATTGGCGCCTGTGGAACCGACGCGCTCCCTCGCAGCCATGGAAGCTCGAGATCTCGAATCAAGTGCGTCGGTGAAATTGCGCCGAAAGGAGAAATTCACGATAAGAAGCCGGGTGGCAAACAAAGGCTCCATCTGGGGCACATGCGGGATAAAGCTGTAATCCTGTTGTGTCGTGCAGCAGGCCCGGGCCATTGTCCAAATGCGTCTCGCACCACCCTGCGCGAAACGCGTTCGGGCAATACCTAATTTTTTACCGCTGGCCGCATTTACATCAACCCCACCTCGACGTTTCTTCGCAGACTGCCGTTTTCTTTCTCTAGACAACCACTCCACTCGCTCCACCGCGCCGTCTCGCCATGTTGGACCCTGAAACCTTCATGAAAAACAGCCCTTTCCAGGCGTCCCACAACGTGTCGTACAATCTTTCCAACACGACGCCGGAGCTCTTGAAGTTCCAGCTCAAAGAGCAGGCCAGGGATACCATAGACCCACAGGTCTTGCTCGAGCCTGTGATGATGGAGTCCTCGTTCAACACACACCTCAAGAGCCTTCTCGAGCACAACTCTGTGTCCGTTGACGACGACAACGACCACAACGATTTGTTTCTGGGAACCGGCCAACTGTCGGGCTCCTCCACTCCTTCGTCGATGCCTTCCGAGTCATGGAAAGGGCTTGCAGACTCGCTGGCTTCCAGCCACATGAACCTCAAGGTCTTGATCGAGAACTCGGTGTTTGACATCTCCAAGCTTACCCCGAAGGTGGTTCTTCCCTTGCCCAAGGTCAAGGCCTTGAAGTTGAAGATTGCCGACAAAACCGAGCACAAGGACTTCTTGACCGAGAAGTTGTTGTTGTCCAACCAGTTCTGCACCGCCTTGCTCTCGAACATATCGACGGATGCCTCTTCGTTGGACTCGCTGCTCCTACTCAAAGTTCTCAAGCAGAACCTGTCTCTCCAAAATCAGTTGATGCTGGTGACGCAGGAACTAGAGGAGCTCAACTCCAAACTCACCACCCACAACCTCCTGTGTTTGATCATGGGTTACATTGAGGACGTCAAGCACTCGGTTTTATCTTCCGATACGTCCGATGACAGCCAGTCCCCGCCTTCGCTGGATGGCCTGGCAAAACTCCAAGCTAGCGGCGCATTCGACAGCTTGTTCTCTCACATAGCCGCCATCGCCGTGCAAAGAAATGTGACCTTGCCCCCACACCCCGACTCTGATACCCTCCAGTCTAAAATCTCCTGGGCCACCCAATGCATCGACTCAATTACTGGCTCTACTTCGTTGTCACCGGCTGATTCCGAAATCTCGGGCCCCTCTCGTGGGACAGACGCGTCTACCTTGGGTGATTACTCATACTTGTCTGCCTCACCTCAAAAATACAGAAATGCTCTGGAACAGGACAAGCAGCTCTCAGAGTACAAGCTTGCCTTGAGTGACTTGAGGTTTTCTCATGAATACTTCATGAAAGAATACCAATACTTGAAGGAGACTTCGCTCAAGACCATCCAAGACTACAGAAAAAAGATCACCACCCTTGAGAAGGAGGTGACCCGCCTCTACGAAACAGCCGCCTCCCCTACGTCACCCCGCGAGGCGTTGGAACTCAAAGACAAAGAGATCACTAAGCTCCGCAAAGATTTGAGTATTTTGAAGATCGATGCCATGGGTACCAATTCTCCACGCGCCTACCCTATGTCTCGGTCTTCGCTACTATCCACGCTCGACGGGGACGCTGAGAGCCTGTCGCAAGTTTCCGGGAGTACCGCACAATCATCTGTCAGCAACGCTCTTTTGCGGAAGGAGTTCAAGAAGATTGTGGCTGAGATCCAGGACCAGCACGACATCGAGTTGGAGGAAGAGAGGTTCAAGAGGCGAGAACTCCAGGAACAGTTGGACAAATTGACATTGTAAGATAGAAGAAAAGTAATTGGGGAGATGGAAATAAATGTTTATTAGCGATCAAGAGTCCTGCCTAATATGTAACTTTTTTGTCATACATTTGAGCGCATCTACATCAGCGCGTACACCACTCTCAACCACAGATTCATGAATAGCTCCGGTTTTCGGCCGGCCCGATCCAAACTGAACCCTTTGAAAAGACTCAACGACTCCTCCCGACGAGAAGTTCTGCTCGGTACCCCCAGCAGGAAAAAGCTGAAGCTGGAAAGCCCGTCCAAGTCCCGCCAGAGCCTGGTTCTGATCTTATCGTCGCGTCCCAATTCGACCCACAGCCAAGAATTAAAAAAGCTTGGACTGTTCTCGTCGGTTGATCCTTCGAAGTTCTACGAAAACCCCAAGTCGCTTTTAGAGAAGCAGTACGAGAGAAACCTCCTCAAGCATATACCTTTGGAGGCAGGTGAGGACTTTGTCCCACTAGAACTGGACCCACAAAGCTTCGACGGTGCCTCCGCGGAAAGCCCTCTAGAGGCTCTTAAATCAGAGCCAGACATCGACGAGGAGAGCGAAGATGAGGAGCCGCTTTCCAATGAGGCTGTTTTGTCAATCTTCAACAGTTCGCAAGATACAGACTTGGAAGTTGGTCTCTTGCTCAAGGCGGCGAACATGTACGTCCAAAAGGCCCACCTGTCAGTTTTGGGCTGCAATACCGTGGAAGGAACTCAGGTATACCACACGTACATCAAACAGGCGCTTCGGTTGTTGCACTTTAGCATCGACGAATACCATGGCTCACTCGACCCGGCTCTGATGCTGGCCATCTACCAAAGCCTTGCGATCGTCTACTTTCAAGAAACGGAGGAAACGGAGAAGGCAGAGCAGAACATCAACAAGGCAGTTGCCATTGCAACGCGGCATGGTTTGACAAGGTTGAAGGTAGCCTGCGAACTCTGGCATTGCCGGATTTTAGAGTCGCTAAGGTCAAGCACCCTAGCATCCGTCTACAACGAAAGGCAGGCGTGCTACTCCGAGCTGGGCCTCGAGGGCGTGGCGTCTTTGTTTTCACTTGCAAAATCGAGCAGCTTGGCCGCAAGCGACAGTGTGTTGAAAACGGCAAGACAACCAGGCGTGGCCGATCAAGCACACCATCTCATGAAAGTGCTCCAGCTTCTTTACTCTGCGTCACAGGCACTTTACAGAGGCTCCCCCACCGCAGCCAAGGATTCCATCAACGCATGCCGAACCACTTTCGCAGCCAACTCTGTGCCTCCCCAGTTACACGCTCTCGCTCGGTTGTTGAATCTCCTCTATTACATTCACGCGAATGATGTCGAAAGAGGGAGGGCTCACATCATGAAAATCTCGGAGTTTATCTCCAGGCAAAGGAAGCAGGGGTGGCCTGAATGGAGACAAGACGGCTTGATCTGTGTCAGCGTGCCAGTGTCCCAATCAACAGAAGGAACTGTTCCTTTTCTGGTCCAATGGCTAGACCCCGAGGAGTTTTCCATTATATTTTACTTCTTGAGTGGCCTTCTTCTATTGTCCGATTTCGCTCTCTTGAAGAAAGCAACCAAGGTGTTCACGTCCTGTCTCGAAATGCTCAACAAGAAGTTACAAGAGTTGACTGACTCCAAAGGATCTGGCGAGATGTTTTCGGTTCAGTTCTTGACCGACAAAATTGTCCGCTTGAGCTTTATTCGGTACTCTGTTATCTATTACAGAATCTGGATGAACTTCATGCACAACAATGACTTCACCGGCATCCAGCAGATTGCCGACTTTCTCCAGTGCTTCGATGACAACAGCTTCACCAATGAAGAAATGACGTACTACAAAATCCTCGTGCCAAAGTTTCTTTACCTCGTCGGTCTTCATCACCAGTCACGCGGTGACATGAACGCAGCCAAGTTCTATTTCTTCAAGGTGCGCCAGGCTTCTCAAGATGAACCTCAAGATCACACCGGTTCACAAATGCAGCAGGACCTTGGCATTGGCTGCGAATTTCTAGCACCTAAGGAAGAGTTTAGTGAATTGTTCTTGTTCTCGACGCTTCATTTAGTAATCATCACTGAGAGCGAGTTGAGCTTCTACCACTCGGATAGGAGCTCCAAATCTGGAGACCAGATAGAGCTCCACAAGTCGCTTCATGTGTACTACCAGGATCTAGACAAGGCGTTGAACGGCGCGGCATCCAAGTCGTTCGTGGAGTCCAACAAACTATTGCAGCTTTCTTATAAGCTAGTTCTCTCCACTGTTCTCAGCAAAGGCTTCACTCTGGAGCACAAAGAGGTTCCTTCCGGGTTTGTTTCTGAGATCGGCCAGTTGCGCCGAAGCTCAAAACTTCATGGTTTTTTGAAAGCTTTATCTTCGTTCATTTCATCAAAGCTTTCAGCTAACATGGACGAAAGCATCCGATACTTGAGGAGTGCCGTGGCCAATCTTAGAGAAGGAGAAGATGCCAGTCAACTACTTGGGGCGTTCATGAATGCAGACTCCAAAGGAAAGCACCACCTCGAAGCCGACGTGGCCGCCAAATTGCACATCAAGTTCGGCAGCTACACCGAGGGGGCCAAAGCAGCGCTCCAATTCGAAAGCACCAGCTTCAAATGCTAGTGCATAAAGTTCTTTCCGTGTATATTTAAAGGCGTGTACAAAAGGCAGATTGACAAAATTTATATGCTAGTTCAGTTCTTGGACTTCTTCTTCTTCTTCTCGGACTCCTCGCCGTCGTCGGACTTTCTCTTCTTCTCCTTCTTCTCCTTCTTCTCCTTCTTTTCCTTGTCGTCCTTCTTCTCCTTCTTTTCCTTCTTCTCCTTCTTCTCCTTCTTCTCCTTCTTCTCGCTCTTCTCCTCCTCTACAGCTGGCTCAGACTTCTTGGGCAACTGGATCTCAGGAGCAGCCAACTTGGACTCAGGCACAGCGGGCGCCTCCTCGGTGGCGTGGTCCTTGTACTCCTGCTTCCAGCTGTCGGGGGTGTTGTCGTTGGTTCTGCCGAACTTGTCCAACTTGCCGTCAGCCTTCATCTGCTTCTTCTTCTGGGCAACAGGGCCCAAGCCCCATCTTCTTGGGTAAGTGTCTCTCTCCATGATACATCTCTTGACCTTGGCCACAACGCCGTGGTCGCAGGACTGCAAGTCCACGGTGGTCATCTGTGCAATGCCGATGGCGATGGCCTCACCCTTGGTGGTCATGAGGACGACCTCGTCGTACAACTCAATGCCCTCCTCGTATCTCAACAAACCGGGGATCATCAACTTGGCGCCGTAGCACACGGAGTTGACGGCCGAGTCCTTGACCACGACTCTCTTGTAGCCAACGAGCAACGTCTCCAAGGGCTGGATGATCTTTCTCAAGTACGACTCGTCTCTGGTGTTGTCGTACACGTACTGCGCGTCCATCACGTCGTGCAACGTCACCATGTTGTCGGTCTCGCACATGGCTCCGGAACGCACACGGCGCAACTCTTGCATGTGGCCACCCACGCCAAGCAACATGCCCAAGTGCACACACAAGGTTCTCATGTAGGTGCCGGCCTCGCACGAGGCCCAGAACACACCGAGCCCGCGCTTGTTGTCGAACTCGATCAAGTTGGAGTCGTAGATGGTCCGCACTCTCAATTGTCTCTTGACGGCGGAAATCAAGGGGGGTCTCTGGAACAACGCACCGGTCAAGTTCTCCAACGCGCGGCCCATCTCCTTGGCCTCCTCCAACTCCTCGTGCAATCTCACGATACACACGTACTCCTTACCAGCGCCCTGCTGCGACTTGACCAATCTGGTGGCTCTGTCCACGCAAACAATCAAGCAGCCAGTGACCTTGGGGTCCAAGGTACCGGAGTGGCCGGTTTTCTCGACACGCAAGATTCTCTTGATCCAGGCCACCACCTCGTGCGAGGATGGGTTGGAAGGCTTGTCCAAGTTGATGACACCGGACGAAACGTACGACTTCAAGTCTCTTTTCAAAGGCGAAGAGCCCGCTGGGATCGGGGTGTAATGTCCCGAGCGCACCAACAACTTGTCGTAGTTCTTCAACAAAAGGGGCCACTCCGAGGTGTCCTTGGAGGGCGTCACGCTTTCCGGCTTGATCATGTACTCCTCTGACATGTTAGTGGTTGCGATGGAGTGAGAAAAGCTTTTTCTGCTTTTTCGCTTTTTTTTCGCACTCTTGAGCATCGTGCGGCGCCTACAGCCTCCTTCCTCTTTGGGACGTGCGAAGAGTGCCCATATTATTACCTGTGCCATTTGGGTGGCAGGCCTGGACGCCGCTGTGGCGTGGGCCTCCCTCGTGTCGATGCCGCTCATGCTACCTTAAAATGTATGCTTTTATTGGCTTGGGCTCTATTTAGGTGTGCAACCCCATCTTCTTTGCAATCTCGTCTCTCATTATTTCAAGCCAGAAGAGGTCTCTTGAAAGCGACCGCACGGCCTTCATGCACGCTTCCAAGTTCAGCCCATCCACCAATTCGGCCTCGTTGCCGTAGTTCCCGCTCACAAGCTTGATGGCGTCTTTGTGTGCCTTGATGTCCGCCGTGGTGTCGTAGAGCTGCTTGACTAGGGCCAGGTCCGCCATCACCACGTCGTCCAACTTTATCTTGAGGTTGCGCGTCAAGTCGACGTAAAGCTCATCCCAGTCCTGATTTTCTCTCTCGAGCTCCACGAGCGACCTGTTCAAGTCCTCCACCGCTGTGACCTGCTCCCTCAAGTACGTGATGTGCCTGTCCAAGTTCTCGACGTTGGTCTCGGCCTGGAAGTTGAAGTGCAGAAGCTGGGAATGCAATGCAGATGTTCTGTTGGCGCTCTCGCCAATCTTCTGAACGATGTTGTTGATGCTGCCCTCGTTGTGGGGCGAAATGATCTCGTTGATTTGGCGGGCAAGCCGCTCGAGCACATCCCTGTCGACATCTGCCTTCTCCGATTCTAGCGTCACCTTGTCCATGAGATCCTCGATTGATGCCTCATCCCGCTGTGGTACCGCGCTCTTCGAGGGAGGCGCTTTTGGCACATTTTCGGAACTTTCTCGTCCCATGGCCTGCGGCATGACTCTGGGCTGTGCCCTCGCGAGTATCGGCAGCTGCATCGGCGATGCAAAGCTTGGGTTCAATGACTGGGTAGGGCTTCGAGACATATGCTCTGCGTTGTGGTACATGCTCTCCTGTATCGAGGACATTGAGCCCAGCGTACTCTGCACCGGTAACGGCAATGGGCTTCTGTATCTCATCGGCACCTGTTCCGGTGATTGTGTGCCACTCGCCGGCTTATTGGGGAGTGGCGGCCCAGTAAGCGGAGCTCTCTCACCAAAGCCTCCTGCGGTCTGAGGGAAGACAGCACTATGTGTGGGTTTTGGTGGCAATGCAGGGCCCGTCACGGGGGGGATGGGTGCTATGGGCGACGATCTTTCGAGGATCGAAGCCAAGCAGTTCATCAATGCAATGAGATCAAACGATCCCGGTGGGGTTTGTGGCCCATTGGTATTGTGCCATTGTTGTAGGAACGGGTGGTACACGCAGCCCTGGGAGTCCACATGGTTTCCGGGTCTTATGACGTGGCCTTCTGGTGCGTTGAAAAAGACGATGGGGACCCCGTTGGGCGCCTGGGGCTCCACGATGCTGTCGGCAAAAGGGTAGTTCAATGGGACCCATATGCTCAAGGGCACCATAGCCCTGTCGCTGGGCAAGCTTCCGTGGAGATTGACAAGTAGCTCGGACCGCCCCAGCGGCGACGTGTAGACGGCCGTTCGGATCTTGAACCCCTGGCACATGTATACCGCCAAGAAGCGGTAGATGTCACGGTAGGCGGTTTCGGTGTGTAGATACTGCGGCTGGAGCACCGTGTAGAGCCAATTGGCTACTTTCTTTGAGACTTTGGACATGATGAGCTGTTGCTGTTTATGCACGCTCTGGTTTTTTCTCGTGTTTAGGAGTGTAGTAGTCACGAGAAAAGTGTCAAAACCGTGGTACGTGCGATCGATTCTCATATTTCTTGAGAAGACCCTACAGAATACAAAAATGGAAACAGCCCTAAATATTGAAAAGCCTTCGGAAAAAATTTTGTTTTTTTGACCGAAGCAACCCATCACCTCACACATCCATTTAGAAACTGTACAATTGTAATCTTTATTGATTTGATACTGTTTGGTCTGTCCGGTGTACTGGGGTGATCAACTCATATCTCACTCGGAGAAACTACCCTCACCTATTATCGACCATGAGTGGGTATGTATCAGGAAACGTCACGAACAGAAGCGGTCCCGGGCGTGGGCACTATGTGAAGTATCAGCCAACCCGCCATTTGCGCTAGCGCCGGCACGCGGATTGCTGTTTCCAGAGAAGAAGTACTAACCGTTAGCTATACCGTCGTCGTTGTGTTGTTGTTGACCGTGGCCTGCAGCTTTTTGGCATGGAACTTCGCTCCCAAGGAGAACAGAACGGTCTGGAGATCGTCGCTCATCTTGGGCTTGACCATGTGCTACTTGATGTGGGCCATCACATACTTGGCGCAGTTACATCCCTTGGAGGCTCCCAGAAGAGCCGACATGAGAGCCGAGTAAGCTCGGGAGCTGGCTAGTTACACTGCCGCTTCCACTGAGCAAAGCGCCTCTCATCGAACGAAACAGTTCCCTTCATTTCTACACCAAGTCAATATACATTTAGTACACTGCTATAGCATCCACGTGGCGAGAGTAATTTTGAGGGGAATCAGGATGGATTGTGAAGACACAGGCAACTCGAAGCCGAAACTTCAAAACCATGCTCAAGCAAGCTACAATTGTCGTCGACGCCGACCCCCCCAGAACGGCCGGGTCTTGTTCGGGTAACTCCCGCAGCACATAAATAGCGAGCGAGACAATTTTTTTCTTCACCAACTAATAAACTCAGCTCGATTATTGCAATGTAGAACATGCAACTCCTGTTTCTGCCCTGTATTCACGCCCATTGAATGACGGGACCTGGTTATGGAGAAGATTGAGCCTGTTGACGGTGCCATCACAACTTGTAACTCGTGGTGGTACGGTTGGCAGGATCGTGGGGACGGCTGCTCGTCGAAGACATCACGCTTCTTGCGCTGGTGTCGGGTTGCCCCCTCTACAGACAATAACATCTTGGAATAGGGCCACTTCTGAAAGTGGTCTCTGGACCCGGCCCCGCATTGATGCTATTTTTTTCGCTGGCATACAATGTGCGTATTTTGGTCTGGTCCACTTTGGTGCGGTGAAATTTGGTCTGGGTCCGCCGTGTGGTCCTGTGGCTGATCTGGATTGCTCGCAAGTACACGAGCTAAGCCCCTTTGCGTGCCCAATGTGGAAGTTGCCCTTATCTTGGCAATACGAGGCCAAATGTAGCCGAGGCGCTCCCGCAGATCTACTTTAATGCGCACAACTGTGGAGGCGATAATCATCCCTCACGTGCAATGCCAGTGCAGCTTCTCTCATCGCTTATAAACTCTTCGCCCTACACTCACTAGGGCCTTTTTTCTTAACCGACTCTTTTACACTGCCCACATAATGTTGCTAGCCGAAGAGCGAGACCCCAAACAGTCTTCAGAGACTTACAGAAAAGAAGCCTCCAGTGATGACGTCTACTATGACCACGAAGAAAACCCCATTGCCTTGAAGCGTGGCTTGAAAAATCGCCATGTTTCGCTCATTGCTCTTGCGGGCATCATCGGCCCCGGCATCTTGGTCGGCGCCGCCCTCCCGACTTCGAACGGCCCGCTCAGTTTGATCTTGGGTTTCGGCGTCATTGGTTTGATTGCTTTTTCGATGGTGCAAAGTTTGGGCGAGTTGGCAACCTTGTACCCGCTGGGAAATGTCTTCTCCACCATTGGAAATAAGTTCATCGACAAGGCGATCGGAGGTACTGTTGGCTGGTACTACTGTATCATCTGGATTGCTGTCTTGGCTAACGAGTACAACATGGTGGCTGCCATCATGACCTACTGGGGCCCCCAGGTGCCGTTGTACGGCTACGTGTTGATTTTCTGGGCCGCCTTCTTGGCTTTTCAGTTCTTGGGCGTGTCCAAATTTGGCGAGGCCGAGTACTGGCTTGCGTTGTTCAAGATCATTGGCATCTTTGCTTTCTACATTTTTTCCATCATCTACGTTTCTGGCGGCGTCAAGGGCGTCCCAGCGTTTGGATTCAGATATTGGAGAGACCCCGGCCCTTTGGCCCATGGTTTCAAGTCCATTGCCAGCACCTTTGTGTACGCCTCCACTTTCTACTCCGGCACTGAGGCGGTTGCTATTGCAGCCAGTGAGACCAGAAACCCCAGAAAAGCAATCCCGAGTGCCATCAGACAAACGTTCATCAGAATCTTGGTTATCTACATGGGTATTGCCTTTTTCTACGGCTTGACTGTTCCTTGGAACCTGCCTGAACTCGGCGCCGACACCAAAACCTTGAAGTCGCCAATGTCCATTGCCATCACCAGAGCTGGCTGGGCGGGAGGCGTGCACTTGATCAACGCCTTCATTCTTGTCACGTGTATCTCTGCCATCAACAGTTCCATCTACATTGGATCGAGAACCATCGTGCACTTGGCCAACGAGGGCTCTGCACCTCGCTTCTTGAGCAAGGTCAACAGAATGGGAGTGCCGTATTTTGCTGTCATTCTCTTCAATGCTTTTGGCTTGTTGTCGCTTATGAACATCTCCACAGGTGCCGGCAAGGCCTACGAGTACATTGTGAACTTGTCTGGATTTGCTGTTTTCGTGGTGTGGGGAGCCGTCAATGTGTACCACATCAGGTTCAGAAAGGCATGGAAAAAGCAGGGCCGTTCGCTTGACGACATTCCTTTCAAAGGATTGTGGTACCCATTTTTGCCCATTGCCGGAATTGTGTTGAACATCTTCCTTGCGTTGATCCAGGGCTGGTCCAGTTTCAAGCCGTTCTCTGCGGTGGACTTTGTTGACGCGTACATTTTGTTCCCCTTTTTCCCGATCTTGGCGCTCTTCCTTAAGTTCCTCAACAAGACCAAATGGGTCAAGCTTGAGGACGTGGATCTAGATGAGGGTCGGAGAAAGGACTTGGACGACTAGCTGCGTATGTACTCATAAACGATTTAACTTAATGCACTGCGCGCATCGCGGAGATGCCCCATCGTGCGGCTCGCAGAGATTTTCGAGGGTGCTACTTTTCACACACCAAACACAATGGGCAAAGAAGACAAGAAAAGAAAGCTCGACGCCTCTGCCGAGGTGGAGAAAAAGCTGAAGAAGGAGAAGAAGGAGAAGAAGGAGAAGAAGGAAAAGAAGGAGAAGAAGGACAAGAGCGAGAAGAAGGAAAAGAAGGAAAAGAGCGAGAAGAAGGAGAAGAAGGACAAGAAGGAGAAGAAGGAGAAGAAGGCCGTGCCCCAGAAGGAGCAGTCGGACTCCGCCGCCTACTCCCAGGCCGAGTTGTTGACCGACGTGTCCGAGGCTGAGATCCAGGAGTTCTTGAAGGAAAACGAAATCAAGATTGAGGACCCCGACAACTTGGCCGTGCGGCCGGTGTTGAAGTTCGAGCACGTTTCGTTTGTTCCGGAGGTGCAGAAGGTCATTTCGCGGTTCCCCAAGCCCACGCCCATCCAGTCCACCAGTTGGCCGTACTTGCTCAGCCACAAGGACGTGATTGGTGTGGCCGAGACCGGGTCCGGCAAGACGTTTGCCTTTGGCGTGCCCGCGGTGGACAACATCTTGAGAAACAACAAGAAGGGCTTGAAGGTGCTCTGCCTCTCGCCCACGCGCGAGTTGGCGTTGCAGATCTACGACAACTTGGAGGAGTTGACCAAGAACACGTCCATTTCCAGCGTGGCCATCTACGGCGGAGTGAGCAAGCAGGACCAGATCGACAAGATCCGCACCGCCAGCATAGCCGTGGCCACGCCCGGCAGGTTGGTGGACTTGTTGGAGGACAACTTGGTGGACTTGTCGACGGTGGAGTACTTGGTGCTCGACGAGGCCGACAGAATGTTGGACAAGGGCTTCGAGGAGCACATCAAGCAGATCATCGGGCACACGCCCGACAAGACCAAGCGCCAGACGTTGATGTTCACCGCCACGTGGCCCAAGGAGGTGCGCGACCTCGCCCTGGAGTTCATGGTGGCGCCGGTCAAGGTCACGGTGGGCGAGCGCGACGAGCTCTCGGCCAACAAGCGCATCACGCAGATTGTCGAGGTGATTGACCCGCGCGACAAGGAGAGAAAGCTCTTGCAGGTGCTCCGCAAGTACCAGTCGGGCGCCAACAAGGACGACAAGGTGCTTGTGTTTGCGCTCTACAAGAAGGAGGCCCTGCGCGTGGAGGCCATGTTGCAGCGGAACGGCTACCTGGTGGCGGCCATCCACGGCGACTTGACGCAGCAGCAGCGGTCCAGCGCCTTGGGCCGCTTCAAGCTGGGCGAGGCCACCTTGATGTTGGCCACCGACGTGGCCGCCCGAGGCTTGGACATCCCCAACGTCAAGGTGGTGGTCAACTTGACCTTCCCGTTGACGGCCGAGGACTACGTGCACCGCATCGGCCGGACCGGCAGAGCGGGCAAAACCGGCATTGCGCACACGCTCTTCACCGAGCACGAGAAGCACCTCAGTGGCGCGTTGATGAACATTTTGCGCGGCGCCAACCAGCCCGTGCCGGACGAGTTGCTCAAGTTTGGCGGCCACACAAAGAAAAAAACCCACTCGGCCTACGGCGCGTTCTACAAGGAGGACACGGGCAAGGCCGCCAAGAAGATCAAGTTCGACGACTAAAAATAAAACACACTACATCGCCACAACTGCTTCCACGATAATTGCTTCTACAATAATTGATAAAAAAAAATTTCCACAACAATTGCTCTTCTTCGGCCGTCTGCTCGCTTTTTCCTCCGCGCCGGCACCTCGCTTCCGCCGTTTGTGTTGATGGCAAATCACGTGACCGGCGCTAGAACCTTCTGCCTGCTCTTCATACGTGTCACTACACCATGAAACTAGCATTCCTCACACAGGTGGCCGCCACGCTACTCACGGCGCGTGCCGCCGTGACGCCGTTCGACTCGCCGGACTACTGCTCCCAGATCATCACGCCCACGTGCAACACCACGTTTTCGTACATCGATGCGCTCAACTCCGAGGTCCGTCCCTTGATTGTGGACTTGGCCCAATCGCCCTTCTTCCGCTACTTCAAGCTAGATTTGGACAAGCAGTGCAAGTTCTGGGACGCCCAGCACTTCTGCGCCACCCGCAACTGCGCCGTGGAAACCTTGCCCGAGGACCAGTACGACTGGTCCCATGTGCCCGACAACCACAAACCGGCCAAGCTCGGCGAGATCCAGCGGGACTCCAAGAAGCCCGACGGCCTGGAGACGTGCGAGGACTTGGACTACTGCCAGTTTGACGACGACCACAACTGTGTGTTTGTGGACTTGCTCTCGAACCCCGAGCGCTTCACCGGCTACGGCGGAGCGCAGTCCTTGGAGGTGTGGCAGGCCATCTACTCGGAGAACTGCTTCCCCAACACCAGCCCCATGTCCATGGCCATCGACTCCGAGCCCGAGCAGTGCGTGGAGAAGAACTTGTTCTACCGCTTGATCTCCGGAATGCACGCCTCGATTGCCGTGCACTTGTCGAACGAGTACTTGGACCCGGACACCGAGGAGTTCGGGCCCAACTTGCAGGTGTTCATGGAGAGAGTCGGCAAGTTCAACGACCGCTTGGCCAACATCTACTTCAACTACGCGTTGGTGTCGCAGGCGCTCGTCAAGTTGAGCGAGTTGGTTGCTGTGCCAGACTACATCTCGGGCAATGCCGAGTCCAAGGCCCAGACTGGCCTCTTGGACAACGACTCGGACGAGATCTTCCAGTACAGCGACCGCTTGGACAAGCTCACCTCGAAGTTGTCGTCCGAGACGCTCTTCGAAACGCACCTGCTCTTTGACCCAGCCGTCGTGGACCCCAACCTCAAGAACGAGTTCCGCGCTCGTTTCAAGAACGTTTCGGCCATCATGGACTGCGTGGGCTGCGACCGCTGCCGCATGTGGGGCAAGTTGCAGACCATCGGCTACGGCACGGCGCTCAAGATCCTTTTCGATCTGGAGGACCCCACGACCAAGCACTTGATGAAGGTGCGCCGCATCGAGTTGGTGGCGCTCTACAACACGTTTGATCGTCTTTCCAAGTCGGTGGCTTCCATCAACAACTTCAAGGAATTGTACTTGGCACACCTTGAGGACGTCGCTGCCGGGAGAGCCAAGCACGGCAACTACGAGCCGCCCCACGACCTGGGAATCGAGTTTCCTTTTGTTGCGTTCCTGAAAAAAGCTAATAGAGCAGGCGCTGACAAACCGAAGAAGGATGAGTCCGAGGGAGAGGGAGAGATCAAGAGCGTCCGCAAACATAAGCAAGGCATGAAGGAGGAGCTCGAGAGTGTGATTGACGCGTTGCGGTTTGTCTGCAACAGTTACGTGGAGTTCCCGAGAACCATGTACAATCTCGCGCTCTACTACGCCACAGGTTGGTGGAACGTTTACATTGGAAAGGCCGTGTACGTTCCAAAGTCATCGTTGAACTCCTTAGACGATGAGTTGTAGCGCTCCAAAAGTACTTACATAGAAAGAGAAAGATGTTTTTGAAGAGCCCAGAGCCGACATTCTAGAGTGATACAGTTGTGTGTCCAATATTTTAGTCATTACTTGCTGCACTTTGTTCTACTCAAGCTGAAGATGAGTAGTCTTGATAACTGACGCTGATAATCATGCATTTCAAGTGCTGAACAATTTCATGCTTCATCATCACAATTGAGTGATTGTCTCCAAAAATAATTGTTCCATTTATATCGTTTTGGGTCTACACCACGGTTGCTATCACTATATATGTTTATTATCTATTGTACAAATTTTACCCAACCGTCAGAAAGTTCAGAACTTAAAGCAACAACGCGGCAACACCAAGGGCACCGACACCAGCAACACCAGCCAAGGCGTTTCTTGGGGCGACACCAGAGTAGGTGGAGACCTCTGGGGTGGAGGAGGTAGTTCCGTTGTAAGTGGAGAACAAGGTGGACTGGGCGTATGCAGTGGACAAAATGCCGGTGGAAACAACCACAGTGGGGGTGACGGTCTCGTCAACGTAGACGTCGCTGTCGGAAGAGACCTCAGCGGCCTGGAGCGATGCGAGGGTCGAGGAGCTCTCGACGGCGGCAACCTCAGCAGAAGAGGTGGCCTCGGCAGTAGAGGTGGTCTCCGTCAATGGGCAGACGGTGGTGTAGATGGTCATGACACCGTCGATGGTGGTGGTGACGACAGAGGTGGTCAGGGCCACAGGGGTCTCAACCGAAGAAGAGGTAGTCTCAGTCAATGGGCAGACGGTGGTGTACACGGTCAAGACACCGTCGACGGTGGCGGTGACAACAGAGGTGGTCAGGGCCTGGACGGTGGTCTCACAGGCGTTGTCGGAACAAGAGGTGATGGTGACATCGGTCGAGTGAGTGTTGGTGACAACGTCGGTCTCGTAGATGACAGAAGAGGTGGCAACGGCGGTGGAAACCAAGGCGAGGGCGGCGGAGAACTTCATTGTTGGCAGATGGATGATTGTGGAGAGAATAATGTCAAAGGAAGGACGGAAGCGAGAGCTTTTATAATTTTCCAGAAGCCCCTACGCGTATGGTGACGCGTAACATAATGCAACGAAGTCCATGCAACACCACCCCCTTGCCCACGCCTTTGGCTTTGGCCCAGATCGGAGCCCCACCGTGTTTCTGTGGATAAGAGTGCACGTACGGCCAATGGTAAACAGAGACGCGCATGTACAAACAAACAAACCGCAGTGCTGCGCCTGATGCGATGCGATGCGCGCGTGCCTGGGTCGCGCAAAGACGCCGCGCCCCGAAGCGTGAGATCAATGCGCCTCTTTAGACACGCTCTTTTTGACGTGCGCCTCGGTGACACGCTCATTTTGGACAAACGCGACTCGGTGGCTTCGGGCCTAGAACGGCCAAGGCACACGCGCAATGAAATCGGAGCTCGCAATATGACCCTAGCAATGCTCAATTAAGCATGAGGTTCATTTCCCAATCCTGAATCACGCTCACCCAGTCGTCGCGTGGCTCGAGCAGTTTCTTGCGGCGCCACACCTCGAGCATGATTTGCCGGGCTCCCCAGTAACTGCCTAGGTACTGGGCTATGTCGGCGCCCCATTTCTTAAATCCCATCTGTAGCTCCGCCGAGGTGGCTTCGCACCCTGCAATAAACCCCTGCCAGAAGAGTGGAATGATATGCGCCTCGTCTTTGGAAATTAGTTGCTGAATCAGGTTCAAGTGCTGCAAGGTGGTGGCCACCTGGTCCTGCAAGTTTTGCGCCAGGACCTCCTGGATGAGCCGGCGGAAGTAGATGGTCAATGCGTGGTAGAAGGACATGATGTGGTGGAAGGTGGCCTCGTGCATGGAGGAGAAGAAGTGACGGTCGCCGTTTTTCTCCTCGTAGAGTTTCCAGTCGAGGCGCCAGCTCTGGAGCTTGCTGCTTAACACGGCGCTGTGTTCGTCAAACAGTTGCGGCCTGCGCCCGTAGAGCTCGTGGTGGTAGATTTTCTGCCGGAGAAGCTGCACAATGTCACTAAAGAGCGAAATGAGTGAGTTCGGGAGCCCGTACAACGCGTCGGTGGCGAAGTTCTCGTCGTCTTTGTTGGTGTTGATCAACTTCTTGTTGACGAACATGGGCGAGGACACGATGGAGTCGTCCACAATGTAGTTGATCTTGCCCTTGGTGGTGTTGTCGTGGATTGCGGCGTCAAACTTCATGCGCACGTCCGGTCCGAACAGCGCCGCCAAGTCATACTCGTCCTTGATGCTGGCAAAGTCCAAGCACGTGGAGTCCTGGATGAGGCGCAAACTCAGGAAAATGCGGTGCAAGATCTTGGCCTTGGAGGAGAGTTTCTTCTTGTTCTTCATCTTGGTGTAGATGACGCGGGCACACCACTTGATGTAGAAGTTGGTGTCTTGCATGGTGCCCCACACCAAGTCGACCGAGATCATCGACATGATGGCACACAAAATGTCCTTGTACTTCTCCGTGGCCACGCAGCGCGCCACGTCGTTTTTCGTGTCGGCGCTGGAGCCGAGCAACTGCTTGATGAAGACACTGGCCTGGTTGCGGAGGCGGATCCCGAGGTTCAAGTAGAACTTCATCTGGCCCGAGTTCTTGGTGAACTTGCTCTGCAAGTTGAACGCGGACACGGCCAACAACGCGTTCAAGAGGGCGTTTTTCGCCACGGAGGTGGTGCCGAGCGCGGACAACTCGCCGATGGCCATCAACGCGCGCGGGAAGTAGATGGTTTTCCACGGGTTCTCGGTCAACGGAATCACCGTCATGAGGTCGGCCACGTTGGTCACGTAGTAGTTGAGGAGGTAGCGCGTCAAGGGCTGGATCTGCAACGCGGAGGTCGGGAGCGTGACGCTGTTGGACGGGAGCGACACGTCGAAGCCGAGTTTCGGCTGGAGCGGGCTGCGGATGATGGCCATGAGCGTCTCCGGCATCTGCGTGGTGTGCGACGGCTCGCCCTCCACAATGTCTGTGTTGGCGGCGTCGTGCTTGCTGCTGCCGTTGGACGCGTGGAGCTGGATCTCGAGCGTGTCGTTGAGCGAGTAAGGGTTGTTGTAGTAGAACTTGTTGTAGTTCGAGTAGAAGAGGTGCTGGTTGCCCTGGGTGATGGCGACCTTGTCCGGCTCGCTCTTGGCCATGTCCACCGGCAAGTGCAGCGCGTCCGGCACGGCGAGCGTGTCGGTGGCGAGCTGGTCGTGGTGGTGCGAGTTGCGGTGGAACAACATGTTCAAGAGGTCGCTCAGCGACTCCGAGTACGGCTGGTAGCTCACGCTCTGGAGGTCGGTCTCCAAGAACTGCGGGTCGTTGTTGAGCGCGGCCGCCGTCAAGAGCGCGTGCTCGCGTAACTCCTTCGAGAGCCAGAGCTGGTCGTGGGCCTGCGTGTCGACGTCCGGCGCCGCCGGCTTGCGCACGGGCGCCGCCTTCGGGCCCCGCTGCGACGCCGTGTGCTTGGAGTCGAACACGCCGAACGGCCCCTCCATCCTGGTCAGCCGCGACGCCTTGGCGTCGCGGAGCGTATTGAGCGCCACGTCCATGTCGTCGTACGTCTCGTACGGCTTGCAGTTCTTGGCCTCGTCCCACACGACGAAGCCGACGTGTCTGCGCTGGAAGTACTCGGACGAGTTCTCGTTCTCCGGGTCCTTTTCCTTCTCAAACACCACGGGCCGCTGCACGGGGTTGCCGGCTTTCGGGAGGAACCTGATCGGGTTCAGCCACCGCAACTTGATGTTGTAGCCGCCGCAGGAAAGCCCCGCCTTCTTGCAATTGAGACAGAACGGCTTGGAGAGGTCGCACCGGATTTTGCGGGACCGGCACGTGAAGCAGCCGGTGAAGGTCTTGGACTTGCGCTCGCTCTTCCCCCGCTTGCTTGGGGACGACATTGTGCACAGGCTGGGTGTTTGGGTCGATGAGATGATTTGGCCCCACAGGTCCGGAAGATGCGGTTCCGCGGAGGGAAGGAGAGCGCGACAGAGATGCCGCGGGCGTCCCCAGGCGGCATGTGGAAAAAGTGCTTGTTTTGGTACGGCCTCGGCAGTTCTCTGCGGGAGGGGGTTTGGACCCTATTTTTTTTAACGTTCAAAACGGCGTACCGGTGCTGAGACGGTGCTTGGACTACTAATTTAGAGTGCTCCCACGCAGGTTCGGGTGCGATGCGAGCGTGGATGATGTCATGGGCTTGGCCACGGCCAGACGACAAGAGGTGGGGTTTTTTTTGCAAAAAAACGGTGTCTCAACGGCTCTGTGTCCAATAGCCCCAGGGCAGCCTTGGCCCCGAAAGCGCTGCATTCTGGGCCCGCTCGTACTTTTAGTGGCCGATGCTCGCTGTACAATGACGGAGCATCTTAAGTATGAAGGAGCAACTGCGCTGTATAAAGCCTCGCCCTGCTCCGCAAATCACCCGACCCACACACCTCCCTCCACTCAATTGCACCAAACATGGTTTCTGCAAAACACTGGTCGTACCCTAAAGACGAGGACCTCGTCCTCACTGCACTCAAAGGCTTGGTGGCCTCCAACCCCAACTTGACCTTGATCCCGTCCGAAAAGGTTGTGTTTGCGGCCAGCGACCACAGGGAGCACAAAGTGGCGGTGATCAGCGGCGGCGGCGCGGGCCACGAGCCCCTCCACTCGGGATTCGTCGGCTCCAACTTGCTAGACGCTGCCGTTTCCGGCGCCGTCTTTGCATCGCCCTCCACGAAGCAGATCATGGCCGCCGTCAAGGCCACGGCTGACAAGGACACTGGCGCGGTCATCGTGGTGAAGAACTACACCGGCGACGTGTTGCACTTTGGCTTGGTTGCTGAGCGGGCCAAGCGTGACGGCTACAACGTGGAGCTCGTGTCTGTCTCTGACGACGTTGCCGTGGGGAGAACACAGAACAAGATGGTGGGCAGACGCGGCCTTGCGGGCACGGCCATTGTGCACAAGTGCGTTGGCGGCGCCGCGGCCGCTGGCGCGTCCTTGAGCAAGGTTGCCGAGTTGGGCAGGTCTGTCAACGGAGCCCTCGTGACCATGAGTGCGTCTTTGGACAGAACCTCCGTGCCCGGCAGAGAAGAGGAGCACGAGCCAAACGAAGACCCCACGATGGCGGAGTTGGGGTTGGGCATCCACAACGAGCCCGGCGAGAAGATCAAGATCCCGGCGGTGGCTGACTTGATCGACACGCTCTACGCGAGGTTGCTTGACGCCAGCGACAAGGAGCGCCACTACCTCGACTTTGCCGACGACGACGACTTTGTTCTTGTCGTCAACAACATTGGCGGCACGTCGTCGTTGGAGTTGTTTGCCCTCACGCACTACGCCGTGGAGAGATGCCCCTTGAAGAAGAAGCCCTCCCGAGTCTTGGTGTCTGACTTTGTCACGTCGCTCAACTCGCCTGGGTTCTCGCTCACGCTCCTCAACGTGAAGAAAGCCGCCACAGCGACGTTCTCGGAGAAGGACATCTTCCACTTCTTGGATGCCGAGACAGACGCACCCGGCTGGAAGCCAAAGACATACAGCGGCGAAGCCTGGGCCCAGCCCCCCAAGACGGTGGAGTCTCCGGAAGCGCACGCCAAGCCACCCACGTCCTCGATCAAGGTTGACAAGAGGAAGTTCGAGCAGAATTTGAGAAACGCCATGGCCAAGGTCATTGAGAAGGAGCCGCTCATCACCAAGTACGACACACAAGTGGGCGACGGAGACTGCGGAGAGACGTTGAAGAACGGCGCCGAGGCCGTTTTGAAGAAGTTGGACACCGACCAGGACTTCCAGGCGCACTTGGACGACCCGGTGGCCACGCTCAGTGTCATCACCGAGGTGGTGGAGGACAGCATGGGCGGCACCTCGGGCGGCATCTACGCGATCTTCTTGACCAGCTTGGTGAAGAACCTCCAGGAGCAGGGCGACGCGGACGTGGCGTCGGTGGCCGATGCGTTGAAGAGCGCGCTCTACGACGGGTTGTTCCACTACACGAAGGCGCGCCAAGGCGGGCGCACGTTGGTGGACACGTTGCAGCCGTTCATCGACACGCTTGGCGAGACGCGGGACGTGGGCAAGCTGATTGGCGCCGCGCGGGAGTCGTGCGAGCAGACTGCGCAGCTCGAGGCCAAGTTTGGGCGGTCGTCGTACGTGAGCGAGGCGGACTTGAAGGAGGGCGGCGGCGTGCCGGACCCCGGCGCGGTCGGGTTGCTTGCCATTCTCGAGGGTTTCACGGACGGGCACTAGTGGTTACCGCGCCACCGGCTTTGGTTGCGCGTCCATGGTGGTTATGCCTTGGTGGTTACCCCGGCGTCCTGCACAGGGATGGGTGCAAATATATATATCGAAACGCAGCACTCCCTAGCGCCACCACAGTATGCAAGCGAAAGCCGAGACCCAGGACATTCTCCTGGAGGATTTCTTCGAGGTGATCATTGTCGGCGGCGGCACGTGCGGGTTGGCCGCCGCGGCGCGGTTGTGCGAGCACACGCCGTCGTCCATCTTCACCGAGGACGAGCACCAGCGGTTCCACTGGTTGCGGAAGCGGGGCGCCCGCAGCGGGGTCATCAAGAAGGACCGGTACGACGCGGACTACCAGCTGCAGAGCCGGTTCACCGCGCGGGACATGTTGGTGCTCGACGCGGCCGCGGACCGGTTCTTGGCGCAGTGGGACAGCCAGTTTTGCAGCTGCCAGATCCCCGTGCTCCGGTCGCCCATGTTCTTCCACCCGGACCCGGCCAACATCGACGGCATGATCAGCTACGCGCACCAGGAAAAGCGCGAGAAGGAGTTGATGGAGATCAAGAACGTGGTGGGCAAGGAGTACTCCAAGCACCAGCAGAAGCGCGTGGTGCAGAAGCGGGCCAAGAGGTGCGCCGCGCCGTTGAAGGGCGAGCACAAGTCGCACGACCGCGACGGCGTGGTGGACATCAACATGCGCGACTACCGCGACTACTACCGCCCGGCCACGGGGTTGTTCCGCGACTTCTGCCGCGACATCGTGGCGCGGTACGGGCTCGAGTCCGCGGTGCGCCGCGACGAGGTGGCCACCATCCGCTACGGCGACGTGCACCTCCCGGACCAGGCCAAGATCGTGGCCGGCTTCACGGTGGTGACCAGGAGCGGGCGCGTGTACGGCGCGCGCAACTGCATTGTGGCGAGCGGCCACCGCGGCAAGATCAACTACCCGCTCCGCGGCATGGCGCCCGCGGGCTTGGCGGCCGCGTGCCACACGACGCACATTTTCGACGGCGCGGTCAGCTTCCCGCCGCCGGTGTTGCAGCGCCGCTTGGCCGCGGGCCAGCGCGCGTCGTTGGTGGTGGTGGGCGGCGGCTTGACGTCTGCGCAGCTCGCGCACATTGCCTGCACGCGGGGCATCCATGTGACGTTTGTCGCGCGCGGCGCCATCAAGATCAAGCACTTTGACTTCCACTTGGACTGGGTCACCAAGTACAAGAACATCAAGAAGTCGTCGTTCTACATGTTGGACACGGACGAGGAGCGGCTCGAGCTCATCCACGCGTCGCGCGAGGGCGGCCTGATCAACCCGGAGTACCACAAGCTCTTGTGCAAGCACGAGGCGCTGGGCCGCCTCACCATCATGCGCCACACCACGGTGCACCGCGGCGAGCACGACGGGCGCTGGCAGCTCGAGCTCCGCACGGCGCCGCCGGGCCTGGACCCGCAGCTGCACGCGCTCGCCGCCGACTACGTGTGCTGCGCCACGGGCATCGCGCCGGACATCCACGGCTTGGACTTCATGCGGGACTTGATGGCGGCGCACCCGATCGACACCGTGGGCGGCTTGCCGTGCTTGACCGACGACTTGCAGTGGAACGCGGACGTGCCGTTGTACATGGTGGGCAAGAACGCGTCGCTCCGCATCGGGCCTACCTCCGCCAACTTGGACGGCGCGCGCCTCGGCGCCGAGCGCGTCGGGTGGAAGATCCAGAGCGACTACAGCCAGGCGGCGCCCGCGGGCGACGCGCGCCTCGAGCTCGCCTGCGGCAACACCAACTGGTTCTCGGTGCTCGGCGAGGTACAGTGCTAGCTGTTGGTCATATCATAAATGCGTAATAAATAGCGGCTAGTAGTTCACCACGTCGACATTGTCGTCGGCAATGACGCCGATCCCGGCTTGCCGGTTGGCCCACGTGCGCTGCAAGCGGCCCATCGAGTGCGACGCGCTGCCGGCGCCGGCCTTGAAGGCGAGGTCAAACACCTTCTGCACGATGAAGCGGTCCTTCTGCAGAATCAGGTTCATGCCCGCCACCAACGCCTGCCACTGCGCCATGAGCACCGAGCACCGGATCAACAGAAACGGCTCGTTCAAGTGGCCGAGCAACGAGAGGTACGACGTCATCGCCTGCACCATCACCTGCACCTGCGCCGAGTCGTACAGAAGGCTGAGGAACTCGGTCAAGAGCGTCACCATCGCGGCCAAGCAGAAGAGCTGGTGCGTGGCGTCCATCCAGCTGATGTAGTACCGCTCCTGGTTCCAGTCGACGTGGTCGATGAGCAAGCCGTTGGGGATGATGCCGTTGGGGAAGTCCGCCGCGGTCAAGTTGGCCTTCTTGTTGACGTACTCCACGTTGCGCTGGCTGTTGAACTCGCCCAAGAGCCGCACGTACTCGCACACCTCCGTGGCCTCGTAGTTGCGGTTGCGCCGGATCTTGTTCAAGAGCTTGATCAAGTCCTTCGCCGCCGACACGAGGCTGATGTGGTAGCCGCCGATGAAGTAGAAGCCCTGCGGCGACACGAGCCCCAACGACTTGAGGATGTAGATCTCGTCGGACGTGTATAGGTTGAAGAGCAAGTCGAGCTCCTCGTCCAGCTCCACGGTTCCGCCGAGCTTCAGGCCGAGCCCGGCCAAGATCTCAAACGAAATAAACCAGTATTTGCACACCAACAAGATGGTGGAGTTGCGGAACGTGTTGCGCGCCGACGCGTGCTTGAGGAGAATGTCCTTGGCGCCCCGGAGGTGCGGGCGCCAGTTCTGCTTCGGGTTGGCCGCGTTGGACGACGTGAGCAAGAGCACCGTCAAGAGCACCGACTCGATGTTGGACGTGAGCGTCATGTCGTTGATCCGCGTGTTGTGCGCCATGGCCGGCCCGAGGTGCTTGAGGCAGTCCAGCAAGTAGCTGAAGTAGGCCTGCTCGTCGTGGCGGTCGTTTCTCTTGAGGAACGACAAGCGGGCGCCCTGCGCCAAGATGGCGGCGAGGAGGAACGGCTCCTTCTGGGCGCACGCAAAGAGAATGTCCTTGATCGGGTTGAAGTACTCCTGGCGCGCCGAGTCAAACGGCTTGAAGGGAAGAATTATATGGGCGAACTCGAGGTCGAACTCGTGGAGGTAGATGTGCTCCTTGGGCGAGAGCGTGAGGCCGGGCATGTGCGGTGCGAGGTGCGGGTAGGGCTCCTGCTTGAGCTCCTTGTCGCCCATGGGCTCCGGCGGCGCGGGCGCGTCGTCGACTTTTGCCGAAGCCTGCTTCGGGTTGGTGTTTTCGTACATGAGCTCGCTGACCAAGTTGCTCAAGTCGCTGGCCAAGAGCGCGAGCTCGGACGAGTTGTACGCCTGCGGGTTGTCCGTCGGGAGCCCCGTCTGGGAGAGCGAGTACTGGCGGGCCATGGCCGCGTCGGGCGGGCCCGGGAGCATGCCGAAGCTTGGGTGGGGGATGGGCATGTGCGGGTACACTACACGGTTCGCGTGCGGGTCCACGACGTTTGGAATCACGTAGGGCGGCGGCGCGGGGTGCGAGAAGCGCTTGGGCGCGTGGGCGTCGTGCGGCGGCTTCATGGAGACTGGCTCAAAGGGAAGCGCCGGCTGCGGGCCGGGGCCAAGCATCAGGCTGGAGTTGGAAAGCGAGTTGAGCGAGTTGGCGTTCTGCGTGAAGCCGTCGGACATGGACGCGGAGGAGGAGCCCAAGGACTCCTGGAGCGGCGAGTCCTCGACGGCCACGGGCGCCGGGTTCAAGGCCGCGGCGGAGTTCAGCGCCTTGGCCTGCTCTAGCTGTTCTCGCAAGGTTCGGAGCGACACGCGGGCCACACGCTCACCCTTGGCCGGGTACTCGCAGACCTTGTCCAAGCGCGTGCACTGCCAGCACAGGACGCGGCCCTGGTGGTTTATTCTGCGGAAGGCGTCCGCCGGCGGGTTGATGAACTCGTCGCATTTGATCTTGCGGCGCTTGCACTCCTTGCACCCCGTTTTCAGATACTCCGAGCGCGACTTCTTGTGATCCAGGTCGATCATTGGGCCACGGGAGCCGGCGTGTCGGAAGGTCACTGGGGGAGGGCGGTGGGCGGGTAAAGGCGGAGGTGGTGGAGATGCGCGGCGGTGTGGAGGTGGACGGAATGGGATAGACCGGAACGGGAGCGACGCCAAAAGCCTGCGGCGGGAGGGGTGTGGCGGGAAGAGCGAGTGCTTTTATGACAGATTTCGCTAAGCGCAGAATAGCCGAATCCAGCACAGCGCACGGTGCTACGGCAATGCGAGATCGCTAGCGAAGCAGGCGCCACGGCCAATCATGGCCCCGGCCCGCAAGACCATGCATTTTGCGAGCGAACATTAGTGCCCATCATGCACGACAGCCGCCGCCAGGGTCACCCTGTAGAAGCCACCCGGAATGTCTCACCGTATCTGTCATTTCTAGGCGTGCTGCGTCTGCGGCTGCAGGAGATCTGGATGCAACGGGGAAGCGCAGAAAGTAGCGGCATTCGAAGCTTTGCCCGTGGCTGGTGGGGGTGCGCAGGGCTGCTGCCGCCTGCGCTACGCCTCCCCGGTGCGTGGTGCCGCCGGACCCACGTAACGCGCTGGCAGGCCTCTGGAGGGGCCCGCCCGGCGCGCCGCCGCCCGGCGGTGCACTAGTCGAAGCACTAAAGCCGCCGAGAAATAAGCACCTGGACAGCACTCGGTAGCTTTTGCTGTCTGCACCTGGCCGATTGAGTTGACAACCTCACTCGGCCCTGTACAATTAGCCGGCGCGCATAGTCACTTGCAGCTGACTCGGTCAAGCTTTGCGAACAGGTGATTTCGGCAGACAGCAACTGAGGTTAATTTTAGAACAATGGCCACCACCACTGTTCGTCTGATCGCTTGCCGCAAAAAACCGTTCGTGCTCGTATTTGCAGACCCAGCGCCATGCACCGCTCGGGAAAATGCTTCTTCACCGCCCCAAACGCCGTGCTCTAACGGCCAGGTGGCACGCTGCCACGCGCCCGTGCGCCCATTGATGCGCCCCGGCCCCGAATCACACACCACAACGGCCGGCCCAGGTTGCGAGGTCGCCCGGCCCGCCGGGCCCTCGACCTCGTTTCTCGCTCCGCTGCCCTTCGCGAGTAAGGCGGGTGGCCCGCCACCCAGCGCACAAGCACACGCTCCTGCACTGGTGCGCCTCAGCGGCTAAATTGGTCATCCCAGGAGCGATCAGTCGGCATGGGCGGTCCCTGGCCCGAGCCCACTCTTCTATGCACGGTTTAGTCCTGCCTCGGTGACCTGGCCACGAGGCGCAATATTTGCAACGGCGGCCCGGCAGGCCGCTGGCGCTGGTGGTGGGTGTCGCCTTTCTGCCGTGGAACATTCTCTACCTGAAAAGCGAGGCCCGCGGTTTGCACAGGAGGCTACATGCCAACAGAAGCTTATCGCTCGTCTTTAGCTGTCTAGCCCTGCAACGCCGCGGTGTCTGCAGACAGCGTCGAACAACCGGCCCCACCGGCGGGGGTGCGCGGCGCGCTGCACCTCCCGGCTTTTGTACCGGTTCGGGGCTTGTACTTGGCGAGCCCACCACGAGTCAGATCCCGGCCACATGTTTCTCGCGTTGCTAATTCTTCCCTTGCTCTATTATACGGTGCGGGCCCTGGCTCGCAATCGGTCTAAATTGTTTGTCGTTCCAGGCTGCCCCATTGTCGGCAATACTTTCCAGCTTCTCCATAACCCCAGCGTGGTTTTTCTGGCGTGGGCACAGAAATACTGCAGGCCCACCTTTCACATTCGGTTGGGCTCCCTTCCGGTGATTGTTGTAAATAGCCACCGCGATATATGCAGCTTCTGCAGCTCCCACTCGATGGCCCTCATCTCACGGCCTACGCTGGCCACCTTCCACAACGTTGTGTCCGCCGCCCAGGGCCCCACGGTAGGCTCCACGCCCTATGGCGCTGCGTTTGTAAAAGAGAAGAAATGCATCAGCTCCCACTTGTCTCCACGCAGCACACGTGGGGCGAAGGCGGCCGTTCTTGACGAACTGAGCACGTACACTTTGCAGTCACTACTTCGAGATGCCAAATTTAGGCTGCTGGGCTTTCCGTTGCTACGCTACTGGCAATGTTATGTACTCCGCTCCGCCCTTGCATTGACGTTTGGTATGAAAATAGACACCCAGGGTGCAGACTGGCTGTTGGCAAATGAGGTAATTGAGACCGAGAACCACATCATCAACTACAGGTCGTTCATCTCGAATTTCCAAGACTACTTGCCGGTCCTCCTGTGGTTCCCGCTCAGTCTTCTATTCAGGTCTCTGGCTGAAAAATGGGCGGCAAAGAGAGCTTCGTACATGCTGAAATTCTCCGAAAACGTGCTGCAACAGGCGATTTTCGGCAGCATGAAAAATGAACCTGACCCTGCAAAAAAATTGTCGTCCCAGGAGGCTGCCAGTGTTTGCTTGACAATGGTCAGCGCCGGTTTGGACAATGTGGCCCTTACAATTGACCACATCATGGGCCACTTTTCGTATCCGTACGGTTATGAGATGCAAAATAAAATTCATCAGCTATTAACGGAGAAGAGCAGTCCCCTGGAGGCTTGGAAAAATGTTGCGATTTCCATGGATTGTGATTACGCTCTTGCCGTGATCCATGAAGCTCTTCGGTATTTCACAGTATTGCCACTAGGACTTCCTCGTCTTACCACAAAAAAGTTTCGGGTGGGAGATATTAATGTGCAGAAAAATCAGGTGGTGATTATGAATCTTTTTGCAGGAAACCACGACCCGGCGGTATTCCCAAACCCGTACGCTTTCGACCCGGAAAGATGGCTCATCAAAGGTAAACTCAAAGACATAAACCATCTCACTTTCGGAACCGGCTCCCGCAAGTGCTCAGGAGACCATTTTTCCGTGAGGGAAATGTATGTTCTCTTGTGTAGAACGGTATTGCTTTTTGAAGTCAGGCGTCCAGATGCAAACCAAATGGAATTGGACCCCTTTGCGGAAAACTCCCGGCCAATGGCCACGTCGTTTGAGCCCAAGGAACTCACGTCTCTCTTTCTTTACGCAGCGGCCGGGGCTATGAAGATTCTCATCGTGTTATTGATAGTTAGATATGGAGGGATCGATATAGCCAACTTTGTTCACCACCACCGATTTCGTGTTGCTGGTCATGGGAGACTTGTATTTGATGACGCCTCTGAGAATGAGGTCAAATGGGTGCTTGGAAATCACAGCCCACTTTTCGGCGTTGTCCGGCGACCCGTGAGGGTCTTTCGGCTTTCCGTCGTCAAGAGGAGTGAACCGGGGAGCCGTGTGCGACCCAGTGAAATTTCTTCCCGGGCCAATAAGCTTGAGTTCTCCCGTTTGTTGGAGGAGTTTTCTGCTGAAGAAGCTGCCTTCGAAATCAAGCGGGAACTCGAATTTAAGAACAGTTCCAAGCAACACAGTCTCAACCGATTGCACTGACTCCTCCTCCAAGTATCCACTCTTGGCGAAGATGTCAATCTCAAGGTCTTCCACCGATACAGTGAACCACCCAGGGTTCAAGGCTTCGACAACAACACTGAAAACCAACTCGTCCTGACTAACCAAGGCATTTTCAATGCTGGAGATTGAGACACTGGACAAGTCCTTGGTGGACGCCAAAAGAAAGCCCAGGATGAAGCCAATGCTGAGAAAACAGAGGACTCCAATCAAGGCGTAGACAATGTTCTTGAAAATTCTCACCTTGACGCCATCTAAAGCGTCCAGTGAAGCTTTCTTGGGTATTCCGAAATTCGTGAATCCAGGTGTCAAGTATGGCTTCACAGACTTGAGGTGGTTGGCGTGCATTCTTTCCGCTTGGTCCAAAGCTTCTTCGTCATATTCGTCCAAATCATAATATCCATGCTGATTTTCTGGGTACGGAAAAGGAAAGATGTCCGGTTTCTTCTGGTCTGCTAACGGCGAAGTCGGAGGCACAAACCCCAAAGACAGATAGCGCTTGCTTTTTCCGTATGGGACCGCCCGTTTTCCGGAGAGATTAAGATTCAAAGAGCGATGGTGTGGGAGTTTGTGGCCGCCCAAAAGTGACGTGCTCTCGTTCAAGACACTGCTTTGGTTGCTGTTGTACGGGAACCGCATGTTTTGGTTGTCATAATAGATGAGTTCATCGTCGATGTCCTCGATATCAATGTCGTCTGGAATCGTGCTGTATCTTCTCGGCTGAGCGCCTCGTTTATCAAACAACTTGGAAGTTGTTGAGCGGAGTTTGGATGAGGTCGTTGACGACTTCGTGTTATGCGAAACTTTGCCGTTTTGGGAGAAGAACTCGTTGTTTTTGATCTGGTTTTGTGTTGCAGGAATCACACCGTGTTCTGTCCGGATCAGGTTGTAGTCTTCATGAGAGGACGCATCGTCGCTGACATCTTGGTCGTACGAATATAGCACGTCGTTGAAAGGCTCATTGATGTTTTGTGCGTGGCTGTTCAAGCCAAAAGATGCGGTGACTGGTGTGGTGGCATGCACGTTCCCGAGCCCTAGCTGTGACGCTCGCGAGCTGTGTTCTTTGCGGTCGTCGCTTAACATCGAGTGTAAACTGCTCTTCCGCGTGGCATTCCTCATGGGTTTGGTGTGGGCCTCCAGGTATGGGTTTGCATAAAGATTGTGATCCTGGGCAGCAACGTTCAATACCGCCTGTGCTCTTGCGTTTGCGGTAGAGGGCGGTGTTGTTGTGTTGAATGTGTTTCGTAGGTTGTACTTTGACGACTGGAGCGAGTGCACGGATTCAGCACGAGAATTCGGGAAGTACGAGTTCATGGGGGCGTCGTCTTCCCGCCTCATCTCGTACGGGCTGTTGGCCACCAGCTCTAGCGGAACGATCTTGGCGGCGTCAGCAATCGAGATGTTGTCGTTGACCAACTGGATAGATGTAGGCGCCTGGTTGATGTTTTCCGCCGCGCTGTGCGCTGCGGCAGCCCGGCCCTCTTCGGGCACCACACTAGGCGCGGGCGCACCGGCCCTTGTTTTGGCCAACGTGGCGCTGTTGTCCGCCGGATTTGTCTCGTACACAAATGTCTCGTCGCTGTCGGAGGTGTCCACGTCGTCCACTGCGCTAGCCAACTTGGCAGCGAAGAAGTCGGTCCGCGACGAGTTCTGCTTGGCGATCTTTTTGCCCTTGAGCTTGGCCTTGCCGTCGGACTCTTTCGGGTGCGACAGCGCTGCGGAGAGCACCGAGTTGTCGTTCAGGTCGAGTTCCGGTGCGTCCGACTGCTGCCCAGCGCTGAGCTCCGTGCCGTGTAGCAGCCCCAGGGGCTTGTGGCTCGGCTGCTGGGGCGACGTGGACAACACGTCGTGCATTAGCGTCGGGTTCTTTGTGTGTGTGTCCTTCTGGCTGATGACCTTCTGCTTCTCCTTGAGCAGCTTGTTCAACTTGGAGAGTAGCTGTTTGTTGATGACGCTCGGGCCTGCCGCGCCCTGCTCGGGCACCGGCGTGTTGCTGTGGGAGGCCACCCGCGAGGGCGACGTGGACAGAAGCGGCGGTTGCGCTAGCTGAGCCGACGAGCTGCGGGCGTCTTTCGGCGGTTTCGAGTGGGGCGCCGTGACGTCGTCCGCCAGCTTCTGCGGCCCGGCCAGGGCCCCGGGAGGCCCGGCTCGTTTCGTCTCCGGCAGCGGCTTGGTGGCGGCAGACAGTCGCTGCCCGTTATCCGTGGGTGTATTCTGGGACATGCTAGGGGTGTTAATCGGGTGGTCAAAGATGCGGGTTGGGGACGTGCGGAGGGTTGGTCACGACGGGCGGCTAGAGGATAATGGCGAAGGCGGGCGGCCTTTCTGTCGGGGTCGACTCCGTGTTTTGGTTGTTTGCTGTATGGTCAGACCAGAGGTGTGATTGCGGGCGGCAGCGGGTGGGGTAGCAAGCGACAGCGGGTGGTTGGAAGCGAGCGGGTTGGAGGTTCCTGCTTGGCAGTGCGTGTCACGGGCGCCACGGAGAAGAGGTAGGGGTGGCTTGTTGCTGCCGTATACTGTGGGATCTAACTTCGCACCTGTCTTGGTCCAGTTACAGGATGACAGGTGCACGGAGGTTGGCGTGGCGGATTCCCGCTTTTGGCAGCTTCCGGGAGCCACACACGCCAAGAATCGGCGGACCGGCCGGCCGACGCGAGCGTTTCGTAATACGACGAAAGGCGGTACGTTGTAGCCCTTTTCAGATTAAATATGCATTGACAAACAGTATGAAGGCTGACCAGAACGCGGCTTCGCATCGTAAGTCCAGCTCAAGGTTTCCGCATTTTGTTCAAGTCCGCCAATTTTTTGGACGACGCCGAGTTGAAGCCAAGATGGTGTTTTTTGTCGTCCGACATCGCCGGGCCCAAACTCTTGCAGATGCTGAAATTACTTAGGCTTCCGCCCGGCGCCCGCACGTGTTCTCTGCGCTTGGTTCGCAGAGGCGGCGCGGTGGGGATCACAGAGTACTTCCTTTCCCGGAAGTTCACTCCGACCTCCTTGACGTTTTTCTGGTGCTCGGGCTCGACTTTCTTGAACCAATCGGACGCCTCGTCATACTCGTACATCGTGTAGTCTGTGCCGTAGGGGTTCAGCTCGAGGCAGTAGAGCGTGTGCAAGGGCACATCCAACTCGATGATGGACGACTTGTCCAAGTTCAAGAAGTACGCCAAAAGCACGCGCAATACCACGCGGTGCGACAAGATCAACAAGTGGTCTGTGGTGCGCTCCAACTCGTTGATCAAGGGGCGCAATCTCACCAACACGTCGAGGTACGACTCTCCACCCACTCCCGGGTAGCGGTAGCTGAGCTTGTTCTTGAGCCGGGCCTCGTACTCCTTCGGATGCTGTCTGTGGATCTCGTCGTACGTCATGCCCTCGAATTTGCCTCCGCCCAATTCGTTAAGCATCCGCATCGCCTTCACGTTGTATTCGTGATCGTTGAACGCCTGGCCGGTTTCGACGGCACGAAGCAACATCGACGTCCAAACACAGAAATTGGGCTCGGTGGGGATCTCCACGCGCTCGTTCTCTGAGATGGCGCCCTTGCCCCGCGGTTTCCCAGTGAGTTCATTGTAGCGCAACTCGAGTCGGGATGAGAAGTTCTCTAGTTGCTTCTTGCGAAACTCGCTTCTCTGGTAGCTGAGGAACCGATTCAACGTCTTGGAAAATTGCCGCCCACGCTTCGTCAAGCCAGCATCACCGCCGATTCTTCCGCTGAGATTGTCCACACTCTCACCGTGCCGCGTGAGCCAGATTTGACGCTCGCACAAGTTGAAGTTCAACAAAAAGTAGATTGCCTGCGATGCCAAAAACCCTTGGGCGTTGTAACTGACAACCTTTTTCCCGACGTTGATCATCTTCACGTACTGAAACCCGGGGATCTGTTCCTCCTCCTCATCGATTGTCTCATACCCTTTTTCGTAGTTGCGGAGGCGGCCCAAGAAGTCTTTGAGCGCGATTTCCGGGTCCATGTCTCTGTAGTCAGGACCCGAAAGTTTCAAACGGATATTCTTATCAAGGATGGCGGGGTCCGAGCAAATGCTTTCCAAGAACAAAACCTTTAACTCGCCATTTGTTCTCTCCTGAATGCGCTTCAACACCTTTCGGCGCCGTTTTTTCGTGGAGTTGGTGGCATCGAGGATCCCCACAGAGCCAGAGCCGTTGAGCACCCAGTCAAGCAAGTTGTCCAACGTGTCCATGGCCCATTTCTCGCGGAGTTCTGTCGATGCTTCGTTCTCCGGGTTGAAGAAGTCGGCGCTGTGTGCTCTCGGCGATAGCGACCTGTTCTCGGGAGACCTGCCGCTGAACGGCAGCGGCGTGTTTGTATCGGGCAACGGCCTGGACGCAGGGCCGAGGTTGTTGTTTTTATCCATGCGCCGGGTGTTCCCGACGTTGAACACTCGGCAGTCGTGCTGGATCCAGTTCAAGTACCGCGTGAGCTTGTTGGTGATGTAGGACTTGCCCCGAGCAGGCAAGCCAACCATGATGATGGCGAGTTTGGAGCCCACGTCTGCCGAGGCGATCTTGCCGTCGGGGGAGATCTTGGAGGACGTCTGGCCCGGGATGTTGAGTGTGTATGCCTTCTTTTGTTTAGGGAGCTGCTTCAGAAGCAACAAGTTCTTCAACTTGTCGAACGACGGCGTCTTTTGGAACTGCGACTTCTGGTCCTCCGGGATTTCCTTCAACAAGTCCTCGGTGATCTGCGTCAAGACCTTGGGGTCGAGTTTGGAGGACTTTCTCGCAATCTCCTTTTGGTTCTCCACCGCCGAAATGGACGTGCGGGCCTTCTGCACCGACGGGCGGCGTGCGGGCGACACGGCGGCGGGCTCCGGCGGCGGGGGCTTCTCCGAGATGGGCGCGGCGCTTTCGAGCGCCGGGAGGGCGTCCAGCGTGTCTGTGGGCGAGATGGGCTCGCTCTTCTGGGGCTCCAACGGCGGCGCCGTGAGGCTCAAGTCCGCCAAGTTGAGGTGCGAGATGTTCTTTGTCTTCTGCAACGCGGCGCGGGGCTCTTGGGCCTTGGCCAGCTTGCGGCGCTGGGGCATATGGTCGTCGTCGGTCTTGAAGTAGGGGAAGAGCAGCTCGTCGTCGTCGTCGCTGGAGTGGAAGCGCGCGTCGGGCGAGGCGAACGACGACACGATGGGCGTGTCCGTCAACGGTCGCTTGTTGAACTCCGGTAGGTTTGTGTTGGAGTTGTGGAGGGACATGAAGTGGGGCTCGTGGGGCAAGGACTGCGCGATGAAGTGGTGGGCCTGCGGCTGCGAGCGGAACCGCTTCAAGGCCAGCAACTTGGCGGTGATCTCGGCGGTGGGCACCGTGGAGCCGCTGGCGGACGGCTTGCGCAAAAACGCCGGCGACTCGCCCTCGGGCGACGCCAACGCGCTGCCGTCATCCTCGCCCGAGTCGGTGATGGAGTACGGCGAGCCGGAGCGGGGCGAGTTTGTCGGCGAGCCCACGGTGATGTCGCCGCCCTTGTTGAAGCTGACCCGCTTGCCCGAGTGCCGCAGGTGCTCCAATATGGCGTTGGAGATGGATATGGAGCGGTGCTTGCGGTTGATGTGCTGGTCCGGCGGCCCGGAGCTTGCCATGGTGAGTCTGGGGGAGTTCGGGGCGGGGCCTGGGACGTGGGGGTGGGAGGCGCAACGGCTACGGTGGGGTGATAGGAGATTGATTATAGGAAAAAAGGTAATGGAGCGGGCCGAGCAGTGGGTGCAGTGCTCGGCCGCCGACGGCCGCATCCGCCCACTCCAATTGAACCCGGCGGAGGCGGCTCGGGCTGTTTCCGTTTACGGCGGCGCCCTATCGGCGGCCCAATTCCGCCCACGCCCTGGTGGCTGGGTGTCTGGCGGTGATGCCTCGTATTCTCACGAATTAGCCACTCAGAAACGTGCAATTAAGCGAAACGACTTTCCGAGAAGCCAAAATTGCGAAAACGTAATTTTGACAGCGTTTACGGAAGCGAGCCCGGCGGCGGTTGCTGGCCCCGGCTGGGGGCCGGTGTTTGCCCTGGTCGTTCGGAGCTTCCACAGAAGTCCGATCTGGCCTGTATCTGGCCACTCACAACGGATAAAGTCTAAAAAGCGGGGTTCTTCCGGCCAACTCCACCGCCGCCCGAAATTGCTATGTGGCGAAGCGGGGAAGGCCGCTGTCCCCAACAATGCAAAACGCTTCAACAATTCCTTTTGTTGGAATGGCCAGCGGCGGGGCGACGAACAACCACCCACACGGCACAAGAAGCCCACAGCTTGTAGAAATCCCACAAGAGAACACCACAGTGACAGGGGAGGCGTGCCACCCGTTTGGGCCCCGGATAATTGCCGGGCTTTGGCGTGGCCGGTTCGGCACTGGCGCCGGTCACGTGACCCTCCACCTCTTCCCCATCTCCGCCGTAGCCCTGCATCGCACATGGCTTTTACGTTTGGATTCTCGGGCGACGACTTTTCCGACGACGCCAATGCCGCCGCCGCTCCTGGCGGCCCGCGCCCTGCTGCGGCCGAAGTTCCAGCCGCCAACGCCGTGAGCATGCCCCCGCAAACACACGCCCTAGACGCTCTTCTACAGTCGCTCGTGGACACCAGAGTCACCTTCGACACGTACCAAACGCCGGCGGGAAACGCCGTTTTCCGGAGGCAGCTCTTCGACATCAAGCACCAGGCGATGACGGAAGATGAGGACGACGCAGAGAGCGAGGTTCACAAGATCTTGGTGGGCAGTTCCTCGGACGAGGTGGATGTCCGGAAAAACGTCTACGAGGGCGGCTTCAAGCTGTGGGAATGCTCCTACGACCTCGTGGACAAGCTCGACGTTCTCTTCAAGCAGGGGAGCCTCGACGGGTACGCGTCGCTCCTCGAGCTCGGCTGCGGAACGGCCCTTCCGTCGTGCTACTTGTTGCAACTCCTCCTCCGGGCCAACCACTCCGTTCAGAAGATCGTCCTTTCCGACTTCAACTACGAGGTGTTGCGCCTTGTTACGCTTCCGAACCTCATCATCCACTGGGCGTCGACTCTCTCGCACGAGGACTTGGACAACTTGTTGAACAAGGACATTCCCTTGAACAACGACGAGCTCATCTTCACCCCCGCGTTGTTGGACACGTTCAAAGCCGACTTGCACGCCAAAAACATCGAGTTGGTGTTCATTTCCGGTGCCTGGGGCCCCCAATTTCTCGAAGCTGTCAAGCCCCACAAGCCTGACTTTCTTCTATCCTCGGAAACCATCTACTCCTTGGAAACTTTGCCGGTGGTGGTGAGCACCATCTTGAGTCTCTTCAACGAGCGGGAGAGATTCTTGGCACTCGTGGCAGCCAAAGTCTACTACTTTGGTGTCGGAGGCTCCATCAGAGAATTTTTGGACCAATTGGATGCCCAAAAGCCATCCAACATGAACATCGACACCGTCGGCGACGGCGTGGGCCAGTTGAAACGGAACATCGTGCGCATCAGTAACTAATAAATATTTTCATACAAAAGTCTATAGGTCCGTGGATTAGTCGTTACCAAAGAGGTTATTAAGCGCCCCGTTTTCCGTGAACGGGTCGTTCATGAGGTCGTTGGGGGACTCCTTCTTTTTCCGGTTGTTGCCCACCGCTTCGAGCTGCTTTTTGCGGAAGTTGAGTTCCTCGTCCTCCGACATCTCAGCCTGGTTGGTCTTTGCGATTCGAATCAACTCCAAAAGCGCCGATCTCTGGTGACGCAATGACCGAGATCCAACAAGAAGCGTCTCAAAGTTGCTGATGTGCTGTGTGGTGATATTAGGTAAAACACTGAGCAAAACTTGGGCGGGATAGTCGTTCTTGGATCTCAAGGCACAATACAATGTCGTCAAAGCCGTCGCAGCTTCCGAATGGGTCTCCAAAAAGTAGTCATCCATGATCACGTTCAACAACGACTTCATGAATGTGTCACACAAATACTTGTCCACGTCGTCATCCTTGAACACAATTGCAGGAAGAATGTTTCGCGCAACCAAAATCGTGTTGAACGAGCACTTGGTGTCTTTGAAGCTGATGATGTGGCAGCAAATTTGCAAAAACGCGCCCATCACCTCTTTGTTAGTCGTGACCAACCTCTTGCATGCAAACTGTGTATCAGTGACGTTTTTGGCGTTGAACTGAGGAATGATATCCATCAAGAGCCTAACAACGGTCGCTGTAAGTTGCCGAAGCATGTGCTCCTCCATCATTTCTTCACTCAATGTTGCATCGTCTTCAATTCCTTCGAGTTGCAAGCCGTTCATGTAAACCTTCTCCCACCGCTCAACGATGATCTTGTCGATATCAAAAAGGGCTTTGGGAAGTAGCTCGGCCATGAAAACATCAACATACTTGATGGGACAGTTTTTGACAACACTGCGGAGACAACTGTTGATCATGTGTTTCCAACTGTGGAGCGTGACACCCACTGTGTCGCTGGCTAAAGCTCTCCAAAGAGAAGAAGCGATGTCCGGAATTTCGTAGAGCGTGTCCTCAAGCTGAGACAACGACCCAATTGTAAGGTAAGCATACTCTCTGGTATACCTGATGAGATGACCCACACTATCGGCAAATTCCCGTAAGGTGAGGGCTGCTTTCACGCTCTCCTCGATGAATGTTTCCTTACTTTGGATGGAAACACCTTGTTGCCAAAACCTCTCCATACGACTGTACCTCAAAAATGTTTGCACAGCCTCGGGCAAAGTTTGCCAGTTATCGGGATTGTGATAGGCCTGGATTTGTGTCAAGAGTTGTAACACGTGCGGCACAATGGGGCGGACCCTATGCTTCCACAAACGCAACAAGTTCAAGTATTCAGGAGACTCGTGATCGAGCTTCTCAATACTGTATTGAATGAAAATTCTGGTGGCTCTGATCGGGAAGATTGAGGACCAGCGGTCTTTCAAGCGTGTTTTGAGCAAACGACCTTCATCGTCCATCTTTGCCTCTAGCAAGTTGGTGTTTGCCGTGATGTTTCTCTTTTGGAAATACTGTGCGATTTCGACAATTCCAATTCGCTCCATGAACCAGTGCAAGTCCATCAATCCTTTCTCTGTTTCTGGCGAAGACCACGCCTGAAGTTCTGGATCGACGATTTTGGCAAACAACTCTTCCTTTTCGTGGATCGAAGATCTTGAGGCAATCACCAATAGGAACGATTTGAAAGCCACGTTTTCGTGGTTACTCACTTTGTTCGAGGACAAAATCTCAGAAATGACTTTTTCGAGCTGCTCAAAGATGTTCTTGAGGGACTCAGGCATAATGTATGCAAGTCTGTTGAGCTCCGTCCCACAACTCGTACGCAAGTCTCGGACGGTCTCCCTCTCCTCGTCTGTGATATCCTCGGGGTATTCGAAAGTGGCGGTGATCAAGATCTTTTCCAAAACCTTGAACATGAGAGGGCTAACATCTTTCAACAAAGGTGCAAACTGAACCATCGTCTGTACTTGCTTTCGAATCAAAAGCGGAGATGCAAGCAGCATTGCCAACAACCGATCACCCAAAGCTTCAACCAAACTGTTTAGTCTGTTGTTTCTGGGGTCAAAGTCTTCGCCATTGTACCAGATCCGCCATCTAGAGACACCCCTGATGCTGTTCTCGATCACATTGAAATGAGCCACACCGTAGTTGTAGACCTCAGACTTTTCGTCCATTTTTGAGTCGCTGATGCATTGAGCGCCGATCGGAGAGCTAAAAAATGTCTCAAGTCTCCTTTCCAACCACTCCATGCCTTCCTCGGGTTTTTTGCACACAGTAATTCTCACCACATCCTCGTTGAATTTTTTGTAATTTGAAAGGAATGAGGCCGAGTCCAGAGGAGAGTCGAAATCTAGATCCAAAAACTTTCTCGATGGATTGTCCTCGCTCACGGCGCTGTAGTCAATCACACGATCTGCTGCAACTTCAAGAAGCTCCATCAAGATATTTTGCACAGCTGGCTTAGCGCTCAACTCGTCAACTCTGAGAGTTGTGACCCACATCTGCAACGAGAGTCCGGAAATGATCGGACTCAAGTGTCTCGTAGTGACGAGCACCAATTGCAAATAAAGACCGACATCTGACTTTTCAAAGTCAATACGGCTTTTGGCTGGAAGCAGGCAATTTAGATACTCGCTCAAGGAGACAATCAACTCCACGGTCTTCTTGAGAAGTGCGTATGCTTGCTCGTCAAGGTCGTCGGGGTCGACAACGAGGGACTCGTAGAATTGGGATAACTTTGTGATTCCTTCAGTGGAGAATATGCTTCCAATGAAGAAGGAGAAATCCTCGGAGTTGTTGTACGTCCTCGTGAATAATATGTGCAAGCAGTCAACGGCCAACGTCTTCAACTTCATGTCTGGAACGGTGAGAATGTTCACCAATGTGGTCATGATGTTCTGGTTTCTCAACACAGAAGGGTGCACCCAATGCAAACAGGTCTTGAACGTGCTGAGGATCTTTGGGACAAAGAGCTGCACGGCTGGAGAGTCGGGCGCGTTATCGGTCAACACCTCGATGAGGAACTGGCTCCATTCCACCAACCAGCCGTCTTCCGAGGCCTTGCAAATGGACAAGTTCGGGTTTGGCTCGTACAACTCCTCGAGCACCGCGTTTGGCGTGACGATGAGCACGCTTAGCTGATTGAGGATCGCGTTGCGTTTGCTGGCCACCGGGTCGTCGAGCAAGTATATGTCTTCGAACAAGGTTCGCATGACAATGAGACAGAGCTCTCTCGTTTGCTTCGAGCCTTTCCAGAGGGCCCACAAGTCGCTGTCCATGGACGCCCAGCCATCGTCCGCTTCTTCCTTGGCGATGACCTTCTCCTGCGGGTCATCTTTGGCCCGCAAGAGGAAACTGCCCCAAATTCGTTTGGCGAGGGACGCCCAGAGAAAGCCCAATTTTTCCTTCAAGAAGTGGGAGTCAGTCTCCAGCGTTTTGTGGGCGAGGTCCACGATCCATTGGCGCAACACAAGCACCTTGGCGCGGTCGAGGGTGTGGAACTTGCGGGTGATTGCATGCTGTAGCAACGAAAGGCCGTAGTGTCTGACGATGTGGTTGGCGCCGTAGTTTTCTGGGAGCGCCAATTGCGAGCCCCAGTAGGGCGACTCCTCGTTTTGCTTGACGGACTCCAAGAACTCCTGCGCGACCCGTCTGTCTGCGTTGGAGGACTTGGGCTCGTAGATGACGTCCAACGCCTGGATGATTTTGTTCACTCCGCCGTTCTCCATGGTCATGTTTCGGCCGGCGTTATGCGTGTGGGATGGGTGCCCAATGGCCTATTGTGGAGTATGGAGGCGAAACGTGGATATGTGTGTTTTGGTCAACGGTGCGCGGCACGGCGACAACGATGGGCAACGGGGCGGGCGGGGAGGGTGCTGCGATTAGTTGCAAAAGACACGCTTGGAGATTCACAGGGCTGCAGAACGGCGTGTTTGTCTGCAACAGGTAAAGATGTCTGAAGAGTTGTAGTGCATGCGAGTGTATCGCATTGAGGCGAGGCGTCACTAATAGGGGTACGGGTGCGCTGCCCAGCAACAGACCCGTCGGCGACGTGCTGTTTGTTGTGATGGGCCCTTGAGAAATGGCTGGGACAAGCACCACCTCTACGAACCGGTGACGACGAGCGCACGCTCTGCGCTTTACAGGCTGGAGGAGCGGGTGACGGCGGCATGGGCCGGGCCCTCTATTCATGGAGATGCGGTCTTGCATAAAATGTGGCCTTGAAGAATGGGCAGCCTTCAGGTGCTACACCCCACGCTTCCGTTCTGGCGGGCTTGGCCTTCACGGGCCGCCCCGTCGTTCCACGCTTCTTCTCCTCTCCATCCCCCCCACGCGTTTTCTCCGCCCCGTCCCCCCACGCTTTTTCGCCTCCGCTCGCGCCGTTTACAATTCTCCATTTCTTGTTTCTGTTATCGGTATTGACTATGTAGGACAACCCACACCGGGAAGCGTCCAATCAGAGGTAGAACTTCTTCTTGTCTCTCTCCATGTCCGGTCTGTGCTCCCACTCCACGTCGTCCTTGACGCCCTTCTGTAGTCTTCTCAACTTCAAGGTGAACTGCGGACCCAACTCCTGGAGCCCCACCTTCTTCTCGTCCCGGAAGATGTACCGGTGGCGTCTGAAGAAAATGTAGTCTCGCTGGTTGTGCAACGTGATCACCTGTCTGCCCTGGATCTCGGGCTGTGGCGGGAAAATAGCCTGGAACAAGCGGCCCACGGTCTTACCCAATCGGGTGTTGAAGTTGTTGAGTATGAGCTCGGGCGTGTGGCTCGTGGCACGGCCGTGGCCCTTGATGTCCGCGGTGGTCACCAACGACGACACCGAGAAGTAGTACGTGGGGCCGACGGGCAAGTGGATGAACGTGAGCCCAATGACCTTCTTCTTGTCCTCGTTGATGACCACGAGGTCGCTGTAGTCCCTGTTGTTGCAGAGCTCCGCCATGTCCTTCATCAGGTACTCCTCCTTTCTCTTGACAAACGTCACGTTCGGGAAAAACTCCGTGAGCATGTCGGCAAACTCGTACGCCGGTTTGCGGGCGCCGTAGTTGGTGGTGATGAGCACCTTGGGCGCTCTCTCCGAGTTGTTGAAGAGCTCATGGTACTCGTCCTCGCCCTCCACTTCCGCGGCGATGGTCTCGTCAAACACACGCTTCGACTCGAGCGTCTCCGGCACGTTGGCGGCGAGTCTCTCGTCCTTGAGCTGGGGGTTTTGTCTTTCCTCCTTGGCTCGGGACGCTCTGAACTTGTGCTTGACTTTGCTCCGCTCCGCCTTGAGCGCCGCAAACACCTTCTGGCGCCGGTGCTTGTTCTTGATATTTTTCAAGAGCTCGCTGGTCTTTCTGGAATCGTCTTCTTCACTCATGCCGCTGGAGGTGATATTTTCTCTTCGCGATGATGTACTCATCGTGCGCACCCACAGCTACACCCGTAAAAACACCCCCAGGCAAAAACCCGAATTTTACTTCGTATTCTTAGCTACTTTGACAAACGTAATTTTTCTCTTTGCTCTTCACGGCGCGAGCGGCCGTTTCCCGTTTTCGTTCACCGGCGCCTGTTCCTGCGCCGCTCGGATGGCTGCAACATACTCGGCCACCGCTTTATTTAGCCCCGAGGTGAGCGGGAAAATGCATGTGTTGAAGTCCTTGAAGAGCTTGTCCTTGAGCTTTTCGTTTTGCTTCACGTGCTCGTTCTCGGCAATCAGCGCCTTGACCCGTTTTTCGAGCTCGGCCAAACTGGCCTGGCTGTTGCGCAACACCGTGAAGAGCTTCTTCAACTGCACAGGGTTCTCGCCGTTGGCAAAGAGATTCCAGAAGTGCAGGAGAAACTCGATGATGGTGATGTTGAACGTGATGAGCTCTTGCACCTGTTCCTCGCTTAAAAGCGGGGTGGACTCGGCGCTGTTGGGGTCTTTGGGCTGGTGAAGCAGCTTGAACGAGCGGAAGTTGTGCTTCACCAATGCCGTGATCATCTGGCTCGCCCGGCCGATTTCGTCGCCCTTCGTTTCGTACGCCTCACTCAAGTCGATGCCTTTTTCAGAGCTCACAAAGACGTTGGAGTTGAGGAACGCACGGAGCTCCTCGTCATTGCAGTCCTTCACAACCGTCGCCGATGCCTGCTGGTCCAACATGGAGTTGTTTTTCCCGGCATGCGTGTCCAAGCTGAGCTCGATGTACTGGACTTCGTCGGCCTCGTTCAAGTCTGTGATGGCCAACTCCTTCTCCCTCTCGTCCATCTGCTGCTCGGCGGTCTCGGCCTGGCCCGCGGCACTCTTGGCGGAGCCCACCATTTTGCTCGACAACTTGTTCATGTTCTTCATCAAAATGAGCATCTCGTTCTCGTGCTTACCTGAGGTACCCTCTGGTCTGGTGCCGGACCCGGAGTCTTTGTTGTTCTCGTTGGTGAATTTCATGGTGAAGTCCGGTGAGATGCCCAACTTCTGCGAGTTGTCCACCTCGTTGCCGTACAAGTCGATGAACTTGCTGACCTTCTGGTTTTCTTGCGGCTTTGTGGTGTCCAAGCGTTTCTCTTCGCTCTCCACGAAATCGGCGTCGACGTAGAGATACTTGTCAATGACAATGTCGCCTCTTGTGTTGGAGCTGTTGATTTTGTCGCCGCGGAGTCTTCTGAAGAGCTTGGAGTTGAAGAATCTGGACCAGAACTCGCCCTCGTTCAACTTCTCGGGCACCAACTCGCTGCATGCCCGGCGAATGATTGGGTACGTCTCGAAAATTTCGTTGATCGTGTCTCTTGTGACGTTGACGTTGACCTGGTTATCTGATGTTGCCACCGGTTTGATTGTAGACAAGACGTTGTAGGGACCTCTATGCTGGCATATGCTCAACGCATACGTCCTCAACTGGCTAACCCGGGTGGACCAGAAGATCGCGGGTGAGAGCTTGAACTCGATGACGGCGTTTCGAAAGATGTTTCGAAGCGTTTTGTCTTCTAGGAGAAGCTTTTGCTGGAGCGGCCTGTTCTTCAACAAACTGGCGTCGCTCAATGACTGCGGCGACGAGAAATCTAGAGGGTCGCCCGACGCCTTGGCACTGGCCTGTGCTTCCGTGGCGGGCGCCGGCGTGCCGCTGTTGGACACCCCCGAGTCTGCGGGCCGGGGCGTGTCTTTGATGACTGTTTTTTGCCGGGCCACGATTGTCTGGAGCGCCTCCTTCACGGCGATCATCGTCGGCCGATTGTTGAACGTGAGCTTGATGTCCTTGACCTCGGGCGAGCCGGGGAGAAGATAGAACAACCGGAGAAGCAATTTTGGAGAGGAGTCTGGGGAAGCCTGGAGCTTGGAAAGGTTGTTCAACGGCACCTCCAACGACTTGTCCTGGTCGATGGCCTTCCACATGAGTTTCGACGGCGTGGTGTCTTCTCTGATCTGGAGAAGCCCAGAGACTTTTGCTATGACGCAAGATCCCGAGACTGTGGCCATGGTTGGGAGCTGGAGTGGTTGGTTGCGATGCGGTCGCGCTGATCTTGGAGCGGAGCCCAGAGGGGGATACTCGACGTGTTATCTTGCTACTGGAATTCAAGAAAGCCAAAGTGTGCTGGCTGTTTTCCACTGCTAGTTTTTTGAAAGATTAGGCGACAATTTCGTATTCCTGTTTTCAAGGTCTGCTGACAGTTCGCGATTACTACTAGTTCTACACAATGTGCGAGAAAGTATCGCAATGCTCAGACTAGGAGCCAAACTGATTATCCGGAAATATTTCCAATAATCACATTTCACGGAGCATGAGGACAAAGGTTCAACAATGGGCTCGCCATGTCAAGTCTCAGCGATGGAGCTGGCCTGATTGCTACTCTATGGGCAACATCAACCACCTTTCCCAGCTTCTAGGTGAGGTGCTTCCAGGTTGCCCCAAGGCACAGCGCCTCTACGGGTACCACTTTCTTTTCAATACGCAGACAAACTCGCTGCTTGGCTCAGATGGCTACGACAATTACCAGGCACCGGTGGACTCGGATGGAAAACAGCTCTTCAGCAGGCGCATGTGGGTGAACGGCAGTCTCACGTACCACCAGGCGCCGCCAAAACCACTAGACGTCGTTGACTGTTTCGAACGCGTGTCGTCGGTGAAACAACTCGGCAGCAGCGTCTTTGTCAATGTCTCAAGAGACTTCTTCCGTGCCAATCAGCCACTCATGAACGAGTCTCGAACACTCATGTACACCAATGAAGCGTTTCAGCCGCCTACGGTGCAGACGCCCGTGAAACCCGACGGAGAGTACTTGTTCCAGCGCCGTGAACGTTTTACGCTCCACCAGCTCATGAGATTCTGCTCCTTGACGTACAACCTCCACAAGATCCACTACGACGCGGACTACTGCAAAGAAGAAAAGCTAGCTGGCGTGATTGTCTCTGGGCCATTCATGGTGCTGGTGCTTTTACACTATTTCAGCGCCCATTTCCCGGCTCTGGCCATCAAAACATTCAGATATAAAAACCGCGAGCCGTGCTACGTCAATGACGAGGTCGTCTTGTCGATTGCAGCAAGAGAGAAGGGCTTCGCTCTACAAATCACTAAAGAAGGCCGGCCCGTCTGCGAGGGCTTCGCCGAGGTTTGACCAACCACGCCAACCAGCAACTACACCAAAAGCTTAATAGAAACGGTTGAACTTTACATAAATCGTAGGTGCGTTTACTCGGTCAAGCCAATGACACCGCAGGCAGGTCTGCCTCCAGCGTTACCGGTCTTCAAGGAGTCGGGGTGGCCGCCCTTGCCAAAGTCGTCGGTACCGTCGTGGACAACGACGGATCTGCCGAGCACCGAGTTCTCGCCAAACAAGGTGACAAAGGTGTCTTGCTTGGTGCCCTTGGCAATGCCGGAGGCGTCGGTGGTGATGTTGCCCAAGTCGCCAACGTGTCTGTTGTCGTCCTCGGGGGCACCGTGGGTCTTGCCAAAGGGGTTGAAGTGGGGACCGGCGGAGGTGCAGCCGTTGGTGTTGTCACCAAAGGTGTGGATGTGGAAACCTCTCAAGGCGTTGGCATCGTTACCGGTGATTTCCCACGAGATGGTGGTGGGGTCGTTTTGGGAGGCTTGCTCGAAAGAAACAACACCGGCGACAGACTTGTCACCTCTGAGAACTGCAACTGTATACTGTTAGTACCTGGGGTGTGTGGGCGGTGCAGCGTGCTGAAACAGAATGTGGAGCAAAAATTGCTCACGGGACAATATTGTGGTTAAGAACGGACGGCAGATTCCAAAAGGGTAATTGGCAGCAATGGCTGCAAAACGTGCGTCTGGCGGTTGCACGAAAAACACGCCGGCTGAACATCAAGGGTACGTACCTGCTTTGACCATTGTGGAGAATAGATGAGATGTGGATGTGGCGACTGGGGTAATTGGCCATTTATAGAGCAGGGAGCGGGCATGCGCCGGTCCGGGGCCCGGTGCAGGACGCTACGTCAAAGAGGCAAGCGACACAGAAGGAAGAAGCGGGAAAAAGCAAAGCCGAAAGCGGGGATCGTCACAGGAGGCAACAGGGAGCACCGTGCTGGAGCGCTTTTGCCACGGCCAAATTTGGACCCATGCTCCCAGGAGCAAACGGAGAACGGGTTCGCAGCCCCGAGCCAGTGGCTCACACCAGTGCCTCCCGCCGCAACCGTGCCTCTCGAGACATGAGCCATGCGCTACCCTGCTCATCTTCACTGAGGATGACTGAACCGCAGCATGCCCCGACTCCGATCCAGCTCAACGACGGGGTCTTCTCGCACGAGCACACGGGCGCCGTGTCGCACATCACCAACGTCATGGTGGGCGACCACCACTTGATTTCGGGCGACGGCAGCGCGGGCCAGTACGTGGTGTGGTGCATCCGGGTGGTGATTGACGACGCGCTGCACTCGCTGGTGGTGTTGTACAAGAGATACAGCGACCTCGAGCGGCTCCGACAGCAGCTCGTGCAGGCGTTTCCGGGCGAGGAGATTGCGGCGTTGCCCCCCAAGGACAGCTTGAGCTTGCTGCGAATGTGGGCGCTCCGGCTGTGGTGGGAGCACCGGCGGAAAGGCTTGCAGTGGTTTTTGACGAACGCGTTGTTGAACCCGAAGTTCCAGCACTCGCCGGTGATCACCGAGTTTGTGCTCAGCTGAGCCGTTTACACGAGAGAGAAGAGAGGCGGGTAGCAGGAGATATACCCCAGATGACCGAAGCAGTAGGCGCGAGCAGAAGAGAGGTCGGCAGCATTAGCATAAGAAACACATTTACATCAGGCCACGTTGCAGGCCCCCGCCTTTGTAAGCAGTCTGGACCGGCGTGGTGTCTGGTGTCTTGGAGGCACCGGTGGCCAGCCGCATGATTAGTTATCAGATGACCGAGTCGCACCAGCACGGGCTAGGTGGGCGCTGTCTGCAGGACGCAAGCTGATTTGTCACCCGGCCGCGGCCAGACCCGCGCCAGCCTTTGTTATATAAGAGCTTCTCCTCGGTTGATGCTCAACACCTTCAAAACACACATTTCCCGACAATCCAGAATGGTTCACCACAGAGTTACGATCATTGGCTCCGGCCCCGCCGCCCACACCGCCGCCATCTACTTGGCGCGTGCCGAGTGTAAGCCCACCATGTACGAGGGCTTCATGGCCAACGGCATTGCCGCCGGCGGCCAGTTGACCACCACCACCGAAATCGAGAACTTCCCGGGCTTCCCTGACGGACTCGAGGGCGGTGCCTTGATGGAGAACATGAAGCAGCAGAGCTTGAGATTTGGCACCGAGATCATCACCGAGACCGTGTCCAAGGTGGACCTTTCCAAGAGACCGTTCAAGCTCTGGACCGAGTTCATGGACGAGTCCGAGGAGCCCAACACCACGGACGCCGTGATCATTGCCACCGGCGCGTCGGCCAAGAGAATGCACATCAAGGGCGAGGACGAGTACTGGCAAAAGGGCATTTCCGCGTGCGCCGTGTGCGACGGTGCCTTGCCCATCTTCAGAAACAACCCGTTGGCCGTTGTTGGCGGAGGCGACTCTGCCTGTGAGGAGGCCTTGTTCTTGACCAAGTACGCGTCCAAGGTGTACTTGCTCGTGAGAAGAGACGCCTTGAGAGCATCCACCATCATGCAAAAGAGAGCCAAGCACAACGAGAAGATTGAGATTTTGTGGAACACGTCTGCGGTCGAGGCCAAGGGCGACGGCAAGTTGTTGACCAGCTTGGACATTGTGGACAACAAGACGCAGAAGACGTCGTCCATCGGCGTCAGCGGCTTGTTCTACGCCATTGGCCACATCCCCGCCACCAAGATCTTTGAGAACCAGGTGGACGCGTACGAGAACGGCTACCTCAAGACCGTGCCCGGCACCACCGAGACCTCTGTTCCATTTGTGTTTGCCGCCGGCGACGTGCAGGACAGCAAATACAGACAGGCCATCACGTCTGCTGGAAGCGGATGTATGGCTGCCCTCGACTGCCTTGCCAAGCTCGAGGAGGAGGAAGACTGACTATCCGCCAGACTATAGATTATAGATACAAATGCATTGTTTTGGAAAAGATAGACTGTAGACGAATGGCCTTCAACAGCCTTTTATTTTTGGCCGCTGTCTTTGTAGTTTTGCTGTGCCGTTGGCGCACCCTAAACATGCGAGATCTGGGGTGCGCACAGCCCACCATGTCCTTCAACAGCCCATTCGAGGACCTAGAGTCCGGCGACTCCGCCAACTACAGAGACTTCCCCGAGTTCGAGCGGGTGTCCCGCGCCATCGACACCACGCTCCAGAACATCAACAGCCGCCACTTGGTGTCTGTGCGCAACATTCTCCGGCAGTACGAGAAGCTCCTCAAGGCGGGGGAAGGCGGCCACGCGCCCGAGCTCAGCCGCAAGTACTCGCAGGCCGCGGCGGCGTGCACGGACGCGTTCCGGCAAGTCGACCAGCACACCAAGCGGCTCAACGAGCTCCTCAACCAGTGCGTGAGCGAGCGCGAGGACGAGGACACCGTGCGGTACTTGCGGCAGAAGGAGTCGATCACCGTGGACCTCGTCAAGAACAGCCTACAGCAGTTCCAGAAGTGCCAGCGCAGGTACGGCAGCGTGGAGAAGGCGATGGCGGGCACGGGCGGCGGGGCCGCCGCGGAGGCGAGTGCCGGCGACGGGCCGCAGCAGCAGGTGCAGATCACGTACGAGCCCGTGGACGCGGAGGCGCTCGAGCAGCAGACGCTCATGGTGGCGGAGCGCGAGCGCGAGATCCAGCAGATCTCGCAGGACACGCAGGAGATCAACGGCATCTTCCTGAACCTCCAGGACATCATCCAGGAGCAGCAGTTCCAGATCGACACCGTGGAGGACAACATCCTCAGCTACAGCAGCAACGTGCACGACGCCTCGCGCGAGCTCACGCGCGCCGAGCGCCACCAGCGGCGCGCCGGCGGCCGCATGTTGTGCTGCTTGCTCATCTTGGTCGGGGTGTTTGGCTCGGTGGTCTTGATTGGTCTCCTATTGTAGCCGGCCGTGCCGCGGGGCCCGCGCTTATCTATGAACACACTACTCCCAGACGTTGATGCACCCGTCGTCGCCGGCGGACACCAACACCTCCTTCCCGTTGCTCAACACGCACCACGTGACGCAGTTGACCTCGTAGACGCCGTGCGCCGCGGCCACCACCAGCTCCACCTCCCAGCGCCCCGCCGCCTCCGTGTAGACGGCGATCTGGCCGTCCGCGCCCGCCGTGGCCACGCGGCCCGTGCGCGCAGACCACGCCACCGAGTACACGGCGTACTTGTGCACGGGCGGGAGCACCTGCTGCAACTCCCACTGCATCTCGGCGCTGCTGTGTTTGATGGAGCTCGGGAGCGCGGCCGCGCTGTCCGCGGGCGCGGGCGACAGGCTCGCCCACACGCGCGCCGTGGAGTCGTCCGAGACAGACACCAAGCGCGTGCGGCCGGCCTGCGCGCCGGGGGCGTCCGGGTGCTCAAACTGCGAGCACCACACGGTGCCCGCGTGGCCGTTCAACACCGCCACGCAGGTCCAGTCCTCGTCGTCGGCGTCTTGCATGTACAAGCGCACGGTGTCGTCGTAGGACGAAGACGCGAGCAAGTTCACGTGCGCGTGCCACACAATGTGCTTGATGTCGTGCTCGTGGTCGCTGATCACGGAGATGCACTCGAAGTCCTCCAAGCTCTCGGGGTCCGTCTCCCAGATCCAGATGGTCTTGTCGCGCGAGCACGACGCCAAGTACTTGCCGGACCGGTTCCACGCCACGGCCTTGACCTCGTTCTCGTGGCCCTCGATCAACGCCATGAGATTCCACTCGTTCTTGGCGCTGCAGAGCAACTCCGCCTCCCGCCGCCGGCGCGCCTCGGCGTCTGAGTCGTCGTCGTCGTCGTCGTCTTCTTCTTCTAGAAGCTCGGCGGGCTCGTCGATGCCCCACACCAGGATGGTGGCGTCAAACGAGCCGCTGGCGAGCGCGGGGAGGTCGACGAAGTCGTGGTCCGACGACTGCAACTGCGGCTTGAAGCTCACGCACCGCACCGATCTCTGGTGGGTTTCCTCCAACGTGCCCACCTCGGGGAAGTTCTGCTCCTCGGACAACTTGTAGATTTTGCTGCACTTGTCGCTGGACCCGCTGGCGAGGAGCGGGAGCGTCTGGTGGCTGCTCAAGCTCCACACCTTGTCGGTGTGTGCCCGGATGCTTTTTAGGAGGACGGGCATGGAGAATCTGTGCGTGGGAGTGCGCTGCGCGCCTGCGACTTGTGCGCCTCGCGAGTGCGAGTGCGGGTGCGAGTGCGGGTGCGAGTGCGGGTGCGAGTGCGGGTGCGACTTTTGCGGCCGTGGCCTGGTGCGACCGGCCCAAACTACAACGTGCAACGAATGCCTAGTATTCCTCCTGGAGAATGCCGAGCTGGGCACCAAAGTGCGTGAGGATTCTCTGCGAGCCGCGGTGCTCGGCGCAGGAGAGGATGATTTCCTTCAAGAGCGCCTGCCGGTCCAAGCCGCAAATCGTGGGCTCGCCCGCGGCGGCGACGCGGTCGCACACCTCGTACAACTTCGCCTTCAAGCCGAGCTCGCACAAGCGGTTGGCGTACGTGACGAGAAAGTCACGGAAGTCCTTCTGCTCGCCGAGAAGCTCGCTGCAGAGAATGCGGTTCTCGAGGTGCGAGAGCGAGATGGTGTTCTCGAGGTTCTCAAACCCTTCCTTCATGATCATGTTCTTCGAGATCTTGTTGAAGAACTTGCCCCGGTTCGTGCGGCTCTTTCGGAGAAGCTCCTCGTTGGTCTTGTGCTCGAGCAACCCGATGAGCGACGACGCGCCGTCCAGCTTCGCGTTGACCGACTCGGCCTTGTCGTCTGCAATGGAGTCCCAGTAGTGGGAGCCAAACGCCCACCACGTCTCGGAGATGGTCTGCCACACGCCCATGTCCACATTGAAAAGGTACCCCGACCCGCTGGATAGCGTGACCAACGGGATGCCCCGCGAGGTGATGGCGCACATGGTGATGTTGTCGGATTTGCTCAACGTCTCGTCCTGCAACTTGGTGTTGAGGTCAAGCAACGACGCCATGGTCAGCGGCGAGTGCAAGTGTATTTTCTTGGTGTCCATGTCCCACACCCACAACTCCGCAATGCACGTCACCGCCATCAAGTATTTGCCTTTGCTCTCGAGAAATGACAACGGCGACCCCAACACAATCGGGGGAAGAAGCCTCTTCCCCGACCGGAGCGAGTATGTGATGATCTGGCCGTCCGACGTCGAGATCGCCCAGAAGTCGTGGCCTTTGGTGGCCAATTGGATGTACCGCGGGATGAAGTCCGACCACATCTGATTGTCTAGCTTGAAGTTGGTGACTCTCGCGGGGGCGGTTTCGTTTCCCTGGCCGTTTTTCACATCGAGAGACTCGGACTCCGCAGAGATTCGGAAGGAGGCTCTGGCCTTGGGGACAGAGAGCCTGACACGCGAAAAGGTGGTGTTGGGGTTGGGCACCACCGAACCCAAGAACCGCACAGGCTCCAAATCCCGCTTGGCTTTTTTCAAGACGCCGCCGTCGTCCAGCTGCTTCGCTCGTTTGCTGTCTTTCGAAGACTCCTCGCTGACATTGTAACTGGGCTTTTCAAACTCCATGAGCGTTTTCGGGTTGTTCTCAAAGGCAATGGGTCTTTGCATCACGACGGGAGCGCTTTTTTCGTTGCCATTCGAGATGAGTGTGGGCTGGATGCGTTTTTTGCCGTTTTTGGTGGTGATCTTGGCTGCTGGCGGGTTGGCGCCGGCCTTTGGTTTGGTCGCTTTCGCAACAACGGCTCGGCTTTCCATGGCGGTATGCAATGTCTGAGGCACATCGGGGATCGCTGGGCCCGGCTCAGCAACAACGGGAACGATTTCGTCCGAAGGGCCGGGTTCAACAGCAGGTGCAGCGGTCTCTTCCGCGGTGGTTTTTTCGGCCTTGGATTGTTTCTTGCTTCTGGCCATTTCCCGTAAACTCGTGGAGTCAATCTGGCTGATTGTGTCGGCAGAGGGCTTTTTTTTCGTTGCGGGGTCCGTTTCGGGTTGCGGCAAGGCCTTGACGTTTTCCAGCTGCAACGTCTTGAGTTTTTCAAGAAGGGCTGCGGGCGCCGGGGTCCCGAGCTCGTTGTTTTCGAAATCAACAACCACGATCCGCCCGTCAAGCGTGGCCATCAAAATGCTGTTGCCGTTTTTGCTCCACACAAGGTCGGCTATGGGCTTTTGCGTCACGTCCCGCACCACGAGCAATGGCGACTCTCTCGTGGAGTTCCACAAAACAAGGGTCTTGTCTGCCCCCGCAGTCGCGATAAGGTGGTATGCCAGGGGCGCCGCGGGGTCGGAGCCTTCCGAAATGAGCTGCGGGCCGAACTTCACCAAGTCGCAGTTCATGTCGTGGCCCACCAAGCTCACGGTGTTTTCCCAGTCGTTGGAGGCGGCCAAGATAGAGATCACCGCCGTCTGGCTTTTGGAGGCGTTGGGCACGGCAAAGTACTCGCCGTCGCACGACCACGACACGCGCCGGTACTTGACGCCCGCGGAGACGGACACGCTGGTGCTCATGAGCTTGGAGATCTTGCTGATGACGCGGAACTCGTAGTTGTTCTTGGGGTTGTAGTGGTACTGGAATACCGAGACAAACGTGTCGTCGCCCATGGACACAAAGTAGCGGTTCATCGGGTCGAAGGCAATGCTCCGCTGGATGGTCACCTTGTCGTCGCCGGCGCCGTCCACCACGCTGTCCACGAGAAACTGGTGCGTCTGGTGCACGGTGTCGTAGAGATGCACTTTGCCGTCGCCTGTGCTCCAGGCAAAGAGCCGCCCGTCGGCAGACCAGCAGCCGTCGACGACCGTGCTCGGCGCCTCGCTCATGGCGGGCAACGGATACACAATCTCGCTGGTGTTGGCCTCGGTGTTGGACATGGCAATGTGCCCGTTTTCGTCGGCAGAGGCTAGCGTGTGGTTGTTGTGGGGGCACCACTTGACGAGCGTCACGGTGCTGCTGTGCGTGGAGATGGCCCCGAGCGGCTTGATCTCGGAAAGCTGGTCTTTTTCTAGGGCGGTGCTGGAGGTGAGCTGGCGGAGGTCCCAGAGATTGATGGCATGGTCTTTTCCGCCCGTGGCGGCGTGGGTGTTCGACCAGCTAAGGTCGATGCTGTGGATCTCGCCGCCGTGGTACTGTTGCGGGAGGACCAAGAGCCGCATTGTGTGGTGGGAGGAAGTGGAGGTGGTGTTTGCAATACTCTGGGTATAAGGCCGTGTGCAGGCTATTGAGCCGGCTCGAGTAATGTGGTGATTCGGGGGGTTACCGTAGATGAAGAGTAACTAAAGGTTTCAAGTGAGACGACCGGGTTATTTTTATAGACCTGGGATTTTTTTACGTATTTCAGCAGCCTTCAAGAGTGGAGCTAGAGCGCCAACCACACAAAGTACAAGACTCTACTGAAAAGGAAGAAAACTTGGGTGAATTTGGAAGGCGAAAAGACGGTAGCCCGATTGGAACCCGGCGGGTTTGGCCTGGCCCTCTGCCACTTTTTCTGAAGATTTCAGAAGTTTCGACAGAGGGTCCTGGGCGGAGATGTGCCGTGAGCGAGTCTGCAAAGACCAACAGAAACCGAATCGCCACACAACTCCGCCACAGAGCAGACTGGGCCCGTTTTACCCAGGCGGCCGGATTTCCCCCGCAGCCCTCCCAACACAGGTGGTTTGCCCACCTGCAACTCCATGAACTTGGTCCTTCATACAAGCGCACCGAAAGGTTTTGAACTCCTCTTGTCATCACCAGTGTCCCACCCCGCGACAGCGTCAATCATCCAACGCAGCATGTCCGCCTACCCGAACGAGGCGTTCACAGACTCGAGCTCGGACTTTACGGAGTACTGGATCGACACCTTCTTGGGCGTCAAGGGCCACGAGTATTTTTGCGACATCGATGATGAGTACATCAGGGACCGGTTCAACTTGACCGGCTTGAACCAGGAGGTCAACAAGTTGCCCACGTTGGTGGACCTCATAACCGACGTGATCGACTTGGACCACTACTCCGAGGAGCAGATCAACCTCTTGGAGTTCAACGCCCGCATCTTGTACGGCATGATCCACGCCCGCTACATCTTGACCCAGCGGGGCCTCAACAAGATGTACGAGAAATACAAAAACGGCGACTTTGGCTACTGCCCCCGTGTCAACTGCCAGCTCTTCCCGTTGTTGCCCATCGGCTTGAGCGACCAACGAAGAGTGCACCCGGTGAAGCTCTACTGCGCCCGCTGCGAGGACTTGTACAACCCGAAGCTGGGCCGCCACGCGGACGTGGACGGCGCGTACTTCGGCACGTCGTTCCCGGCGATGTTTTTCCAGAACTTTGCCGATGCCGTGCCCGCGCACAGCAAAGAGACGTACGTGCCCAAGGTGTTTGGCTTCAAGGTGCACGAGCAGAGCAAGTTGGACAGGTGGAGAACGTTGCAGCGGCACAAGCTCGAGAAGCGGCTCAAGGGCCACGGCGTGCGGCTCGAGAATGCCAAGGGCGGCTTTATCGAGGCAGAGAAGTGATGACTATCATAGTATGTACAATAGATTTATCGTGTGACTGACGCTGCGCTGCGCTTTGCAAAAGGGCGGGATTGTGGTCAATAGAGTTAGTTGGTGTTTTATCGCCCGTGGGTGTTCTTTGATGCCTTTGCAGGTGGATGTTCACTTCTTGAGCCCATGGGACGTAATCCACCATATGTAAGACACCGTGCCATAGAACTACACGCTTCACGTCACCTCACATCGATCCCCATCATTCCAGTCGTTCCACGAAACTTGAACTTCCAGAAGGCTTGGTTAGCCCACCACTTTTTCATCCCACCATCTTCGGCTACAGCGTGCTCACCCAGTGTGCGACCCGTACTTCTCACAACCATGAACCGGCTCCACACCAAACGACTATCCAGCACGGTCGCCACCATCGAAAGACTATCACAGCTCCCACAGGGCTCCCGCATATTCTCGCTCATCCAGCCCACGGGAAACGTGCACCTCGGCAACTACCTCGGTGCTCTTCAAAACTGGAAGACCATCAGCGACAACAAGGCCCCCGGAACACAGTGCATCTTCGGCACCGCAGACTTGCACTCGTTGACCCGCGTGCTCCCGGCCGACACGCTCCGGGAAAACCGCTACGGGGCAATCGCCACGATTCTCGCCGTCGGCATCGACCCCGCAAAATGCGTGCTTTTCCACCAGTCGTCCGTGCCCGAGCACGCCGAGCTCCACTGGATCTTCACGTGCCTCACCAGCGTCGGGGCCTTGAACCGCATGACGCAGTGGAAACTGAAGTCTGACGTCGACGACGGCGCCGACATCTACAGCGAGCACGTGATGGGCAAGGCCAAGGCCGGCTTTCTCCTCTACCCGGTGTTGCAGGCGGCCGACATCTTGATCTACAAAGCGACCCACGTGCCTGTCGGCGAGGACCAGAAGCAGCACTTGGAGCTTGCCCGCAACATCGCGGCCTCCTTCAACAGCTCGTACGGCAACATGTTCGAGATGCCGAAGACGATCTTGACCCCGACAAAGAAAATCGCCGCCTTGCGCAGCCCGGACAAGAAAATGTCCAAGTCCGACGCGGACCAGGGCTCGGCGGTGTTCTTGAGCGACGACGCCGACACCATTGCCCGCAAGTTCCGCAAAGCCGTCACCGACTCCATCCAGGGCCCGGTCACGTTCGACCCCGAGAACCGGCCCGGCGTGTCGAACCTCGTGAGCATCATCGCGGGCGTCTTGGACAAGACCGTGCACGAGACCGTGGCGGACTTGGAATGGGTGCAAAACCACAAGCAGTTGAAAGACTACGTGACCGAGTTGGTCGTGGAGGAGTTCCGGGACAAGCAGGCGATGTACACGGGCTTGATGGCGGACCGGTCCTTCATAGACAGTGTCTGTGCCAAAGGCCGGGACCAGGCCCGGGAGATTGCCACTGCCAACCTTGTGGAAATCAAGAAGTTGGTGGGACTCAACTAAATGTAGAGCAGACAGTGTGTTGCGCAACGACCTTCTGACAATTGCCGAAAAGTCGGGGGTCAAGCCCCACATTGTGTATGGTGAAGCAATTGGTAGCCCTAATGAGCAACTGTGGAGCCCTGAGCCTCACGCAGCGCATACGCGAGGAAGCGATGAGAAGATGCATGCAAGGAGTCACCGAATGAACGAAAAGCAAAAATAAAGACAAACACAAGAAGGCCATACGCGCCGGTTCTCCCAATCTCTACAGAAAACAAAATTCAAAATCGAAAAATTCCCGATTTTCGCCCTGTTCTCGCGTACCGTGGACGTGCCCGCGACAGCGCGGTACCGCGTCGCGTTGTTTGGGTCTCACCGTGAGCTTCCTGCTAGTAATCAAGACGCTGCACCCTGCGTGCGGCAGCTGCAAAGCAAATTGGCACACTGTTTTTTTTTGTTCCCGCGTCACAATTCCGCTGCCGCATACATCGCTAATTGCGTGTTGTTTCCTCCACCCATTCCTTCTTTCTTCCAATCGTTCCCTACTTTCCAAAAGCGGTCCCAGCGTCTTGCATCGAGAAGGAATAACATTCTTCACGTCCCTCTAATCATTCCGTCCGCAGGGCCCACATCACACCATCAACACAGGCTACCCGCCGGATTCTCCCCACAGCACACTCCACAACATGGCCGAAGAGCAGCCGTTCAGGCGCATGCAGATCAAGGTGTTGTACTCCTTCGACAACAGCCCCACGGTGTTTCTCTCGAGATCAAAGAACCAGTTTTCCGTGAAGGTCGCCCAGGTGCCTCTCGCCTCCATGGATGACCAGGAGGAGATGTTGACACTCGGGGCATTTGACTTGCGCAACTGCGTGTCGCAGGTGCTCAAGAGCTCGCCCGAAAACTTCAAGCTCCGCACAGAAGACTACGCTGTGTACTACAAAGACGTGACCGAGCAACCGGACGAGCCCTTTGTCGCCAACGGCGTCATGTCCTCGCTTTTGTCGACGCAAAAGCCGGATCTCATTCCGGGACGCGTCTGCCAAAATCTCTCTGCATCGTTCTTGTTTGGCGACAAGGCAAGCGCGTCTTCGCTCACGCTCGAGATCCGCCTCAAGTTCCACGTCATTGAGTTGGCGGCTCCTCCAAAGGAGCAGGAGCACGACAGAGTGCCGCAATTCAACTCGCCCTCCATGTCCATAAGCCAGCAACTCGCAACCGTGAGAAGAAAACGGCCCATGGCCAGCGCGTCCAGCTCTGCTATCAAGGCCACGAGAACAAAGTCGTTGCCCATCTACTACAACCCGCTCAACCAGCAAATCACAAACATCATCAACGCCGACAAGCAAAACTCTGCCCCGAAGTACGACAGCAAGAGCATCCTGGAGCGGTTCAACCTGGCTCCATTTTTGCTGGCAAAAATCATCGACAAGCCCCAGGCCAAGAAGAGAAGGACAATGGCCCCATTGACTCCTTCAGTGCAATACAGCAAGAGCTTGCAGCCGCAACGGGCCATGAGAACAAGGTCCATGATGACAACTTCTCTACCCATGGTCTCGTCTCCCATCAACGAGGAGGTCCTCTCTGAGGCCACTGATGACACTGAGTACAACGAAAACAGCAGGGGTATCGAGGAGGAGGAAGAGGAGGAATATGACACCGTTCAAGGTGGCTCTTCGTCTCCGTACACGCCACAGCAACCACCGTACAAACCCTCCGAAACTGCTCAACGGTCTCACTCCACCAATATCATCCCATCGGACAGCGACCAATTCCATTCGCTCCCGGATTTGGAGGATTTGGACAACAAAAAGACACACACTATCCCGAACACCAAGCTCCCTCCAAATCACGACTTGTGCTGTATCAACCAGAATTGTGGTGCCCACGATTCTATAATGTGGCGCTACTTTGAGACAAACGAGGGCCACAGACAGGTTGAAAAAAGTATGTCCAAGGAGTTCGACAAAGGGGTCTATGACGGTATGTTCGGGCCACTTTGCAATGCGTGCTACTTGTTTTTGAGAAACAAAGGATTCATGCGTCCTGAAGCTGTGGTCAAGAAATACATCCAGCAACAAAGATACAAAAAGGAATTGAAACTGAAGGATTCTGCCGGACAGCTGTTCTCGTCGCCACTCACGGCTCCGAATCAATTCCCCACACCCTCGCATTTGCCCTCCACGATAAACGAGGTCATCAAAAACCAGCAAAACGGTCACAAACAAAGCCACACCCCAGCATCGACAGTTGGCTACGGCCAGACGCCAGGCATCAACGATGAGTACCAAGACTTGAACGACTTCATCACGCAATTGAACAGCTTTGGCGGGCCTTTGACCGACATAGACATTCCGGACCAAGCGAACTTGCCTCCACAGATTGCCACGAAGTCAAACACCAGAGTGATCAACTTGTGCCCTGACGAAGAGGACAAGGAAAACCAGCCGCCCGCAAAGTACACAGACTTCGAGCAGATGATGATCAAGTCTTTCAGTCTGAAGTCCTCGCCTGAGCAGACGGGGAACAGCGAATGGTCGCAGTTCTTTGGGGAGCCTACGCCCAAGGACCACACAAACACGCCGCATAATAACAACAACCAGGTGACCCCTCTTCTTGAGGACTACATGCCGCCGATGGGAAGCTTCAGGTCTTCACCCAACAGACAACCCACTGACAAGGCCTTGGCTGCAAACATGCCGTCCTCTCCGTTGTTGGCTACATTTGGCGCGAAGAGTTCGCCTGGAAGTGAAAGCGGATCATCGCCCCTCCGAAAGGCCAAAAGGGTTGACACCACCATGTCGTACGTCAACGGGACACGTTCGAGCCCCCAGAGCGAGGTGTGTCTTGAAGGGAAGGTCTAATGCATATGATAGGTAGCTTAGTTTCATCAACGTATTCGAGCTATTTCTACAATGTTTATGAGCGAATCAAGTGGGTGTATCGTGAGTATGGAAAGCCAGATGTAAGGCCTTGTTAGTTAAGGTCAGTGGTGTAGATGCGAAAGGTGAACGACCAACTAGGTCGATGTTACACAATCTAAGTATTTTGGGCATTTGTGAGACCAATTATATGGGTGTGTAGATCTTTGGTCAAAGGCAAGATAACAAGCCTACAGCCATCTTCGAGTCAGCGTAACGTAAGTTTGCGATCATCTCACGTTTGTGCTGTGCTGCTTCTTTTCTCTGAGACAAAACTATGTACGTGAGAATTCAAAGTCAATTCGGTATATCTCGAGATAAGTGTAAATACTGTACTTATGAAAAAAGTTCTTGGCGCCTCTTCAACTGTGAATTCTCCAGCCCAGGTCTGTTGGGTCAACCGGCTTTTTGGTCACTCGTAGATTCCGCTGTCTGGTTCTACTAAGCTGCAATGTATGGTGCGGCTACTGCTACGTTAGAGTAGTGTGAGCTTAGGCACCCCTACACTCTGGGCCTCGTCTTATCAAAGTTGCCGCTCGAGCATCGGAGCCCGGCAGAAGAGTCCCGCCAGCACATCCGAAAGGAACACAAAGGCCGGGGATAGCTGCAGTCCCAATCGAGAATTTCTTGGTATCTACACCGATCGCCGCGGTCCTGCCGCATCTACCCGCATCCACCTCATACCCTCTCTTCTTCCAATGACCACACAACTCGAGCCACAGCAGTACATGAACTTGTTGGAGGAGGCCAAAACGTCGGTCCTCCAGAAACTCCAGCCGTTCGCCGACACCCCGATCAAGTCCCCCCGGGTGCTTATCATCTGCGGGTCTGGGTTGGGCGGAATCGCCAACATCTTACACGCCGAGCCCCGTTTGGAGGTCAGGTACGACGAGATCCCCGGCTTCCGCGTGTCCACCGTTCCCGGCCACGCCGGCAAGTTGATTTTCGGGTTGATTGGTGAGAACAAGGTGCCCGTGGTGTGCATGGTGGGCCGGTTGCACTTCTACGAGGGCTACACGTTCCAGGAGACGACTTTCCCTGTGCGACTCGCCAAGCTCTTGGGCGTCGAGATCGTGGTGGTCACCAACGCCGCGGGAGGCGCCAACGCGGACTACAAGCCGGGCGACTTGATGATCATCAGCGACCACATCAACTTCCCCGGCTTGGCCGGCTACCACCCGTTGAGAGGCGCCAACTTGGAGGAGTTTGGCCCGCGGTTCCAGCCGTTGTCCGACGCGTACAGCCACGCGTTGAGAAGGCTTTTCTTTGAGAAGGCCAAGGCGTTGGGCGTCGAGCGCAGCATCTACGAAGGCACGTACACCTTTGTGGCCGGGCCGACCTTTGAGTCGCGCGCCGAGGTGCGCATGATCCGCGCGATGGGCGGCGACGCCGTGGGCATGTCGACCGTGCCGGAGGTGATTGTGGCGCGCCACAGCGGAATGGAGGTGTTGGCGTTGTCGTTGATCACCAACGCCGGGGTGGGCGACAAGCCGCCCAGCGCGTTTGCAGAGAACCCCAAGCCGTTGGACGAGGGAATGGCGTCGCACGACGAGGTGTTGGAGTCTGCCAACGAGGCGGCCAGGGATGTGCAGCGCATCTTCGAGGCCACCATCAACGCCATGTAGCTACATCATGCAATCGTATCCTTCGCATTCTATGGCACTCTCTGCTGGACAGCCTGTCGTATCTTTGACATTTCATCCCACTCTTACTGGAAGACCTCGGATCTTTCGCATTCTATGAAACTCTTACTGGACAACCTCTCGTATCGTTCGCATTCCATCACACTCTTACTGGTCGACCTCGCCGGCAGACTCCCACTTGCCGTGCAAGTTCTCCTTCCACAAGCTGACCTTGTTGTCGCCGCCCGAGACGGCCAAGATGTTGCCGGACAAGGACCACGACGCTCTCCAGCAGACATCGGGGAACTTCTCGTCGGTCAAGAGCTGCTTCTGCCACACGCCGCTGCCGTCCTGCGACCAGATGAGCACGGTGCGGTCCTGCGACGCGGTGGCGATGTACGAGCGCACGAGGAGCGACGGCGACCACGACACGTCGCGCACCCAGTCGGTGTGGCCCTCCAAGCGGGCCTCCTCCACGTACTTGTTCTGCGCGGCGTCAAAGGCCCAGATCTTGGCCAAGTTGTCGGAGCCGCACGTGACGAAGCGTCTCTGCTGTTGCTGCGGGTGGCCGTCCTTGCCCGTGCTGATGGGCGCCCACGACGCGCTGTTGACGCCGATGGCGTGGGCGTCGAACGACACCTGCGACGTGGTGCCGTCGTCGTTGAAGTCCACCACGGACACCTTGCCGTCCGAGGACGTGCACAACAACACGGCGCCCAACTCGTGCGGCGCCCACGACACCGAGTTGACGCTGGCCTGGTGCGCAGTGTGCTCGGCTATTATGGACCACTGCTGCGTCTCGGGCTGCTCCTTCCAGATGATGGCGCGCCCGTCGTACGAGCACGACGCCAAGATGGACCCGAACTTGGGGTGCGCCCACCCGACCTGCCACACGGGGCCGTCGTGGCCCGCCAAGGTCTCCACCAAGCGGTAGTTGTCGGTGCCCTCAATGTCGTAGATCTTGATGGTGCGGTCGGAGCTGCACGTGGCCAACTTCTTGCCGTAGTAATCTAGCACGGCGTCGTGAATCAAGTCTTCGTGGGCGTCGGTGATGGTGACCATTGGGGAAGAAGTAGGTGTTGGCTTCCAACGTGTCGTGAGCGCACACCCGTACCGCCAGCACACCGGCCCCGCCCTCCACCGTGGCTGCCCGTTTCGGCCAAACCGGGCGGCAAATTCTTGTGTCTGACAAAATTCATTGGGGCGGTTATTTTTGGTTCTTTTATTGGCTCGCCCCTCTTCGCTGATTTTTACGCCTCTGGCACACGGCCACTGCCCTGGACCCATACCTCCGCCGCACAAGCGGCCCCGATTCGCACAGCAACATGGAGCGAGGCTCGGATCCTCACCAGGCACTCCACTCCGTCGCCAGCATTGTCGAGGCCACTGTTGTCGAGACGGACGTGCAGATCGCGTCGTTGAACCAGAGCCTCCGCCAGTTGGTGCTGCCGGCCGTCTATGAACAGCTCACCGCCACAGAGCCGCAGCGCCCCGCAGGCGACATCTGCTCCGAGGCCGAGCTTGTCTACGCGTTGGAGAAGCAGCGCTTGGACTTGGTGATGGACATCCAGGAGCAGTGCTTTGCCGGCAAGAAGCTCCGCGAGATGGTGGGCGAGTGCGAGGAGCTCGTGCACGCGGTGACGGAGTACTACCGCAACAGCGCCGCGCCCGACGGACCGGCGCAGCCGCTCAAAAAGGCAAGCACCGACGCGGCGGCGCAGGTCGCCGACGTCTTGGCCGCCAACACCAAGGAGGCCCGCAGCCTGTTCGCCGCGATCCAGGCCAACGCGGCCCGCGCTCTCCGCGACATGCAAGACGCAGAGAAGACCATGTGTTCTGCCGAGTACCAGGCGGCGGTGGCGGCGTCCATCGCCGCCCTCAACCGGCTCTTTGCCAAGTACAGCCAAGCGGCTCCTTAGTCTTTGTATGTCCATATATGCCACCCCGAATCCATGCGCCCGCGGTGCTCTCGGCACGTCAGGTGGCCACCTCGGGCGGTGTCTGCGGCTCCGGGCGCTCCGAGTGCGAGTCCCGCCCAACAAACTTGTACGCGTTGCTGATGTAGCGCCGGTTCGGGTCGAGCTTGTTGTACTGGCTGCGGATGCGCTCCAAGTTCATGCGGGAACGGTCAAAGTTGAACATGCGCAACAACATCAACATCATGTCGTAGAAAAAAACCACGAGCACGCGGACCGCCCAGTACCGCTGCGGCGCCTCGTCGTCCTCGGCCAGCACCTCCTCTCGGCCCGTCAAGGCAACCACGATCTTCTTGCGCTTCTCGGGACCGAATACAGACCGGAACTTGCAGGAGTGCACGAGCCGCTCGACGGTGTCGTGGAGCTTCCCGACGCACTCGTCGTGGAGCTTGGAGTCGAACTTGGCCGACATGTGGTCGAGCTCGTCGATGGTCTTGAGTAAGTCACGCGACCGGAACGCCATGCGGTCGAGGTTTTCTCCAAGGTCCCGCATTCTCTTGTCCAACATGGCGGCAAACTCCGTGTGGAGGTTGGTTTTGCGGGCCAACATCTGCGTCTCCATGTTGTGCACCTTCATCAAATCCAAGTTCAACTGCTTGAACTCCTTGTTGAAGTGCCCCACTTTCCCGTCGGCAAACTGCTTCTGCGCCTGGTCCAACTGGAAAAGCTGCGACGCCTGAAAGACGTAGTCGCGCTTGACTTTCTCCATCGAGGCAAGATCCTCGTTGCCGAGAATGGAGTCTTCCACGAGCGAGAAACTCTTGGACCGGTTCCGGAGTTTGGGTCTCTGGAGCGCGAGGTCCAACTGGTACTCTTGCAACAACTCCATCACGTTCAAGCTCACCTCGGCACTGGTGTGCGCAAACGGGTAGGATGTTCTGCGATTGAGAATCGGGTAAAGCCCTGTTTTGTTGACGGTCTTCTCAAAGCCACCGCCTGCGGCATCTTCGTGGAAGGACGAGTCAGCTTCATCGGTAATTCTTTGGAGCTCGGCTTGGAGAAGAGACACGGTGTTCTGCTTCCCCGAGTCCTGTCTGTTTCTGCGCAGAGAGACCAGGTCCGCCGGCTCCAATTTAGTGCTTTTGCGGTTCTGGAAGGCGTTTTTCATTCGGCCCAAACGGCCCGACTTGTCGGCTGCCACCGGAAGGCCCTGGTCGGCCGCGATGGAGTCCCGGAAACTGACAAACACGTACTGCTTCCGTTGCTCGCTGGGAATGTGTGGGTAGTGTTTTCTCTCGGAGTGCCTGTGCCGCCGGTGGTGCTCGGGCTGCTGCAGCGTGTGGCCTTTCCCGTGTGTTTCGGCGTCCTCGGACAACCCGAACCAGAGGCGGCGCAACGTCCGTCCGACGATGCACCTCTTCACGAAAATGTCTATGTCTATCGTCTCGAGGTCCGAGGGAACCACGTTGTCGGTGAGCTTGGATGCAAGCTTGCTTCTCAATTTCTGAGAAGACTTGTTCACCGTGGGCTCGGCGTAGATGTCGTCGCCGTCTTCCTTGACCATGATGTGGTCCTGGACCGTGTTCTTCACGACGTTGGTCAACTTCTTCAACTCTTTGGAGTAGTATAGTTTGTTGCGCCGGTACGCCGAGGCCCGCAACCCTGTATTGTTGGTCTTCGGGGCGAGCGGGGTTGCCGTCAGATCAAGCGCCACCGACAGGTCGTTGTCGTCAAGCAAGAGGTCTCTTCCAAAGGCGCTGTTGGCGCTCTTGAACTTCTCCGCCAGGTACGACTGGTTGGTGTAGTAAAAGAGCCTGGAGAGCGTGAGGAGATCTAGCTTGCGTTTCTTCTCGAGGTTGATTTGCTTCTGGAGCTGCCCGATGGAAAGCATGAAGTTCTCAAAGTCAAACGGGTCTTTGGGCACGTCGCAGCCGCCAAACAAGTGGAGGCGGAGCCGCACACTCACGGTGATGCTTATGATGGCCGCCACCGTTTTCGCGGAGAACACGCCGGACCGCGAGTCCGGCTTGGTGTTGTAGTGCGGCAAGCCAATGAGATTCCACCAGTTGTTGATGGCGTCCTCCGTCTTCTCGCAGAGAAGCCCGTCGGCATACCGCGCATCGAGAAGGTCGTAGTAGAAGAGGCACATCTGCACCACGTTGACGAGCTCCAAGATGGCAAACTGCACGGGCACGTTGTCGTTGGTGATGCGGTACATGTTGCGGAACTTGTCCTCCGAGGCGTCCGACACCTTGGTGGCCAAGAGCGAAAGCGAGCGGCCGCCGCAGTTGAACGTTTTCAAGTTCGAGTTGACGGCGAACGTGCGGCCCACGGCCTTGGCGTCGCCGCCGGGGATCGGGATGAGGTTCAAGTTGTGCGGCAACGCCGCCGTGTTGGTGACCAAGAGGTACTGCGGGATGTCGCTGCCGGTGGCCGCAGCGACTGCCTCCGGCGCCGCGAGCTGCAAATTGTCCATTTTCTTGAACGTGGCGTGGTTGAAGAGGAGCTCGTTCAAGTACTCCTGGAAGCGCGGCGGGTAGTTCTCCGACGAGTGCTTGGCGGTGGTGAACTTGCACACCTTGACGACCGACTGTGGGTTTCCCGTGAACACGGAAACCACGGAGCCGATCTTCCGCTGGCGGATCCACAGGTCCACGAGGTAGATTTCGAACCCGGCGGCCTCGGTCTCCTCGATGATGTGGAACTCGTTGAGCGCCACGAACTCGTGGCGGAAGTATTCCACCGCCTTGAAGTCCGGGAAGATGTACGTTAGTAGCTCGTGGCCGGCGCTGCGGTCGCTGCAGGCGGTCTCCGGGGCCGACACTCTGGACATGTTGGCGTCGACATTGAAGGTGTGGGCCGGGACTTTCGGCGGTCGGGGGGTGGTCGGGTGTGTGGGAGCGGCCGGATGGAGCATATGGCAATGAGTGTGGAGTAGCGCGTTGATAAGCCAGCTAAAAAAAGAACGCTTCACAGGAAAGAATGCTTTTAAAAAAACGCATAATATACAGAGAGGGAAAAAAAATAAAGAATGGCGGCGACGAGAAGGCGCTCGGAGTGAAGCAACATACGCAGACAGCGGTGGGCAAATAATTAATACAGCAGGGCAGTGGGGCGGCGGCGGGCCACGCATCACACAATCACGCAGCACTTGCTCTTCGACTCGGAGCCGCTCTTCAGCGACTGCAGCTTCCGCTTGCGTTTCGGCGCCGTGTCGTCTTCTAGTTTCTCGGGCGTGGCGTCAGCCCCGTAGGTCGGTTCCGCAGCCTGCTGCTTTTGCATCTCCTTCTGTTTCTTCTTCTCGGCGCTGACCTGCGCCTCCTTCCGCATGATCTGCCGGGCCACGTCGAGGAAGGCCTCGTCCACGTTGGTCTTGTACATCGCCGAGGTCTCGTAGAACGGCACGTAGCCCCACTCCTGCGAGATGTTGATGCCGTCGTCGATGGACACCACGCGGTCTTCGTCCAAGTCACACTTGTTGCCAATCAACACCATGGGCACGTTGTCCGAGTCCTTGATGCGCAACACCTGCTCCCGCAACGCCATCAACTCTCTCAAAGAGTTCTCGTCGGTGACCGAGTACACCAAGAGAAAGCCCTTGCCCGACTTGATGTACAACTCGCGCATGGCCGTGAACTGCGCGACGCCGGCGGTGTCCAAGATCTCCAAGTCACACGCGCGGCCGTCCACCTCTATCTGCTTTCTGTACGAGTCTTCTATGGTGGGGTCGTAGCTCTCAATGTAGACGCCTTGCACAAACTGCACGGTGACGGACGACTTGCCGACACCGCCGGCTCCTAAAACAACTATTTTGTAATCTGCGGGTTAGTACGTGGACATGGCGGCACGCGGGCACGGCGGGCTTCAGGCGGGCGGGGCCGTCCGCTGGGCTTCAGGCGGGTCTCAGGCAGGAAGCACGCCGCCACAGCGGGAGCCGCGGATGGGGCGAAAAAGGGCCGCCGGGTGCAGCGGCGGGCAGCACGGGCATTTCGACATACCTCTCATTTCAACACGAGTGGAATTGGTGTGTGCAAACGGCCGAGATAGGTTGTTTTTTCCTAGCGCTAGTGCATTGTTTCGGCCGCGGCTGAGTTGACGCGACCACTTCTCGTCTTACTGAAACTAAATATGCCGTCTGCAAAGCCAAAAGCAGCCGCCGCGAAAACACCGCCAGCGGCGTGCTTCTGGGTGGTGCAGCGCTGCGGGCAGCTACAGGCGTGGAATTTTTCATTTTTTTTTTGCGGTTGTTTTGTATTGTGTGTATTTTCGTGGCCACTGGGGCGACTACAAAGGCAAAATGTTGACCTCGGGCCCGATGGGCGTGATGCCGTACGGGTTGACGTTAGGGTGGGACTTGGTGTAGTGCTTCTTGATGTGGGTGAAGTTGGTGGTGTCCTTGAAGCCCGGGATCTTCCAGTACAACAAGCGCAACCAGTCGTGGATGTACGGGTAGTCGTAGCGGATGGCCCTGTAGTTGCACTTGAAGTGCTGGTGGTAGACCGGGTCGAAGCGCACAATGGTGGTGAAGAGGCGCACGTCGGCCTCGGTCAACTGCTGGCCGGTCAAGAATTTGTTCTTGGGGTCCGCTTGCTGGTTCTTCTTCAACAACGCCTCCACCTTGTCCAAGTGCTCGAACAAGTTGACGGCCTCGGCCTCGTACACCTCCTGCTTGGTGGCGAAGCCGGCCTTGTACACGCCGTTGTTGATGTTGTCGTAGATCCAGCCGTTGAGCTCGTCAATCTGCAGCTGCAACGGCGCCGGGTAGAGGTCCACCTCCGCGTGCTCGGCGCTGACCAAGCCGTTGAACTCGGTGTTCAACATGCGCAAGATCTCCGCGCTCTCGTTGTTGACAATGGTCTCCAGCTTGGTGTCCCAGAGCACGGGCACCGTGAACCGGCCCTCGTAGTCCGGGTTGGCCTTGAAGTAGAGCTCGCGGATGCGGTCCACGTGGTACAAGTGGTCCTCGGTGCCCACCGTGTCCTCGCCGCCGGCCGGCGCGGCGCTGAGCTCGTCCGGGGTGGCAAACCGCCAGCCCTTGTCGTCCATGTGCCAGTTGACCACGGACACGCCGATCAAGGGCAGCAAGCCCTTGAGCTGGCGCGTGATGAGCGTGCGGTGCGCCCAGGGGCACGCGTACGAAACGTAGAGGTGGTACCTGCCGGCCTCCGGGGGGAACTTGGCGCCGGGCTTGGAGGAGACAAAGTCTCTGAACAGCGAGGCCAATCTTCTGTAGGCGCCGTCCTTGTCGGCAAACTTCAAGATCTCGATTTTCTGGCGTTAGCGGCGGGCAATTGGGTGGCGGTGGGGAACACGTACTTTGGACATTGTTGGTGGTGGCGGGTGGGATGGTGGTGGTGTGGGGCACTTATATAGGTTGCTGCACTGCATGGGCCGGTGCGGCTTAGTCAAAGTGACTAAGTGCAGTTGACTAAGACGTGTGGCGACGGTGGGCCCGTCTTACGTAACCGGCGCAGGCGCCGCGTGGAAGCCCGCACCACGGCAGGCCGCCGGGCTTTGGCCGTGACGTAGGCGGCGCTCGTGGCCGCCCGAGCAAAGGTGCGGCGCTACCGCAGCGGCGCCGATGGAGCGGCTGACCGACGGCTGCGCCGAAATCGAACCCCGCCGGCCGCCACCGCCGCATGGGCAGCCGCCACGACAGGGCGCCGCCGCCGGGCTCGCGGCCGTGTTCCCGTGCCGCGGCGGACCCGCACGCAGCCGGCGGTGGGGGCGAGCTTTTTTTTTTTTTTTTTCTGGGCCTCCACACGGCTGCGGCCCTGTATCAAGCCCATCACATCAACGTCTTTTTTCAGGCATCGCGGCTCCACATCTTCACCGTAAAAAACCCACCCCCACACCCAGCACCCACCCCACGGCGAAGCTGGCGTTCCCACTGCTGCAACCCCCGGGCCCGGCTCTCGCACAACAAGCTTCTCGTCGATCGTTTCCCCCGCGCGCCCCGCCGCCCATGTCGCCGGCCCTGCCCCCGCCAGCCGCCGAGCAAAAACCGCTACCGGAACCGAGCGGCCCGCCGCCCGCGTACGTGCTGAAACCGCTCCTGGCGCTCCCGCCGCCGCCCGCGGCGCTCGCCACGCCCGCGGCGTCGCAGTACTACCCCAGCCCGTTCCAGTACCCCAGCCTGAACCTCAGCCAGACGCTCCCCTTCATTGCATACAAGCCGCCGTTCGCCGGGCAGGGCTTCGGCCCGGACCCGTTCGCGTACGCGCCCATGGCCGCGCCGCTCCCGCCGCAGCCGCAGCCGGGCCAGTTCCCGCTCCAGGTGTTGCCCATCCCGCCGCTCATGGACGGCCTGCGACCACGCTTCGTGGCGTACCAGCCGCCGCGCGTGGCGTCGCGGCTGCCGCCCGCGGACGCGGACGACAAGGCGCACCCCGCGCTCGCGCCCACCAACCACCTCTTGCGGCCCACGTACATGTACGGCGACGCGGGCGACGAGCACAAGTGCGCGTCCGAGGCCAACACGCACGGCAAGGTGCTCTTGTCCGCGGCGCTGCGGCCCAAGGACGCGGCGCCGCCGCCGCCCGCGTACAAGTCGCGGCCGTACGTGTGCGGCCACGACGGGTGCCTGTGGTCGTTCTCGCGGCAGTCGGACTTGCGCCGGCACGCCAAGACGCACAAGAAGCCCACGTTCGAGTGCCCGTACTGGAAGCACGACAACAGCTGCCACCGCAACGGCGGCCTGTTCAGCCGCTTGGACGTGTTGAAGCGCCACTTGCGCCTCGTGCACTTCATCAAGGACAAGCAGGCGGCGCTCGCGGACGCGGACCCCGGCTGGTGCAAGGCGTGCCAGAAGATGTTCCCGTCGTCCAAGAGCTTCATCGCGCACTGCGTCGACTGCGCGGGCGACAAGCCGTAGCATAGCATTACATTACGAGTCATACCCAATACATGATCATTCCATTGGCCGCGGGCGCCACGGCACCGCCTCACTCGGCCGCCTCGCGCGCGCCATTGTCGAAGAAGTCCAAGATGGAGCAGTTGGGGTGCACAATGAGCACCGTGCGCCGCGGCTGGTGCGCCCGCTCGTACTCGTCGCCGGGCAACACGTCCGCGTCCGCGCTCTGCGTCACGCTCATCAAGATCTTGTCCTTCTCCAAGCGCCGCAACACCTTGTACGCGAGCGCGCGCTCGGCGTGGTACTCCTGCTCGGTGTTCATGTCGTCCTCCTTCTGGTTCAAGTACCACTCCACGAGCTCGTCCTTGGTGAGGCCCTCGCCGCCGTCCGCGTCGTCCTCCGACACCTTCTTGACAATGAGGTTCATCATGGCCACGTACTTGTCGTAGGTGATGGTGGCGCGCGGCGCCGGCGGCTGCGTGCGCTCGGGCGCGGGCGCGGGCTCCTCCGCGGCGCCCGCGTCGTCGTCGTCGTTGTCGAGCGCGCCCGCCGCGGCATCGTCGTCCACCTCCACGTCCTCCATCTCCACGCGGATGATGGACAGGCGCAACAAGTCGTACGCCTCGGACACGAACGCGGGCGAGATCTCCTCGGTGCAGTTGGCGCGCGCAATGGCCTCGGACAAGCGGATCATGGACTCGAGCTGGCGCACGGTGATGCGGTACGACGAGCGGCCCAAGCCCAGCGCGTCGTCGCTGCGCAACTCCTTGTACTTGGCCACCAAGAAGTCGCGCGCGGGCCGCGTCATCTTGGGGCGGAACGTCTTGGCGTACTTGATGTAGCGGCCCAACTGCTCCGCCAGGAACGGCGGGTCGATGGCGTCGTCGCGGAGCATGTGCAAGTTGACAATGTGCGACGCCAACTGCGTGTCCACGCGCTCGTTGCAGTCGTCGAGCACCACGAAGAAGAGGTCGAACCGCGACATGATGGGCGCGGTCATGTTCAAGTTGGCGCGCAAGCCCATGCGCCGGTTGTAGCGCCCGCCCACCGGGTTGGCCGCGGCGAGGATGGACGTGCGCGCGTTCAACGTGGCGTGGATGCCGGCCTTGGCGATGGAGATAGTCTGCTGCTCCATCGCCTCGTGGATGGCCACCTGGTCCGTGATGTCCATCTTGTCAAACTCGTCAATGGCGCAGATGCCGTTGTCGGCCAACATGAGCGCGCCGGCCTCGATGGTGAACTCGCCACTCTCCTCGTCCTTGACCACGGCCGCGGTGAGACCCGCGGCGGAGGACGCCTTGCCCGACGTGTACACGGCCCGCGGGGCGAACCCGCACACGTACTTCAAGAACTGCGACTTGGACGTCGACGGGTCGCCCACGACGCAGATGTTGATGTCGCCGCGCAAGTTGATGCCCTCCACCGTCTGCTTGTGCACGCCGCTGAGCAACTGGAGCAAGATGCCCTTCTTGATGGTGTCGTGGCCAAACACCGCCGGCGCGATGGACCGCACCAACTTGTCGTACACGTGCTCGTCCTTGACCATCTCCTTGAGCTGGAACACCTCGGCGTCCGACAACGAGTTCAAGAACATCTCCTGCTCGTTGGGGCCCTGGAACTCCACCTCGCGCTCGGTGGGCTCGGCCAGGTCGCCGAGCTTCGACACGAGCGAGCTGATGTGGCACGCGTAGAAGGCGAGCTTGTACGTGAGGTCGCGCACGCCCAACGCCTTCAACCCGGTGACGCCCGAGTTCATGTCCGACGCGGTGGCCGCGCTCTCGCGCATGCTCTGCGCCTTGATGCCGGGCAAGCCCAACTGCGAGATGTCGGGGATGACAATCTCCGTGCCGGTGAAGCGGCACTTGTCGCCGGGCTTGGCGCGCTCCACCGCCTCGCCGCGCATGATCACGTCCAACGTGCGCGGCATGGACCCCGTGGGGATCTCGTTGGAGTTCTCCTGGATGCGCACCTTCTGCCAGTCAATGAACTGCGACTTGGCGACGTTCAACGTCCAGTAGCTCTGGTTGGTGCAGTGCGGGCACTGCGTCGGCTCGGTGTACTTGAAAACCTGCTCCACACCGTCCACCACCGCCGAGCACATGTCGCACGTGAACGACGCCTTGTACAACTCGGGCCGCACCTCGGACGTGCGCGTCACCGTGCCCAGGATGGCCATCAACGAGCCGATCTTGTCCGTGCGGATGTCGCGGATGCGGTGCGTCACGGGCAAGTTGAAGAACGAGATCTGGAACACGCGCTCGTTGGACGTGGCGCCGGCCGCGCTGGCCGCGCTGCTCTCCGCCGCGTCCTTGTCGCCGTCGTGCGACCCGAGCAAGTTCATCAACAACAACGACGGCGCGTACTTCTTCAAGAGCCGCTTCAACCCTTTCAAGAGGAACGGGTTGAACCGGTAGTACTGCTCCAAGATCGCCGTGGCCAACACGCCGTTCTCGCGGCCCACCAAGTGCTGGTAGTCCACGTACAACGTGCTGTACTCGAACACGCGCATGCTCTCGATCTGCGCCAAGTAGATCTTGCCCAGCCACTCGTTGTCCGCAGACTCGGCGTCGACGTACTCCTCGATGAACTGCTCAAAGGACTCGCGCACCTTCTCGCCCGTCACGTCCACCACTTTGGGCACGTCCACGGCCTTGCGCATCGAGGCGGGCACCTTGGCGTCCGCGGGCGCCTGGCCTTGCAGGGCGTCGCTGAAGGCCACGTTCGGCTGGCTGCTCAGCGGCGAGCGGGCAGATCGCCCGAGCGACGACGACATGTGGGAATTGAGGAGGTGGGCGGCGTCCGACGGAATGCTCCGCGGCGACGACACGAAATTCGACATGGCGGGGAGGCGATGTGTTGTGCTGGGGGGATGTGCCTGAGTGCCAAAAAAGCCGGTGGTGGGAATGAGGATGCGACGCGTTCAATTTAATGGATTAGGAAGGTGCGCCGCAGAGGGCCATACAGGACCCATGCCGCCTTGACAAGGTGACTTTGGAGTTTGCCAGTTTGGCTTGTCTTGGGGGCCCCTTGACGGTGCTCGGAGCAGCCGCCGGTCCTCTTCCCTTCCTCGCCAGTCCCGCCAGCGCACCGCCTTCGGTGCCAGTAATTACCAGTGCACCATGTCAAAGCACTGCGCCATCTCTGACCACACAACTGCACCATCTCTGGCCAAAAATAGATGCACCCTCTCAACCACCGTAGTGTCGTGAAACTTTTCCACTCCAGCGAACAACCGCTTATTTGTCCTTTTCCTCTACTGGAGGCGACTTCACTCCCTCTACCGCTCTCATGGTGGCCCGACTGCGACCTCGCCTGTGCACACCATCTTCACACCCCACCAAAACCCCGCCCACATGAGACTCCACGCCGTGTTCCGGGCAGCCTGCCTCGCGGCCGCCGCCGGTGCTGTGATGGTCGAGGAGGCGTTCAAGCGCGACTGGGTGCACCACCCGTACGGCACGCTCCACAAAGTGACCCTCCTCGACAGCCACACGTTGTTGGGCCTCTCGGACAAACACATTCTCTACGGCGTCGCCACGGACTCGCGGGTGTCGTTCGCGGTGGACCTCGCCGCCCACGGCCACACAGACTTCACCGTGCTCGACACCGTGATTGTGGGCCTTGGCTCGGCCACCTCGGCGGCGCTCTTTGACAAACGCTCGGGCGTCTACATCGCCTCGGTGCCGTTGTCCGCCGCCGCGCTCCAGCTCGAGGAGGCCGCCGGGTCCGTGGTGCTTCTTTTGGCCGACGGCTCGCTTCTCTGCTGGGACGGGTCCGTGCACGACTTGGGAACGCATCCCGCCGAGTCTTTCATTGTCGATTCCGGCGTGGACGGCGCCACGGTGAGCCTCGGCGCCGCCGAGATCGTGTTGAGCCGCCGAGACGGCGTGCTCGCCGCCGAGCACAAGTCGTCCAAGCACAGCCTCCCGCCGCTGCAGCAGCTCCCACCGCAGTCGCAGCACATTCTCCAGAGCGCCTCCCGCAAGTTCATCAAAAACATCTTGTTGGACGTCAGCGGCCAGAGCATGAGCATCTCCAGGAAATCGGGCTCGGCGTTCCAGGTCGTGGCCCACAGGCACGTGGGCGTTGTGCTGGACATCCAGGTGCACGGCACGTTTGCGGTGATTCCGTCAGAGTCGGCGTTGTACGTCTACGACTTTTCAAAGTTCCTCGACACCGGGCGCGAGGCAGACTTGCAGACGACCGAGTTGCGTGCGTTCCCTGGCTTCGTTCTGTCGTCCGTCGACAACGGCAAACTCGCCGTCTTGGCCGTCGGCGGCTCCGAGGCCATTGTGACCAGTGTGGATCTCGAAACACTCGAGGAATCCGCCCACGCGCTTCCTTTGTCGGCCTTGTCGGCCTCGGGGAAAGCTGTCATCGTCGATGTGCCCACGTCGTTGTCCAAGATCAACGAGCTCCACCACATGGCCGAGGTCTACCATTCGTCGAGCCTCTTGTACCGCTTGGTTCTGAGGTACAACAAGCACTTGTCGTCGCTTGGCCATGCCGTGACCCACCTTTTCCAGAAACTGGCCTCCACAGCTGATACCGGCGCGGCCAAATACGGCTTCGAGAAAATCTACATCTTCGATGACAAGGCCCAAGCTGTGTTGGCGGCCAAAAGCACAAGGGACGGCAAGGTGTTGTGGACGCACCCGTACCAGCGGTCGACAATCACCGACTTGATCGCGTCCGGCCTGAAACTATACGTCTTTTCCGAGCGAGCCGTGCTTGTCTTGGATGTCAGAACCGGTGCTTTGTTGCAAGAGCTCCCACTCTCGGAGCAGGTGCAGGCTTTCAAGCTTTTGAGAACAACAGCAGATGACGAACTTGAGGAAAACACCGTGGTGGGCTACAAGCTGAACGGGCAATTGACATTGGCCGAAGATGCAGAGCTTTTGCCTCACCAGCATCTCATCTCACAGGAGGACGGCGCTGTTCGCTCCTACATAGTTGCTGGCGAGAAAATTGTTTCTTCGTGGGCATACCAATCCGACGAAGAGATCTTGCTCGTCGCCAAGAACAGCGACGATTTGACCGTGGCCGCTGGCATCTCTCGCTCGGACCGGTCGGTGCTCTACAAGTACTTGAACCCGAATCTCGTGACTGTGATTACGAAAAGCCAGCAGGGCATCAGAGTCGTCTTGCTCGATGGAGTGACAGGGTCGCTCATCCACACTCAAGAACACGACGAGGACATCGACCCCAAGTCGATTAACTTGGTCGTGAGCGACAACTGGGTGGTCTACTCGTACTTTGTCGTCTTCCCCAAAAGACAGCAAAGAATCGTGGCGGTGGACCTCTTCGAGGATCGCCCTGTGGCCACTGAGAGATCCTCCCACACTCCAGGTAAGGTCCATGTTTCCACCAAGTCGTTCATCTATCCCGAGAGAATCCTCTCGCTTGCAGTGACAAAGACGAAGTTCGGCATCACCGTCAGATCTGTTCTCGCCTTGACCGACTCCGGAAGCCTCGTCGAGCTCCCCAAGTTCTTGCTCAACAGCAGAAGGGTCAGTGACCGGAAACCGACGCCGGAGGATTACACGGACGACTTCCAAATGACTCCGTACGAGCCCATTTTGTTGAGAAACACCTTCCAGGTCTTGAATCACAAAAACAAGTTGCTACTCGATGAAGGAGTCGTGAGCATTTTGACCCAGCCCACAGACTTGGAGTCTACCTCGGTAGTTTGTCTCGTCAGTGCACTCAATGAGTTTTGCACCCTTGTGCAGCCTTCGTTGTCGTACGATTTGCTCCAGGCCAGTTTTGCCAAGGAAAAGCTCCTTCTCACAATTGTGGTTTTGCTTGCAGGCTACCTCTTCACCAAACCCTTTGTCTACTCCCGAAAGCTCAACGCCAACTGGGAAGGCTGAACCAAAAAAGAATTTATATTTCAAGAAGTAAAGTATGAATCAACTAGCTGAAAACCGATTTCGTCTGAGTCAAGTAGTTGATGATGTGGTTGTGTTGTGCGATTTTGGCATCCAATCCAAATGCGTCCCATTTGATATCTCCTTTGGTGGAGCTATCTGTCTTCTCCGACTCGTAAATGTGCCAGATCAACTCGTAGTGCAAGCTGGACACTAAGAAGCTGCTCATCTTGTCAATGAGAAAAAAAGTGCCGTTGCGAGACTTCGAGGCAAGGACCTTGGCTTTGTCGCTAGCGTCGAACTTGTGTATGATGGTGATGATTTTTTTGTTCAAATGGTCCCACTGGCGGTTGCCATGGTTAGTGAGAATGCTGTATGCTCTAAGAAATTGCAGCTTCACGCTCTCGTAGTGTTTGACCGCACACAAAAGGGGACAAGAGTGGATCTTCAAGAGAATCAAGGACAGGAGCTCGATGCCAAAGCGGTAGTGGATGGGGATCAGGAGAGAGTTCTTGACAGCGCCAAACTGGGTCTCAAACAAGTCGAGGATGTTCTTGCAGCAAGAAATGGTTCTGTAGATGATTCCTCTGTACTCGGGAAGAGAGAGGTCGCATTTGGAGAGGTAGTAGACGTAAAGCTGCAATCTGGAGAACTCGAGCGACAACGAAATGAGCTCGTTTTTGAGCAATGGTGAGTCGTCGTTGCCGTAGCCTTTGAGAATCTGCTCGAACATGTTGAGGTGAATGAGCTTGGCAACCCCGCTGGGCTTCTCGATGATGTCGTTCATGGCCTCGTTCATCTTCAGCTGCACCAAGGAGACCTTGAGGAGCGAGTTGATGAAGTTGTCCACCTCGGCAAACTCGTCTTTTTGGAAGATGTCCACGTTCGCAGCTTTGTTGACGATGTAGTCTTGCTGGAATCCGTTGTAGCTGGATGTGGAGAGGCCGAGGTTGACCAACCAGTAGTTGGAGTTGATGTTGACATACTTGTAGATGCGCTCTCTGATGGTGTTGCTCATGTCGGACTTCCCGTCCAAGTTCAACTTTGTCTTTTTGCTGAACTCCTCGATGAAGTTCAACTTGTGGAGCCCAAATTGGAGCGAGAGGCTCTTCATGAGCGAGATGTACTTGACGGCAATGTTGTCTTGCATGAGGAGCGACCTGGCATCCGGCAACGGCCAGGTGGTCAAGATCAACAAGGCAACCACAGAAAACAAGGACCGTGGGGTATTGTACCAGCAGTTGACCACGACCAAGTTCTGCACGTGCGCTGCGAGGAGCGAGTACTCCTCGGGCGTGCCGTCGTCGAGAAGCGACGTCACGATGATGGACCAGAACAACAAGTCTGTTTCCTGGTGGATGGTATGCAAAGGTTGGCTAAAGAAGGAGGACGGCAACACGGGCAAGTGGCTGGCGTAACTTGCCTCGAAGGTGCGGAACAAGGCGACGGCGCGGTCGTGGGTGATGGTGACGGCCTTGGACTTCTGGTTGGAGTGGATGGTGAAGGAGTTTTCCAAGGAGAGCGTTGGGATCGGGTCGATGTAGATGGGCTCGGCCTCGGCGTTGGCGTATGCGGGGGAGTCGAGCACGGACTTGACCTGGTCGACGATTGCCGGCGACGACAGGCGGCGCACGTCGGACCTGCGGGCCCGGATGAGGTTGGCGACCAAGCGAGACTTTTTCGAGATGTAGGCGTCCACGGTTCTGTGCAAGTCTCTGACCTGGGCCACGACGGCCTCGGACTCCTCGGCGTTGCGCCTGACCGGCTTGGTTGTTTCAAACGCACACTCGAGGTTTTTCTTCGAGCAGAAGGTGCACGGCAACGGGCTTCTGAGCCCGCCGTCGCACTTTGTCTTGTTGAGTCTGCAGCGCGTGCACAGTTTGAGGAGCCGGTCGCTTTTGGGCGTGGACTTGGGCGCAATCAAGCTGCGTCTCCGTTGCATTATGAGCGAAACCATGGACGTGTGGCGAGGTGGGGTGTGGGTAGAGAGAGGTGGGACCAGGCGCGAGTGGGTCACTGGTGGGTCGCTGGGCAGTAAGAGGCTATTGGGGTCGGTGATATCGCTGTGTGCGGGCACTGGGGGGTGTGTGGCGCTGGAACGAGGTGGGAGTGCCGGTGGAGCAGGAAGATGCAAATGTGTGAGCAGCGGCTCCAGCGATGTATGCCTTATTATAGCGGAGCAGGCAGTAATCAGGCTCGCCAGCATTGGCCGCGCCTGTATGCCTGGGTGCGAAACATTGCCGCTTATCGGCGCTCGCGCGATGAATAATTGTGGGCCGGCCATTGGCCCAGCCGCGCACCGACCTCGGCCACTGCAGCGATGGGGCCGGCAGCCGCGAAGTCTGGGGTGGCCCGAATTGCGAGGCACCCATTGGCGCGCGATGGCCCAGAGGACAAGGCTGGCCCCGGGAATAGGGCCCGATGGATCCGGGTCTCTCCTTGGAAACTTTTGCTTTTTCTTTTCCCTTTTCTCTTTTCCATTCCTTCTGTCTTGAATTTTTTGTCTCTCTATTTCACTCTTGTTCTGCAATTTTTTTTTTTTTCTATTCTCCCGTTCCCGGTTGTCTGTATACTTCTCGGAGCCCTTCGATCAACTGCTGTGCGACTACTACTCATCATGGACCCCGCACCCAATGTGGAAAAGTCCGCGGTGCATCTCTTCAACTTGGCCCACTTCGACGTGTTCTCGCCGTTGCTGTCCCGCCACGCGCTACGGCTGGGCCGCCTCGCCTACGAAAACGGCTTGTGCTACCCGGCCCCATACTCGCACTGTGAACATTGTGGTGTCTACCAAATCCCGGGCCTAACGTCGTCCACACGCATCAAGTACGCCAAGCCAAGCGGCAAACGCAAGGCCACGCGGGGGGTTCCGCGGTCCAGGCGCTTGCACTCCACGTGCCTCGTGTGCAAGCACACCAAGGTGGAGACTTCCCTCTTGGACAAACGCAAAGTGCCGGCGACAGCGCCCGCCGCCGGGCCGCCCGGCAAACGGAAGAAGAAACGCACAGACCTCTCGGCGCTCCTCGAGCAGAAGAAGCGCGCCCAGGCGGCGCCGCCCACGTTGAGCTTGATGGAGTTCATGAAGTAGGCTCACAGCAAAAGCGTGGAGAGCGTTTTGCTGAGCCGGTCCGACGGCGTGCCGCCGTTCATGCTGATGTCCTTCGGGTCCTTGCTGCCGCTACCGTCTCTCGCGCACTGCCGGATCCACCGCCTGCGCCGGAACGCCTGCCCATCCGAGGTGTCGTCCAAAACAACGTCGTAAACCCACTTTTCCTCGGTGTCGACAAACACAAGGTCCATGATGAGGTTGTCGTTGACCCACACAATCGGGTCGAGGTCGATCTGCCATGAGCCCTCGGCGTACTTCCAGAAGTTGGGCGCCTTCACCTCGGCCAACGTGGCTTTGCGGAATATGTTGCTGTACGGCTCGTCCTCGTCCACCACGGTTGACGACTCGTCGTTCTCCGGCTCCTCGGGCTCTTTTTCGGTGTCTTCACTCGGGCTCGCCGCCGCGGCCTTTGCCGTTCTTTTCGGGTCGTTGAGCGCGTGGAAGTTGGACGTGAACCCGATGGGCTTCCATATTTTGGACGGCCCGAGCACCTGCAACTCGAAAATCTCCACGGTCTTGGTGTAGTCAAGCTCGGGCTTCTCGTCGGCCACGAGGTTCTGCAAAATGTTTTCGATGCGGTCCGTGACGTCGAGCCGTTTTAGTCTCCCCTCCTCGGTGTCGAAATGATTCAAGATCTTGCTGCTGACCGCCGGGTGGAACGTTAGCACGAACAACCACACAAACACAATGGAGAACGCCCTGATTGGAAAGTACTTGAAAACAATCGGCACCACATACGGCAAGGCAATCATGTTGAATGCCATGTTTCCTAGTAGGAAGAGGTAGATGACCGAGCTCAAGCGCATATCCTCGAAAAGGAAGTAATGCTGGCCCCAGTTGACAAAGAAGTCGTACATGCGGATGTAAAGCACCATCACGTTCTGGATGTCGGTGAAGTTCATGAAGAACTCTCTGGAAAACTGCGAGATGGGCTTTGGTTTCTCGTACTTCCCGGTTGGGTGGCCCTCGTGGGCAATGGGGTTGTGGAATGTGAATTTGTTGTCGACCAACGACGGGTCTGGGGCATAGAGCTTCATGTAGCTCGGGAGCAAGAACCGCTTGATGAGGAAGAACAGCGGAACCACAGACACGAGTTGTGGATGCAAAATCATGAGCGTGGTTAGCAATAGAACCCCGACCGTGAGGTACGGGTTGTACCAGCTGAACATGAAGTTGACCGCGTCGAGGAGCTCGAACGCCGGCGACGTTTTCTGGGCAAATTGCGTGCTGTTGACGGACATCAAGTTGATGGACAATGGCGGTCTGGTCTTGTGCACCTTCATGCGGAAGTCTATAGACTGTGGGTGCACGACCTTGGCCTCCAACATCACACTCAACACCTTTTCGATGATCTTGTCCGTGAACTGGCCGGAGATTTTCTTCTGGTCATTCTCCAAGTACCAGAACTCGGAGATTTCTGTCGAGTCTGCGATTTTTAGGTCGTCGGAGACGGGCGGCTCTGGCTCCAGCGGCTCCGCCGCCTTTTTCGGCGACCCGGAAGGCGTGACGGGCTCCTCGGCCTCGTCAATTGTGATGATTTGCTCAAGCAACTTGGAAACTTGATCCATAGAGCGGTGGTTGAGGATCGCGTGGCGACAGCAACTATGGGTGGGCGGCGCAGTGAAGCTGAAATTTCGCAATTAAAACGATGACTGAACGCTCTTGAAGCGGGCTGGGTGGGACGGGCTGTGGGGACGTGCAGCAGATGATTGACTTGAAATCGAAGACTAACCCCAGATCTCGCCTATTCTTAGTTTGCGAACTGAGGTACTGGCCCAAAATATCGCAGATGCCCCTACCCGACCTCGGATCGAAATCCCCCCACAAAATACTTTTGTAAGTACGTATTAGATGTGTGATTGACTATGTTACAGTGTGGTGCCAACTTCAAACCAGAACAGCGTTCTGGTTGTCGGGCTGAGCGAGTGCTTGGCTGTGGTATAGAGAGCCATCTTCGCAGCTCTCCAACTCGTCGTTGTCTGTCGCAACATCACAGTCGCTCTCTTGCTTGATGTTTTCGGAGAAGCTGGGGCATGGGGACGGAAGCTCTTCCTGCTTGACCCGCTTGGCGGGCGCCCTTTTGAGTTTTGGCTGCTTGTTCGAAGGCCCGAGCACGCGCTTTTTGCTTGGTGTGTTTGGCGGCGTGAGAACGTCGCCGCGCTCGGCCTTGACACCGGGCTGTGCCTCTTTCTTGATCTCATTTTTGATTTGGGCATTGAACTCGTTCTTCACGGTGGTCTTCACCGAAGGCTTGCTCTGGAGTTTCTTGGAGTCGAGCTGCTCCTGGGTCAAGAACAAGTCCGGGATCTCGTGCCTGAGCGTACGCACGAAGTCGTCGCAATCGCAGAGCACCTCAAAGTCAATGAGAGACGCAAACTGCTTCGGAACCGGGGTTTTGTTCACGAAAACAACCTTCCCGCCTCTGTCGCGGACGTTCTTGCACATGGACCGCACCAACTTCTTGACGCCGTCGACTTTGAGCGAAGTGCCCATGATCAACACCAAGTCACACTTCATGCTCAAGTCGATGTTAAGCCCTTTGGCCAAGAGCTCCGACTGCGGGTGGTTTTCGCCGTAGAGCACAATGTCTGGGCGTAGTATGCCGATGTTCCCCGTCAATCTCTTGCCCGAGTACAACCGCTCCTGGTACTTGTGGTGGCAGTTTTGGCACTCGGGGTTTTCGCCCTCCTGAAGCTTCATCTGGTGGTCCTTCGTCCACTCGTAGTGGGAAAGACACTGCGTGCATGAGAGCTTGTGCAAGTTGCCGTGGAGCTGCACGACATCGAGGTCGTTCCACGTCTGTCTGAACAGCTTGACGGAGCACTCGAGCTCATTGAAGCGGGCAGAGTCGATGCCGCAGTTCAAGTTCAAGCTCTTCTCCAAGCTGTCGATGTTTTGCGTGTAGCATCGCAAGAGCTTGTTTTTCTCCTTCAAGGTTTTGATGAAGCGGTGGGCCTCGGTAGCCTTTGCCTGCAAAGAGTACTTGTAGAGGCCCTCCATGAACGTGCAGAAGATCGAAAGCGTCTCGTTGTTCCGGAAAAGAGATATGTCAAACAAGTCCTGGCCCTTGATGAAGCTGGACGGATACTTAGCCTTGACAATGTTGTACAAGCCGTCGTCTGATCTGAAGTCCGGAATGCCGGCGTTGCAGGATATGCCGGCGCCGGTCAACACGGTGGCCTTCTTGGCCTTGTAGATGTACTTGGCCACCTCGTGGAACTTGATGGAGTCCTCGGCGGACAACTTGCTCGGGTCCGGAATGCTGATCGTTTTCATTTTGGGGGTGTGGCCACTCAGACACCTGGCTTGTTGCCTAGAAGATCGCAAATAAATCACCTGGGGTCACCTGGAGTATCACGCGGGAGATCGCCGTTTTCTTGTGCCCTCTTTTTTGGAAACACCGTGTTGTACACTGTGGTTTTGTGTTTCTCGTGGGCTTTGCTGCAGCGCCTAGGTTTTCTTCGGGGATGACGCTCAGTATTCAGAAAACGAGGCTAAAAACGAGTGCCTGTGGAGGAAAAAAGTATAAAACAGAAAAGTGGCAAGTCAAGGAGTGGATGGTGCAGAGGCAGCGAGGGTGTGTGGAAGTAGTGTGAAGGAGGAACGAAAAGGTCGTGGGCGGTTGGGGTTTCTGGGCCTCGAGCAATGCCTGGTGTTTACTTACTGCCTAATTAGTTAAATTAGGTACGGTGTCGTGCAGACGCCTTTCGCACCGGCAGCTGCGTTCTCATTTGGCGGAAATCCTACTTCGTAGGCGGTGCTCGGAAAGACTGATTTGTTCTTTTTTGTTTCTACCAAAAACCATTTTTCTCCTAGGCCTCTATTTCTTCTTCTCTCGGCGTCTATTGTGTCGATCTCGGGCGTCTCACATTCCGCCTGCTGGTCCTGCCGCACCTGCGAATCCTACATACGCACGGAACCACCACCGTGACTGGGTTTTCGTGTCCCAGCGGACGCCAAGCTTGAGTCAATTGTTCATCATTATTAGTCTCGAACTAAGATTGGGTGGAGTTCACCGCCAACTCCATGATGAGTCTCGTAGCCAAATGCAAAAATGGGTATGCCGAGAACGAACTCATCTCGTCCACATCCTGTCTAGCAGGCTGCTCGCCAGATGAGCTCTCCCACCCGTCAAATTTGAAGTCGACGAGGTAGTTGTTGGGCTCCAACTGGAACAACTGGATCCGCATCTTCATCAAATCTGGAGGCACGCACTGTCCCGCATTTGCTGTCTCGTCCACCATCGACGGGCCGTAGCGCCATCTGACACGGATCATCCAGAGCTCCTCCTCCGTGGGCTTGGACCACTCCGCGCCCAAGTTCTTCAACGCCCTGTAGATCTCGCCCATCACGTCCAACGGGTACGATCTCGATCTGATTCCGAAATGCCATTTCGTCTTGGACTTCTTCGACGCCACGGGGTTGATCTTGGACTGCGTCGTGTCCGGCTGCTGCATCATGAACGCGCGATGTATCGACGGGAGCGACGACGGCAAAATGGCAATGGTCGAGTTGGGTAGGGTCGACAAGTCGGGCACCGTGGCCAACGTCTGGTAGGTCAACGACTGCTGCACGCCGGGAGCCTTGTGGGAGTTCGACGAGTTGTCGCCGTCGGGGTTCGACCATTGCGTGGGCGGCGGGCTCAGCGACAAGAACGTCTCCATTTTCTCTGCCTTGTTTTTTCTCAAGTCCTTCACAAGCGAGTGGTTCTCCTTCATCAACAAGTACGCGTCTATGATCTCGTTCAGCTGCAGGTGTGGGTTCTGCTGCTTGTTGCACGACTGGATGACGTTGATGATCTCGTCCCGGTCGTAGCCCATGGTCATGGCCAATGCACTGATGACGTCCTCGTCGATCTCGATCTTGTTCTGGACCGTCTTCGACAAGTCCGGCGGCACCAAGTACTCCTCGATGCCCTGCTTAAACCACTCGTCCTCCATGATCTCGTGGATGGTGATTCTGTTCAACGGGTTCACGACAAGCATTCTGGTCAACAACTCTTTGGCTCCTGCAGAGAGGTAGTTGGGCAACGTGTAGACACCGTTGCTGATTTTCTTGAACAAGGCCGGGATGAAGTCGTCGTCAAAGGGCAACCTGCCGCACAACATCACGTACAAGATGACGCCCGACGACCACACGTCGACCTCGGGGCCGGCGTACAACTTGCCACTGATGACCTCTGGCGCCGCGTAGTTGGGCGACCCGCAGCTGGTCTTCAAGAAGTTGCCGTCCGTCATGATGTTGGACAAGCCAAAGTCCGCAATCTTGACGTTGAGCTGGTCGTCCAACAACAAGTTCTCCGGCTTCAAGTCCCGGTGCACAATCTTGTGCCTGTGGCAGTACTCGACCGCCGCGATGATTTGCTGGAAGAACCGGCGGGCCTCGTCCTCGGGCATGCGGCCGCGCTGCACGATGTAGTCGAACAACTCCTTGCCGGCGTACTCAATCACCATGATGATCTCGTCCTTGGACTTGATCACGTCGTAGAGCTTGATGATGTGCGGGTGCCGCAACAAGCGCAAGTACGAGATCTCCCGCTCGACCCGGCCTTGCATGTCGGACTTGGCCAACGTCTTGCGGTTGATGATTTTCAACGCCACTTTCTGCCCCGTGGTCAAGTGTTGCGCCAACTTGACCTTGCCGAACGAGCCCTCGCCAAGCGTCTTGAGCACCTGGTACTTGCCGATCCGGGGGCCCTGCTGCTTTTCTGCGGGCGCACCACCACCGTGCTTCAGGTGGTGGTGTTCGTGGTGTTGTGGTTCGGACATCTGGGATGTATGTATATATTGTGGCCGGCGTTGAGGGGAGTCGAATTTCGACTGCGCACGCCGATAGACGACATATAGGCCAAGGCGGCCCGGGGCGGCGGAGGTGTGCTTTACATTGGCCACAAAAATCCGATTCCTGGCCGAAGCTTTTCAAGCGGGGCCTGGTTTATCTACGGGCCGCTGGGGCGTTGGCGGTTTTTGGTTGGAGGCTGCGTTCTGTGGGCAATCTGATCGCACTGCATACCTTGACCGGTATTTCGAGCCGGCGCTTCGAGATCTCGTGTGTGGTCTTGTGAAATTGGTTATGGGCTTTTTGCGGAAGCTTCGAAACTCTTTCCTCGAGTTTCCAGCTTAATCTTTTTAACTTCGGTTGTAATTTGTCTTTCCTTTGGTTGCGGGCGCTCTCCCATGTCTCGGTTTCTCCACCCTACTGCTGGGCTTCTTTCTCACAATCGACGTCCGGAGCTGTGAAAGGAATGCCTCTGCCTTTTCGTGAGGCTTCTCTGTTTTCTCGAGTTTCTGCTTTCTCTCGTCAACTAGTTCCTGCGGGATTCCATCTGGCGACTCTTGCCCGCTGACTAGTAGTCTCCACAAATCTCGGCAGAATGACCGGCTTTCGTCCTTCCCAACGAAATCTTCCATTTGCTCTTTGATTGCTCCAATGTCGGGGTTCCCATGCTCGGCCCCGACCAAAAGCTCATAGATGAACTCGAGAGCCACATCGTCTTCGGGCAAGAGTTTCTGGAATTGCTGCGTAAGCCAGTGCTTGATGACCTTTTGGTTGACTTTTGAAATGTCTACCTCTTTTCTGAATAGCTTTTTGTCATCTTTCTCCTGGCGCTTTTCGCTCTTCGTTTCCACTTCCCGCTCCATGAAGATGAGGTGTGCGCAGTGTGGGATGTCACCACCAGCACCAAGTGCCCCGATAGTTTCGATGAATTCTTGTTCATACTTTCGGTAGAAGCGAGTGGTTTCATGAAAGGCTTGCTGCTGCTGCAGTATTGTCTTTTTCAAAGGATCTCTTTTTAGATATTTATGTTCTACCACACTTTCGCTGACTGGCCTTCAATTGTAACTCCAACCACCGAAAAAACGAATACCCAAAAGTGTAACCGAATATGTACTGAAGAATGGAGCCAAGCAAAAGCTGAATCACAAAACTGGCTCGAAAAGCCCAGCTATACACAACTAAAGTAATTACCTTGAACACATGGCACCCAGTGTGTTGGTGTCCGTTGAGTGCCACCACTAGACAATCGAACGTGGTTTCTGCTGCAGATTCGAGACACGCCGATAAGCCCTCGAATCTCAGACAGAGGCCGGCCTTAATCCGGGCGGCAGCCGCGCAGCATTGACACCTGGTGCTGAAACACCACAGGGCCGCTCCTGCACTGGTCGTTTTGGTTGCAAATACACCATATCGCTATTTAAGCATCCACATCCCCCGCTCTTCAACAATGCAAAAAGCACCCCTCAACACTCCTTCCGCCGCCTACCAGATCAATCCCTCGACCTTTCGACGTCCTAGTGCAGTAAGCACTCCTTCTGCCTTGTTCTTGTCGCCAAGTCGTGGTTTCCCACCGACCATGCTGTCTCTCCAAGACTCGAGCCTCATTATGTTTAAGGCTCCGAAATCGTCTGGCCTTAGATCGCCTTGCACTCCTTCTACGCTTTCCCTGATTCAGGCCATCACTGCCATGGCCGACTTGACCCACCACATTGTTATTTCCTGTCCACCCAACATATGGATGATGCCCAATTACGACGACTTTTGTTGCCGGCAAGAAATCGAACAGCCCGTCTCCCATGCCAACCCTTACATGTCTTCAATGTCAATCGACTCATTCCAAAGCACTCTGACTATCTTCGAAGACACACAAACCTACGGGTCTTCCATGGCAGATGACTGTGATGACTTCTTCAATGAAGACCCCGACAGCACAATGGAACTACCAAGCAACAACCCTCGCTTCTTCGTCATAAAATCATACAGCGCTTTGGATGTGCTAGCATCTTTCAAACACGACATTTGGTCATCCACAGACTTTGGTAACAAGCGCTTAGCCAATGCTTTTCGTGAAAACGCAGGCAACATTTACTTGTTCTTCTCGGTCAACGCCTCGGCAAAGTTCTGCGGAGTGTCAAAGATGACCGGCAATGTTGATTTTACTAGAGCCAGCGACATCTGGGCTGATGCATCGCGCTGGAAAGGCGTCTTTCCTGTTGAGTGGTTGGCAAAAAAAGACATACCTAACCGAAGATTTCGCCACTTGATCATCACCAGCAACGAAAACAAACCTGTTTCAGCTTCCAGAGATACACAGGAAATCCCCTATGAAATTGGTGTCGAGATGTTACAGATCTTCGGCCTTCACCCAACCATGTTTCCAACTTAAGGTGTGCGAATTTCGGTCTCACACCACGCAACGCGACGTACCCCAATTGAGCACCGATTGCTCAAACTCCCTGCCACAGGAGCTAAATATATCTTTGAGCCGCAACGTCATCTGCCAACAATGTTCGTGACAAGAAGACAACTAAAAATTTTCAGCGCTCCCTCCAGTTTGAGGTTTGCATCCACAAAAGCGCAAAAGAACCTGTCGCCTGCCACAGCTGTACCCAAAAAAGCCAACGCTGATGATATTGAATATGGCGCCATGTCAAGAGCGCAAAAGGCATTCCTCGATCGGGTAATTAGAGTCGATCAGGCGGGTGAACTTGGCGCAAACTACATCTACATGGGACAGTACGCAATTCTCGCCACCAAGTACCCCCACTTGAAACCCATTTTGAAGCATATGTGGGAGCAAGAGGTTTATCACCACGATACATTCAACCGCCTTCAGGCTGAGAGAAGAGTGCGGCCATCTTTGTTGACGCCTTTTTGGAAGGCAGGCGCCATCGCGATTGGTGCGGGGACAGCATTGATCAGCAAGGAGGCTGCGATGGCTTGTACGGTTGCAGTGGAAACTGTAATTGGTGGCCACTACAACCAGCAGTTGCGGGTGCTCATGAACCAGTTCAATTTCGATGCATACGACAGAAACACCGGCAAGTTGATTAAACCCGAGGAGCTCGAAGAAGCACTTCGCACCTCACCCGAGCTTGCCAAGATGAGGGCCACCATCAGCACGTTCAGAGACGACGAGCTTGAGCATTTGGATACTGCCGTCGAGCACGACGCAGAGAAGGCAGTTCCCTACATCCTACTTACTGAGACTATCAAGTTGGTTTGCAGAGGGGCCATTTGGGCTGCCGAGAGGGTGTAGTTTGAGCAAAACTTGTCGCAAGCCCCGAAGTCACTGTCTGATGATTATGTACACGTTGTAGAAAGGAAGAAAAAACAGATTTAAGGAACCGATGCAAGTAGGCACGAGATGCCTCACTGAGGTCTCGAGCGCGACCTGTATCCACTCGCACCAATGTAAACAACAATCTCGAATCGCATACACCATCAACTACATCACAGAAGGGCTAGTACGGAAACACCCCATGGAAAATAACACATTCTAAATTTTAGCATCACATCTTGCATTCACATCAATACCCAGTTTCCCAATGATAAGACAAGGAGGAACAATTCAAGGCTACGGCCGAAACAGCCTCATCAACAATGACGAGTTTCCACTTCTTGACTTCAAGGAGCTCTCCTTGTGTCTCCAAGAATGCGATTTTGTCGCCAACGAGGAGCTTGTCTCGCGGCCCACAAGCTCTTATGTGCGGACGCTCTTTGAGCAGATCCTAGATACATTTATGGGGCTTTCCAACGAATATTGCGTCTCCACATCTCGAGATCTCTTGAAGAGGCACGGGGCTGCGGCTAGCTTGAGCGCAGGCGACATGGACGACTCTCAGGACGAGCCGGAAAATTACGACACGACGGATTCAGTCAATGTGTTGGTGCTCTTCCGAGCTGCTAACGTTATGCTTCAAAACTGCGGGATTCACGACTTCACCCTAATGGACTTGATGCGGCCGGAGGCAGGCCGGATCCGCCGGATACTCAGTGGCGTGATCAACTTCGCCCGTTTTAGAGAAGAGTATTTGAGGGAATGCGAGCCCTTGGCCCGAGTCTCCGAGGAAAACGTGCAAGAAGTCCGGAACATCGAGGAGCAGAACATTGAGTTGGCCAAGAGAATCGAAACGCTCAAGGAGCGGCTCCGAGAAGAAGACGAGGCCAACGGGGGCGACGGCTCGCACAAAAAGTCATCTTTGATCCAGCTCAACCACTACAATTCCAAGCTCGAGCAGGAACTCAAAAAGCTCCAGAGATCACAGGAGTTGTTGAAGCAGGAGCACACAGCATACAAGGAGTCGAAGACGAGGCTCTTTGAAAAACTAGAGGACAACCACTACTTGATTGGCGAATCCACCAAAGAGCTCGAGAAGCTCAAAACATACTCGACTGCAGACCTTGGGCTCATCAACCGAGTGGTCGAGGACTTGAAGCAGAACCTACAGGCCAGCGAGGACTCGCTCCGGACGCACGAGGCGGCGCTCCGAAACAAGGCCAAAACGTTGGACTCGATTCAGATTGTGGAGGACGAGCTCCGCAATTTGATGAAGATAGCGCAGGAAATCACCAACGATTTGAAGCGCTTGGAGACTGCCCGCGACAACTTGGCCAAGCAAAGCGATGAGCTTGACAACAAGAAGCACACCTCCGAGGAACTTGTGGTGCACATCCAAAGAGTCAGAAGAAAGTTGCAAAAATCAGAGGAAAAGATTGTCAAGCTACGGCAACAAGCCAACGAGCGAGAGCAAAATGCAAAGGAGAAGCTCAAGAGTCTTGAGGCGGAGTACGACCGTCTCTCGAATGACAGAGAGGCCAAGCAGGAAAAACTCGATCAGACCAAAGCGGAGAACCACGATTACGAGGTTCTGATTAATAAGTTGCGGCTCGAGTTCGACAACGAGTTCCGCAACACTGAGGCGGCGGTTGCCAAGCTCAACGGGCATATCAGAGAATACTTGGCGGACATCGAAAGGCAGCTTTGAGCTATATTAATACACGTTTACATCATTACTTGCTGTGAAGCTGAGGCTCCAGCTCTGACTTTGTTTCAGCGGGCACGGGCCCAAGATCCTCCGAGCTCTCCTTGGAATGCGTGTCCTGACTTGCCGAGGCGTCTTCATTGTCGTTTGTGATTTCGCTGCTCTTGGGGATCCGCTTGTTGGTTGTGAAGAAGGATGCGATGCAGGCCAAGATGGCAAACGCCAAGTTTAAGTAGAACACGTCCTTGAGCGCCTTCATGAACTCGTCGAGGACAAGGTTTCTGGCGGCGTCGGGAAGATGCCAGATTGCCTCTGGGGATTGTAGAAGCGACTTGATGGCGACGTTTTCGAAAAGCGACGCCATCTCGGGGTGGTTTGCGATGGCCGCGTTCAAGTAGATGGAGCCGCGGCTCAGTAGCATGAGCTGCGACGACACGGTGCCGATGATGCCGCCGATGCTGCGGATGAAGTTGATAAACACGGTGACCAAGATCATGGAGCCCGGGATGTGGCCCGGGGCCTCGCGCTGGGCCGACAAGAGCGTGCTCTGGAACATCAAGCCGATGGAAACACCCACGGGGATGAGGAGGCCGATCTTGGCGCTCGTGGTGGTGTCTCTGCCCAAGAGAAGCAAGATGCCGGCGCCGATGGGGCACAAGATGCCCGTGGCCAAGCTGGAGAGCTTGATGCGGTAGGTCAAGCTGATGAACACGCCGTTAAAGGCGGAGGCGAGCGACACGCTGACCACCATCGGGAGCATGCGCACGCCAGACTGCCACGCGGAGTCGTGGAAGATGACCTGGAAGTAGATGGCCAAGTAGTTGACCAAGCCCAAGAAGCAGGCAAAGACAAAGGCGGCCACGAGGGCGGAGGCGACAATCTGCGGCACCGCGACGAACTCCTTGAGGATCATCGGGTTGGGCGACACCCAGAAGTTGTACACGACGAACACGGCGAGCAAGACGCCGCCGAGCACGAACATGGCGATGACGGCGGGCGAGCTCCAGGCGTACTCGTTGCCGCCAAAGGTCATGGCCAACAACACGAGCACGAGCCCCGCGGCGATGAAGAACGTGCCGAGGTAGTCGATCTTGGCGAGCTTGGCGCGGAGCGAGCCCGTGGGCGTGGGCGGGTGGAAGAACAAGAGGAGAAGCGCGAGCGCCACGGCGCCGAGCGGCAAGTTGACGTAGAAGCACCAGCGCCAGGTGACGTCCGTGGCGAACGCGCCGCCGACGAAGGGGCCGCACACAGACGCCACCGAGAAGGTGATGCCGATCAAGGCCATCGCCAACGCCCGCTTGTCGATGGGCACGCTCTCGGAGATGATCACCACCACCATGGCCTGCACGGCGCCGCCGCCCACGCCCTGGATGACGCGCCCGCCGATGAGCATGTCCATGCTGTTGGCGAGCGCGCAGATGAGCGAGCCGATCTCGAAGATGACCAAGCCGCCGGCCAAGGTCCACTTGCGGCCGATGGCGATGGACACCTTGCCGTAGGACGGCGCCAAGCACGCGAGCGGGAGCATGAACGCGGACGTCAACCACCCGACCTTGGTGAACGAGTTGAACTCGGTGCTGACCACGGTCAAGATGGTGGAGGTGATGGTCTGGTCGAGCGCCACGGTGAAGAGCGAGATGACGGCGCAGAGGAGAATGGACACCAAGCCGAGCCCGTGGAGGTACTGGTCCGACGCCGTGGTGCCGTCGCCGGCGGAGCTCTGCACGAAGTTTTTGCCGGGCGGGGGCATTTTGGGAGGAGTAGTGGTGGAGAAGGTGCGCGAGCGGGCCGGTTGCGGTGGGTGGCGCTGGGCCCGGCGCGAGGGCGGCGCCCGGCGGCGTTTCTACGATGGAGCCGCTTGCCGGCGCTTTTGCGCGGTTGGCCTTTTTTAGTGGCGGGCCAGATTTGGCGGGGAACGCCAGGCCTTGGGGTGCCCTTGTTGCAACCGGCCGAGCAACCGCGGGCGTCGGGCGGAATTCTCGAGCCGGTGCGGAATTTTTCCGGAGCGCGCAAGTTCCAGTGCCACTGCGACTCCAAATTGCAAAGCCGTGCAAATTCAGAGCCGTGCAAATTCAGAGCCGTGCAAATTCAGAGCCGTGCAAATTCAGAGCCGTGCAAATTTCAGGGCCACAGCCGTGTCTACAGAACATACCACGGCTTTTCCAGCCGCTTCATTGCTATTTTGGGGTGCAACGCTACGGCCCGCGCTTCAAGAACTCGAGAAAGTCCATCGCAGAGTCGTCGTCCTCGGCGACCGGCTGCGCGGACGGGCGGCGGCTCGAGGCGCCGCCCCGGGCCAAGGCGCCCGGCAAGTAGACGCCGTCTTCCGGAATGGCAGAGCCGTCGTCCATGTGCGACATGCGGCGCGATCGCGTCGACTTGTTCGACACCGACGCCACGCTCGGGCGGCGGCCCGCTGAGAGGTTGCCGGAACCTATGGACCGTTTGCGGGCGTCGTCCTTAAAGGAGAGCGAGTAGTTCTCGAGCGTCTGGCGGAAGTCGGCGTCCGCCAAGCTGCCGTCCAACAAGTTGGAGAAGTCGTGTTTGTCCTGCAAACAGTTGAACTCGGGCCCCTCGGCCGCAAACGTGGCGGCGTCGCCGCTGTGGAGGGCCGCGATGAGCGGCTTGGTGCGGCGCCGAATGTGCTGCGTGTGGAAGTGCGCAATGTTCGCTTCCGTGGGCAAGCGCATGAACGGGAGGCGCATCGTGGACGCCATGCGGCGCCACCTGGAGTACTGGCTGAGGTCCACCGAGGGGCTCAAGCCGAGCGAGCTGCGCGTCAAGCGGCCGGACGTGCACATGGAGTCCAAGTCGCCCTGGCTGGCGCTGCGCATCATGAATTGGTCGAGGCGCGCCTTGTTTTCCTTCTGGTAGTTCTTCATGACGGTGAAGTTCCAGGGCTCCTCGCGGTAGAAAAACACCATGGCGTCGATGAAGCCGATGAACGGCTGCATGAACGCGGACGCGTAGTTGAGCCACACCACGGGCCCGTGCCGCTGCTCGTAGTTGAACTGCGTGCAGTGCAAGAGGAACGGGAAGAGCCACGCGAGGAGGTATGCAAACGGGTACACAAAGATGGACTTCATCTGCTTCTCGATGATCTTCTGGCGCCTGCGGAAGTTCTCGAGGTTGGCCGCGTGGAACTCGGAGCTGCCCTCGACGTAGGCCTCGGCCGGGGGCTCCAGGTCGTCGGACTTGGCGGCGTCGTTGATGTTGGACGTCGACTCGGACAACGACGAGTCCGCGGGCTTCTTGCTGTCGGGCAAGATGAAGTGCGGCAAGTAGCGGTCGCACACGTTGGCGAGCGAGTAGTAGAAGGCGGAGAAGAACGTGGGCTTGGCGGAGGCGGACAACTTGGCCCGCAGGCGGTGCATGGTGGTGAACACGCCGCCCAAGGTGCGGAACTCGTGCAACACGTGCACGTAGATCAGCAAGTACACGGAGAAGATGGTGATGATGACGACGTAGCGCGGCACCCAGCTGAGCACCAACCTGTACCAGACAGGCTGCTGGGGCAAGTAGCACCAGCACACGAGCGAGCTGTAGCCGAGCTTGACGTAGGGGAAGCTGGCGAGCGCCAACGGGCCGACGAACGCGAGGAGGTAGAAGTAGTAGCGGTAGCGGTACAAGCCGCCCTCGACGCGGTCGGAGTTGTCGAACTTGACCGTCAACGCCGGGCGGAAAATGAGGAGGAACGTGTGCACGGCGAAGGCCAAGATGGCGAGGTCCGCGCCCTCGATGGCGGTGGCGGTGAAGAAGCCCACCGCCTGGCAGAAGCGGTGGTTGAGGTACGACTCGTTCAGCGAGATCACGCGGGCGGGATAGAGGAGGAGCACCACGCCTTTGAGCAAGTCGAACGAGAGGAGGAACGCAATCAACTGGTGGCGGAACACCAAGCGGCGCGGGTCGATGGCGAGCGCGAGGTAGATGGCCACGAGGCAGAAGACAATCGACGCGGACGACGCCGCAATGGCCAAGTACCGCTGCTGGGCGTTCTGGAAGTCAGTGAACAACCGCAGCTGGTCCACTAGTCGTTTGGCGGGGGGCCTGGCCCACTCCGGCCACGGGGTGCTCATGGGGCGAGATGCAGAGGGGGGTCACGAATAGGAGCCGCGGCGGCGCTGGGCATGAACCTTGTTGGAATGAAGGTGGAGGTGCGGAATGGACCTGGCCCGGGCTGGCGTTTTTTTCCGCGCGCTTCGATGGATCGAGGCGGGCCAGCCCTGCACGGCTAGCGGGCGGCTCTTGGCCCGCCTCCCGCGGTGCCCGCCGCCGGCAACCGCTGGGCGATGCCCAGCGACCCGCCCGGGAAGCCGGCGTTTTTTCCTGCTTTTCGAAACCGCCGCTGGTGCCCGTTTCCGCCGCTGTTGCACGCGCGCCCGTTGGTGGCACGGCCGCCGCACCGCGGAATTGGCATGGCACCAGACAACGGCATTGTGCCGGGCCCGCTTTATTGTCCCAGAGCCACAATCGCACGAGGGCGGTTCCGCCGACCACGCCCTACGGCTCTGTGTTTGGTTGGGGGAAATTCCGGAGGCGCCAGCGCCACTTCTGCTGGCCGGCGTGCATTTGCAGCTACTGCCTCGCACCGCCTGGGCTCGTTTAGCTCGAATAGCTGTGGCCTCAACACCACCGTTCAGGCCGGAGGTGTCTGCGGGCCAGGCACCGGCCACACCGCAAATCAGACCCAGGCAAGCCGCCTTGAAGTCTTTATATTATGAGTAGTTGTATATTATAAATAGTTGTATATTATAAATAGTTGTATATAATGAATAGGTGTATATTATGAATAGTGGTATATTATAATTAGTTGTCTCTTATAAATAGTTGTATCTTATAAATAGTTGTATATTATAAATAGTCCAGTCTATTTCGAATTGAAGTCACCTCATCTCGCTGCCAAAGAGGAACGTGGAGATGCGCTGCCACCACGTGCGCTTGACGTTGCCGTCGGCGCCAATCTTCTTCTTTGCAGCCATCGTGGCGTAGTACATCTCCTCGTGCATCTCCACCTCCTTCAAGCCCGTGACCAAGTCCACCTCGGCAGGGTTGCGCCACTTGCTGCGGGTCGCCACCTTGTAGCCGACGAAAATGGCAATGTCAATGAAAATCATCAAGTACGAGAAGAGGAAGCTCTTGACCGCCCAGCCGTTGGGCACAAAGAGCTCGTAGGTGCCGACAAAGATCATCACGAACGCCAGGGTGCCGCCAATGATGGCGAGCCACGGCTGGAACCACCCCACAAACGGCAACGTCTGGCGGTCGATGTTCTGCGCCTTCATCGCCCTGTAAAAAAACACGTAGACGAGACACAAGATGGTGAAGTTGATCAACTGGCACGACGTGATCAAGTTGGTGATCCAGTCCAACACCACGGCCGAGTCGTCGCTCATCTGCAAAAACGAGAGGAACGCCCAGCAGAGCGAGATCAAAACGCAGTACATGGGGATGCCGGTCTTGGTGGTGGCGGTCAAGAACCGCGGCGCGTACCCGTCCAAGGCGAAGCCGTACAACGTCCGGGACGAGCAGTACGTGTACGAGTTGCCAGCCGAGAACGCAGACGTCACCAACAACACATTGACAATGTCGGGCAACACGCTGATGCCCATGTTCTGCATGGCAATGACATAGGGCGAGCCACCGGCGCCCGGCTTGGTGACGCCCATCGTCTCCAAGAGCGTCGGGTCGTTGTACGGCACGAGGATGCCCACGCACAACGCGCCGCCAATGAAAAACACCGACAACCGGATGAACACCTGCTTGAACGCAGACGGGAGGGTTTTGCGCGGGTTGATGGTCTCGCTGGCCACGAGCGCAACGTACTCGGGCCCGGCGAACGTGAAGGTGGCCCGGATGAGGCACGCCAAAAAGCCCTGGAAGCGGCCCAACGCGCCGGTGTGGTACGCCACAAACATCGGGCCCGGGTCCCGCCAGTAGCGGAAGCCGAACGCGTCGTGCTGCGGGTTGCCGCCCACCATGGTCACGAAGGTGAACAAGATGAGCCCCACGGCCAACACCACCTTGCCCAAACTCAACCAGAACTCCACCTCGCCGTACACGGCCACGCCAAAGATGTTGATGAGGAAGTACAACACCACCTGCACGGTCAACGTGTACGCGGGCGAGTAGTCGTGGCGCCAGTAGTGCACGATGGAGTTGACGGTCACCACCTCGAACGGGATCTGGGCACAGCACAAGAACCAGAAGTTCCACGCGGTCATCACCTCCAACGCGCCGTCACAGCAGCGGCCGGCCAACCGCACAAACGGCGACGCGATGGGCAAGTACGTGACCATCTCGGCGGTCGACACCGAGATGAACAAGATGGGAATGGACCACACAACGAACCCCAACAACAAGTTGAGCGGGCCGTACACTAGGCCCTTACCAATGGCCACGAACAACGCCGAGCCGATCGTGGCGCCGATGCCCAACAACTGCACGTGGCGCCCTCTGAGGCTGCGGTGGAGGTGGTTGGTGCCCTCGCGGGTCGGGAGCGACTCGAACGACGACACGTCCGATATGTCCTCGGCCTGCTCTTTGGAGCCCTCCTGCACGGCGGACACGGTGCCGTGCTGGGCACGCGGCATGCGGGGCACGAAGTTGTCGTGGAGAAAGGTTGGCACGCCCATGGCTGGAGCAAAATCTCAGAGTGTTGGGGCTGGAGATTGGCAGATGCACCGTTGTAGATAGTGCGTTTTTTTTCATGTGGGGTTATGTGCAGCGGCGCATGGGGTGCGGCAGCGATGTGAAAGAAGAAAGTATATTCCGCTTAGCCGAGGCCTGGGGCTTCCTTGGGGCGCTTTTGCGGAGCGCGGCTCGGGAAAATTCCCGGGAATGGTTGCCTGGGGAGCTCCTGGCCCTGCGGTGGCACCCTGGCCTGGCGTACGCCACGTTCAGCCCCGCATGTGCATCTGTGGGTTAGCCCGGGCCCCACATGAGGCCCTTTGTTCTTGGCGGGGTCCGGGCGCGAGATGGTGGTCTTGCAGAGGCTATTTTTAAACCGGCCGGCGCCGCAGCGTCCGCCGCTTGTCTCCATTTTTTTGATATTCCAAAGCTATTTATCAAGTATGTCCTGTGCCGGGCGCCGCCTCAGAAGTCCGGCAGCGCTCCAGCCAGTGTGTGCAGTACGTGCACGGGCATCGCTGCAGAACATCCTTTGGCTGTTCACTGCTGCAACGGCGCGTACAAAACCTGAGTCACATACTTTGTCTTGTATCTCACCACGGAGGCCACGGCCAACGTGTTGTGCTTGATGCTGGTGGTCGCCAAGTGGTTGAGAACCACGTGGTTGGGGATCGGCAACGCTCCCGAATTGTTGTCGCGGTCTAGCGAGTTGTAGTTGTTGAGAATCACGTTATCTAGCTGCGGCGGCAACTGTGGGGGGTGGAGCCATGCTTGCTGCTGCCCGTTCTTGGACTTGGACTGCTCCTCGATGGCAAGGTAGTACTGCTCCATGACCTTGGGGTCCACGAAAATCGGCGGGATGTCGTTGATGTAGTTGTACTTCTTGTTGTCAAGACTCTGGTCGCCGTCCTCGTCGTAGTATCTCAGGTACCCGTTGCCCATGTCGTCGTCGTCGCTGATGAACTTGAAGATTGAGTCGGATCTGGGTCTGCCGGCAAGCGAGCGGCCGCGGGACTCTGATCGCTGCTGCTCTTGCTTCTCGCGCTCGTGCTGCTGCTCCTCCTCCATTTGCGACTGCTGCTTCAAATGCATTTGCACGTGCTCGGGCGTCACTTCCACGTAGTTGACAAAGTTGCCCATCTGGTCTGTGGCCGTGGGCAAGAAGTCCGAGAACCTCAATTCGTTGTCAATGACAAACCGGAACCGATGCGTGCCGATGGGCAAGCCCAAGGTCACCACGTGCGTGTTGTCTGGTTGTTTCTGCAAGCCAATCATTTTTCTCCAGCCCGTGAACGAGCCAGTGACGTACACCTTGTCTCCGCCCTGGACCCACTTGATGTCCACCGGCACGTTGACCGGGGGGAGCTGGGCCTCGGGCTGGGCCGGGGGTTGGGCGCTCTGCTGAGGCGGGTACTGTTGGTACTGTTCCCGATTGTTCTCGGAGTTGGCCTGGGTGGGATCTTCGGAGCTGGCCTGTGCCTGCTCCGACGACTGCTCCACGTGCATCCGCTCCGGGTCGTTTTCGTCCGTGAGAATGAGCGTGGACTTTCTCCGTTGAGGTGCGCTGGACGCCGGCTCCTCGTTTTTGGATATGCTGTCCAAGGCGTTGGACACGTCCAACATGGAGATGTCGTTTTGGTCGGACATTGGATGTTTCGGTGGGAGGGGATGGACGCGATGCAGAGGGTCCGTGGTGATTAAAAGTGGCGTCCGCACGGGTGTGGTGGGAGAGTACCCGCCTAGACGTCGATACTTGGGATGCGGCCAAGTAGAAAGGGGGGATGGTCAAGCACAGATGCCAGAGCGGGGGGCGCCTTCGATAGCGATGGATGCAGTTTAAAAGCGGAGAGAGCTGGGGTTCCAGGTGCCGGGTTTCGTTGTGAAGGGAGCGGGAAAATCCTGATCGTTTGTTATCAGAGTGAGGCGGAGAAAACGATGCATCACGTGTCCTCGACGGGTCCGACCGCGAGGGTAACCCTGCGCCTGGTCGTATAAAATGTGAGTTCTGGTGGTTCCTAAGTGGGATTTGGCCCGTGTTTTCGGCTTTGATTCTTTCGTGCTGCTAATTGCAGAAAAGTTTTCTTCCGCTAACATTGTCGTCAATCCCCTGCTGTTCCCCTGCTCTATTTAATTGCCGACCTGCGAATTAAACTTCCGGGTGTCAGTGGCTGCGGCCGAGCCGGGCCACTTTTGCCGACTGAGACGATTGCACATTGCCGCCGACGCAAAGATAGGCGTCTCTATGGATATCTCGTTTCGGCAATTCATCATATATTACTTGCGTCCAAAGAGGTGGCCTGCGCTGCCGTGCATCCGCACACACACAAGGTGGAGATTGCGACCGCCCAATGCAGTAAGAGTCCCAGGGAATTTTTGCACCCACGGCAAATATAAAGCGCAGCCACTCCCACAAAGAAATCAGCACGCCCGGATCTCCTCAATGCTCTCACAGATCGATCCGTCGTTGCTCTTGCTCAACTACACCGTGGCGGGCCACACCCAAACGTTGCCTTTTGCCGTGTTCGACTCCACTCTCCGCGACAGCATTAGACAGGCGGTGGCACAGGGCTTGGGCATTGGCTGCGGACTCATGCTCTTGCTCATTTCCTGGTTCGTCATCAAGAACAAAAAGACGCCGATGTTCATGTTGCACCAGGTGTCGTTGTTGTTCTTGGTGATGCGGTCCTCGCTCTACTTGGGCTACATGTTGGGCCCTCTCAACGCCGTTTCGTTCCAGTACACCGGCCTCTTGTACCACCACTGGGACGCCTATGAAACCACCGTGGCGGTCAACGTCTTCTACGTGTTGCTTGTGGTTTCCGTGGAGTGCATCTTCGTGTACCAGGTGTTTGTGATTTTCCGGTCCTCCACCAACAAGGTGCTCGGTTTTGCAGTCACCGCCACCCTGCTCTCGCTTGCGGTCGCCGTCACCACGGTGTACATCATCAACACCGTGACGAACTTGCAGCTGGCCCGCTCCAACCTCTTGGTCGGCGTGACCTCCTACAGCGGGCTTCTGAACAACTTGCCCTTCATCTTGTTCTCGGCGTCGTTGAACTTCACCTGCGTGATTTTGACCGTCAAGTTGTTCATCGCCGTGCGCACAAGGCGGGTGTTGGGGCTCCGCCAGTTCGATGCGTTCCACATTCTCCTCATCATGTTCGTGCAAACCAGCATCATTCCGTCGGTGATGGTAATCTACAACTACACGGTGTCGTACGAGCTGCCCGTCTACACCAACTTGAGTTTGATTGTCACCGTGTGCAATCTCCCGCTCTGCTCGTTGTGGGCCAGCACCTCCAACAACGCACCCACGCCCCACTCTTGGGAAAACAGTGTTTTCCACCGGGATTCGCTGGACGAGTCCATCGACTCCAGGTCGGAGTACAAGCTGAAGAGCGGCGCCTTTGTGCTTGAGCAAATGACCAACGACACCGTGAGCTTGAACTCAGCCGTGTCGATCGACCGCGTCATTGACCATGTCGAAAAGAGTATTTTGTGATATTAGGTTACTGGTAGACTCCGCAGTAGGCCCACCATTGCAAAAGAGAAAAGAGGAAAGAGAATATACAAAACAAAAAAATTCACAAAGCTAGTCGAAGCTCTACCCAAGGAAAGTGGCGTTGTCTGGCAATTCCCAAATCAGTCGTACATGTGTAGTGCCACTTTCTGGTCGGCCGCTCACGTGCACGTGGATATCAACATCCAGGCTTCTGCGCAGCACCGTACTTGACATCTCGTGCTACAACCACTGGTCACCTGGATCCGTTCACGAGATTGGCACGTCCAGACAAAACCGGCCACACCGCCTGTGATTTTCCCAAAAGCACGACGAGCAACCCACTGGACCCGCCGCAACCACCGCCCTCCAAATGACGGATTACGACGATCCATTTCAGATGGACGAGGAGTTCGCCTCCCAAAAACAATCCCCGAACGAGTCTCCTCTACCGTGCAACCCGGAGGCTTCCGAGGCGCTTTCAGAACCAGCACTTCACTCGCCGGTGTCGTCGAAAATCCCGTTGTCTTCCATTCAGGAGAAGCGTCTACGATCGAAGTTGGATGCGTTCCGCATGGAGGAAAACGAATCGCCATATCTGGAGGACCAGGCCATGACCTTCGACGAGGATGCCGACGATAAGTTCGACAAGGATTACGCCGAGAACATGGGGCCAAGCCGCTACTCCTCCACGTCGGATTCCGACGAGCCCTTGACGCCGCCTGAGAACTTTGCGCCGGTCATCAATCAGATCTACCGCTCGTCGTTTCCCCAGGCCACCAACTTTGCGTTTTTGCGCACGCTCAAGTTGAAGTCGGTGCTTTGCTTGATTCCGGAAGAGTACCCCGAGAAACAGCTGGACTTCTTCGAGAGCGAAGGCATCAAACTCTACCAAATGGGCATGTCGGGCAACAAGGAGCCCTTTGTCATCATCAGCAGCGAGCTCATCACCGAGGCAATGAAGATTGTGCTCAACCCAGCAAATCACCCGATTCTCATTCACTGCAACAGAGGAAAGCACCGTACGGGCTGCTTGGTTGGCGTTTTGCGCAGGCTACAGGGCTGGTCGCTCACAATCATTTTCGACGAGTACAGGAAGTTTGCAGCGCCCAAAGAACGGCCCATGGACCAACAGTTCATTGAGCTCTACGACCCGACGGAGATTGTCAGCTACGCACAGCAGCACCAGCTGCTACCTTTGTCGTGGGACTAGCGTCCTTGCATTGATGACTTACTGCTCTCCCAAGCTGCGCTTGCTGGGCCAGAAAAACTCCCGGCCATAGATTGCGGCGTTGCCCGTGGCCAACAACGTCAAGGCTAGCGGGCTGACGCGGCCGGAAATGAAACTGCGGAACGACGGGCGTCCGTTGACCAACAAGTACAACACGGACCACACCGAGGTGAAGCCGGCGCCGTTGGTGATGTCACCATCGTACACCATCAAGCCGCCGAGGGCGTTGGCGCCGGCAAACAAAAGACAGGTTTTTCTGGATGGCTTTGTGAGCGCTTTTGACTGCGAGAACTTGTACGAGCCGCCCGAGGAGCCGACCTTGCTGGCAATGGCCAGCGGCGAGGACAACCCGACGTATAAGAGAGATGCCGCGGTGACAGCCGGGGGGATGGGCGAGCTCGAGGCCGTTTGTGCGTAGGAGGTAATGCTTTGTCTGATGTCGTCCATGCTGAAATTGACACTTTGTGGAGCGAGGTGTAGTGAGCGAGAGGTTGGATGGAGAAGTTGCTGCGCCAGACATGTGCGGTTGCACCCGTGCCTCCCTGGAAAGGGTGGGGAACAGTGTGCGCGGACTTTGGCGCGGGCGGTACAGGTTGTAAGAATACCATGTGTATTGTACACTAATTTACACTAAATTACCAGAAATAAACCGCAATCCCTAAGATCTCTCGCCTCTCAATCTTCTAGCCAATTGGATGTCCTTCTTTTGGATGGTGACTCTCTTGGCGTGGATGGCACACAAGTTGGTGTCCTCAAACAAGGAGACCAAGTAAGCCTCGACGGATTCCTGCAAAGCACCAATGGCAGAGGACTGGAATCTCAAGTCGGTCTTGAAGTCCTGGGCAATCTCTCTGACCAATCTTTGGAAAGGCAACTTTCTGATCAAGAGCTCAGTGGACTTTTGGAATCTTCTGATTTCTCTCAAGGCAACGGTACCTGGCTTATATCTGTGGGGCTTCTTGACACCACCGGTGGATGGAGCAGACTTTCTGGCAGCCTTGGAGGCCAATTGCTTTCTTGGTGCCTTACCACCAGTCGACTTTCTAGCTGTTTGCTTGGTTCTAGCCATTGTTAATGATGGAAAAAAAAAATACTCTGGGGCCCGGGCACCACCGCTTTTATATGGGAGGGCGCGAGGTGTTTGTTTTGCGGTCGCGCGCGGGCGCCGCTGCGAGGGACAGACGCTGCGGAGCGAAATGCCTGGCACGCCAACGCGGGCGCTTGCGCGCGCGGCGAGCGGAAAAGCGCCTGCTGGCGCGCGAACGGGTCGCTTCCGCGGCCCGGAAGTGGCTCGTTCGCGTGCTGCAAACTGCGCGCGGGGGGCGTAAACGACAGCACCGGCTGGGGCTGCTTCCCGCGCGCGAAGACGCCCTGCCGCTCGGGCTGTCGCGCCCACTGTTTGTTGTGGTGCTCGCGGCAACATACGCGCACGCAGCGACAGGGTGCAAACACGGGCCCGGTATAAATAACCTGCCACGCCCACCCAGATTTTCTTCTTCATCACAAATCACACAATATGTCCGGTAGAGGAAAAGGAGGAAAAGGTCTTGGAAAGGGTGGCGCTAAGCGTCACAGAAAAATCTTGAGAGACAACATTAAAGGTATCACCAAGCCAGCCATCAGAAGATTGGCCAGAAGAGGTGGTGTCAAGCGTATCTCTGCCTTGATCTACGAGGAGGTCAGAGGTGTCTTGAAGTCGTTCTTGGAGAACGTCATCAGAGACGCTGTCACCTACACCGAGCACGCCAAGAGAAAGACCGTCACCTCTCTCGATGTCGTTTACGCTTTGAAGAGACAAGGTAGAACCTTGTACGGTTTCGGAGGTTAAGCGCGTGCTCTACTGTGTATTACTAGTTTCTTTCTCCAGTGTATATTAGAATTTAAATCAATTCGAAAATGTCTTGTAGTGGGATTTTGGTTGGATCTTGGGCGCAGATCTTGCTTGATTATCGGATCCGAAATCACCCGGATCGTGCTTTTAGGTGCGATGCGTGACTGCGCTCACGCTACACTGACGGTGGAAATCACAAATGCGCATTAACTCTATTAACCCCAACTAATCGAACCTCACCCGCTTCGTTTTTCTCTCCATCCGATCAAGGTTGAACGGCTCGGGGAACGGCTCGAAGTCGTCCGCCATCACCTGTGCATACCGCCGGAGACAGGTTGAGTGCCGATCTTCCACTGTGGCGAAGCCTCTGGGACATTCGCAGCGACAACCCACACCGTTTTTGACCGGCTTGTCGGGGCCGCTGCGGCGGAAGATGTCGTACCACGGCTTCTCGTCGTCCACGAACCCGTTGGCCTTGTATGGGAGCTGTTTGCCGGGTGCGTTGTTGGGGCAGTGGGCCAACGTGGTGTGCTGGTAACCGATTTCTCTGAAGTAATGCAATTTCTCCCGGGGGAGCAACATCGACACTGCCAACGAGTGCACAGGCGCATCGCCCCATCTCTCTTTGTAAAAGCCTCCGGACTCCTCGAGGTACTTGATGTACGCTTGATAGTCCTCGCCCAAGAAGAAGTCGGTGCGGGCAATCTCGAAGTTGGTCCAGAAGTGGCACAAGTTGTACTCCTCGTCGTGGAGACGGTCGAGAAACAAAGGCGGTTTTTCCGCGGCCTTGTCAAAGATGTCACGCACGTCCTTGAAGTCCTTGATCTTCTCCAAGTCCTGGTTGGTCTTGTTCTTCTTCTTCAAGAACCGCTTCCAGTTGACGTTTTTGCGCACCTGGTCCTCCAAGTCCTTCTGGTCCAGCCACAGGTTATACAACGCTGCGTTCTCGCCGCGAACAGTGCGGAACTTGGTGGTGACAATGTCCCACGCGGACTGGACCTGGATGTTCTTTTCCTTGATGAAGGCCTTCGTGACCATGAAGAGCGACGGCACCGTGTAATATAGCTCGCCGAGAGCAATGGTGAACCCGTAGACCTTGCCGTGCTTCTCCATCTCCACGAACGGGTCGTACGTGAGGTCGCAGAAGAAGTCCACGTCGGGCTCCACTCTCCAGTACCAGTCTCTCTTGCGCACCAACGGGTGGTCGTAGAAGTGGCCCGAGTAGAAGCGGCACATCTTGTGGTAGGACTCCATGTTGCCGTACATGACCTGGCGGTCGCCCTGCGCCTGGATGTGCTCCTCGAACGCCTCCTTGTCTTTGATATTCTCAAAGTCCCAGTGGTTCTTGGGCACGAGCCCAAACTCTATTTCGGCCTTGGTGTGCTTGCGCACGGTGCTCTTGAACTCGTCGCTAAACTCCTCGTCGTTGAGAAACACCCACGGGTACTCGAACCACTGGTTGAAATGCTTCTCCATGGAGCGCATGGAATGCACCACGTCGCCGAGCTCCGAGTTGCGGCAGAGCATCACAAACGACGCGTTGGCGCGCGGGCCCGAGGCGTCAATCTCGCGGCACCCGACCTCAAACGGGAAGTCGTGCCGGGACGCGAGGTTTTTGCGGGACAACTTCTTTTCCTTCGGGTTCAGGAAGTCGGGAAAGTCCGACGCGTTGGCGTACTCGATTTCCTGCTTGATGTGCTTTATGGCAAACACGGCGGCGGTTATCAACAACGCCAACGAAAACACCACCACCACCAATCTCTTCAACATGTGGAAGGAAAAGTAGCGCGTGTGCCGCAACCTGTGGAAATGGTGGCTGAGGTAGCGCTTGCCCCGCTGCACTCGCAGGTCCCGGAGCTGGGATGCCTGCTCGTCGGCGGCGGCGAGGAACTCGCTGGTTTCCGACATTTCGTCTTTCACCAGCGATAGCGGCGGTGTATCCTCCGATGTTGTGTTGGCCATGGGCGAAAATATGACGCGCTGGTGTGATGGGCGCTACTGGGTGGGAGCGCGTGAAAGGAAGGTGTAGTGGACGGCGCCGCTGTGCCCCTTGGTGTTAGGGATATTAATTAAAGGAAGGTGTGGGCGCTTATCACGAGCAACACGATATAGTAGGTGATGGCTTTGACTCTGTACACGCTGCGCGCACGACCAAAACGGACCAATACACCAATGATGGCGGGTTTGGCGGCAGAGGGCCAGTTTGCCAGAACCGCCTCGATTTGAATGCGCCGTTTTGATGCGCCGGTGCAGCTTGCATTGACCCTAATTGACGCCATGCAATCTGCTTCCAGGTTGTTGCCGGCTACATACAAACCCACAAAGCCAACATAAGCGCTGCTTCATTAAAGAAAGGGCCACAATGAAAGCAGCGCCGGGCCCGCAGGGTCAGCAGGGACACGACAGCCACCGAGCGCCGCCAACTCACAGAGCCGGCAGCGAACAATGCAGCCGGGCATGCTCCTGCACACAGGCGCAGAGCTCATCCCCAACAACAGCCGCTACCTCTCCCGCTTGATGGCGTTCCGGAGCAACGTCAAGTCGTCGTTCAACTCCTCCGGCTTCAAGCCCTGCACGCCCACAAACTGCTTGTGCGAGCCCCGCGTGTTGGGCCGCCCGCTGGTCTTTTCTCTCTCGGTGAAGATCTTCAGCACCCCGCCGTCCTCGTTGTTCATGATCATGCTGTTCAACTCGTCGTAGTCCTTGTCGCTCAAGTTGCTGTCATTGCCACTCGTGTGTCCGTTGTGCGCCAGGCTGGAGTCGTGGTGGTGGCCGTGGCCCGAGCTGGTGATGCCGGAAGAGAGCTCGTCGTTGGAGGAGTACCGCGTGGTGTAGTGGCGGCGGCGCTTGGATGCCGAGAAGCCCGAGCCCATGCCAATGCGCCCGGTGCCGTTGGTGGCCGGGCTGCCCAAGCCGGAGTCGGAAAGATCGTCGGCCTCGCCCGACGTGAACCTCGAGTTCAAGTCGCGCTTTCGGAGCGAGCGGCGGTCCGCCAAGCTCAACAGCGCCTCGGACGCCGCGGCCAACGCCGACACCGCGGTGTACGAGCTGCCGCCCGTGTTCCACAGGCTGGAGTTGACCAAGTTCAATAGAAGCTTGTCCTCCTTGAGCTGCTTGACCTGTGTCTGGAGCTTGTCGTAGAACTTCTCCTTGAGGAGCTTGATCATGTGGTCGTAGTTCTCCTTGGCGGTGGCCATTTCCTCCTTGTACTCCTCCTCCACGCGCTTGACCCGGTACTCTTCCCAGAGGCGCAACCGAGTCAACTCAAAGTCCCTGGTCTCCTCGAGCTCGATTTTGCGCTTCACGTAGTCCTCGTTGGTGCCCTGCTGGATGCCCGCCAACGTCGCCTGGAGATTGTGGAGGAGCGAGCGGTAGAAGTTGTTTTTGTCGTCGGCAAACGTCGCCTCCAACTTGCTGAGGCGGGTGCCGATCTGCTGGCGCCGCTTGTCCTTTTTGTTGACTGCTGGGGTTAGTGGGGGCTGCGGCGGGAGACGCGGCTGCAACATACACTCGGCGGGGTGGCCGTTCCGTCTGTAATCGTCCATGGCACGGTTTTTGGAGTAAGTATGGAGGTGGATGCGAGTATGGGGACCGGGCGCATGCAGGCTCGCCGGCCGGTCCCACATCCGGGCCTTCACCGTCGGAATTGAGCGCTGAGAACCGCGCGCAAGCCACGCCGTCACATGACCTCGTCCGCCCACAACCGGGGGTGCCGCCGCCCGCGCCGGCAGCAGCAGCCGGCGCGGGTTCCGTAGCGCCCGCGGCCCCGCTCTGCGGCCGCCCGCTCTCTGATTTGTCCGCTGCTTCGCGCCCTGGGACTCGCGCACCGCCGGGGCCGCGGCGGGCGCCAAGACGTGCGCCATCGCACCACACGTCCAACCCAACCGCCCCGGCGCCCGCCCCATGCCCTACGACATTGACCACTTGAAGACGCTTCCGTACGCGGACCGCACGTACGCGACCACGCCGCGGTTCACCGAGAAGGTGCACTTTGCGCTCGCCAAAACCGGCCAGGCGGTGACGCTCCTCTGCGGGCACGCGGCAAGCGACGTGCCCTCGCATTTGGTTTTGAGGGCGTGGCACGAGATGAACCACGTCATTGCCGAGGGCCGCACCTACCCGCACCACGTCCCCATGGCCTACGACGAGTTTGTCGCGTATCTTTTCGAGGGTTTTGCAGCCATCTTGGTCGACGGCACGTACGACCCGCTGTGGGACGCCCGCGACGAGGCCTTCTGGGCCGGCGCGTACTTGGGCCACTTCTACGTCAAGCCCAACTACATTGGCCGGTGCTCGCACGTGTGCAATGCCGGTTTTGTGGTGTCCCACACCAAACGAGGCATGGGGTTGGGCAAGGAGTTGGGCCGCCAGTACTTGGCCATCGGGCCGAAGTTGGGCTACGTGTACTCGGTGTTCAACCTTGTGTTCGAGACGAACCCGGCCAGCTGGAAAATCTGGGACTCCTTGGGGTTTGACCGCATCGGCTACGTGAAGAACGTGGCCATGTTGAAGGGCGAGCCGGACCTCGTGGGCGCCTACATGTACGGCAAGGAGTTCAACTGATGGCTGTGCAGATCAATAGAAGAATAGACAAAGAAAAAAAAAAAAGGGGGAACTAGGAGGCTTTTCGGTCAAGTGAGAATTTGGAACCAGTCGGGCCGCCTGGCTGGTGGGCCCGCCCGGCGCCGCACCCGTGCCCCATCACCAACTCGCATCCCACGATATACACAACAGTCCAAAATCTACCGTGTCTCAGTAGCTGCAAAACAGAGCACCCACCCCACAGCCGCCGCCTCTGCACATGCCAGAGTTTGACGACGTCATGCAGACGGCCCACTTCCGGCCGCAGGTGGACTACAACCCGATGTCCGCCATCGAGCGGTACACGGTCCTCTTGAAGGACGGCGAAACCACCGCCACCATCTACCCGTTGCAGAACACCGACGACCTACCCCCGGGGTTGCTCGCGTTCCTCTGCGACGAGTTCAACATCGAGATCGAGCGCGGCGACACCTTCTCGTTCTTCGACACCTTGCACATCGAGTCCTTCCAGAACTACTGGTTCGGCGCCTTTGCCGGCGTGATGGTGTTGGGCGACGCGCCGACGCTCCGCGGGCCGAAGCACTGGGAGAAGGAGTGCTTGGGCACGTTCTTCGTCAAGCCCAACTACCCGGGCCGGGCGTCACACATCTGCACCGCCGGCTTCTTGGTCAACGCCGGCATCCGCGGCAAGGGCATCGGCCGCACGCTCAGCGACTGCTTCTTGCAGTGGGCGCCGCGCCTCGGCTACACGTACTGCGTGTTCAACTTGGTGTTCGAGACCAACGTTGCCGCGCGCCGCATCTGGGAGTCGCTCAACTTCAAGCGCGTGGGGCGCATCAAGGCCGCCGGCATCTTGAAGGGCCACGAGACCGCGGTGGACGCCATCATCTATGGGCGCGAGTTGGTGGCCACGCCGGACACCACCATGGGCGCGTACCGCTTCGACAAGATCCGCTACTACTTGGAGACGGGCAAGTACCCGGCCATGGCCGACCGCCAGGAGAAGTCGCGGCTCCGCTCGTCGGCGTCGCACTACCGCCTCGAGAACGGCAAGCTCATGTTGCGCGACAAGGAGGTCATCAGCGACCCGGTGCGCCAGTTGGAGATCTGCACCGAGATGCACTTGTCCAACCACGGCGGCATCAACAAGACCACCTCCGCCGTCGCAGACAAGTACCACTGGACGCGCATCAAGGACACGGTGTCGGTGGCCATCAAAAACTGCATGACGTGCCGCGAGCTGGCCAAGGACGAGTCCGACATGAAGCGCAGCGCCATGACCAAGAAGATGATGCACGAGCTACCGCGCGTGCGCCACGCGCCGCCCAAGAAGTCGCCCATGCGCATGCGCCACGACGAGGTGGACTCCATGCTCCAGCACTTGCCCAACCGCGAGGACGGCCTCCTCACCCACGAGCTCTCCGAGTTGGACGACGGGCTCATCGCTGTGGTGGAGGCGGCGCAGAAGCGCCAGCGCCGCAACAACGACCTGGGCTCCCCGCCGCACCGCGACGACCCGCAGAACCCGTCCTACGCCGCGGTGGCCGCCGCCGCCGTCGGCCACGTCAACCACCCGTTCTACCAAAACGCCTATCTGCACCACCAGTACGCCTCCTCCAAGGACAGAGACGTCCCCGTGGACCCGAACGTCTCTGCATTTGACCACAACGTGAACCCGGGCGGCGACGAGATCGAGATTGCGCGGGCGCTCATGCAAAGCAACGAGGCAGACGAGGGCGCCGACGACAAGCCCGACACGCGCGACGAGGCAAACCTCTTTTTCAAGAACCAGTAGTGCCGCGTCACCGAACATTCCCCCATGCATCTACTTCCGCACGATCCAGTGGTGAAGTGCAACTTCCGTTGGTCCGTTGCAAAAGGCTGCTTGGTCCAAGCACCACGTATGTGACTCCACCTTCTGGTGAAGCTGCAGTTTCCCTGTCAGCAGAGACTGGCAGAGCATTGTCCACGGAACGCACGCTCAGTGAAATAACGAATTGCAAATATGATAGCAGAGACTCACTTCTGCCCACCAGCTGCCGCATCGACTGGCCAGTGACTACGTCACGAACATTATGAACACCAGTGTCACAAACAATATGAACACCAGTGTCACAAACAATATGAACTCCAGTGTCACAAACATGAACACCCGTGGCACATATTATGAACACCCGTGTCACGAAGAATAGGAACACCCGGTTCACTGTTGCAGCAATGGACGCACCTGAAGTTTCGTTTTGACCACAGTCCAATTTTATTCTTGAACATCATGGTGTTTCATTCATTCCACGCAGACGGTGCATCGCTTGAGTGTTTCCACTAATTTCTGCGCAGACTCTTCCTCTTATGCTAACCTGGGCTGAAGCTTAAACAAACCAAATAGGATCTCAAGGTAAAGCACCAGACTTTATCTCAATAGATGAAAACCAGAATCCCAAGGTAAAGCACCAGACTTTATCTCAATAGATGAAAACCAAAATCCCAGGGTAGAGTGACCAAATGAACGCAGCAGCGTAACCCTCCGAACTCCAGCAGCCGTGTTCATGGATGCCAGCTGCATCTCAAATCGTATCCTACATCTGGCTACTCAATAAAGTCTTCTATTTTGCATCAGTGTGACTGGCAGTCCATTCCCCCAAACGGACGGCCTAGAAGTCGACACCAATAACCATGGCCAACAAGGCCATGCGGATGTACAAGCCGTAGCGCATCTGGCGGAAGTAGGCGGCGCGCTGGTCAAAGTCCACCTCCTCCTTCACCTCGGAAGTGCGGGGCAACGGGTGCATCACGCACATGTGCTGCTTGGCGTGGGACAAGATCTTGTTGTCCACCACGTACACGTCCTTCAAGCGCTCGTACTGGGCCTTGTCCTTGAAGCGTTCCTCCTGCACGCGGGTGCAGTACAACACGTCGGACTTGGCCACGAGCTCGGGGCTCAACAGCTCGGTCTCGGAGGCCAACATCTTGTTGTCCACCAACATCTGGCGGATCAGCGCGGGCAAGGCCAACTCACGTGGCGACACCAACTGCACGCGCACCTGGTAGTGGCGCAACAAGTACAAGAGCGAGTGCACGGGGCGGCCGTACTTCAAGTCGCCCATGAACGTGACGGTGATGCCGTTGACGGTACCCAACTCCTCGCGGATGGTGAACAAGTCGAGCAACGCCTGCGTCGGGTGCTCCTTGCTGCCGTTGCCGCCGTTGATGATGGGCACGGGCGAGTACTTGGCGGCAATGTCCGCGGAGTCCTCGCTCGGGTGGCGCAACACAATGGCGTCCGAGTAGCACGCCAACGAGCGGATGGTGTCCTGCAACGTCTCGCCCTTCTTGACCGACAGCGAGTCGGCGGCGACGGCAACCACGCGGCCGCCCAAGCGCTGCATGGCAGCGTCAAACAGCGACAGCGTTCTCGTGGACGGCTCGTAGAACATGGTGGCCAACAAGCGGCCCTTCAACAAGTCCAACACGCCCTGTCTCTCGACGCCCAAGCGCATCTCCTGCGCCACCGTGAACAACGCGTGCATGTCCAGGCGCGTGAAGTCCTTGACGGACAAGACCGAGTTGCGCAAGAACGAGTTGTTGTGGCGGATGTACTGCACCAACGCGTTGCCCTCGGACAAGTTGGCCGGCGGCTGCGACACCAACTCGGCGCCCAACTTCTCCAAGTCGCCGGCCTTGTGGTCGAACGACGGGCGGCGCTCGCTGAACGACGCGCGGCTCTTGCGGCGGCCCATGTGCGGCGACTGCGGCACGCCCGCGATGGAGCCGAACCGGTCCTTGGCCTCGGCGCTGTTCTGGCCCGACGCGGCGCCGGGCAAGATGGCGCCGTCCAAGCACACCGTGTCGTTGTGGTGCGACACGCGCTCAATGTAGCCGCGCAACGTGTGGTTCTTGAACACCGCGGCGGTGAAGTCGTCGCCCTTGAACACGCGGTCGAGGTCGAGCTCGAGCGAGGCGTCCTGCTCTGGGATGTTGAAGATGCGCGTAGGGTTGGTGTAGAAGCGCTGCACAATGTCGCTCACGGCGAGGCGGCCGGCCTTAACCGCGGCGATCAAGAGCGGCAACGTCTCCTTGAAGCCCAAGCCGGGCACAATGTCGTACCCGAGGCCCTTGGCCACCAAGAACGGCAACACGCCGATGGAGAAGCAGTCAATGTCCGCCAACGCGGCCCACAACGCGTCCTGGTCCTGCGCCGATGGCAAGAAGTGGAGCTGCGGGTGGTCCGCCTGCGAGAGGAACAACGAGAACACCGCCACGTCGCACGTCACCTGCAACCCGCGCGCCTTGGCCATGCGGATCAAGTCCAAGTCGGTCTTCAGGCTGACACCGGTGATGTGGATGCCGCGGCCGTGCAACGACGCCAACAACAACACCGACGCCAAGTCCGTGGCCCGCGCGTCCGTGATGATGGGCTTCGACGCGGGCCACGCGGCAAAGTGCGCCGAAACAGACGCCACGTTGCTGCCCGTCAACTCGTTGTAGGGCAAGAACAACGCGCCGGCAGTGGCCGCCGCGGCGGCCGCGTCCTCGCAGTTGGTCTCGGAGCCCGCCACGTACACGGAGAAATCCGTGTAGGCGGACTCGGTGCTGGCGTCGACGGCGGCGTCCAAGCTGGCGGCGTCCACGACGGACGAGCCGCCCAAGGTCTGGGGCAAGAACGAGTTGAAGGTGAAGCCGGCCGCCAACGCAGCCTTGGAGGTTTTCTCCAAGTCGTCCCACAGCGGCACGAACGACGTGATGTTGACCAAGCCGGGCAACGTGGTGGTGGTGTGCGACGTCTGCGCGTCGATGCTGGTCACGGGCAAGTCGCCGGTGCGCAGCAACGCCTCAATCAACAACTTGGCGCACTTGACGTTGGTCACCAAGGGCACCAGGTAGTCCACCGCCATGCGGCGCGACTCGTAGCCCTTGGACATGTAGTTGGCCGGGCGGCGGAAGCGGTTCGACGACGGCAAGTTGACGTAGAGGTCGATCAAGTTGTTGGCCAAGTGCTGCGTCAACGAGTACTCGGACTTCTGGTCCTCGTCCTTGCTCAACACCTCGAGGTAGTGCACGGGCACGCCGTGCTCCTTGATGAAGTCGGCGGTGCCCGCGGTGGCGAACAACTTGTAGTCCAACTCGTGCAACTTCTTGATGGCGGGCAACAACTCCTGCTTCTCCTTGAACGAGCCGATGGAGAACAAGATGTTCTTCTTGGGCATCTTGAATCCGGTCGACACCAACGACTTGATGTACGCCTCGTACTTGTTCTTGCCGAACGTGGCCACCTCACCGGTGGACGCCATCTCGACACCCAAAATGGGGTCGGCGCCGGCCAAGCGCGAGAACGAGAACTGCGGCACCTTGACCGCGCAGTACTCCTCGGGCAACTTCTCACCGGGGTACGGCGTGAACGGAAGGTCCATGATCGCCTTGGTGGCCATCTCAATCAAGTCCGTGCCCACCACCTTGGAGATGAATGGGAACGAGCGCGAAGCGCGCACATTGCACTCAATCACCTTGATGTCATTGTCCTTGGCAATGAACTGGATGTTGTAAGGGCCCGTGATGTCCAAGGCCTTGCCGATCTTGGCGGTGGCCTCGACAATGCGGCGCACGGTCTCGGGGTCCAAGTCCTGCGGCGGCACAATGAGCGTGGCATCGCCCGAGTGCACGCCGGCATTCTCCACGTGCTCGGAAACAACGTGCATGATCATGCGGCCGTCCTTCGCCACGGCGTCCATCTCAATCTCCTTGGCGTTCTCAATGTACTTGGTGATCACCACCGGGTAGTCCGGCGACACGTCCACCGCCTGCGACAAGTACAGCGACAAGTCGTCGCGCGAGTAGACGGTGTTCATGGCCGCGCCGGACAAGACGTACGACGGGCGCACCAACACGGGGTACGTGACCTTCTCGGCAAACACCTCGGCCTCCTCGAACGACGTCAACTCCTTCCACGCGGGCTGGTCCACGCCGATCTTGTCCAACATTCTCGAGAACTTGTATCTGTTCTCCGCCGAGTCAATCATCTCGGGCGACGTGCCGAGAATCTTGACGTTCTGGCGGTGCAACGTCAACGCAATGTTGTTGGACGTCTGCCCGCCCATGGAGATGATCACACCGGACGAGTTTTCCAAGTCGTAAATGTCCAACACGCGCTCCAAGTTGATCGTCTCAAAGTACAACCGGTCCGCCTCGTCGTAGTCGGTGGACACGGTCTCGGGGTTGTAGTTGATCATCACCGTCTTGATCTTGTTCTCGCGCAACGTGCGGATGGCCCGCACGGCACACCAGTCAAACTCCACCGAGGAGCCGATACGGTACACACCAGAGCCCAACACAATCACGCCGTGGTCGTCAAACTCCACGTCCGAGGAGTCGGCATTGTACGTCACGTACAAGTAGTTGGTGAACGCGGGGAACTCGGCCGCCACCGTGTCAATCTGCTTGACAAACGGCACCACGCCAGCCTCCTTTCTCAATCTGCGGATGGCCACCTCGTTGGAGTCCAAGAACTTGGCAATTTGGCGGTCCTCGAAGCCCAACTGCTTGGCCTGTCTCAACACCGCCACCGGGAGGTTCTCCTTGGCGCCGTAGGCGGCGATCTTGTTGCCGAACTTGATCAAGCCGTCCAACTTGTTCAAGAACCACTTGTCAATGTTGGTCAAGCGCCACACCTTGTCCACGGAGTAGCCGTCGGTCAAGGCGTTGGCAATGGCAAAGAGGCGCTGGTCGGACGGCGTCTGCAACTCGCTGTCAATGTCAATGGACATCAACGCGCTGGTCTTGTTGAAGCCCAAGTTGTGGTAGTCCGTGGAGCGGATGGCCTTCTGGATGGCCTCCTCGAACGTGCGGCCGATGGACATGACCTCGCCGACGGACTTCATCGACGACGACAACAACGACGACACGCGCGTGAACTTCTTCAAGTCCCATCTGGGGATCTTGACCACGACGTAGTCCAACGAGGGCTCGAAGCACGCGCACGTGCTCTTGGTCACGGAGTTCTTGATCTCGTTCAACGGGATGTTCAAGCCCAACTTGGCCGCGGTGTACGCCAACGGGTAGCCCGTGGCCTTGGACGCCAACGCGGACGAGCGCGACAACCGGGCATTCACCTCGATGATGCAGTACTCCTTGGAGAACGGGTTCAACGCGTATTGGATGTTGCACTCACCCACCACGCCCAAGTGGCGGATGACATTGACCGCGGTGGTTCTCAACATGTTGTAGTCCTCGTCGGACAACGTCTGCGATGGCGCCACCACGATGGAGTCGCCGGTGTGGATGCCCAACGGGTCAAAGTTCTCCATGTTGCACACGGTGATGCAGTTGTCAAAGGCGTCGCGCACAACCTCGTACTCCACCTCCTTCCAGCCCTTCATGGAGCGCTCCACGAGCACCTGCGGCGACGTGGCAAACGCCTTGGAGCACAACGCCACGAGCTCCTCCTCGTTGTCGGCGAAGCCCGAGCCCAAGCCGCCCAACGCGAACGCGGCACGCACAATCAACGGGTAGCCGATGGCGTTGGCGGCGTCCACACACTCGGCCACCGTGGCGCACGCCTCGGAGCGCGCGCACTTCTCGTTGATCTCCTCCATGGCGCTGGCAAACAACTCACGGTCCTCGGTGGTGATGACCGTGTCGATGGGCGTGCCCAACACCTTGACGCCCAAGCCCTCGAACTCGTCCTTGAGCGCAATGCCCACGGACAAGGCCGTCTGCCCGCCGAACGTGCAGTACACACCGTCGGGCCGCTCGTGCTTGATCACCTTGCGCACAAACTCGGCGTTGACCGGCAAGAAGTAGACCTTGTCCGCCAAGCCCTTGGACGTCTGGATGGTGGCGATGTTGGGGTTGATCAAGATGGTGTAGATGCCCTCCTCCTTCAAGGCCTTGATGGCCTGCGAGCCCGAGTAGTCAAACTCGCCGGCCTGGCCGATGGACAAGCCGCCGGAGCCCAACACGAGCACCTTCTTGACGTTCTCGCGCGGGTGCGCGGCGCGGTTGTCCGCGAGCTTGCCGCCGGGGAACGCGATGGCCTTGTGCACGCCGGTGTTCTTGAAGTCCACCACGGCGTCGATGAACACGTCAAACAAGAACTCGGTGTCGCGCGGGCCGGGCGTGGACTCCGGGTGGAACTGCACCGAGAAGTACGGCATGCTCTCGTGGTAGATGCCCTCGTTGGACTGGTCGTTGGCGTTGACGAACAACTCCTTCCAGCCGGGCGCCAACGACGCGGCGTCCACGGCGAAACCGTGGTTCTGCGACGTGATGTAGCAGCGGCCCGAGATGGTCGACGTGCACGGGATGTTGTGCCCGCGGTTGCCGAACTTCAACTTGAGCGTGGAGGCGCCCGTGGCGCGCGCCAACAACTGGTGGCCCAAGCAGATGCCGAAGATGGGCGTCTTGCCCGCGCGCACCACGCGCTCGAGGCGCGCCACGGCGTCCGTCATCACCTGCGGGTCGCCCGGGCCGTTGGAGATGAACAAGCCGTCAAACTCCTCGGCGGTGTAGTCGTAGTCCCACGGCACCACCTTCAACTCCACGCCGCGCGCCACAAAGCACCGGATCTGGTTGTACTTCATGCCCACGTCCACCGCCACGATGCGGATGGGCTTGCCGTGCTTGTCGGTGCGCGCGTTGGCGCGGGGCGTGTACACCACGGGCGCCTTGGTGGACACCTTGGCCACCAAGTTCTTGACGTTGGGGTCGTCCCACTCGGGCACGTCAAAGTGCTGGTGCCAGTCCGCGGCGCCGAGCGCCGCGTCGTGCGCCACGCCGGCCTTCTGGATCGCGAGGCGGCCCAACGTGGAGCCCTCGCTGCGCAAGCGCTTGGTCAACGCACGCGTGTCCACGCCGTAGATGGCGGGGATGCCCTGCTCCTGCAACCACTGGCCGAGCGACGACTTGGCGAGGAAGTGCGAGTACTCCTCGGTGTAGTGCGCCACCACCAAGCCGGCAATGTGGATGCGGTTGGACTCAAAGTACTTGGGCAACTGGTCCACAATGTCGCACGGGGTGTGGCGGTCGGGCACGCCGTAGTTGCCCACGAGCGGGTACGTGATCACGAGGATCTGGCCCTCGTACGACGGGTCGGTCACGGACTCCGGGTAGCCCACCATGCCGGTTTGGAACACCACCTCGCCAGCGGCAGACACGGGGGCGCCGAACGAGTAGCCCTGCAAGGCGTCGCCGTTCTTGGTCTCCAACGTCATCAACCGGTCGCCGGTGGACTCCATGGGAGGGGAGATTGGGGTGGAGAGTCTGGCCATCTTTGATATTTCTCTGGCAAAACGAGTCGGGGGATACTCAGGGGTTTGTCTGTGGGGGGCAAGCAAACCGAGCGGTGCACAAGAGATCTGATGGTTAGTACGGGCAAAGAGCGCGACAGGCGCCCGCTGACTCGGATCGGAATACCGAGGGCATCTCTCCGGCCGCCGCATCTCTCGCGGGCGGCGCCGCCCGGGTGGGGGCTCCGGGGCTGCTGTCAAGGTTCGGGGTTCTGGCTAGCGTGGCGGATCGCCGCTGCGGGCTACGGGCACATGTGAGAGAACTACGGAAACTCCGGTGGCTCTCAACAATGGCCCGCGGCTGCTCGATACATACTTAAAGGTCACGGATGTGGCGTTTAATGCAATCAAAGAACAGCAACTAGCGGGGGTGGCTATTGTTGAGAGAAGGAGGAGAGGAGAGGAGAGGGAGTCGGAAGGCGGGCGGCACCTGAGGGTATTTATACAGTCACGAAAATTTTTCCACGCTACAGGCTCGATGAGCCGGCCGACGTGCGCGCACTTCCGGGGGCGACGTAATGGCTCGTGCGTCTGGGCCCTTTGCGGAGCGGCCGCCCGCTCGCTGGCCGGCGTGGTGGGCGCCGCCGCCACGTGCTGGCGGTGTTCGCCAGCCCCGCTTGACTGGTTTGGCAGAAAAAAAATCCAAAAAGAGCTACTGGCGGCCGTTTCGCCCGGTGGGCTCAACACCCTGGGGTAAGCTGGTGCACGGGTGCGCAGCTCACCTAACCCCCGGCAGTCGATGGTCGATGCCCTCGCGAAATCCGAGGGCACCGGAAACGGCGCGCGGCGCCTGCAGTCTGAGCGAGGGCTACTAGGTCGCTTAGACGCACCAAGGAAGGCCACGGCGGGAGTCGTAAACCGGCATGGCCGATTGCAAAAGACCCCGTTTACGAGCAGAATGGAGCGGCCCACAGGTAGCTTCCGGGTGTGTTCTGTGCAGGTACCCCGAGGCCATTGGCGGGCCTGCCGGGTCCCTGGGGGTGGGGTTGCTGAGGGAATTGTTTGGCCGGCGATCTTGCGCCTACTTTGTCTAAATATGCGAGATTGAAAAATGCAGCGACTTTTTCACCAAACAGGCCTCGGGCAGGCTGCTGCCCACCGCCTGGCGCCAACAAACAAAATCTCCAGCGTGCTGCCACGGCCACCCGCCGCAAGGCCAACCGCCGCCACAGTGCCAGCCCAAAAGGTTGCTCTCTTTTTTCTGCTCGTAAGCCAGTGCCGCCCGGGGCCACCCTGGGGCAACCCCAGCCCGCTGGGCTATGCCCCAGGGCCCCATCACGTAATCCCCTTGTCGCCAGCGATAACACGTATCGGCGGCAAAGGCAATTTTCCTCCAATCGCTACGGTCGTTCCTGTGGTTTCCCAAACGGGACTGGCAACGTGCAAAAAATCTCTCAAATTAATGCGCTCCACATCAAAGCCTCGCACACTCCCCCATACTTAACAGAAGCCTCCCCTCCTCCAGCGTGCCCCAGCCCAACTCCGCTGGATGACATCTGGCCCCAACACCTTCCGGCGCTTTTTCCGCAGCTTGGCCCACCATGAGCGCTCCGTGGGGTTTTCCATCCGCAAGGGCATCCACAAGGTCAGCCTGACGCTCCATCCCTACGTCGTCAAGGTGATTCCCAACTTCCGCGCCGCCCACTACACATACATTCTCTTCTGGATCTTCCTCGCCGCGGTGATCATCTACCCGATCTCGGACTTCCGCTTCATCGACATCCTCTTCCTCACCAGCGGCGCAGGCACCCAGGCCGGGTTGAACACCATCAACCTCAACCAGCTCCGCTTGTCGCAGCAGATCTTGGTGTACATCACGGCGACGCTCACCACGCCCATCTTCATCCACGGCCTGCTCTTGTTCATCCGCTTGTACTGGTTCGAGCGCTACTTCGACAACATCAAGGAGTCGTCCAAGCTCAACTTCAGGATGCGCCGGAACAACACGCTCGCGGCACGCACGCGGTCGATGGACATGGACCGCACCGCGAAGAACACCGCCAACAACACGGGGCTCGGCAGAACGCCGCCCGCAGACCCCGCCGGCCCGCTGACGCCGGCCTCTCTCTCCAACTCCTCCTCTACGGAGTCGAAGCACACGGGCAGCGACCGCCAGAGCGTGTACCAGGAGCCCAGCGACGACGAAGAGGGGCCCCGCGGCGCGCCCCGCGCGGAAGAGGCCACGGAGGGAATCACGTTTGCGGAGCTACCGAAGCCCGGCAAAAGAACCACCGAGATCGACCCGTCGGACATGTACAAGTCGATTGCCATGTTGCAGAACAAGCGCCGAGACAGCGTGCTCGACGAGGACGTGCTCGTCATCAAGTCGCCCAACGAGATTGAGCGCAACACAGACACTCCCATTTTCACCACGAAAAACCACCTTCCCTTCGGCTCTCCCAGATGGCAGCGCAGCCGCGCGTTGAAGAAGCTCAACAAGCGACAGCGCACGTGGGACGCCTTGCGAAAGACAATCTCCAACTCTTCCGTGTCCAAACGGAAAGTGAGGTCGCCCTCGTTCGACGCCACCCACGAAAACGACAACGAGTCGATTGACAGCGAGTTGCACAACACGTTCCAGGAGGCCGGGTCCATCAACTCCCACCCGGACCACGAGTCCGACGGCGACGACGTCTCGTTCGACGACAACGACAGTCAAGTGCTTGACTCGGGAAACGAGCTGGACGACAAGGCGGCCCACGACCACAGCGACACCAAGACGAAGTTCGAGGAGCCCAAGGTGCGCCCGCGGAAGAAGGCGCTGACGACGCAGCGCAAACGCCTCCGCAAGTGGCGCACCCCGAACATCTCCAAGTTCACCTCCATCACCAACACGAGGCACGCGTCTCGCCGCGGCACCATGGACGACAGCGACGACGAAGAAGAGTACGTCGACTCCAGCGGCGCGCCACTCTCGCAAGTGTCGAGCGCACAGTATCTCTCCTGGACGCCCACGATTGGCCGCAACTCGACCTTTGTGCACTTGACCGATGAACAGAAAGAGGAGCTCGGGGGTGTCGAGTACAGAGCCGTGAAGCTCTTGATCAAGATCATCTGCGCGTACTACGTCGGGTTCCACATCATTGCCTTTTGCTTCTACGTCGGGTTCATCAAGGTCAACACATTCCAGGCTGCGCAGGTGCGGGAAATCGGAGTCTCGCCGGTCTGGTGGGGCTTTTTCACGGCGCAGTCCATGTTCAACGACTTGGGCTTGACGCTCACACCAAACTCGATGATGAACTTCGGCCGGTCCGTGTACATCTTGATCATCTCGTGTTTCTTCATTGTCATTGGAAACACCGGGTTCCCCGTCTTTCTCCGGTTCATCATCTGGGTCATGTTCAAGACGTCGAAGCCTCTCTCGTTGTACAGGGAGTCCTTGGAGTTTTTGTTGGACCACCCCAGACGGTGCTTCACACTTTTGTTCCCGTCGATTCCGACGTGGTGGCTCTTTTTCATTTTGATTGTCTTGAACGCCACAGACTTGGTTTTGTTCATCATCTTGGACCTCAAGCGAACGTACTTGAGCGAGATCCCGACGCCGTTTCGGGTGTTGGACGGGTTGTTCCAGGCGTTCAGCACCCGGACAGCCGGCTTCAGTGTTTTGGATCTTTCCGAGCTCCACGCAGCCGTGCAGGTGAGTTACATGATCATGATGTACATTTCTGTTCTTCCGTTGGCCATCTCCATCAGAAGAACCAACGTCTACGAGGAGCAGTCGTTGGGCGTGTACTTGAAAGGCGGTCAGGAGGGCGAGACGGAGGACTCGCCCAAGAGCTTTGTGGGCACGCATTTGCGGAACCAGTTGTCGTTCGACTTGTGGTTTATATTCTTGGGGCTCTTCATCATCTGCATCGCCGAAGGCGGCAAGTTGGACGCCAACGACCAGCGGTTCAACGTGTTTGCCGTGCTCTTTGAGATCATCAGTGCGTACGGCACGGTGGGTCTCTCCCTCGGGTACCCCGATCTGGACCAGTCGCTCTCCGCGCAGTTCACCACCATCTCCAAGTTGGTCATCATCGCCATGATGGTGCGCGGCCGGCACAGAGGCCTTCCGTACTCGTTGGACAGAGCCATCATGCTTCCAGACGACAAGATGCAGATGCGGGACCGCGTGCAAGAGCACCACGCCATTGTGCGCAACGGCACCATCGACGCCGTGCCGACGGCCGCCACCAACGACGAGTCCGTCGGCGGCTTCTCGGGCGGGCTCAGCGGCTTGAAGCGCACCCTCACGCGCACCGCCAATGCATATAGAAGAAACTCGCTTTTCCCCGCGCCCACGCGACTCCCGGAGGATCTCCACGAGTTGCGGACCATGGGCACGCGGAGCGGCAGCGCCGGCTGACACACGCCGATGATGCGTTTCTCCCGCCGAGCCAATGAACACGCCACTCTCTTTCGCTTTTTTTTTTTTTTCCGCCCCGCTGACCGCCACCGTTGCGGGCCCCCGGCCGGGGCGTAGTGCACACAGGCGCGCAGTGAAGAGCATCTCCGAAAAAAAACTACCCGTACTCCACAATGATCAGAAGACAGGCCAGAGAACGCAGAGAGTACCTCTACAAAAAATCGTTGGAGTTGCAGGAAACCGCCCAGCTCGAAAAGAGACAGCAGTTGAAGCGCGCGCTCGCGTCCGGCAAGCCGCTCTCCAAGGAGCTCGGCGAAGACACCCAGCTCCACAACGACTTCCGCTACGACGAGAGCGAGCAGGTGGAGATCGACGACGAGTACCTGGCGCTCAGCGGCGTCAGCGACCCGCGCATCATCGTCACCACGTCCAGAAACCCGTCGGTCAAGTTGCTACAGTTCTCCAAGGAGATCAAGTTGATGTTCCCCAACTCCATGAAGCTAAATCGCGGAACGTACGTGATCCCCGACCTCGTCAAGCTGTGCGCCCGGGCCGCCATCAACGACTTGATTGTGCTCCACGAGCACCGCGGCGTGCCCACGTCGTTGACGGTGTCGCACTTCCCGCACGGGCCCACGGCCATCTTCACGCTCCACAATGTCAAGTTGCGCCACGACTTGCCCAACATGGGCAACATCTCCGAGGTGTACCCGCACCTCATCTTCGAGAACTTTGCCACCGCGTTGGGCCAGCGCGTGGTGAAGATCTTGAAGCACCTCTTTCCACCCGGCGTGAAAAAGGACAGCTCCCGCGTCATCACCTTCATCAACAACGAGGACTTCATCAGCGTGCGCCACCACGTGTACGTCAAGACCAAGGACGGCGTCGAGCTCAGCGAGGTCGGGCCCCGCTTCGAGATGCGCCTCTTTGAGCTCCGCTTGGGCTTGCTCGACAACAAGGACGCCGACGTGGAGTGGAAGGTCAAGCGCTTCATCCGCACCGCAAACAGAAAGAACTACTTGTCGTGAGGGCACGGGCTACATATGGAAAGAATACAACTTTAACGATAAACCATACTTGCAAGCGGGCGGTCTTCCCTCTTCGAGCTGTGGCTGCGATTGGCGCTCAACGGGCTTGGGCAAAGTCCACTCCCCTATTAGTTGTCCCACATCGTCTCTCCGTAGCGTCATCACACACCGCTGATTTCGGTAGTGCACTCTCTGATGCAGTCGCCCACAGAGGTGGAGACAAAGCTGTCGTTGTCCCCGTTGGACACGTCCGACACAATCGATCTTCTTCTCGCGTTGGTCCGGTGGCCGGCCTCCGCGGGGTAGAACGTCTCCTCGTGCTCCTCCGAGTCCGACGACTCGGGGCTGATCAAAAACTTCTGCAGGTTCTCGGAGCTCTTGTTGTGGCTTCTTCTCGACGACTGGGGGCTCTGGGGCCGGTCCTTGAACTGCTTGGACAACTGCAGCTGCGAGTACGATCTCTCCGCCCTCCGGTTGTTTTTGTTGAAGTCCATGCCCTTGCCCGGGCCGTTGGATGCAATGGAGCCGCTGGACGTGACGCTCAACTTGCGCTGGGGCACGGCCCCGTGGCTGTACGCCTGCATGAGCGAGGGGCGCCGCGCAAACTCGTCGTTGTTGAGCATGTCTGCGTACGAGTAGAACGACACGGACGAGCGCGAGCTCATCAACTTGGGCGACACGGGCGACTGCGTCTGGCCCTGCGGCGCGCCAGCCTGTGGGAACGTCAACGACGACTGCGACATCAGCTGCCCGATGTTGTTGGCGCTGCTGGCCATGTTTTGGTTGGGCGGCATGTAGACGCTGTTCTTGCGCAGCGGGGTGTAGGGTCTGCCCAAGGCCATGTTCAAGCCAATCACGGAGGAGTTTCTTCTCGTGGAGTACACCACCTCGACGTCGTCCAAATCCGTGTCCTTGTCGGACAATATCTGAGCAGTGGCATCCAACGCAGGGGGAATGTAGTCTTCCTGCTTGACCTGGCCGGCAGTATCCTGGACGGACCGCTCGAAGATGTGGGAGCTAGCGTACTCGCTTAGCTGGTTGTCCTCGGCCACGGGCGAGCAGGCCGGGGAGTTCAATGGGTGGCACCGCGCGTTGGGCGCACACGTGGGCGACCTGGCCGAGTTCTTCGAGGGCGGGAACGAGGTCTGCGACGACGTGCTGTTGGGCGACGTCGAGATGGGGGCCACCGCTTTCGTTTTGGTTTTCGGGATCGAGGAGGACAGGCCGAAGGAGAACATGGACAAGCGGGCCTTGCCGCCCGCGTTGGCGGGTTTCTGGGTCTGGGCCTCGGAGCCGGCGTTAAACAAAGCCATCTGGAGTGTAGCGACAGGGGTGTTCACTGGAGGGTGAAATGCGTGGGGGACGGGAGAATAACAAAGAAACTGGAGCGGCCAACGGAGGTGGATCGGGCTCAGGGACGTAGTGTTTCGGGGCGCTTGTGAAGGGCAGCCGACAAATCAAAGAGAAAGCAGTGGTGGGAAACGCGGAGGTGTTTTGGGAAAGAGGGTGACCGTTGGGTGCAGCGGCATGGACAATATCAAAAAAGATCCCGATAAAGGTGCGAAAAAAGAATGACCGACGCTATAGTGTATAGAATTAGATATCCGCAGCGGAGTGCGCACGACAGACAAAACGGTTACAGTGCTGGCCCGAGAGGGCCCGGCGGGCCTGGCGTGTTTCAGGGCGCTCGGCAAGTGCAGTGCCCCGACACATGTGTTGCGCCGTTCCGGAGCCACGCCAGGGTGCCTGGCCGGCGATTTTCGCTTCGGTCCAATAAACGTTGGTGCGGGGCCAGGGCGGGGCGCGGGCCAATGACAGGGCGGCCTTAGTGCCGCCACATACCCGGACACCAGCGTTTCTGGCGCCCCTGGCGCTGCTCCGCGCTGGCGCCCGTGCCCGCTGCGCTCGGGCGCCCGAAATTTGCCTCGCTGGCGGCCCGTTTTGTGTGGTGCTGTGTTCCGAGGCCGGCGCCCTCGGAATCCGGATTCATCCGTGCCGCATCCGGCCGACTCCACAGATTGCGCGCGTGCAGGACGCAATCGGCGGCGGAGCCACCCGCCAACTGCTGGTTTCAATTGCAACTCCGCAATTGGCACGCACACCCTAAACACGGAGCAAGCGTCGGCGTTTCAGCGGGGAATGGCACGTGCGGCGCCGCTGCTGGGGGCGCCGGCGGGCCACCAGCGCAAGTCGCACCGGGCGGCCCCTCGCAATCGCAAACGGCGTTCGACTCGCGGCCGCTTTGTATGGCGCCTGGGGGAGCGCGAGCCAGACCCAATTTCAGTTGCACACGGCCCCCTACGGCACCCTCCCCTCCCCTAAACTCCGGTATTTTTTTTCTCGCCGACGGTTTTTGCTGCCGCCTCGGCGCCCGCGCTGCCTCGTAGCCCGCCCGGCGCCCGGGCCCGTAGCTCGGCCCGTTGTTTTAGCCATTTTAGCCACGTCTTGGGTGCTCGCCCACGTGACGCGCCTCAACCACACCACCTTCACCTATGCCAGCCGACCCGGAAGCAGAGTCGCCGTCGGATCCGTGGAAACGACTCCGCACCTCAGTCAGCGGGCTCGGCATCCTGAACATCCCCCAGGACTCGGCCCGCGCCCGCTCGTACACCATCGACAGCTTCAACATCAGCTCCATCGAAAGCTACAAGCCCTCTCGCGAAAGCTACTACGCCACGGAGTCCAGCACCGCCGGCAACTGGGAGGCCGCGACGTGGGTGTTCACGGACGTGCTCCAGAGCGTCTCCGCAAAGGACAAGGACGACGTGCGGGCGTTGATCACCAAGTCGAACCAGCTCGTGAAGCTCTTGGTGGAGAACCCGTCGTTGAAGCACGAGGTTGTGTTTGAAAACGTCGTGGCCAAGATCCAGTTCATGCTCTACGGGCCGCACTTCCAGCTCCGCTCCGCGGCCTACAGAATCCTCCGCCACGCCACGGGGAGCAGCGAAGCGTTGCTCCACTTGGTGCGCCTGAAGATCCTCATCTCCATCATCGTGTCCTTGTCGACGCCGTCGCCGCAGTTGGAGCGCGAGGAGGCGCTCAAGTTGGTGCGCGAGTTCCTCAACGTCTCCGACGGCGCAAACTACATCTCCGTGGGCGTCATCAAGGCCTTGGTGGCGTTGGTGGAGAACGAGTTGGAGGACTCCGCCGAGAACGACATGGCCGACGCGGACGCCTACAGCTTCACACGCATCTGCATCGAGACCATCGGCGAAATCGCCGTGTTGAAGCCCGACATTGTCTTCCACGGCGGCGGTTTGCGGCTCTTGATCAACCTCACCATCAACGGCGCCACCGACATCGCCACCTCCTGTGTGCTCACGCTCCTTACATTGCTCGACATGCCCCACGCGCGGCTCTTCATGCGGAACGGCTTCGACCTCGACTCCTTGATCTCGATCTTCACCTACTTCGAGGACGACGACGACGGGAAAGCGCCCAACACGAAAAAATACCACAACAAGGCCCTCAAAACCTCGTTCCTTCTCTCGCACTTTCTCAAGACGTGGACTGGCTTGATCTGCTTCTCCCACAACGGCTTCCAGTCCATCAAGTCGCTTCTCTCCAACTTGAGAAAACGAAACAGCAGGTTGTGCGCCATTATTTTGGACGTGCTTCTCGACATTCTCCGCATCCAAAGTCTCCCCTGGCTCGAGGACTCGCTGATTGGAGGCATGGCCTCGCAGATCCACTCTTTTGTGTCTCAAGGAAACGAGGATGCTCAAGCATTGCCGTTCAAATACCCGGCCGTCGACCCCAAAAGCTTTGAGTTTGCCATCATTTCCCACTACCAAGGCCTTCTTCTCAAAATCCTCGTCAATTGCGACGTTGTACCGCTCTTGTTCAAGGTGGTGAACGAAAACAGAAGCGAGCAAAACACCCAAAAGGCCACCTTTCTTTTGACCAACATTTTTGAACTCTGTGCCAACTTGCTTCCACTCGAGTTTTACGACAAGCACATCCTTGCAGCATACAACACAGACTTGTCGTTGGCGTCGTTGGCGAAAATCGAGGCCGCTGCAAGAACAAATCAGCATTCCCAAGAATACAGGACGGGAGAGATCAGCAACAAAGTGAAAGAGATCACTGTCCACCAGCGCATTCACATGGACGACACTGCGTTCAAGTCTGCCATCACCAGCTCCAGAGTTCTCACCGTGAAGGAATTCGAGGACTGGAGCTGGGGCTCGCTCTCCGTTCTTTTCCATGCATTGAGAAACCCACAGCGCTTCAACGAACTCCAAGAGAAATTCCCCAAGTTCTTGAAAACATTTCTCTCCTTCATGCGTCCCTTCAAGTACCGCTTCAGTGTTCTTCCTTCGACCTTCAACTTAAAGTACCCGAAGTTGAAGAAGCCCAGAACTCTTGTTGTGGTGGCCTCTCAACTCATCGAGTCTCTTCTCACTTTCGACCAGGGCAGTGAATACTTGTGCTCGACCAAAGTCATAGCCCAAATGGCCGAGCTTCTTGAGCAGGTGGATCCTTTCAGCAACATCGCTGCCAAAGAGCCACTCCTTTCTCGCAAGCGGTTGCAAAACACTCTCTCCATTGGCTACGTGAAGTTCGTGGGAGTTCTTTCGGCGAGCTCGAGAGGTATCAAAATTCTCGAGAAACACCGGATTCTCCGGCTCATATTGCACCTCGTCGAAGGAACAATGAAAAACGAGTCCAACAACTATCTTGTTTGCAACTTGTTGAATGTCCTCGACTACACATATTCAAATGCCATCAGGGCAATTCTCGCCAAGGCAGCAAACGACTCGAACTGGAAAGTCAAGATGTTCATTTTGGAGAACGTTCTCCCAGTGCTTCTTGAGAAAAACTGCGAGCAGGAGTACGTGCGTCTACTTGTCAGCCTTCTTGGCGACGACACTGAAGTCGTGGTTTCAACGGCCATAAGCGCTCTTTTCAAGTACTTCATCACTTTGAACCACACTGACCACTTGAATCTACTCATCGAGGCAAGACCCGACATTGAGACTCTCGAATCCAGCAACGAAGGCAGAGCCCTTTTACTTCGGTTTTGTACAATTCCCGATGGATTCAAGTACTTGAACGAGAAAGAATTCATCGAAAAATATTTTGCAGCATGTTTGAGACAACTCAGGACCTTCGAGTATTTGGACTCTATTGAAACGCTGCTCAGAAACCACTTCTACCCATATTTTACGAATTTGGTCCCCACAGATGAGCGCTATTCGGAGGATCTCCACCACTTTTTTAACTACTTGCTCGCCACAGAAGAGGGGTTTCATTTCTTTAACAGCAAAAGACAGTTCGTGGACAAGATGCTCTCGAGCATTAAAGAGATCTGCTCTCTGCTCGACTTGATCGAAAGCGCCCCCGGATTTGATGAGAAACTCGAGAGATCGGCTTCAACTCTGACCCACTCTACCGGTTTGAAACATCTGACCAGCACCTCCTGGTTCATGAGCTCTAGCCCGGTAGATAGCCGTATCACGGCTCTGCCTCGCTTCGAACCGACGGAAACTACAGAACGGCGGTATGGAAAAGCAGCGGAACTGGCGGGCTTAGACATGAATGAGTACATGTTAAAGACCTTGAAGCAGTACCTCTGGATTGTGGGCGAAATTGCGTCTGCAAAATACGGCATGCAGTTGCTTGAGCCAGTGTACTCGTTTGACATCAATGCGGACCATATCGCCAAGACGTTGATGCAGCTATTCCAGAGCGCAAGCCACTGGCAAATCCGAGGGTTAGCTTTCTACCAGCTTGGCAAGATGGCGGAGACTGTGGAGGGAATCGAGATCCTCGACGAGCTCGACTGGATCTCCTTGAAGACCATTCACAACCCGCCGATCTCCTTGTCATACCCAAGGTACATGCAAGACGAAATCTTCACCAGCGTCGAGATCTTGAATCCGTACGAGGACGCCAGCTACCATTCTTTGTTCGGAGCAAATGAGGGCGTACAGGTGCACGAGCTTCTTGATTTGGAGGACGAGGTTGTCATTGAGAGCTACGAGGAGTTGGACGAAAAAGTGTTGAGTCTTATCAACTATTTGAGCTCGGTGCTCGGGCGCATCGAGCGGAAAGCCAAGAAGGAGTTGACCCGCATCAAGTCGGAAAACCCCGAGGTTTTCAGCAACGTAAAGCTTTTCCTCAAGACGATCCGGCTTGTGGACAAGGGCAAGTTCAAGTACAGAACGCGGGTGTTCATCTTTGAGCTATTCGACACCACGAGAATCATGGAGGACTTGGGCCGCAAGGAGAGGCGGTCCAGCATTAAGAGCGGGCAGAGGCCGCCAGTCCTGCGGGGCAAGTTTGAGCTCGTTTGACCTGCTGGCCAGGCCAAACAATACACAACCACACACGTAAACACGCTCACGTATCTTTGATGCGCTTTCTGCGCTTGTGGCTCACGGCGGGGGAGTCCACGTACTCGTGGATTCTCTTGGCCCGGATCTCGGCGGGCTTGAACTTGGACGTGACCAAGTGCGAGAAGTTTCTCCGGGTCCACATTTCCGTGTCCTGCGGGTTGAGTTCCACCCAATCTAGCTCGTCGTTGGGGAGCCCGGGGATCATTTCTTCCACCGCTAGGTTGACCGGGTACGACGGCTTGAGGACAACGTCCAGCGGGCTCGCTCCGGCGGCGAGTTTGAGCAAAGGGTCCAAGGTTTTGGCGAGGCTGGGCTTGAGCAATACCAAGGACTCCAAGCGGCGGCGGTCCACGTCCATCGGCCGGTCCGCGTCCTCGTCTCCCTCCACCTCCCGCAAGATGTCCAAGATGGCCTGGTTGCGGCGTTTGTGGAAATATAGCGTTTGCCGCTGGGCTTTTTCGGTGACGAACAAACGCTCCGAGAGCGAGTACGCCGTGTTGAATCTCTCCTGGAGGTCCTCGTAGATCTTGTTGTAGTCGACGTAGTCCTCGGGGATCTCGGGTGCCGCCTGGGGCTCTCCCGGCGACGAGGCCGATTCCAGTTTGACCGACGCCATGGTTGAGTGTTGGTGGTGCGAGTGGTGAGTGCGAAGTAATGAGAGCGCCAGGGTGGACAAAGTGCAGTTGGGCTCTGTGGTGTTTCTTGTGTGGGTTTCTGTAAGTGGTTGTGTTTTGCTTTAGTTGATGGTGTCTTTCCAGCCTGATATCGCTGGATTTTAGTTGTTGAAGTTGCAATTAGTGTATTTTGTTTCGTGGTGCTGCAAAAGTGCAGTTGTGTTTTTTGTGAGGTTAATTCACTGCCTTGTGCCGCATTCCCGACAAACTGCAAACCCACCACCCTAATAGCAGTACCTAAGCAAAAAGATAGAGACCAGAGTCAAAACCAAGACAGAATTCCGATTCAAGCACAAACGTCCAACCTAAACACGTTTTCACATTTGCAAATCACCCACAAGACAATCTTTGGTATTTTAATTGCAACTCGCTGACCAGTTGGGCCCCCATAATAATGGTGGAGCACCATGTGGGTACAAGGAAAAGCTCGAGCCCCACCAAAAGAATGACCTCTCATTCACAACAGCGTTCTCGTTCAAATTCACAAGGCCCGAACTCGCCATTTCATTTGCCGAAATATCTGCATTCTCAGCTGGGCTACACCAGCTCGTTTTCGCACAACGCGTCTCACCACCACCACTACAATGTCCATCGTCTCGTTGCTAGGCATCGAGGTATTGAGCAATCCCGCCAAATTCTCCGACCCGTATGAGTTTGAAATCACGTTCGAGTGCTTGGAGCCGCTCAAAGAGGACTTGGAGTGGAAGTTGACCTACGTGGGCAGCTCCAGATCTCTAGATCACGACCAGGAATTGGACTCCATCTTGGTGGGGCCCGTGCCCGTCGGCATCAACAAGTTTTTGTTCCAGGCCGACCCGCCGTCGCCAGAGTTGATCCCGGCCAGCGAGTTGGTCAGCGTCACGGTCATCTTGTTGAGTTGCTCTTACGCCGGACGCGAGTTTGTCCGCGTTGGCTACTACGTCAACAACGAGTACGACACCGAAGAGTTGCGGGAAACCCCGCCGACAAAGGTCCAGGTGGAGCACGTCGTGCGCAACATCTTGGCAGAAAAGCCCCGTGTGACCCGCTTCAACATTGTCTGGGACAATGAAGACGCGAACCCTGACCAGTACCCTCCCGAACAACAGGTGGACGAGGACGACGAGGACGAAGAAGAGGAAGAGGAGGAAGAAGAGGAGGAAGAAGAGGAGCAGGGCGCAGGCGAGGAGGACGAAGAGGAGATCGACGTCGAGGACGAGGAGGACGACGACGACGACGAAGACCTCAACGAGGGCGACGAGGACATCGAGGAGGATATCGACATGGACGAGAAGACGCCGGCCGCCGGCGACGAGCCCACCGGCAGCGGCGCCGCCACGCCAAAGGATAAGGCCGACAGCTGATCGGATCGTACATACAAAATATAAACATTCAGACTCCCTGCGGAGCCCATGCGACGCGGTCCACGAGCGCGTTAATGACTTGGCTCACGTTGTCGATGTTGCTCTTGACAAAATGCGACCCGCCAAGCCTGCTCTCCCATTTGTCCGGGTGCCATCGGAGCCGCTCCTTTTTCAAAAAGTTGAGCATGCTCTCGTTGCCCCGTTCAACACCACTGGACAACACCATGCTGTAGAACGAGGCCACAGACTCTCCATCGTTGATCAAGTCGTTCATCTCGTCGTTGCTGAGACTTCTTTCAAAGTGCGCGAGAAGCGGTAGCTTGTCGCTCGAGTTCAAGTACTGCTCGAGCAACTCGCTCGCGTCCTCCTCAGGCGGCGGCCCGAGGTACGGGTCATTGATGCGTTTATCGGCAACGTGGACGTCCTGTGCGTCCTCGTCCATGAGCCCCGCAGCACTCACGGGGAAGTTGCCCACAATCTCATACTTCCCGCTGGACACGTCTGCCAAGTTGTTGGCGTTGTACGCGTGCATGAGGTTGCGGTGGCTATGCTGGTGGAGAGGGTATGCGGAGGTCGGGCGTGACTGGGGCGTCTGGTACTTGTACTTTGCGGCTGGCTTGACGAAATTGTAGCCGTTGATGTCCTCGCCCGACTCCGTGAAGAAAGCAGGAGACGCCGGCCTGGAGTTGGCGGGCGTGGACTGGCTGATGGGCGTTGAGCCGGCTTGCTTGGTGGCGGAGTTGTTGCTGGACGAGCTGGAGGTGTTTGTCGGCGTTTCCAAGTGGGAGTCCGTGGTGGCACCGTTGAGCTTGGAGAGGAGCGGTACCGAGGATGCAGTGAGCTTTTTGGAGCTGTTGAGGTTGAGGAGCGGCGCGCCGACCTTGGAGGGCTGCGACGGCGTGGACTCCTGCGAGAGCGGCGTCTTGAACTTGAGCCTCTTGCGGGGCTGCAGCGGGCAGGGCGTGGAGTCGGACGTGTTGAAGCTGATCTTCAGGATCAGGTCCGCGGTCTCGTTGCCGATGACGCCGGACATGTCGGCCAGGGACACGTTGTGCAAGTTTGCCGACCCGAGGCGCGAGGACGCGGGCGTGGCGATGTCCATGGGCGACCCTGTGTGTTTGCGCTTTCGTAGGAAGATGGGGGCGGGCATGGCGGGGGCGTCCGAGTCGGACTTTTCGGAGCCCGAGTGCTCGACGATGGTGCGGTTGCCCTCGTCGTAGTCGTCGGAGCCCTGGTGCGTGTCGTGGCGCTCGCACTCCGACGAGTACTGTGGAGAGGAGTGGCAGAGGACCGGGTGCCGCGAGAGAATGGGCAGCGACGACGCCGTGTGGAGGTGCAAATTGTCGAGCTTGCGCATGGGCGACGTGAAGAGCACGGATTTGGAGGACGAGGGGTGGAGCGGCGTGGAGGCGGCGGTTAGAAGGTTGACTTCGGTTTCGTGGTTGTCTTCAGCGGCGGTGTCGTTGGGCGACGCGGCGTACCAGGGCGTGGCCTCGGGCGACAGCTGGTCCATGAACGGAGGCGGGTTCTGCGCCGAGAAAACCGGTCGGGGCATTTGCACGCGGGGAAATGTGGTGGAGGAGTAGGTTGCAACTAGTAAACATGCGATCCGTAAACATGCGCGCTAGGCCCGCCGGGCGATGGGTGCGAACCCCGAGATCGAGATAAAGAAAAGGGAAAATATGGGCTTTGGGGGGAGGGGCGGATTGTGTCCGTGGCTGTTGCGGGCACTGTTTGTTTTGTGAAGAGAGAACCGGGAAAATATTCTGCGTGGTTGCAGCGTCCCAATGGCGCAGTTATATGGCTCTAGGGACGATGCTTTTAAGCCGAGTGATAGCTAACACGAGCCAGCCACCATTTTCTTGACGCCATAATTTCTGTACTTTTGTGACTGTTGTGACTTTTGTGACTTTTGTGGCTTTGTGACTTGCTGCACACGAGGCTAGTTGTGGCATTTGTCGGTGCTCACGGGTGGTAGCCTTCCTCGGGTTCTGGCACAATTGGATTTTAGTTCCACGCAGTGCAAGGTGTGGCAACTACAGCTCTCCACACACTACAGCGCCGGCAGATGGCGTCACCGAGAAATTGCCCCACCGAAAATCGCCCCACCGAGATGCAGCCGGGACGCCCGCCATTCCCCGAAAAAAACCGACTGCATTTCTGCGTTTTTCTGCCTTTTCCATCTCAACTCGCCACTCGGCACAGTGCAGGCCCAATTATTGCAGTGCGTGGGCTGCCAAGACCAGCGGGCGCCCAACCACTCCGCCTCCAGCGGCCAAAACCAAAGCCAAATGATTCTGGCTCCTGGAAGCTTCTACAGTAGCAAGGTGCCGGCGCGTGCTCGCGGGCTCGAACCGGCCCCCGATTGGCCTGTCAATTAGCCTCTCAATTACCCTCGCACTTCGCCTCTCAATTAGCAGCAATTAATCTCTCTTTTAGTCTCTGCCATTGTGCCGCCCACACAATGCTGAAAGCCTATACCCTGGGCGCCACGTTGTCAGGCCCCAAGTTTAAACCAATCGGCTCCTCCGGCCAAAACCCCAGCAGCCACTTTCCACTTCTCTCACAAGAGAGTACCCTAACTCACACCCCTGTGTCTTATCTGTCCTGCCTGTGGCTATCAGTGTTCCGTGCACGCTCGCGGCTCGCCTTTACTTCAACTGCACTTTTTCCGCCATCGGCAACCACTCTCCACAAAATACTCCCTGACGCCATCGGACACAACGGCGCACTGCACGACGCAAAACAACCCCCGCCCTCGTAAACCAGCCGCCACCTCCCAATGCAGCTACTATCTCGAGCCCTCGCCGCCGCCAGAGACAAGCCGTTGAACCCGGTCTTGTCCTTCACGGACATCTCCTTCCTCACGTTCCAGGCCGTCATGCAAGCCGTCATCATCTGCACCGCCGGGTTCTTCGTGGCCCGCTCGGGCATCCTCACCGTCTCGGGCCAAAAGGTCATCTCCATGTTGAACGTGGACTTGTTCACCCCGTGCTTGGTGTTCACCAAACTCGCGTCGTCGTTGTCCATCAACAAGCTCGACGACATCCTCGTGATCCCCGTGTTCTACGCGCTCTCCACGTGCATCTCGTACCTTTGTGCCCGCGGAACCTCATCGTTGCTCCAGTTGAACAGCCCGGAGTCGGACTTTGTCACCGCCATGAGCGTGTTCGGCAACTCCAACTCCTTGCCCGTGTCTTTGACCATGTCCTTGGCGTACACATTGCCCGACTTGTTGTGGGACCAGATCGCTGACGACGACTCCGACAAGGTGGCCTCCAGAGGCATTTTGTACCTCTTGATTTTCCAGCAGTTGGGCCAGATCTTGCGGTGGTCGTGGGGCTACAACACGCTCTTGAGAAAGCGTTCCCAGGAGGAGCTCTCCACCTACCACAACGTCTCGCAAATCTCCACCCAGGAGGGCGACCCGCTCCTCAACGAGGACGCGTTGTTCATGGACTCCCCCGCCGCCGCCGCCGTCGCGCAAGACGCACAAGCGCCTGCTGAACCCGTGGCCGCGGAGGAGACTGCGGCGGACCGGGTTTCGAGCTCGTCGGAGGAGCTGGGCGAGGTCCGCGCCAAGGCGGCTCAAAGCAGCAACGCCTTCTTTGGCTGGATCAAGCACGTGTGGCATGTGTTCACAAGCTGGCGCCCCGTGCGGGCGGTGTTGAACTTCATGAACCCGCCGTTGTACGCCATGGCGGTGTCGATTTTCATTGCATCGGTGCCCGCGTTGCAGAAGGAGTTCTTCGACAAGGGCACCTTCGTCAACAACACGGTGACGCAGTCGATCAAGCAATTGGGCTCGGTATCGATCCCGTTGATTTTGATTGTCATGGGGTCCAACTTGTACCCGTCCAAGGACGTGCCGCCCGCGTCCAGAAACTACAAGAAAATCATCGTGGCGTCGTTGCTCTCGAGAATGATTCTCCCCTCGTTCTTCATGCTCCCCATCATTGCGGTGTGTGTCAAGTACATCAACGTGTCGATTTTGGACGACCCGATTTTCTTGATTGTGGCGTTCATCTTGACCATCTCCCCGCCCGCCATCCAGCTCACGCAGATCACGCAGTTGAACAACATCTACCAGAAAGAGATGGCCGGGGTTTTGTTCTGGGGCTACGTTGTCTTGACGTTGCCCACGTCGATTATTGTTGTCGTCACCAGTTTGGAGGTGTTGGAGTGGGCCATATAGAAGGCGGCGATATAAAGGAAAAAAAGCGATCGACGTTGTAGCTACGGGCGGCCGGCGAAGGCCAAGCGGCCGAGAATTAGTGCCGGCTGTACGGCCCGCAAACCGCCAGCAGGCATCTGCTGGCTCTCACGATAAGTGGGCGCGGCTGCAGGAGCGATCACTCAGTATCATATCTTTTCCCCCACGCAGCAAAACCGACAGCACAATGGTCAAAGCCAGAAAAATCGCCATGGTCGGGTCCCGCTCCGTGGGCAAGCTGTCCATGACGGTGCGCTTTGTCGAGGACCACTTTGTGGAGTCGTACTACCCCACCATCGAAAACCAGTTCTCGAAAACCATCACCTACAAAAACCAGGAGTACGCCATCGAGATCTTGGACACCGCGGGCCAGGACGAGTTCTCCATCATGACCGAGAAGCACTTGATCGGCATCCACGGGTACTTGCTCGTGTACTCGGTGACGTCTCGGCAGTCGTTCGAGGTCATCGAGGTGATTCGGGACAAGATCCTCAACTCCATCGGCACCGACGTGCTTCCGGTGGTGTTGATTGGCAACAAGTGCGACTTGAACTACCAGCGGCAGGTGGAGACCGCCGAGGGCGAGGCCTTGGCGCGCAAGTTCAACTGCAAGTTCATGGAGACCTCGGTGCGGGACAACGTCAACATCAACAATGCGTTTGTCACGTTGGTGGACGAGATCGAGCACATCCAGAACCCGGAGGCGCCCAAGGACGACAAGTGCGTTGTGTTTTGAGCCGCGGCCCGGCCCGGTGCTGCCGAGCGCCGCCGCCCGTGCTGGCAAGGTGAGGACGCTGTTGGAGCGCAAGTGCTGCGGCCGGGGCCTGTGACTGTACTGGAGGCTTAGTCACGGCCGGCGGGCCTGTTACGAGATGAGATTGCTTTAATTGATAGAAACCGAATCAGCGTAGGGCGCGGCGGGGCGAGCGCCACACTGGGCTGCCTTGGCTTTGTTCACCCCAGATTTGAGCACCAGCTTTGTCCAGCCATGAGCTTGAAAGTTGATGCGAAAATCGACACAGCTCGACTTCCGCATGGTTTCAGCGTGGTTTCAGCGTGGTTTCAGCGTGGTTTCAGCTCGGTTCCAGCTCGGTTTCAACTCGGTTCCAAGTCGTTTCAGCTTGGCTCCGGCGTCTTGTCCTCATGCCGGCCTCTCCAGCCTTCCGGCCTCTGCCCCGCAGCCACAGTCGCACCGGAACTGCCCCGCCATTTCCGCCACGCCCGCAGCGCAGCGGGCACACCCGTGCCTCCCGCGGCCGAGACATGGCACCACCCGCGCTCACCTCCGACCTGCGGCTGTGGCAATGGCACGTGCGAAGTTGTCATTTCAACCCCAGAATACGTTAAATAGGCGGGCGCTCCACCTTTGCACACCACAAAATGTCCGCTCCCTCCGGTACCTTGAGATTGGGCTCCACCGCCCCCGACTTCTCCGCCGACACCTCCAACGGCCCCATCACGTTCCACCAGTACATTGGCGACAGCTGGGCCATCTTGTTCTCCCACCCCGACGACTTCACGCCGGTGTGCACCACCGAGTTGGGCGCCTTCGCCAAGTTGCAGCCCGAGTTCGAGAAGAGAAACACCAAGCTCATCGGCTTGTCCGCCAACGGCAGCGAGTCGCACAAGGCCTGGATCAAGGACATTGACGAGATCACCGGCTCCAAGTTGTCCTTCCCCATCGTCGCCGACCCGGAGAGAAAGGTCGCCCACGCGTACGACATGATCGACTACCAGGACGCCACCAACGTGGACGACAAGGGCGTGCAGTTCACCATCCGCTCGGTGTTCATCATTGACCCAAGCAAGAAGATTCGCTTGATCTTGTCCTACCCCGCGTCTACCGGTAGAAACACCGCCGAGGTGTTGCGCGTGTTGGACTCGTTGCAGACGGGCGACAAGCACAGAATCACCACGCCCATCAACTGGGTGCCTGGCGATGACGTCATCGTCCACCCTTCGGTCTCCAACGACGAGGCCAAGACCTTGTTCCCCAAGTTCAGAATCATCAAGCCCTACTTGAGATTGACGCCTTTGGAGCTCAAGGACGAGTAAGCCGACGTTTTTGGGGCTCGAGGACGAGTAAGTAGACGCCTGCCTGGGCAGAGGTCAATACTAAAACCACACACTGTAACCACACTGTAACGCACCTCCACACTGTAGCACACCTCATCACCTCCACTCACTGCGTATTGGCACGACGGGCCAAGCTGCCCAATCGCCGTCGCCACTCTCTCCGGCTACATTCTTTCGTTCTTCCTCCACATTGTCCCTCGGATTTTTCACGGGTCTGCAATATATACCGGCTACCCCATATTCGCACCCATTCGCACCACCTACCGCCGCCACTCACCACCCACAATGTCTTTGCGTGCACACGCATCTGGCACGAGGCCCGGCGCCCTCCGCCTATGCCGAACCCAGAAAACTCGCTTGGCACATCCACTCAGGGGCCTTCCGCCCACGCCGCCGGGTGTGAGGCCCGGCCCCACCGCACTCGAAAGCACACACGCCAGGCCGCTGCCGTCCTGCTTCTCACGACACCCGCCCCGGAAAAAAGCCGCCCCGCTCATGTTTCTGTGCCGGCAGCCGCCCGAGCCCCAGCCGCTGGCTCTCTTGTTCTCGCTGGGAAACGAGAACGACGCCCAAGACTCGCAAGAGCGGCTAGCCAACTTGGGCGCCATCACGGAGAGGCTCAGGTCCTGCGTGCCGGCCATGCTCCAGACCTCTCCGCCCAAAGACATTGTCCTGCCCGACGTGCTTCTCCGCATCTGCCCGTCGCACTTCGAGCTGGTCAATGCGTACTTGCCCAACATCAAGGGCCGCGTGTCCTACTACGCCACGTGCAAGGCGGCGCAAATATTCCTCACGTCGTTCGTGGTGAACCCGAAATCGCAGCTCCGCATCGAGCTGATGCGGGTGTCCCACTTCCCCGACGCAAAAGGCGTGATTCCCGAGGCGACCAAGATCTTTGTTCGCTGGAGCTCTTGCGCCGAGGGCTGCGACGACAAAGCGGGCCCCGAGGGCCTGGCCCCGGCGCCAAGCTCGCAGAAATGGTCGAAGATCGACCCGGGCAGCATCCTTGACCAGCACCGCTCTGTGTCTGGCTCTTTGGCTGATGCGGGCAAGAGCTTTATAGGGATCAAGAGGGAGCTGGGCCTCGAGCGCATTCTTCTGGGCTTGTTCATTTTCGAATTGAACGAAGCCAACAACCAGGTTCTTGTGCACACCATCGAGGACTTGAACATCTTGGAGCGGCGTGACGAGCAGCCCGTGGAAGGAAAGTTGCGGGTGTGCTAGCGGAACCAGTGGGAAGCTTCGGCGCCTGCAACACCCGGCACTTGTAAATAGATTTGATGTCTCCTGGCATAGCTTGATGTTTGCTTCCACCGTCAACGTCCAGAAACATCGCATTTGACATAGCGACAGGTTGAAGCATTGTACATGTATATTCTAGTTGACGTCTAGATCCGGCCATACAGCACTATGTAATCCCCAAGCAACTTGGTACTGATACAGAATCTACTCTCTATATTTCATTGCTGAACGAAGACATCTGCTGGATAGAGATACTTTTCTTCTAGAAACCTCTTTTGAAGAATTTCAGCGAACAAGCCAGAAGCCTGCCGACAGGCATCGGATAAGGTGTAATTCATATTAGTTGCTGGCACTTTTGAGTATTCGGTTTCGATGACTACATGTCGAAGCGGGTTGAGTTTCGGCTGGTGTCATGACATTGAGTGCCCCTACAAAATCTCCTCGAGGGTCTCCTTGAGCAGCTTTGCCTGGCTCTCGTCGAGCATCGAAATGGCCCGTTTGACGAGCGACAAGACCTGGGATTTCTTGCCAGAGCCTTTGTCCTCCGCGTACTTCTCGTACCAGGGGCCGCTTCCGGACTCAAAGACAAGCTCCAGCACTTTGGAGATGATTTTCAAGTGCTTCGCCAATAGCGACTTCGTCTCAAGCACAGCACCCGCCAACTTGACTAGCAAGTAGATGTTGAGGCAGAGCAAAACCAGCACAAACAAAAGACCGCAGACGACAATCGCTCGTGTCGAAACCAGCACGGTGTACTTTGCGGGCGCAGCTTTTTCCACAGGCGGCTTCACCACCGCGGGCGGCATGGACACCGCCGTGATGGTCTGCTCGACAATTGTCGGCGCCGAGTCGTCGCAGTAAACGAGGTGCTTCTCGAGCTCGCTCTTCAAATCCTCCAAGATCTTCTTGTTCACCGAGAGCTGCGCCGACGACGTCAGTTTCTCCACCATGTTTTTGATCCACGACCGCCCGGTCCAGTCCACGTAAAACGCTATGCGAATGTTGGTGGAGTTGTTTTCGCCCCACCACAAGTAAAACCTGGTTTTCACGCTGAAGGACCCGCCAGACGGAACGTCGGGCGTCACCGTTATGGACTGCACGACAACGTAGTCGGAGAAGTCCAAATGCTCAATGTACTCTTCCACATAGCACTTTGTGGATTTCGGCCCGATGGAGAACCCCAAAGGTCTTCGGTACGTGTACAGTCTTTTGCGCTTGGGAGGGTCGTCGTCGGTGTCCGCGAATGGCCCGTATTCGGACACTTCAGTGGCGCCCTGGTCGTCCAAGATTTTCTTGTGGAACGCCGGGTTGTCCTTCCCGAAAAGAACCTCGAAAACAGCCCCGAGCGGCGCGGCAACCACGTCACTGGCCACCTCTGTTTCTTGGTCCGCTCCTTCAAACGTGTCTGGAATGACTGTGGGGATATGTGCGTCGGGGCCGTGGTTCTTGTACGGAGCACCGGGCCGGATGGACTTGACCCGCGCCAACTGGGCGCCTTTTTCGGCTATGCTGCCGCCGCGGACCACCGAGTCGGTGTCGTGATCCTCGCTCCCGTCACTGTCCTCCAAGCCGTCGTCGAACAAGTCTCCGCTTTCGTCAAGATGCCGGTCCGTCCACCCGGTGTTGTCGTCGTGGGCGTCCTCGTCGATGGACATGATGTAGTTGGAGATTCTCCGCTCGGAGCTCTCGTTCTTGGCCTCCTCGGAAATGCCCGGCGGGTTGGAGTCCAAGTCCGCCATGTCCTTGCCGGTGGAAGCCAGCCACACTGTCCGGATGAAGTCGTACGTGGAGTCCCGCGACAAGAAGCTCGCGAAGTAGTGTTTCTCTTTTTTCGTTTCGACCGTGATGCCGTTCGGGAACAAGCCCGCGGTGGACTTCTTGTCGATGCGGGTGATTTCGTCCAAGGGGACGACCACGCTCGTGACCCAGCCGAGCAAGTTCAGGTTGAAGCACACGCTGTGCTCGGTGATGTACACCCGGCCTTGGAGCAAGATCTCCCTGCTCAAGGCACATGCAAAGTCGTCCAAGAGCCGGTCGGTCAAATCAAGGCTTTTGAAGATCTGGTGGAACTCCACGTTCCGCTTCATCGTGGCGTACCGGTACGGCGTGTCCTGGAACTTGTCCGCCACGTAGAGCCGCGTGTCGTACCGCTCGAGCAACTCGGGCGCCGTGTAGCTGTTGCTTTCGCTTCGGCGATGGGTGCTTTTTCGGTACGTGATGATCTTCGGGTCCGCGCCGTCGTGGGAGCCGACGCGGGGCAGCTTCACCAGCGGCGAACGGGCGTCCGGGTCCTTGTCCCGCTCGTGGCGCTCCAGCTCGTCCTCCGAGGTTTTCTGCTGCCAGATGCGGAGCGAGCTCTGGAAGTCGCTGTGGGAGCCCGGCGTGAGCGGCGGCGACACCGCGTCTGCCAACGCGTTGGTCTTGTTTTCCTTGGAGATGATGGAGTTGGCGTCCCTCATCGTCGTCTGTGGGTCTGCCGGCGACAGCTTCAGCATGAACGCCAGCTGTAGCGCCAGGGGCGCCGGCTTCTTGAACAGGGGCTCGCCAAAAAACGAGCCGCCGTCGCCCAAAAGCGGGCTGGTGGCGGCGGCTAGGCCGTTGATGGCGAGCGGGGCTGTGCCGCTGGGCTCCTCAGAGAGACTCATGGAGTTCTGCGAGACCGAGTCGCCGGACGCGGCCATGTCGGCGTCGGTCCTTGCGAGGGCGGCCGTCTCGAGGGGCGCGAGCACCGCCGCCGTTTCGGGAAGCGCCTCGACCGACGGCGGGAACAGGTACGACCACTTGTCGTCGTCCTCTGGATCCATGGAGGAATTGATGGGGGAGGCGAGTGGCGCAGGCAGAATGCAGAGGAGCAGCCGCCGGGAACAGGAACAGGAGTGCTCGGGAAAACTACCGTGAAGTGATTGAGGCCGCGGCAGAACGGGGTGGCGCTTGGGCTCGGTGGCGGAGAGTTGTAGTTGATGGAATTGCTGAGACCCGCACAGATGACTACGCGGGGAAGCCTGGGCCCCAGACGCAGCCCACAGAAAAGAACAAAGTGGGAAGAGCGGCTTTCGGAAAAAAACTCGAGAAGGGGGGAGCGCCGGAGTGCCAAAACGCCTGGGTGCTTGTTTGGGGACCCGCCCGGGCCTTCGGTTCCAGAATCGGCACTGCCCAAACAGAGGCAGATCGCAGCCATCGTATAGCTGCGGGCAGCCGGGCCCAATTTTCCGCGCCCAACACCGAAAAGCGCCAGATCGCCAAACGTGCGAAATTCCCGCTCTACGCCCTGTCCTCATCTATGTTCATTAACCTTCATAACCTAAACAGACTCCAACACAACGTCCTTGAAACCGGAGGCGACCTTCTTGCCCTTCTCCTCGGAACCCTCGCCATGCAATGCCAACAAAGAACCCAAGTCGAACTTGGGCTGCTTCAACAACTTGACCTTTCTGATGTGGATGTTCTGCAAAGGCAAGATGGACTGGGTGGACTTCTCGATCTCACGGCCAATCACCTCGGGAATCAACTTGGAGGTCAACTGCGCCAAGGTCACGTTGGACACCTCTCTCTGCATAATCTCAATCATCTTCTTTCTCACCTCTCTCAACTTGGAGGTCTTGGCGTACGAGGCCTTCTTGACCTGGTTGGCCTGTCTCTTGGTGAAGGCAATGGCGAAAACACGCAACACGTAGTCGTCGGCGGTCTTGACGGTGACGTTGGCCTCGACCAACGACTGCCACTTTCTGACCAACGATCTCAACTTGTCGGTGGTGAAGTCCAAGCCGTGGAAGTTGGTCAACAAGTTCTTGCCCTCAACCTCGTCGACTCTCAACTTGACCTTTCTGTACGAGTGGTCCTCGGAGCCCTGCAAGTCAGCGAGGCACACCTCGAAGACACGGCCCTTCAAGCCGTCGGCGGCGTTCTTCAAGCCGGTGGACTTGTTGATCAAGGTCTTGCCCACGTCTCTCTTCTCAAAAGTGGAGGGCGCCTTGATGTCGTACCATTCCTTTCTGGTGAAGGGGTCGACGACCTTCTTCTTCAATCCCTTTTTGCCCTTGGACAATCTCTTGTTCTTACCAACGGCCATTTTTAGTGTAGGAGCAGCGATAAAACTTTTCAGCGTTTTGGCGCGCCCGGCAGCAGACCCACTTCCGAGGGCAGCGCCCGCACGTGCGCCCCTGGTCACGTGCGCCCACCCCTTCGACCGGCCCGCACAGGCCCACCGCGCCCAAGCGCAACGGCGACATCCGAGGGCGCCCGCAGCGAAAACGCCGTCACGTGGCCGTGTCTAGGGCACCGCAGCCCCAGCCCCACCAAGGCGTCAGCTCCAACCTCTACTGTAATTTCTCGTAGGACCGTTTATTCAACAAACATCTGTCCTAATGCTAGTATATACACAACCTGGAACCAGGCCAGAACTGAATCAGCTGTCCGAAGTCTTTCGTGGACCATTGCAGCCAAAATCGCACACCGTCTATTGGTTCTCAGGACGCAACTTTCTCACCTCCTTGCCAACTCTCCAGATCTCCATGTTTCTGATGGTGACCAACTCCTCCTCAAACTTCTCTCTGTAGTTAGAGGCAGAGTTGAACTCCAAGGATCTCTTGGTCTCGGAACCGTTTCTGACAGACTCGTACAAGTCCTCGAAAACAGGCTTCAAGGCGTCCTTGAATCTTGGGTACCAGTCCAAAGCACCTCTTCTGGCGGTGGTGGAGCAGGCGTCGTACATGTAGTCCATACCGTACTTTCCAATCAATGGGTACAAGGACTGGGTGGCCTCCTCAACAGTCTCGTTGAAGGCCTCAGAGGGGGTGTGGCCGTTCTCTCTCAAGACCTCGTATTGGGCCAAGAACATACCGTGGATACCGCCCATCAAGCAGCCTCTCTCACCGTACAAGTCGGAGTTGACCTCTCTCTCGAAGGTGGTCTGGTAGACGTAACCAGAGCCAATGGCAACAGCCAAGGCAATGGCCTTCTCCTCGGCCTTGCCGGTAACGTCGTTCCAGACAGCGTAAGAGGAGTTGATACCTCTGCCCTCCAAGAACAAGGATCTCACGGTTCTACCGGAGCCCTTAGGAGCAGCCAAGATAACGTCAACGTTAGCTGGGGTCTCGACCTTGGTCAAGTCCTTGAAGACTGGCGAGAAGCCGTGGGAGAAGTACAAGGTCTTGCCCTCGGTGATCAAGGGCTTGATGTCGGGCCAGGTCTCGGATTGAGCGGCGTCGGACAACAAGTTCATGACGTAGGTACCCTTGTTGATGGCCTCGTGGACGTCAAACAAGTTCTCGCCTGGGACCCAGCCGTCCTCAATGGCGGCCTTCCAGGAAGCACCGTCCTTTCTGACACCAATGATGACGTTCAAGCCGTTGTCTCTCATGTTCAAGCCTTGGCCGTAACCTTGCGAGCCGTAGCCAATCAAGGCCAAGGTGTCGTTCTTGAAGTACTCAAGGAGCTTCTCTCTGGGCCAGTCGGCACGCTCGTGCACAACCTCTTCCATGCCACCGAAGTTGATGGTCTTGACACCACGGACAGCCATTGGGGCGGCAGACTTGGCCAATCTAGGCACTTGTCTGGAGGCCAAGGCGCTGAGGGCTCTCTTGGCAGCGATTTGCTTGGCAGCGCTGGAGGAGGCTTGACGGGCCAAACGGAGGGAGGCGTTTCTAAAAGACATTCTGGGATGATGGGTGAAAATTTGCACGGGCGGACGGTGGTTTATATAGCGACGAAAAAAGAATTTGTCCGCTCGCGCACCGTGGCCGCTGTGCAGGACGCGCACCTCGGAACTGGGTTTCCCCGGCGGCCCCACCGCAGTGCCTCGGCGGCCAGAAATGCGTGGGCCGCCGTAAAAATCGGCAGGCTTGTTGTCTCGCCTCGACCGGTGCCACAGCCGAATTTGTGAGACGCCACAGCTCCCGAATCACCGGAAACAGCAGGGCCCCCATAACCTCGAGGGGAAGGACTGCAGGAGAAGCCCTCGGGTTTGGGTGATTTTGCAATTCTCTGTACACGCCTGTCGCCTGACTCACTATCGCGCAGCCACTGTGCGGGGCCGGGCCGTTTCCGGCGCCACTGTGCAGATCCATTTGCAATCATTTGCAACAGGAACACGGCAATTTGTGGACCACATTCTGTGGAGTATTGGGTTGCTTGACTCAGAGTCGGTGACACATAGTCTCGGGATTTGGACCGCCGGCCGCGGGAGTTGACTCTGGCGTGCTCCAGCAATTGCATCATACTGAAAAATTCCGAGGTGTCTTCAATTGTGTAGTGCTAATAATGGGATGCTCTGCCACTTTGTCACTTCATTCGTCATTGACAAGTATTGAAAGACTGGTTTGCAGCTATCGCTGTTTGGTTACACCTGTAAAGTAGTATGGATATTTTCCTGTTTTCAAGTTTTGGCCGCTTGCAAACCCACCCTCGGACTCCGAATTGATCCTGGCTGAGCTTGCCCACAAATTCTGCTCTGAAGAGTCCTGGGGCTTCGCCCATCGACCCTCAGTATTATAGATCTACATCTTTCTTATAATCATGTGTGGACTCAGTCCTATGTACCACTTGGCTGGCAAGTGTAGTGTCATCAAATGCATTTCGTTCCTCGTCGCTGGGGCCTAGAAACCGGCCCAATTCCCTTCGTCAATCTCCTTGCCAACTATCCGGATCTTCTTCTCGTCTGTGTTCTTGACCGCCGCTTTGATCGGCGAAGCGTTGCGGAAGCTCAAGCTGTTGAAAAACTCGTTGAACTCCGCCTCACTCAATTCCTCCTCCCAGTCGCACCACGACTTGGGCTGGTACAGCGACTCAACCAAAGAGGGCACGGGGATCTCCGAGACCTTTCCTTCCGACGCACAGCCCTCGCTGCAGGTGTCGCTCAGGGTAGTCTCGTCGGCGAGCACGGGTTTCTTGTCGGCCACAGCGAAACCGTCCATGTCAAAAACAGAGTCTTCGTGGGTGGGTTCGGCAGCCGGCTCGTCGACATTTGCAGCGTAGAGCTCGTCTTCCTCCCACACCGTCAACCCGTACTTCCAGTTGGCTTCCAAGTCGCGGATGAACTTCTCCAAGTCTCTCAGCGAATTTTTGGCCTGGTAGCTCTGCAAATCGTCCTCGGTGCCTCCCACCTTGAGGAGGTTCATGAAGATGTCGAAGCAGTTCTTGTTCATGTCCGGGTAGATGTCGTACAAGACCTCGGGCTTGTTGTAGAAGACAAAGTTCTTGAAGTTGTAGTCGGACTCCAACGACTTCTTCACCGACTTCTTCTTGAGCTTGAAGTCGTCGGCAGAGCCCCAGATCTCGCCGCAGTTGGCCGTCACGGGCTTGAAGGGGCATGTGCCGAAGATGGCCGTCAACAACGTCACGGCGTACGACCAGTAGTCCGCGGCCTTGCAGTCGTAACTCTCAACGACAACGTTGGGGTTGGAGCTGATGGGCGTGTGGAGGAAGCACTCCGGCGCCATGTACTTCTCCGTGCCGACGTTGAAGACCTCGCTGTGCTGCGTGTAGGTAGCCAAGCCCCAGTCGCAGATCTTCACGCGGCCCTTTTCCGTGAACAAGATGTTCTCGGGCTTGAGGTCGCGGTGGAAGATGCCGAGCGAGTGGCTGTACGTGAGCCCGTTGTACATTTCCTTGGCCAAGTACCACACGTCCACGGCGCTGGGCGCGGCCTGGCCCGAGTGGACCACGTCGTACAAGTCGCCGTTGGCACAGTACTCGAGGGCCAAGACGACAAAGTCCAGGGTGTCGAAGCTGTCGAGCAACTGGCAGATGTTGTCGTTGGCGCGGCCCAACTTCTGCAACACCCGGATCTCGTGGCGGGCCATGCGCTCCACGTCCGGGGTCTTGTACATGGCCTTCAAGGCGACTTTCGTGTTGGAGGTGGTATCGACGGCGAGCGAGACTTTCCCGAAGGAGCCTTTCTGGATCTGGCACACGAAGCGGTACTTGCCCTTCAACAAAGACTTGTTGTTCTCGTAGGCGTCGTACTCGGGGAACGGCGTGGCCGGGGCCGCCGCGGTGTGCGTGCAAATGTCCATCATCAACGGGGTCAATTGTGCTGGCGGTGGTGGTGGCTCGGGCAGGGTGCCTTGTTTCTCCTGTTTGTTTCCGTTTCTTGGCTTGATTCGCTGCGGTGGGGCGCGGCGGGTTCTGCTTCTACGGTAGTGTGACTGCTGGCTCTCGTGTGACTGATTGCCAGTGGCTGCGTTAGAGAAGCGAGGCGTTCGGACCGGCGCGGCGGGACAGAGCTCGTTGCCGAAATGAGGGGGCTAGGGCAGGGGGGAAAAACGTGGAAACGGAAGTCAAAGTGGTGGAATTGCCGGGGTGCAAGTGCGGATCCGGGCCTATCTATACTCCACACTATGACGCACAGGATAAGGTAGAATCTTGTGGAATGATGGGCCGCGCACGTGACCCGCACAGGGCCAACGGATAGGGGTTGGGTCAGGCTCCACCTGCCAGCAAAGTGTAAAATAGAGTAGTGGCCGTGGATTGGCTTTTCCATTTTCTGGTTCCGTGGGCGAATCGGCCGCTTCCGTCGTGCCCTCTGGGTTTCGGCACGGTGCACTTGGCGGGGTATGGCTCCCCCAGGTGAGCCACAGTGGCTGGGCCACAGGAAACCAATTGCAAACTTCCGGCGTCATAGTAACCTCCATTTGCAATGGCCTCGATCGGCGGTAATTTGCTCGGGGCTCCTCCAGGTCCACACGTTTCTACGCACAATGCCCCAATTGGTCAACGCTACTTTGCCCAGATAAGCTTTGCCTTATCTGGGCCGCCCATGACGTCTCCGCGAGCCCCACGACCCGAGCACCCGCCACGCCGGAATTGCCGTGGCCAACGGCTTCCACGGGCCGCCGCCACAATCCCGATTTTTTTCGGTCTCTGGCCCCCTACGCCGTGCATCGTGGTGTCACCTTTTTTGCATGGCAACGTGCGCTTTGCGCTGATAGCCGATGCGTGTTTTGCTTCTGCCCCCATTGGGGCGTGGATACGCTCGATATAAGCATCTGCACCGATACGCTGCATGCTACGATCCAACAGAGCGGCCCCAGATTTGCAGCATTTCGCTCCGGGCCACCAATCGCCGATTCTTTGCTCGACAATCCCGAGGACCTGGCGCCGGGCCTCGCCTAGGCACCCTTGTGGCAAATGCCCCACTCACCGCTAAAGCACACCGGCGCGAAGAATTGTCACGTTTACGATCCAGTGTTGTTGCCGTGAAGCTTATCGTTATGCTTGCATTAAGTATTATTGCCATCGACTATGAAGGGTGAATCGCCACGCGCTCTACTTGAGCAACTCGTCGATCTTTGCGGCCAACGACAATGGCTTGGCCAACGACGAGAATCTCTCGACAACGTTTCCGTTCTTGTCCACCAAGAACTTCTCGAAGTTCCACTTGACTCTGCTGAGGCCCAAGAGACCCGACTTCTGGCTCTTCAAGTACTTGTACACCGGGTCGGCGTCGTCGCCGTTGACGTCGATTTTGCCCAAAACGGGGAACGACACGCCGTAGTTCAACGAGCAGAACGAGGCAATCTCCTCCGCGTTGCCGGGCTCCTGGTGGCCGAACTGGTTGCAGGGGAACCCGAGGATTTGCACGTCCTTGTCGGCGTACTTCTTGTTCAACTCCTCCAACTCCTTGTACTGTGGGGTGAAGCCACACTTGGAGGCGACGTTGACAATGACAACGACCTTGCCCTTCAAGTTCTCGAAGGGGTAGGCGGTTCCCTTGGCGTCTTTGGGTGCGAGCTCGTAGAAAGAAGACATTTTCGGTGGGGTTGACAGCTGGGGCGAAAAAGTGACAGGCGGGTTTGCTTTGCTAGATATATAGCCCAGATGCCCGTGCTGTGTGCAGGCGCGGTCAACCGTTGACGTGCGTGACTGAGCCGCGCTAAGGCTAGACAACCAGTGATTACTAAGTACATGCACTTGTAGTGACGGCGCCACAGGGGCTCCGCTTCGTAAACGGCGCCCGCGCTGGGCCCGCGCGGGTCCGCGTGGCTACGGCTGCCATGTAAACAATTCATTACCGTGCCGTCCGCACTACCCCATGTCATCTGCACGTTGTCTCAAAACGGCCTAAAGAAAATACCGGTCGCCGATAAAGCCGATCGAGCAGACGGCGAAGCCCACGCTCGCAATGGCGGCCGAGATCTGGTACGCGGCCCGCACCGCCTCCAAGCCGTGCATCCGCTCCTTCTTGAGCAACGCGTTCTCCACTTCCTGCTCGATGGCCGACGCCACCGGCTGCACTTCCTCGGCGCCCACGTCCACCGGCGACTCGGAGGTCTCGCTCGAGTCGTCGGAAACGTTGATGTACGACAGGCCCATGCTGTCGGCCTCGACGGAGGCCTCGCGCGACGCTGGCGCCTCGGCCGCCTTGCTCTTTCCCGAGCATTTCTTCGTGTACCACAGCGACATCCACTGGCCCAACTGAAACTGTTGCTTCCCGGCGGCGGCGAGAAGCGCCACGAGCGACAACGGCGCGGCAAGCGCCGAGTAGATCAAGTAGGGGTGCTTGCCGGTGGCCGGCGAGTACTTGTAAGCGGTGGTAAAGAAGCTGGACGACAACGCGGCCAAGGCCACATGCACGAGATTAGAGACGGTCAAGTTGGCCTTGATGGCCGAGACGACCGCCAGCGACGACGGCGCGGCGTCGCTCTGCTGGTTCAACTGTCTGATCAAGTCGGGGATTCCTTGCAACGCTTGGTACGTCATGGAGCCGGTCAACAAGCCCAACGAGGCGGCGCCAGAAAGCGTGATCACGGATATGCACCTGCCCATTGTGTAGCTAACTGGAGAAAAACTGGGGTTCCGAAAGAATGTCGGCGGTAGAGAAGAGGCGGAGATTGTGGAGGCAAGGGATCTGCGAGGGCAACTGAGCCAGGGAGGCACGGGTGTGCCGCCCGGGCCGACTGCAAGACGTCCCGTCGAGCGGGCCCGTTAGGTGTGCTACTGCTGGTGGTGTGTTGGTGCTTGTGTTGGTTCTTGTGTGGGTGGCTCGTGCTGCTTTCTGGTGGTGGCTCTGGTTCGTGGCGGTGCTGGGTTTCTTACTGGGGACAGGTGCAAGAACCGGTCACTTCAAAAAGTCCGGGAGGTTCTCGGGGTCGCCGGCCACGTTCAGCACGTCGAAGCTCTCGATGAGCAACTCCACCAAAATGCGGCCGCCCCGGGCGCCGGAGAAGCGGCGGTACTCCTCGGACACACTGGCCAAGTTCCATCCCTGGAGGCGGCGCAAGCAGCCAATCACGGCGCCAGTCCGGTGGCGGCCCATGCCGCAGCACGCGAGCAACGGGTAGTTGCTCTTGTTGCAGATGACCTCCAAGGCGTTCTTGATTGTGCGCTCGTCCAAGGAGTCCCACGGGTTGATGTTGGTGTAGTTGTAGTCGTTGATGAGCCCGACAAACTCGATGTTGATGTTGCCGTTCAGGCAGTAGTCCAAGAAGTCCTCGGTGGGCTCCTCGCTGCCGAGCCACAAGATGGTCTTGAGGTGTAGCTCCTCAAGAAACGACTGGTTTATGAGCGACGGCTGGCCCGAGCGGTAGAGCTGCTTTTCCACGGGACAGAAGTTGAGCGGCGGGATGATGCGCAGCACGGGTGCTTTGGGGATCTTCGAGGTCTTGTGGACCTCCAAGGGATCGACCTCCCCGTCTTTTTGGGCCATAGGTGTCGGTGGAGAGGTGTTCACGAAAACGGAGACTGAGGTATGAGCCCGTCACGTGACTCGGAGGTAGTGGTGGGGCGGGGCGCCACGCCGGCGTGTGTTCGGGCGGCGGCGTTGGGGGCTGCCGCTCAATTGCGCTCGCTGTGGCCGTGGCCGTGGCGGGCTGCTGTCGCTGGGGCAATTGTGGTTTTTGCAACGGGCTGCAATTGCGGCCTGGGGCGGTGGGGCACCTGGGCTGGGCTGCTGCGCCCGAGGATTTTCGGGCAGTGCAGCTGGGACGGAGCCAAAGAGAAACAGCCGGTACGAAAGAACGCCACCAAAGCGCTTTGCGAGTGTGGGTGGCGGCAAAGTTGGACCCAGTGCCCGGACCCGCCTGCGCCCAGTCTAGTGCGAGTGCGAACCACAACGTGTAAAGTACTCAACTCCAGCATGGCCAAAAAAGACGTGGCCAAGAAAGACGTGGCCAAGAAAGCCGCCGCCGCCGTGGCCGCCGCCACGGGCTCCGACGACGCCGCCAAAAAGGGCAAGGCGATCGCGTCGCACAGCTTGAACGACGTGGTCCAGGCCGTCAACAAAACGTACAGCCACTACGTGCGCACGTTGACGCCCCGGTTGAAGCTCATCGACATGTTCTTGGTGTTCTTGGTGCTGTTGGGCGCGTTGCAGTTTGTGTACGTGTTGTTGGTGGGCAACTTCCCCTTCAACGCCTTCTTGGGTGGCTTCATCGCCTGCGTGGGCCAGTTTGTGTTGACCGTCAGCTTGCGCATGCAATACGCCCTGTGCGGGGACAAGCGGGTGTTCCCCACCATCAGCCCCGAGAAGGCCTTTGGCGACTACTTGTTGGCCAGCTTGGTGTTGCACTTCACGGTGTTCCACTGCATTAACTAGACAATAGATCGGGATCTGAACAACTGTAGAGGTGGGGCGCAGGGTACGCGGCGAACCGGCGCTAAAGCGGCAGGACCGAAAGACAAGAAAGAACAAGAAAACCGCCCGCACGGAGCAGAACAGGAAGGTAGAGCAGAACAGCGCCCGCAACAACACCCGGGTGCAGAGCAAGCGCTCCGCCCACGAAGAAAGCGACTTTTATTGACGCAAGGAGCATCTGGACTCGATTAAACAATCACGCAGCACTTGCTCTTCTCAGAGTCTGTGGTGGCCGTTTGCTGGGACTTTCTCTGCGCCGACGGAGCCACCTCCTCCGCGGCGGTTTGCTCGGCGGCAGGCGCGGCGGCAGGCGCCTCCTCGAGCGGCGTGTTGTCCGCGGGCGCGGCCGAGGCGTCCTCGGCGGCGGGCACGGCCTGCTGCTTCTTGTTGATGTCACGCACCAACCCGTAGAATGCCACCTCCACGTTGATTCTCTGCTTGGCCGACGTCTCGATGAACGGCGCGCCCAAGGACGCGGCAAACTCCTTGCCCTCCTCGGAGGAAACCTGCCTCTCGATCTCCAAGTCGCACTTGTTGCCCACCACCATCACGGGGACAGACTCGCTGTCCTTGACCCGCTTAATCTGCTCGTAAAACACCTGCAACTCGTCCAACGAGTTCTTGGAGTTGATGGAGTAGACGAGCAAGAAGCCCTCGCCCGTACGCATGTACTGCTCGCGCATGGCCAGGTACTCCTCCTGGCCGGCGGTGTCCAAAATGTCCAACATCACCTGCTGGTTGTCGACCGTGCACTGTTTTCTGTACGAGTCCTCGATGGTCGGGTCGTATTCATCGACAAAGTGCGACTGGATGAGCTGGATCGTGAGTGCGGACTTGCCGACGCCTCCGCCGCCGACAACGACGAGCTTGTATTCTTTCATCATGTACTGGAGCGAACAATATACAAGGGCGGAGAAACGCCTATGTCTTAATACCGGAGGCACGGGTGCGCGCGGTTTTTCGCCAAGTGTTCGCCGGGTCCCAAATATCGACGGCGGGACCGAAAATGTGGGGCGATACTTCCGGCGAGGGGGCGCTGGTCTTTATGTGCTTGTTGACGGCGGGCCCTGGCGTGTTTCTGTGCCAGCGCCAGCGCCGCTGCGCCTTTCGCCCGGGCCCGGGGTCTGCAGCGCATTTAAACGAGCGCAAACGGCGCCACAACGGTTGCAAACCGAGAAAATGGCCAGGGCAAAAATTACGAAATCACAAAACGGCCGAGCTTGATTCAAGGGAGTTACTCCGTCCCGCGCCGCGGCCGCACCCAAAAGCTAATACGCCGCCGTCTAATGTTTACCCCACAACAGACGCTGGCAGCTGCAGCGCGCAATCGCTGCGCTGGGCCTGTAGAGCTTTTGTTGCCAGAACGGGCCGCCTCGAAACGCACCCGCCACGCACAACAATGGCACGCCGCCCAATCGGGCCACGCAGTGGAGCCATTCGTATCGCCAGGAGACGAACCGCTACTTGCGCGCCTTCTTCATCTTCGCAAGGCACTCGTCGCAGTACCACTTGCCCTTGGGAGGGTTCTTGAAGCCGATGCACGGCAAGTGGAACCACTCCCGCTCGCACTCGTCGCCGTCGCAGCCAACCATCTCGCCAAAAGACACCTGGTTGCAGTAGCAGTATGTAGGCTCGTTGCCGCCGCTGTTGCCGGACCCGCTCTCGTTGTCCTTCTCGCGCTTCGGCTTGGTGCTGCGCTTCTTGTCCACCGCCGCCGGCACCGCCACCTTCTCGTTCTCCTTGCGCCGCCGCTTCGGGTTGATGCCGGCGTTGTTGCTGACGCTCTCCAACGGCGTGGGCTCCTTGGCCCGTCTCTTCTTGCCGTCCTCGTCGTCGCCGTCCTTGTGCGCCCGTTTGGCAGCGATGGCCTCTCGCCGCGTTTCCAGGCGGTGCGCCTGCGGGTTCTCCGCGGAGTCTGCGGCGGCCTGCGGGTCCAATACCATGGCGCGGTGGTTGAGCGGCCCTAGCCGCACGGATTCGGGGATCTCGTTGTTGCCCACTATAACCTTGTAGTCGTTGTTGATGCGATACATGTGCTTGGCCATGACGTCGGCAGCCACCGACGTCACATGCATCTTCTCCTCCAAGCACGGGATCACGTCGTGGATGTGTTTGCGGATCTTCAGCAACTTGGCCATCTTGTCGTCTCGGGTCAACGCACCCTCTCCGCCCTGGTGGAGCTTGTCGATGTAGCTGTCGATGTTGTTGTTGATCACGGGCACGGCCTTGATGCACTTGGCGTCGATCTCCTTCAAGAGCGTGAAGTACTTGACCAAGTCGAGCGGCAAGGCCTCGAACGCATCGGAGATGTCGTTCAACCCTGGCAAGAGCTCGTTGGCGTTGGAGACGTTTTGCGGTTTCCTGCGGAACAGCTGGAAGTACTGCGCCAGCTTGCCGGCGCGGCCGCGGTTGACGATTCTCTGCGACTTGGGGCGGGGCGGCACGTCACTCATGGTGGGAATGGTCGTTTTTAGCGCCAGTGCTCCTAAAACTGTGTTGATGGTCGTGCGCGGCACTAACGTGCGGTGTCTGGTGTGGGCGCCGCTGGGGCCAGTGACAGTGTCGGCCAGCCGCGCCGAGCCTCGCCGGGGGCTGATTGCAAGAACATGCGGCGCCGCTTCTTTCGTGTTTCACGCCGCTGGCGCTGTTTCAGGGGCCTTATCGCCTCTGCTGTTGTTCATCGCACGTGAGATCGCCTATCCACGTGCGACACCCGATTGCAAAATGTCACGTGGAGCGGTACCCCATAATGCAATCGTTTCACCAGGCCGTACCGTCAAACACAAGGACTGTCGAGAGCCGCAAGTAGACGCATCTGTGTTGCCAGCCCTCGGCCCCGCCCATATTTTTAGTACATCTCCCTGACGGACCGGGTTCCACCACCTGCGCAGCACTCAAGCAGAAGCACCAGCTCCACCAGAAGCAAGAGCTTTCCGGATTGCCAATTGCTGAATTTCTGAGGCCGTTGGCGTTTATTTCTTGCAACGAGTCAGAGAAAGCTCATGCCGTTTGGCAGAATACGAAGAGCATACCAGAAGCATATTTGGCGACAGCCCGACGCCACACTTTTACCTTGCCATTCCTAGTATCTTAACAGAAAACGGCAAGGTTACTTTCGAAAGCGAGCCTTTTCGAAGCGAGTCTTCCTCGATCAACAGAGCGACTTGCAAGCCCCACAGCTCCCGGCCATGCTATATCCAATGTTCAGAGATGCGCCCCAGGAAACACACAACGGCAACGGCTTCAACTACATGCAGCGAAATTCGCCCGTGGCGGTGGAGCACAATGTGAGCTACGCCCGGTCGGGCCAGGCCGCCCCGCTGGAAAACCCGGCTCTGCAAGACACGGCAATGGCCGGCGAGGAGTCCGATGAAGACGCCCGGTTTCTCCGCCTAGCGCACGAGGCGTTGGTGGCGACGTCGGCAAAGTCGAACATGATGGTCGACCCCACGATCCAGGACCTTCTAGCAAGGCTCCGGTACATCCAATCGCCGCACGGGAACCCGATCAAGCACTCGCAGCAGATCGAATCGAACGAGAACGGGCAGCTCATGATCCAGGGCTTCTACCGCGGCTTCCCCGATCTCAGCACAGACGTGTTTTCCGAAAGCCGAAACCACCCGTCCAACGCCAAGAACGAGGACTGGAAGTTTCTCATTGACGAGACGGAAAGCCCGCCGAACGACCCGGAGACGATGGACAAGGACCGCGACATGCGCAAGTTCCCGTGCCGGGACTGTGAGATGCTGTTCCGCCGGTCCAGCGACTTGAAGCGGCACGCCAAGCAGCACTTGTCGATTCCAGCCAACATCTGCGGCCAGTGTGGGAAGGGCTTTGCCCGGAAAGACGCGCTAAAACGGCACACGGGCACGCTCACCTGCAAGAGAAACGCCGAAAAGAAGCTATATCACACCAACTTGTCGTATTTAAGGCGGGACCGCCCGGTGCTGGGGTAATACATGCATGTTCAATGAGCTGTAGAACTGCGTTGTCTTTGGTGATGATGTTTTGGTGCAAATCACTCGAATATTTCATCAACATGGAGACATTGGTGTAGGATCTTCTGAGCAGTAGTAGCCTGTAAACCCCCTACGACATAAGCTGACATTTCAGAATTACACTGAAAAACACGTGAGCATTCCCGGGAGTTAGTTCGATGCTGTTCGGCTCAGCTGGTTTGTGAAGATCGCCAGCCTTGACCATTGGCTTATTCACACTCTGTATATCTTGTCATATAGTGTCATGCAGACCGCTGAACTAAGCACCCACCCCCAACAGTTGCAGCAATTGACGCATTTGTCTATTCTCTCGAACTAGCTCCCGTAATCTTATCACCTTTTTTGCGTGTCTCTTTCATTCCTCCAGCTCTACCTTTTGCAATTTTTTGACGTCATTGGGAATTTTTGCAGACTACGCCGGCATAGAACTGTCCTCGGTTAGGTGGAGCGCATCTCGATAACGGCTGAACAGCTCAAGTCGTGACACAATAAATAACAGCAAATATTCAGCCTGGTCTATAGAACACAGCTCCAACCGGAAACAACCACAATCTGTCCAAGGAAGCAATTTTGAAAGATATCCATGATCAGTATTCCGCAATTCAGATAAGCCGGATGCATTCAAGAGTCGCATGACTCAAATGGCATGTGAGGCTAGCACCCACCAAAGAGCCAGCCCAGAGAAACAAAACGCTTTACAGTGCAAAAGAAGTTTAAGCAAGCCAACAACCCGAAGCCTCTCTTCAGCTCGCCGAATTTTCCCATTTTTTTTTTCTCGCGTCGGCGTGGCCCGTGCCCGGCCCGAGGCCCGTATTCCTCGGTCATTATCGCACATCGGACTACTTATAAGAGCCGCTCGCTCTGCACTCCACGCCGTAATTCCAATGTCGACGCCCGCCCAGAGATTGCAGCATCTCTCGCAAATCCTCGCCTCGGCCACCGGCGCCACGTCTCCGGCGGCGCCGTTCCAGATCGCCGTCATCGGCTCCGGCAACTGGGGCACCACCATCGCCAAAATCGTGGCCGAAAACACCGCCGCCCGCCCACACTTGTTCCGCCACAACGTGCAGATGTGGGTCCACGAGGAGACCGTCGGCGGGCGCAACTTGACCAGCATCATCAACGAGGACCACGAGAACGTGCGCTACTTGCCCGGCGTCAGGCTTCCGGAAAACTTGCAGGCCAACCCGGACGTGGTGGCGGTGGCGCGGGACGCGGACTTGTTGGTGTTCAACTTGCCGCACCAGTTTTTGCCCCGCGTGTGCAAGCAGTTGAAAGGCCACGTCAAGCCCACGTGCCGGGCCATTTCGTGTCTCAAGGGCTTGGAGGTGACCCCGCGGGGCTGCAAATTGTTGAGCACGTACATCACCGAGGAGCTCGGCGTGGAGTGCGGCGCGCTTTCGGGCGCCAACTTGGCGCCCGAGATTGCGCGCGGCCAGTGGTCGGAAACCACCGTGGCGTACCGGCTCCCCGCCGACTTCCGCGGCGCGGGCGCGGACATTGACCACGCGGTGTTGCGGGCCGCGTTCCACCGGCCGTACTTCCACGTGCGCGTCATCGAGGACGTGGCCGGCGTGTCCGTGGCCGGCGCGTTGAAGAACATCGTGGCGTTGGCGGTGGGCTTTGTCGAGGGCTTGGGCTGGGGCGACAACGCCAAGGCCGCCATCATGCGCGTGGGCTTGTTGGAGACCATCCGCTTCTCGCGCACGTTCTTCCCCGAGTCGGAGCCCACCACGTTCACCGAGGAGCTGGCGGGCGTGGCCGACCTCATCACCACGTGCTCGGGCGGGCGCAACGTCAAGGTCGGGCGCCACATGGCGAAGACGGGCGACGACGCGGCTACCGCGGAGAAGAAGTTGCTCAACGGGCAGTCGTCGCAGGGCATTCTCACGGCGCGCGAGGTGCACGAGTTGTTGGCGCACGAGAACAAAACCGCCGACTTCCCCTTGTTCGAGGCCACCTACCAGATCATCTTTGGCACCGAGAGCATCGAGAACTTGCCCAAGCTCTTGGAACTCTGATAGACTATAATACATACATAACTAGCTCTGCGGGTTGGGCTTGGCGCGCTTCGTGCGGTACTTGACCAAGAACTTGTCCATCCACGCGTTGCAGAACTCCTTGAGCTTCTTGATCTTCGCCCCGTCGAGCTCCTTGGGCGGCTTTCCGGCGGGGTCCTTCTTGACCTCCTTGGCCACCAACACCTTCACCAACTCCCGCGCACATCCCTTCACGTGGTCGTGGCCAATCTGCGCCTCGTGCTTCTTGATCAAGTTGGGCACGTACTTGGCGAGCGTGCTCGTCCACATGGCCTCCGCCGACGGCGGGCTGTGCTTGTCCTTGTGCGCCTTCTTGAACCTGAGCTCGGTTCGCTGCCGCCTTTCCTTTTCCTTGGTGATGCGGTGGAGCCGCTGCTCCTCCTCGAGCCGCTTTTTCTCGATCGCCTCCTGCTGCGACTTGACAATGAGCTCCTGGAGCATCTTTTCCTTTTCCCTCACCTCCTTAAACTGTTCCTCCTTTTGCTTTTGCAAAAGCTCCTCCTGCTGCTTGGCGAGGTCATGGTCCGGGAACTTGCGCGGCGGCTTCTCGCGCTTGGGCTTTTCCTTTTTAACTTTCTTGGGGCCCTTTGGAACAGAAACCGACGGCCGTTCCCACTTGGAGATCCCCAAGCCCTTGTGGTAGTAATATGTGGTGTTGGAGCTCGGGTCCACGGCCTTCTGCCAGCCGTCGGGTAGTTCGCCATCGCTGTCGTCGACGCTGTCGGGCGTGTCCTGGTTCGGCAGCTCGGAGCGGTAGTTGCGGCCGTAGACCGGCGAATGGGACCCGTTCTGGGCCGTTTTCGGGATCCGGTACGCCATCTCGAGCTTGCTCCATTCGGCAAGAAGCTCGGACGCCTTCTCCCGGATTTCTTCGTTCTGCACGTTTTCCACAATGTCCTTGACCACGTCCTCGATCAGTGACAGCTCGATCTTGTTGCGGGTCATGGACGGCCAGCGCTTCAAAATCAGCAAGATCTTGCTCACAAGCTCCTCGTTGGCGCCATTTTCTTTGAGCACGCCCGAGAGCGTCTTGTACCCGTGGAGCTTGACAATGAGCGAGTTGATGCGCGGGTCTTCGGTGAGGTACACCCTCTCCACGAGCTTCTCAATGACACACGGCTCCTCCACCTTCATCAACGAACTCATGGCCCGCGTCACGTCCGCGTCGGTCAAGGCCGCCACTTCAATAGACTTCACAAAGTCCTCGTTGACAACGGCCTCCGGATTGGCCTCGTTCTTGGCCTTCTTGTTATTTTTCAACCACACGCGTTCCTGTTGTCTCGTGACACCCAACGCCTCCGAGAGGCCGTCCGGAAGCAAGAGCGCCGCGTCCGTCTGCGTCTTGCCGCCCATCCAGCCAATGCAGTTGCTGGCGCCGCAGTAACATGGCTGCAGCTGCGCGCCGTACCGGTCCACGTTGTAGTCAAAGGTGATTTCCTCGCCCGCCTGGATGTGCCGCTTGGCGAAAATGCCCATGCGCAACTTGTCGCCAACGACCCACTTGTCGACGTACGCGTTGGGCGAGCACGAGTGGTTGCAGAACCGCGCCAAGCAGCCGCGCTGCGTGGCGTCGATGAACGCGTCTTTGGTGAGCATCATGAAGTAGAAGTGGCGGAGCTTGCGCGTGTCGTAGTCCACCATCCGGCGGCGGAAGTTTTTTTCGTCAATCACCTCGCCAATGTACTCGTACACAAACAGCTGCTCCGGCACGTCGTGCGTGGCCACCAACCCATAGCCCTTTTTCTCCGTCTGCACAACCTTCACGCTGCAGTACGCCTTGTTCTGAAACCGCTGGTTCTGGCAGTCCAGCCCGCACCCGCAGTTGCGGTTGATGCACTCCACCGACGTGAGTCGGTTGATACAGTTGCTGTCCTCGCCACAGGCCAAGTTCTGGCCCGCGCTTTCGTCCCACTCTTCGGGACAGTCACACGTCATGATTTCCTTTTGGCCCGCCAGCCCGAGGTGTTTTGCCAGATACGTGCATTCTGGGATGGCCGTGAACGTGGACAACGCCTCGGCGGTTTTGTCAGGGGCGTCCACAAACAAGTCCGGAGTTTTCTCTTTGTCCGGCATTTCGTTGTTCGGTGATTATGTGTTTTTGGCCCGTGGTGCTAAGTGTGCTTATTAACTGCTAGATCTGCTGCTGGATCTGCTTATATCGGCGGTGATCCTTGTGATCCCTGGTTGTTTTTTTGAGTTGTGGTGAGCGGTTGGCTCTGTTATGCAATGTGATGAAGGCGAGTGTGATCTCGGCACATATAGCCCTTGTGCTGCCACTATGAAAGACAGAATGCGACGACGTCAGAGGGTTGAACGTGTTAGGCGAAAGCAAATATGCTGCAGTTGTGCCCGTGTGAACTCTCGGTGTTCTATACGGTTGAGTTGTTGCACTTAAATTTTTCGCGGGCGCGCTCCAGCCCATGTAGAGTGCAAGAAAGTGCGAGACGTAACAAGTGCAACAAGATGCAAGACATAGATGCAGACACATATATAGGTGCCGTGTTTTCAAGAATTTTAGGCCATGAGGTCTTCCACAGTCTCGAACAACATGCGGTTGTACGTGGCCTTGAGGTCTGTCGCCGCAGAGTTCTCGTTGTTCACCAACGTAGCGATCTCGCTGAGCTTCTCCAACTTCGTTTCCACCTGGTTGATTAGTTCTCGGTTCCCAGCATTTTTGTGTGGCGTGTAAAGTTTTTTGATGGTCGTCCGGTACGTGTTTCCGCCGCGCCGGTCGGAATGATGCCCAATGTCGCCGCTGAAATAAGACGTGATCGGCGATTGGGGAATTCCGGGCGAATGCAACGAGTCTTGTGAGGCTGGCGCAGGCGACACGGGACCGAAATATCCGTAAGAATTGGTCTGGTCGCCCAGCGACAACTCGATCGACTTGATCTCCCGCGCCCGCAAGTTGATGAACAACGTCTTGGATTTCACCGTCGTACACTCACAGTAATTTTGGTAGAAAAGAAGGTCGTTCTTCATAGCGCTCATGACTTGCGCCTCGAGCTTCAAGTTCACCGGGCATGACTGCATCGAGTACTCCGGCCGGAATTCATCGACAAATGCGATTTGGGGTTGTAGCCGTGCTTTTTTATAGAGCTTTTGTGGCTGCTCATTGACTCCTGAGTCGTAAATCGATGTTCTGGCAGCGAGCGGCAGTTCAATGTGGATGCTATCGTCCACTTTTCTCCAATGAAGTGTTCTCGACAGCATGAGGTTCGCCACTTTGGCTTTGATTCTTCTTGCATTGCACTCTTCAAGACTGTTGTCGTTATGAACACTCACTGGAACATAAATGGATGTCCTTGTGCGCTCAATGTCCACGGTTGCGAGGTTTTTCAGATTCTTCGGCGCGGCTGCTTTTGCTTTGGACGCCTCGTTGAAAATGTTGAGCATCGACTGTGTTCTGGAGCAGCGCAATCTTTGCGGCGAGCTGGAGAGCAGCGGCGAAGCTTCCCAAATGGGTTCTTCAATCTCCATGGCGGGCGACGGTGATTTCGTCATCAGAAGTGGGTTTTCACCGAGTCCATGTTCAGAGACAAGAGAACCATCTAACGGGTCAAGCGTCATGCCTTGTCTCTGCGAACCAACGAGTGAGTTCTTCCAGCGGTCCATGAAGCTGCTGCCCAACTTCGACAATGAGTAGTTGGACGCACTGGAGGAGAGGGACGAATTCAAAGAAGACGAAAGATACGCCACCGATGACGAGTTAGACATGGAATGAGCGTGCTTGATGGGAATTTGTTGTGCGGTCGTTGGGGTTGCTTTTTGCACAGCGTTGAAAGACAAGCTAGCCGACGATTTTGTCGGCACCTCCCACCCTCTTGTAGACGAGTAAGATGCACTGTGAGACTCATAAGAGGAGTGATCGGTTTCCGCCAGCATGTTGCTTTTGATGGGTATAGGCTTGACCATACTGGTGCTTGTTTCCGGGATGTTTTGACTCATGTGTGTGAATGTCCCAGACGTAGGCAGGGCTGTTTGGCCCATTTGCATAGGAGAGGAAATGACACTGTTGCTGAAGTTTCGAGTCAACTCAGACATTGGGCTGCTGGAACTCTGAAGAAGGCTGCTGTTTCTTCTTTGTGGCGTATGTGGAGCGGGGTTTTCGGACTCTGAGTCGGTAACAAACTCGGCGTTTGGCAAAAGCCCGCTCAAGATGAAAGTCAACTTCTTGGCGACAGAAACGTTGCTTGTCATGACCACAATTCTCGCCACTGTCTTTGCTTCACACGCCGTGGAGTTGTCCACGTGGACTGGAGCACTGCCTAGGCTGTCTCGTAAAGGCTTAATTGCAGCAATCAAGCTGGCCAAGAACGTATTTGTCAAAGCTGGCGGCTCCGTGTGTCTTTGCCACGAGCTGGCTGTGAGCGGCAGCGTTGCCATGTGTGGGGTCTGGCCCGCGTGGTGCAAAGAGGCCAAGTGGCGACCGTCCTTGAACTCTAGCCAATTGAGGACTTCGAGGGCCCAATTCATGAGGTTGAAGCGGTATTTCGAGTCCGGGTGGCGGAGGCCGTGGTTGATCAACGCGTTGTTGTTGATGATGCGGGGGGTGTTTGAGTGGTAGTGCGTGAGCTTCATGAGTTTGTGAAGCTGGTTGGCGATCTCGTGCTCGTGCTGAAGGATGCCTGGCGGGAACAGTATGCGCTTGCTGTTGAGAAACGGCGACGTGCCGTTGTTCAAGGACGCCTTGAGAGCCAAGATGAGTTTCTTGGAAGCGAGCTTCTGGAGCACAATGAGGTAGTAGCTGATGTTCTCCCAGTTGCTGGCCACCACGTCGTCAAACGTCTGGTCGTCGTTCTCCAACGGGATGATGATGCCGATGGAGAAGCGCGAGTTGAAGGCCAGCCGCATGCGGACCGGGTCGCCCACGGCGCCCGGGGACTTTGCGTGGGGCAGGAAGTGCGCCTCCTTGACCGGGAGCGTGGGCCGCGGCGCCCAGCAGGAGTCGCTGATGAGCTCGCCGTCGCCCGCGCTGCTGCTGTCGAGAATCAGAAACACCTTGGTCACCAACACCGCGCGGTAGGAGCCCGAGATCAGGTTGTAGTACGGGAGCGTGTGCACCTTGGTGGCGGTGTGGCGCTCTGTCGACGGGAGGCCGCGGCCAAACATGTAGTCGTTGAGGTCGTTGATGAGGTGGAGGTTCTTGGCCAGGCCCGGCGCCTTCGGCCCCGTGTGCGGAGCGTGCGGCGGCGGCGCCCGCGGCGACGGGATGCTGGCGATCAGGTGCACGGACTTGAGGGCGGGCTCGACCGGCGGCGTGGTGGCGGGCGAGCCGAGCAGCGGCTGCGGCGGCGGCCCGTGCGTGTCTGCGGCGGAGTCGAAGAGCACCTGTTTGTTCCGCAAGTTGCCGCCGTCCTGGGAGATGAGCAAGCGGAAGTGGCGGGCGTTGAAGGCGACGGGGTGCACGTCGAGCCGCAGCGAGCCGTACAACATGCCACGTGTCAAGGAGTCGTCGAAGGACACGGGCTGTTTGTCGGGGCCCGGCGGGAAAAGCGGCCCGCTGGGGGTTGGCGGCTGCGGCTGCCCCACGTTTTGGAGCGACTTCGACTTGAATAGTTTGCCTAGCATTGCGAGTAGTGAAGCATGTTTGCGGGGAGCGCTGGAAGGAGTGGGTTTGTGCTGGGGAAGTTGCAGCCGGAAGAGGCGAGGTGGTGAGTGTTTAGTGTGAGGCTGCGCGGCCACGATGGCGATCGGCGCCGGTGAGCACGGATTACATAAGGGGCGGGCAGAGCACGGCGGGCGCCCCAGTATTCCCGCCGCGGGCGTTGCTGGTGGTGTCCGGCCGTTGCAGTCTTTTTCAGTGATTTTTTTTTTCCGCCGTTCTAATTCTGCAGCCGTGCCTTGGGTGACTTATTGTTGCGGCCGGGACGGAGTCGGCCTCCGGGGCCCAATGCGGGTGGCCACAGTATAGGGCGGCGGACTAAATACATGCAGCAGGGGCGGCGGAGACAGAAGGGCACGGCGAAGCCGGAGAGGCACGTGGAAAAATGAACGCTGTGGGAGTTTGGGATTTTTTTTTGATGCTGGCGGCGTCCATCGTGGGGGCAGTGTGGAGAGGTGGTGGGCCAGCGGTCACACGAGCCTTGCAGCAGGGCAGCGGCTTTTTGGCGTGGCGCCGGGCGGGATTTTGTGCGGGAGGCCCCGGGGACGCAGCGCGCCGCCGCCGCGCGGGCCCGCCACGCCGCTCGCAGGCAGCGCCAGGCACAGGGCCAATTGACGTGGCGGCGCATTGTCTCCACCGCAGACCCCGCAAAGGCCCAGAGCGGCCGCCAAAGCGGCCGGGGGGCCTTAAAAGGCCGCCCGGGCGCCGTGTGCGCCGCCAGCCGCAAGCACAAGTCCATTTTCCGTGCACCCCCAATTCCATTCCATATCTGGAAATTAGCGACCGGCGCATCGCGATCTCTGACTCACGATAAAGTACATAGCAGGAGCCGCTGCCGCCCCACACCAGACCATCCGATGCTGTCGCCGTCGCTCGTCTCGCTAGAAACGAACAGATCCGGCTCGCGCAAGTCCGCCCACTACGTGCCCCACGTGCTCGGCGGCACCGACGACTTGCGGTCCATCGCTTCCGCGGCGTCGCCGAGATTGACCCGCCAGTCCACCGCCGTGTCCGAGCTCAGCCGCATCTGGTCGGGCCTCCGCGACGACAAGGCGCTCGACCAACAGGAGCAGGACGCGTACAAGAGCGCCATGGGCGCGGAGGAGTCGTTGGCGCGGTACATCTCGGAGGCGGCGGAAAGCGGCGCCGACAACGCGCTGGCGCCGCTGGCGGGCGAGCCCGCGGACGACCGCGACCACCCGCTCGACGGATACTTTGCCTTCTGGCAGGCGTTCTTGGTGATGTTCATGACGTTCGCCACGTGGGGCGCCAACTCTGCGTTCGGCGTGTTCTTGAACTACTACCTCACGGCGTCGCAGTTTGCCAACGCCACCAAGTACCACTGGGCGTTGATGGGCGGCGTGGTGGTGTTCTTGGGCCAGGTGCTCGCGCCGCTCAGCGTCTTGTGCGTGCGGGTGTTGGGCCACACGCCGGTGCACATTGCGGGCATCTGCGTGCAGACGGTGGCGTACTTTCTCGCCGCCGAGTGCACGTCCTTGTGGCAGCTCATCGTGTGCCAGGGCGTGCTCGTGGGCATCTCGTTCTCGCTCCTCTTCATCCCGGGCACCATCATCATCCCGACGTGGTTCGAGAAGCGCCGCGCGCTCGCCATGGGCATCGCCATTGCCGGCTCCGGCTTGGGCGGCTTGGTGTACAGCTTGTCCTTGAGCAAGATCATCCAGGACACGGGCAACCAGAAGTGGGCGTTGCGCACCGTGGGCTTCATCAACTTGGCGCTCTCGGTGTTTGGCACCGCCTTCTTGCGCCCGCGCAACGGCCAGAAGATCCAATGGAAGCACAACTTGCGCTGGGGGTTCATCCGCGACACCATGAAGACCATGTTCAACTTCACCTGCTTCCGCTGCTACCCGATGGTGTTGATTGCGCTCTGGTTCGGCGTGTGCACGTTCTCGTACATCATCGTGCTCTACTCGCTCCCGGCGTACGCCACCACCGTGGGCTTGACGACGACGCAGGGCTCGCACATCTTGGCCATTCTCAACGTGTTCCAGGCGGTCGGCCGCCCCGCCATCGGCACGCTTGGCGACAACATTGGCCGGACCAATACCGCCGTTTTGCTGTGCCTCTTCCTCGCGGTGATGATCCTCTCGTTGTGGCTCAACGCCACCAGCTTCGGCGCCATCGTCGCCTTGACAGTCGTCGGCGGGCCCGTCGGAATCGGCTCCATCATGTCCCAGGCCATCTCCATGGACATCTTGAAGTTGCGCGGCATGTCCGACAAGCTCCCGGCCGTGTGGGGCGGCCTCAACATCGTGGTGTCGCTCTTCTCGCTCCCCTCGGAGCTCGTGGCCTTGGGCTTGAAGCGCGGCCTGGGCAAGCGCTCGTTCGTGCCCCCGCAGATCTTCACCGGCTGCTGCTTCTTCCTCGCCGCGTGCATGGCGCTCGTTGTCCGCGAGTGGTTGGTGCGCCACACGCTCCTCCACCGCCGCAGCGTCGCGCTCGACCAGTTGTACTCGGCCCGGGACGGGCACTTGCGGGCGGAGGACTTGCACAAGGAGAAAACGCCGGGCGACGCGGTGCTCACGGCACGCGTGGAGCGGTACAACCGCATGTTGCACAAGAGCGTACCGCTCTTCTTCGTGCGCATGTTCTACCCGATCCGCGTCTAACATTACATAAGTTATTAATGACTTTATGAAATATACAATACATGGAGAACCACATTAACGGTTAGACTTGGCAACTCTCTCCAACTCGTCCTTCTTCTTGATGGCGTAGGAAGTAGAAGAACCCTTGGCGGCGTTGATCAACTCCTCAGCCAAGCACTCGGCAATGGTCTTGACGGTTCTGAAAGAGGCCTCTCTGGCACCGGTGGTCAACAAGGAGATGGCGGTGTTGACTCTTCTCAAAGGAGAGACATCCACAGCCTGTCTTCTGACGGTACCGGAAGAACCGATTCTGGTCGAGTCCTCTCTGGCACCAGAGTTGACAACAGCGTCGACAACAACCTGCAATGGGTTCTGCTCGGTGAGAACGTTGATGATCTCGAGAGCGTGCTTGACGATTCTGACAGCCTTCAACTTCTTACCGTTGTTTCTGCCGTTCATCATCAAGGAGTTGGTCAATCTCTCAATGATGGGGCATTGGGCCTTTCTGAATCTCTTGGAGGCGTATCTGCCAGCAGTGTGGGAGACGAAGACAGGGGATCTGACCTGGACGTAGTCAACCAAGGAAACGTCCTTGATCTCAACCTCCTCGAAAGACCACTTGTTGAACAACTTGATCTCTTGTTGAGCAGCTTGCACCTCGGCTGGGATTGGCGTGGCCAACTCAACCAACTGCAACTCTTGTTGGACAACTGGCTCCTCGATTTGTTGTTGTTGTTCCTCGACGTCAGACATGATTAGGGATGAAAAGATGGAGAAAAAGACTGGCGAGACTGTAGCTGTGAGCGTGGTGGGTAGGCAGCAGCAAAATTTTCGTGTTGTCTGCAGGCCCGCGGTCCCAGAGTTGCGCGATCGTCCGCGTCACTGCTGGACATGTGGGCACGCCTTCCGCATGCGGCTAGGGCTAGCCCTGCCGTGCGGCACGTGACTCGCCGGCGCTATTATGGTGCCAATCTGGCCACCGGGCAAGGTGGCCAAAAGTGTCGGGAAACTCGGGGAAAAGAGGGTCTGTTACTGGGGCGTGCACCAATGACGGCCTGGCGAAGTTTCCCGGCGTGAAAGTGTCTGCCGGGGCAGCTGGCATTGGGTTTGTGCTGGTTACCGGCAACGTGGCGTAGATTGGCCGGTGTTCCACAAAAAGAGCTACGTTTTTGCTGAAACAGGGGCCTGCTGTCAATCAGGAGTGTATTAGTGACCACAGGGCATTATGGCCCGAAACCGTCCATTTCGACGACCTTTGGCCGGATTGCAAAACCGCCTCTCCATAGCACCTGGTGCCTGGCCTGCACACAATCTGAAAATTTTTATCTACGTTTTTACTTGTTCGCCCCAATTAGGCAATGTATATTCTGAACTGACGGGCGTAGATCCGGGTCCGTTTGCAGCTAAATCCGGGGATCTCGATTGGCAACGCCCTGGTTTTGTGGGGCGTGTCAGCCCGCTAGCGATTTGTTTTGGCCTGGGTTACTATTTTGCAAAGTCCGCTGTCAGAAGCGGCGTTGGAGCCAGAGTGGGGCGAGGTTTTTGGGTCCTGGTGTTGGGTGGCCTTTGTCATCTTCACCAAAGCGTTTGGAGAAGGACTCTGGGGTAAGCAAAACAATTTTGGGGCAGATTTTTACAGGAAAAACACTAAAGTGGAGCTACGAGAAGAATACTAGGGTCTTTTCCACACATTGATTCGTTAGACTGGCTGGATATACCGATGCTAAGTTGCAATTCGTCCATTCTCTGCTGCATCTCGTCTGAACACCGCCAAACAATGACGGTACCCACCAGTATATATTCAAAAGAAAGCAGCGACTCAGAAACCCCAAAAATTACGCAAAACGAACTTTTGGTGTTTTTGTTCCTTCTTCTCAAATGCTGTTATCAGTATAGCCCAAGCCGCGCTCGGTGGCTTGGCAGCCGGATCACATTTTCACTCTCTTCCCAGCCAAAATTTCAATCCGGATAAGAAAGTAAAAAGCCAGGTTCGAGAAACAGAGCTCGAATTCCACACACCACATTGCTTCTGCATTTTTTCAAAAGACCGGGCATATCAAAATGCGGTCCCCACAACTGATTACTGTGAAATACTATGCGACTACAATCAGCCCGTGGAGTGACGAGTATCAAAAAGTGGCACACCATAAAACACTCCGAGCGATGGCCACAGAAAGCCACAGGCCGCCAAAAAGCCCGCTGGACAAAAAAATTCCACACGTTTTTTCGTCTCCATCCGCATCAACGGCCATGCCAGGTCGAGTCATTGTTTCCTGCACACAGACACACAGGCAATATATATATCCACCCCAGCATTCGCACAACACTCTGATCAACAATGTCCTACAAACCTCCAACCGGCCCTCCCCCTAACTGGGACAACAAGACCTCGCAGCAGTCGCCCGAGAACGGAGACTCCTCGAGGGGCTACGGCGCACCATCGCAGCCGCAATACCAGCAACAAGGCTTCGGCGGCCAGCAAAACTACGGTGGGCAACAAGGCTTCGGCGGCCCCGGCGGGCAGCAGGGATACCAGCTGGGCCCACCCCAGGGCGGCTACCAACAGGGTCCTCCTCAGGGCGGCGGCTACCAGCAAGGGCCCCCACAAGGCGGCTACTACCAGCAGCAACCACAACAATACTACGTGCAGCAGCAGAAGCCCGGCGGTGGAGTCGGTGCTGGCGGATGCTTGGCCGGGTGCTTGGCTGCCATGTGCGTCTGCTGTACTTTGGACGCCATCTTCTAATCGGCCGCCCTCTGGCCACTGTTGCAATAGAATGAAAAGCCGATCTCGGCGCCTTCAATAAACATACAATTGAACCACTGTAGAGCGCAGTTGAGCAACACCGGCAGTTGAGCAAACCACAACTGAGCCAGAAGAAACTATGAGAAATACCGGCGACTGCTCGAAGAGGCATGGATGATTTGCAGAGACTCCAGATTCTTTCCTTGAAATCTCTCTTCGCTTCTTGCTTTTTGCACTCCCGAAGAACTCTCTTTTCTCACCTCGATCTATGCATCTGTTCGCCACAATGAAGAATTTTGAGCCTCACCATCAAGAAGCTTCATTGTTCGCATCATACTATGGTATAAGGCTCTGCGTCGCAGATTCTGTATCTTAAGCTGGTCTCGTATAGTGGTTAGTACAGTTCGTTGTGGCCGAGCAAACCCAGGTTCGATTCCTGGGACCAGCAATTCTTTTTTTTTCACAGCACTACAGATGGAACCTGTTGCTTTCAATTCGGCTATTAACTAATACAGCATCATGTTGTTGTCGGCGTCGGTCACCTTGCACGCCTTGATGGTGATGAGCACCAACACGTTGTCGTCACTGGTCAAGTAGTTCGACGCCTGCACCTCGTCGTTGAACCCGCTGTTCAAAAGCAAGGACTTGTAGAGCTCGTACTGGCGGTCGTCCTTGCCCACGGTGGCGGCCTCGCCGCTCAACATCACGGACACGCTGTTTGTCTCCGCCTTGTTGATGTTCGTCAAGAGCTCGTACAACGAGTTTCTGCGGCCGGGCTCCGACGGGTTGGACGTGATCCAGTCGTGCACCAAGAGCGACACCCGCGGGTTCTTGGTCATGTTCTGGTACTTGATGGTGTCGGTGGGGGTGGAGATGATGATGTAGTGGCTGCCCTGCTGGGAGTAGTACGTGTAGTTCATGAGGGAAACATGGGGGCAATTGTCGTAGCAGGTGGCGAGGTGCACGAAGTGCTTGGACTTTAAGAGCGACGTCACGGAGTCGGGCAAGGAGGTGGCCATTTTGGCGGTGGCAATGAGTAGTGTGGAGTTGGGAATCTCACTGCACCATGCCGGAGAGCTATACCGTGTGGAGCACCACCCAGAAGATTTTGGCAAAGTCGATTTGGCGGCGGCTGGTGATTCTCCGTGGTATCTGGCAACTGTTTTGTTGGCGGAGGCTTTTTATGGGCTTCTTCAATTTATTACGAATCATACAGTATTTTGCAGACTCTGGGTAATGGTGGGGTTTTGCAAAATTGGGCCGGAATACAAACTGGTGCCAAAAAAACACAAAAGGCTCGAACGTCACAAATCAGACTCGGCATTCGTGAACGCCTTCGTTCTTCATTCCGCCAAGTCATCGAGGCGCCCATTCGGCCACTCCACCTAGATGTCTTTGCATCAACGCGAACACTCAACTACACCATGTCCCAGTACAAGAACCTAGACGATGAGTTCAAGCCAATCAAGAGCTACTCCGCAGAAGACGTGAAGAACGACCCGTTCGTCCTGCGACTACAGGCCGAGCGCAAGATACAGCGCAACAAGAAGTTGAACTACGCGTTCAACATCAGACTAAAACCGGCTGCCCTCAAACGAAAACACGACCCGCTGGGCCCGGCGGACGTGCTGGATCCGCAGGAAAACACCCACGGCCTGTCCGCCAACACCCTCTCCTCGCAAGAGACGGACGTCTCGGGCACCAGGCCCCAGGAACCAGATTCCACTAGTGCACCTCGAAAACGGCGCATCTTGCTCATGGGGCTGGACAAGTTGCAGGAGTATCTCGAGGCGAGACAGCGGAAAAAGGAAGCCAGCCCGGACAAGGGCGCGGCGGCGAGAAAGCGCCACGTGTTGCTCATTCCAATGGACGAGGCGTACAAGGCCAAGGCGCTCGCTGCCATTGGCGAGAAACACGATGATTTCGACCCGTCGCAGTCGATCGCGGTCTCGGAGCTGCCCCAGAAAGCCCGCGGGGAAGCCGCGCCCGAGCACGACGACATCGTGTTGGACACACCCGAAAACTACCAGCAGATCATGATTCTGGACTCAGACGACGCCAGCGACAACGAGGTTGCGGAGGCTGCCACGGCGGACGAGCTGAGCGCGGCGGGTGGGGCCGACTCAGACCTCGCTCTTGTGAAGACGACCGTGTTGCGCCAGCTCATAGGATACGAGTATCTGCATCTTGAGAAGTCCACGTTGCACGAGCCGTACAAGGCGTTGTACGCGCTCTTTGACCGCACCATCAGCGACTCGGAGAACCACTCCACGCTCCTCGTGGGCCCGCCGGGGCTGGGCAAAACGCTCATTGTCGAGTGGGCACTTCTGGAGTTGCAGAAGATCCACCACAACCAGTTCATCGCCATCCGCCTCAGCGGGTCGTTGCACGGCAACGAGGCCCAGGCGATCCGCGAGATAGCCCGGCAGCTCGACGCCAAGCTCGGCGGCTCCAAGGCCGACCGCTTGGCCACCTACGAGCAAAGAGCCATCAGCGACACATTCAGCAACATCTTGCTCACGCTCAACAAGGCGGACCTGGCCGAGAGCGACGTGTCGGTGCTGATCATCTTTGTCATTGACGAGATTGAAAAGTTCACCGAGGGCCACCGCCAGACGCTTCTCTACAACCTTCTCGAGCTCTGCCAAACCACCAAAGTGCCCATGTGCATCTTGGGCGTGACGAGCAAGTTGACCATCCGCGAGCTCTTTGAAAAGCGCGTTCGAAGCAGGTTCAGCCAGCGGCTCGTGGTGACGAAGCGGCCGGCCAGCATCGAGGAGTTCTGGGCCAACGCGAAGTTGCTGTTGCAGGTTCCCCAGGCGAAGTTTGCGGCGTTCCAGTCGCCCGAGTACCCGGAGAAGTGGAACGAGAGCCTCGAGCAGCTTTTCAACTCCAGATCCGGGCTTCAGCGGCTCGTCTACCACACGTATTACACCACCAAAAGCTACAAGCAGGTGGCCCAGGCGAGCATGTTGGCGGTCAGCTCCACAACCGCGGCGTCTCCGTATCCCCGACTGGAGGATTTCGAAACTGCCGTGAAAAACTCGCCGGAGGGCCTAGAAATGGTGTTGGGCGCCTTGTCGAGGTTGGAGTTGATGCTCGTAATCGCCGCAGCACGGTGGATAGCCAAATCCAGCACGGCGCACGTGAACTACAAGATGGCGTACGACGAGTACTCCAGAATGGTGAAGGCGGCCAACGTCGAGGCAACCACACTTTCGTCGAAAACTTCGTACATCGACAACATGAGTTTGGCCGGGATGAAAATCACCCAGGCGGTGTACTCTGCGAAAGTGCTTCGCGACTGCTGGGGCAAGTTGTACCGCGCGGGCCTCTTGTTCGATGTGATTTCCAACCACAACGAAACCAACGCGCACAACAGCTTGAACATGTACAAGGAAACGGTTTTGGACGACTCGAAGATGCTCCAGCTCGACGCGTCGCTCGACGAGTTGGGACAGGCCATTGCCGACGGCAACTTGCGGCGGTTCACCAAATTGTAATGTGCGCGTCCGGCGCGCCGCATCGTTTCAGGTGCCGCATGCGCGCATGGGGACCTGAAACCGCGGCCCTACCACATGAACCCTGGCGCTATAAGAGCGCCGTGCTGACACGCATGGCGGGCAATTGTTTCAGCGATGATTGCGAAATCCCCGGACGCGATGCACACGTTTCACATCAACGAGGAGAACTTCATTCTGTCGTTCGCCGTGCTCGCCGTCAACTTGCACTTGAGAAACGGCCCCAAACAGTCGTTGATCACCTTGTCCAAGTCGTACCCGTACGCATTTGAGGCGCAGGCGGCGGTTGCTGCAATGACGTACATGGAGTTGCGCCTGGACTTGCTCGGCTGCATGTTGTCGTACTCGTTCTCGAAGGACGCCGCGGCGACGTTGTTGAAGAAGTATTTTGCAGCCCACCTCCTCCACAACCCGGCGACACGCACCGCCTCCGCGAGCACGGGAAAATTGCAAATCACGCCTAAGGGCACCGCGCTCGTTTACGCATACTACAAAACCATCGGCTTGACCGCGGAACAGATGCCCGAGGTCGTCAAGTCCAATTTCAACACCATGGACCTATTCCGCTTTGAGCGGTCGTGCACCAGCAACAGGGTCGTGTACTCCAAGTACTTGTGCCAGGTGTTGATCCGCAAAATGCTCGGCCCGCAGCCGAGCGTGTGGTCGTCGGCCGCAAAGCCACAGCCGGCGGTCAACTTATTCAAGTGGGACTCGGCGTTTGGCCGCCACGACTTTTCCTACAAGGCGCCCCAGCCCACTCCTGCATACAAGAGCATGGACAGCCCGTTCCACCACCGGTATTTCTCCAACCCGGAGCTGGACGCCTACATCCACTACTACGAGTCTCACTCCGGCATGCGCGTGTACCACAACCGCGAGTTTCGGGACTGTGGGGTGGTGGAGTACTGCTTCTCCGGGAAGGCCTTTGCACAGTGGTTGTGCGACTGCACGACATTGTACTCGGGCGCAGAGGCGGCGGAGGTGGGCCAGTTGATGCTTGACCACGGAATCATTTATCCCGTGCTGGCCACGCACGCGGACGCGCCCTTCACCAACGACAGAGGCGCATTCTACATGTTGGCGGAGCTGTACCAGCATCTATGCGACTGGGACGCCCAGGTTGCACCCACGCCGTTCCGGCAGTACGAGGAGGCCAACGACAAGGAGATGTTCAAGAAGTTGTTGTCGGACCCGGGCATGCGACACGTGTTTCGCGAGCACCTCGAAAAGGAGCGGTGCTCGGAGAACATTGAAGCATACTTCCACTTGCGCAAGATCCAGAGTGTCAAGAAGCAAATCTCGCTCCTTTTGAAACACTACACGGCCGCGACTGACCCGGACAAGAAAGCCACGCTCCACGCGGGGCTCGAAAAGTGCATTGAGGAGTGCAGCGCGATGGCACGGCACGCTTACTTGCGGTACTTCAGCCGAGAGCTGCACTGCAGCCTCAACATTGAGTTTTCGTTGAAGCACGAGTTGGACTTGGTGATTGCGTCGTTGCGACACGGCAGCCCGGTGCCGAAGACGCCGGACGAGTTGGTGGAGTTCTTGAAGACGCCGGTGATGGAGAAGAGCATGGGGTTCGAGATGGACGCGCTGGAGTCGAGGCTGGACTCCAAGCTGGACCAGGGCGTGGACTCTGTGGAGTCCGGGTACATGCAGACGGAGGAGCTCGAGTGCCGGGCGGAGCCGCGGCCCATGAGCGAGAACATCCGGGCGCTCGACCAGGTGCTCCGGTGCTTCAGCAAGGTGGCGGCGTCGATCTACAGGTTGATGGAGGTGGACTCGTACCCGAAGTTCGCGCAGAGCCGCGAGCACCGCGGGGTGATGGAGACGTTGACGCAGTGGTAACATGACTATAAATACATTAGAATAGACGGCCTCATGCCACCGGGTCCAAGGTGGTGCCCTTCTTGATGGTGGCCCACCCAATCAACCGCCAGTGCTTCTCGATTCTTCTGGACAAAGCAATCTTCTCGTTGACCTCCGTGCACGCGGGCGAGGTCAACTGCAAGCGCGCCATGTCGGCCTTGACGGCGATGACACGGGCGCCGGTGGCGGTGGAGCCGATGTTGACCATCAACACCTCGCCAGCCTCCAAGTTGCGCACCTTGGCGCCCTGCTTGGCGCCCTCGGTCTTGACACCCAACAAGCGTCTCAAGAGGAAGAAGTTGATCTCGATGTCGGTGTAGATGGAGGGCAAGTTGCCTCTGGAGCCCACGACCTGGCCCACCAATCTGTCTGCGCGGCACAAGGTGGGGTCGACCTTGGTGCCCATGCCGATCAAGCCACCCGGCACAGCGAACTTCAAGTCGTTGTGCTCGGCGAACAAGGACACGATGTTGGAGAAGATGGGCTTGCACTGGATCTTGCCGTTGTCGTCCTTGGTGACGATGCCCGGGCGGATCTCAATCTCGTCGCCAATCTTGAACACACCGTTCAAGATGGAGCCGCCGGCAACACCGCCCTTCAAGTCGTCAATCTCGGCGCCCGGCTTGTTGACGTCGAACGAGCGGATGACAATCAAGCGGGGCAGCGCCATGAAGTCGCGCGGCGGCACCGGGATGTAGTCGCAGATGATCTGGTTGACGGCGTCGATGTTGTACTTCAACTGCGCGGAGATGGGCACGATGGGCGCGCCGTCGGCGATGGTGCCGCGGATGAAGCTCAAAATGGACTTCTGGTGCTCCAACGCAGACTCCTCGCGCATCAAGTCCACCTTGTTCTGGAGGATGATCACGTGCTTCAACTTCATGATCTCGATGGCGGCCAAGTGCTCCGACGTCTGCGGCTGCGGGCACGCCTCGTTGCCCGCAATCAACAAGAGCGCGGCGTCCATCACCGCGGCGCCCGACAACATGGTGCTCATCAAGATATCGTGGCCCGGGCAGTCCACAAACGACACGTGGCGCACCAAGTTGTAGCGCGCGTGCTCGAAGCCGGGCTCCTCGCACCGCGGGTGGATCTCCTTGTCCGACTTGAACGAGCGGTACGCGCCGGGGCCCTCGAGCCGCTCGTCGTCGCACTTGTAGATCTTGGCGTTGGCGTACCCCAACTTGATCGTGATGTTTCTCTCCAACTCGTCCTTGAACCGCACCGTCTGCACACCGGAAATGGCCCGCACCACGGTGGACTTGCCGTGGGCAACGTGGCCGATGGTGCCGATGTTGATCGTGGCCTGCCGGTTGATGATCTCGGGCGAGAGCGGCGTCATGCTGCTGAAGTCCGGGTGCTCCGGCTGCTCGGGGAGCCCGCCGCCCTCCTCGAACTCGCGCCGCGCCGCCTCCTCGTCGTACTCGTCCTCCAACCCGGCAAACGCCACGGACTTTTTCTCCTTGGGCGCCTCGCCGCCAGCGTCCTCCTCGCCGGACTCCACGTCGTGCTCGTAAATGTCGTGCTCATCCTCGGGGATCGTGGACCCGATCACGATGTCGGGCACTGCGTTTTCGATGTCGTCGTAGGACATTTTGTGGTGTGCAAGTGTGGTGGAGTTTTTTTTTCTTCACCGCAGGCGTGCGCACACCGCTGCGAGGTGCACCGTGCTGCTCAGAGGCGATGCTGCCGTGTTTGTTTTGGGGGAAAATCGGGGTTTGGCGGCTGCGGGCGGCTGCTTCGGGCTGCCGGGGGCTTGCGGCGTCGGTGAATTTTGGTGTTTTTTCGTTCCTTGCCGTCGCTGCTGGGGTGCTTTTGGGTGCCGGTTGCGACTGCAAGGCCCGGATTCGCAGTGCGGCCTGGGGCCAGACGTTAGACTGTGAATGGCAGGACCCAAGTAGACTGCCAGAGAGGAATTTCGAGAATCTCTGGCATGGCTGTTTTGAAAATGAGGAGTGGTATAGCAATCGGCTTGACACACGATCCGGTCTGTCACTATTAAACCGGTCTGTCACTATTAGATTGGTCTGTTGTACCAGGCTGCTACTACTGAACCGGTCTGCTACTTCTGAACCAGTCTGATACTACTGAACCGGTCTGATACTCATGACTCGGCCTAAGACCGCTGCTTGGCCGAGCCACTACTTTGGCCTCTTTCTTCTACTCATTCTGATGTTTCTTTTATTGATTGGGCTTTAGTTTCTGTTCCGACTTGAAAGTCCTTTGGTCGGACATTACACAACATTTAGTGTCAGCCACTGGCCGCAGTCTTTCGCCACCACAACGACGCTTCTTCTCAGCATTTGAGCAGCGCCAACAGATATAGGCCCGGCACGACGCGTCTCGACCGGCTCGTACCCAAACCGTCTTTTCCAAAAGCCACTTTCCAAAGGAATCTCGCTCTGGCTGTAGCTTATGCTCACGCGACCGCAGCCACGGACAGACCACCTGTAACACAAGGTCCAAAGTCTTGCTGCCCTTCCCGGCCAAAGCGTCAGGTGGCTTGCTTTCACTTTGCCAAAGGCAAACATCCGCCAGTTTTCAACCTGCCGCTTTGAGAGCTTCAAATCACCAGTGCGCCCCACTACTGCGCTTGCGCCTTGTTTCCGCAACTGCCAAAAGTAAAGTCCGCCATCACCGGGCGGTGGTCGCTCATGTACACGCCGCCATACTTGGAATGCAAGAGGCCGTAGCCGCGCAAGCGCAAGAATAGCGGGCTCTGCTTCGCGCACGGGTCTTGCAGGAGCCGGCTCAAGTACTTGGGGGCAAAGATGTAGTCGATGCGCTTGGTCTCCTGCAACGCCTTGCCCAGAAACCCCGTCACGGTGTACTCCGGGTGGCCGTAGCGGTTGTACGCCGAAACGTACTTGTGCGGGTCCACAAACGTCCACACAATCTCCTTGTACGCCCAGTCGGTGGGCGTGGAGTTCATGTCGCCCGCGATGAACAGCGGCCAGCCGTTGATCTCGTCCATGTACGTGCGCAAGAGCCGCGCCGACTGCTTGCGCGCCTCGTGGCCCTTGTGGTCCAAGTGCGTGTTGGCCACGTTGATGTAGTTGCCCGTGGCCCTGTGCCGGAGAATGGCCACCGTGGCGATCCTCGGGTACTTGGCGTCCCAGCCGGCGTGCGGCGCGCCCGCGTCGATCGGGTTGAGCCAGAACGTGTGCTCGTGCACCAACTCCCACTCGGCCGGGCGGTAGATGATGGGCACCGCCTCGCCCTGCAACTTGCCGTCGACCCGCCCGCCGCCCACGGCCGCCCACTCGGGCGCTTCGCCGGGCGACCCGAAGTTGAGCTTGTCCATCACGTCGTCGAGCTGGAAGCGGAGCGCCTCCTGGAGGAGGAACACGGTGTTGGCGGCGGCGTGCATGCGGAGCGAGCTCACCACCATTTTCTTGCGGTCGGCCCACGGCGTCTCGCCCGCGGCCAACTGCTCGTGCACGCCGTTGCGGATGTTGTGCGAGTAGATGCGGAAGTCGAGCGGCTTGGCGTTCTTGGGGGCCTCGAGCTGCGGTAGCGGTTTCTGCGGAACGGCGCCCGCTGCGCCAATGTAGTCGGCCACGTTGCTCAGAGCGCCCTTGGCGTCCTCGGGCGCGTTGCCCGCGGTCTTGCCGTCCATGCCCGGCTTGCCGTTGGCGTTGGCCGGGGCGGGTTTCTCCACGGCCTCGGGTTTGCCCTTGCGGGCGGGCGGGTCGTCCATCGGGTCGACCCACAGCGTGTCGCCGACAAAGTCCGTGGGCTTCAGGATGGTGTTTTCGAAGTCCGCCACGAACGTGTCGGGTTCCAGCAACGGGGCTGTGTAGCTGGCGTTCAAGTACCCGATGGTGGAGAGGAGCTGTTCGTTCTGCGTGCTGGAGAAGTAGACCACCAAGACGATCACGATGGCGCCGGCGGCCGGCAACAAGTACTTCCACCGGACGTGGATGGTGCTCATTGTGGCGTGATGTGGAGGAGAAGGGCGGGTAGATTGAGGTTGAGCTGATGTGCCAGAACACTCCTACACCGCGCCAAAGCTTAACCTTGTAGTTATTTGCCGTTGGCCACATTTGAGGTCGCCAAGGTCGCTGAAGCGCTCGAAGCGCCCAAACTGTTGGAGTGTTAAAGGCGCTGAATTGTTAATCTATTTTGTGGGAGAGGCGGAGGGTTGGTCAGGCCCGCTCCTTGCAGACTCGGCTGCTGTGCGGGTGCTCAGCAGTGGCACCGTCGCAGCTAAATTCCACTTTGGTTGCAAATTCTTGATTGAGACCGGGAACTTTGCCCAACCAGAACGCTTGATATCCTTGTGAGTTTTCGTGTGGCCTTGTGAAGTGTATAGCTTTCGGAGTGCAAAGTCCTCAATGTGAGGCCTGGTGGCCCGCAGTGTGAAGCCCGCACTGAAGGCCTAGCACCCCACTTAATCCCACCAAAGCCCTCATTAAGCTCCTAAACAAGCCTATCAGTAAAGCCCTCAGTTAAGCCCATCACTCAAGCCCTCAGCAAAGCCCCTCAGTAAGCTCCTCAGTAAGCCCCTCATGGAAACCTCTTAAGCGAAAGGCCTACAAAACCAGCCAGGGGACCTCGCGCCCAGCAGCCGGAGCGGCTCCTATGGCTCAACGACAGCGCAAGTGCCGGTCAGTGTATGTACATGTCCGCGCGGGCGCCCCGGCCGCTCACTCCGGCCACCAGCCAGGCAACTCCGCCCGGAGCGGGATCCGCTCGTCGCCCACGCATGCAAGGAAGCGGCCGTCCTGGGCTACCTCGTCCACGGAAACCAACATGAACCCGCGCGTGCCGTGCACGGCGAGGAGGCGGGCCAACTTCCCGCGGCGGGCCACGCGCCCCGCGCCAAACGGAGACGCCGCCGCGCCGCCCGCGGGCGCCGCGCCGCGCTCGCCGTCGCGCACAATCTCCACCGCCGCAAGGTCGGGCACGTCGACCGCGGCTGCAAACTCCACCGGCACGATGCGCTTGCGCACCACGCCGCCGTTGAAGGTGCGGATCGTGAGCTCCTGCCCGACGTAGCAGCCCTTGTCTACAGAGAGCCCGTTGACGTAGTCGAGGTTGGCCTCGAACGGAAGCAACGTGGTGCCCGGCGCGGCGTCGCCCGTCTCAAAGAGCCCGTTGACGTAGCGCCGCGCGGTGACGGCCGCCTCGGGCACCGCCGCCGCGCCAAAGCGCGCGCGGAAGCTCGCGGAGAGGAGCTGCACGGGGTCCGCCACCGCGCGGTCGGTGACGATCTTGACGCCAAAGTTGGGGATGCGGTTGTCAAACGCAAACGCCACCACGTGCGCCGCCGCGGCCGCCGACACCACCGCCTCGTCCGCGACAAACGCGTTGGCCTGCGCGAGCGCCGCGCCCGGCGCGTGCGTGCGGAAATACCGCGCCTGCACCGCCTCGAGCCACTCCTCAAACTGCGCCGTGTCGTTGTAGTAGTAGTACGTGTGCAACGCGGCGGGCGCCACGGCGATGTCTGCGCTCAACTTGTGGATTTTTAGGAGCGACCGGAGCAGCGCCGCGTGCCGCGGCGCGAGCTCCAACACGTACCGCGGCGCGCCGAGCCCCGCGGGCGTCCCGGCGCCCGCGCTGTGGAACGGCGCCGGGTAGTCGAAGCAGTCGGCGGCCACGCGGCCCTTCGAGTTGAGGAACATCAGGTACACGCCGTCGCGCCGCACGTACACGTGCTGGTCCGGGTCGTAGATGTCCTCGTGCATGGCGCCCCAGTTGGTGCGCAAGTCCACCACGTCGTTGAGCCGGCGGTGGCGGTCCTCGTTGGCGGAGATGGTGTGCTGTTTCTTTTTGGCGGCGTTGGGCACGAGCCGCGTGGTCACGAGCCCGTTGAGGAACCGCGCGGCGTCGGGGCCCTGCACCTGGAGGAACGCCCGGCTGAGTTTGCTGATGCCCGCCATGCGAAGTAGTAGGTGGTGCGTGAGAATGACCCTGCGACACCGTCCTGTGGTCCTCCGTGCACCACCACAGGACCGGGAGAAAAAATGCCTGGCAATTTGAGGATAGATTTGACCATTGACTTTGGGAATTTTTCTTCGCTGGCGGCTTGCATCCAAAGGTGCTTGGATTTCAGTCTGTACTTGCTAGCTGGAAATTCCCATATGTCGGACTCAAGTCGCTGCCACAATGCAGAGCCATGCCGGAAATTGACACTTTGTCAGTGGTCTGGTCTAAAGAGAAAGCTTGGGGGTTTGTGTTTCGCAGAATGCAGCCGAATTGCAGCCTCGCTTTGGGATTTCAAGAGGAAAGAGTAAATGTCGTGTGGGGTGCCCTCACGTGGACCGCAAGACATTGGTATTGCACTTGACGTGAAAAGTTCCTGCAACGGGAGAAAACAGCCGATATCATTTTGTCCGAATTTGCAATACCTCTACGCCAATATGCTTTTGATATATGTTTAGCACCGTGCTTGAAGGTGCACGCCTTTTGTATGTAGAAAGTGTCGTGTCGTTGACCAAAGCCCTTATCGAGACAAGCTCGTCTGGAAAACGCTCACAAACTAGCAGACCTAAAGCCTCTCGAACCCAATTGTTTCCTCTTTCTGGTTGTCAACTCTAAGTCTCCGCTTGGCCAATGGCACGGCCAATTTTCGGCTTGGCCTTGCCCAACTCACTCAAGCTGGTGCTGGAGCCACCGACGCTGGGCGACAACTTGTCCCGGATCCGCTCGCTCAACAGGAGCCGCATGCGCACGTCGTTCGCCGCTGTTTTGCGCGCGGCTGCCAAGCTCGTGCTGGATTGGTGCCGCGAGGCGTTGCGAGATCCTAAGCGCAGCGAAAAGTACAGCGGGCTGTTGAGAAACGACTGTGTTTGCGACAACTCGTCGCTCCGGGTCGCCACCAGGCCGCCGTCGAAGTACCCGTAGCCTCCCAAGTACGAGTACTCGTCGCCTCCGCTGTCAGAGCGCGATCTGGCGGGGGCCTCGGTGATTGGAGTGGCGCTGAGCTTGATGTCGATCGGATGGCGGGTCAGCGGAAGACTGAGGTCGATCTTGCTCAACTCTTTCTGGATCCTCAACTTCTTGAGCTCTTCCCGGCGCACCTCGGTGTCGGCCAGCTCCAAGAGAAGATCGGCCTGGCTGCCAATGATCGCCTTGATGCCCGAAATGACCGACTTGAACGTGTCCAAGAACCGCTCCGTTTGCCGATGCTTGGAGCATACCGTGACCACAATCTTGTCCTTGTGAATGATGTACCCCACGCCGAAACCCTGGTCCATCGCTGGCGGGATGCCAAAGAGCCGCAATGCAGGATTGCCACAGTTGGAGATCAACAACTCGGCGCCCCGCAATTTCTCAAAGAGCGGGTTGTTGAGGAACGGCACCGGGGTGGCCAACAAGTCGTCGAGCAGCGGGAGTGGCGGGAGACCCGCGTCGCAGTTCAACTTGTTCAAGTTGACAATGGCGCTCGGTTTCTGGAGCACCTGCAATAAGGCCCCCATGTGCCTTTCGAAGCCCTTGCCAGCCATTGCCTCGCGGTACTGGGCCGTGTGGGATTGGCAGCACTGTTTGAACAACTGCCACTTTTTCTCGTCGTCGGCAGACGAAATGAACGTCTTGACCAAGGTGTCGATGGCATCGTTTTGCACCGCAATGAGCTCTGTTCTGGCGTCCCGGAACTTGCGCGTGGTGATGGGCTCCAACGTGTTGGCGATGCGGCCGTACAACGCGTAGTTGGCGATCTGGAACCCGGTCTGGAGAAACGAGTCCATGGAAATGCCGAACTTGGACACAAGGTGGCTGTCGAGCTTCATGGTGAGCGTCTTGTACTCGTGCTGGTTGATGAGATCCGCCAAGCGGGTCTCGGACAAGTGCACGAGCGTCTGTAGCTCCGGCGTTTTCCTGAAGCTCAAGAGGCGGTGCTGCGGTTTGGGCCCGTTGTGTTGCGCCGAGGCAAACCGGATGTTGGGGTCGAAAAGCGTGTTTTCGGCGCCGTTGATGTTGCGGGCGAGCTTCAAAATCAGGTCCGTGTAGATATCGCTGATGAACCGCAAGATGGCCGTGCTGTCCATCGAGGAGGACTCCCAAACGACCCCCGCCACCGCGTTTTGCGTCACCACAAGCTGCAACTTGTCGTACCAGCGGGACGTGCAGGAGCCCACCTGGATGTTGGAGCCAGGCGCCAACTGCGACGTGCCGAAGGACACAACCTGGGTCTTTTCCTGGTCCGTCTGCGGCGCCGCGGTCGCATCTAGCACCACCACCAAAAGCGCGTCGTCGATCTTTTCCATGGCCTCCGCGTTCAGCCGGTGGAGCTCGGCGCGGGCGTTCTGCCATTGCGTGTACGTCTGCGTGGTGATGGAGCCGATGCCGTTGTTGACGCGGGCCACGGGGTCCACGCTGGAGCTCTCGTCCAAGATCTCCTGGATGATGGCGGCCAAGTCGGCGTCGCTGAACCAGAGCTCGTGCTTGCTGGGCGCGGCCGCATCCTCGCACGCCGTCAACACCTCCAACGTGTAGAACTGGTTGTTGCAGATGAACACCACGTGGCGCGAGTCGTTGATGTGCCTGTATTTGCGGATTGTCACCTGGTGGTCGGCGTCGGGGACGCGCGTCGTGCCAAAGAGATTGCGGTAGCAGTTCATGGTCAAGGGCTTCTTCAGCGCGGGCGTTCGGTCCGGCTGCAACGTGCCGTTGCGCATCAGCACCATGAACTTCAACGACGAGTTGAGCAACGACGCCGCGCGCTGCGCCTGGTTCGGCGGGTTGATGGTGGCCGCGTACGGGTCCTCCTCCAACACGAGGTACGGGTTGCGGGGCAAAATGCCGCCCCGGAGGTCGCCGTAGATGCCTGGGTAGGAGTCGCCGTTGAGGGCGCCGAGGTAGCAGCCGACGGCGGGGTTGGCCGCGGCGGCCTCCAAGTGCCGCTGGATCAAGAGCGCCCGCTCGTCCAACAAGCACGCGGACGCCTCTTGCAACAACTCGCCGTACTCTTCGATGGTGGTCAAGGGCTTAAGCGCTACCAACGCCTGCTGGAGCGACTGGTTGAGCGACGGCACGGGGAGCTTGGGCACCTCGCTCTCGAGCCTGAGAATTCCGTCCATTTGCAAAAAAAAAAGTGTTTTGAGCCGCTGCTGGGGTGAGGAAAAGAGCGGAGAAGAGTGGTGAAGTGTTACCCCGGATCGCCCATGTGCGGGGTGGGTACAGGACGTGGGAGTGGGCCGGTCACGTGAGCGCCGTACATACGCCGAAACACAATACCCGCCACCGCCGTCAGGAAGCACGGACCGCTGAAGAGGGGCAAATGCCTGTCAAGACGGTGCACCGTGAAAAACGAGGGTTGAAGTGGCTTTACGAGGGTGACGGGCTTCACCTCCTGCCACGTGCCCCATGCCGTTCTAGAAGGGCCTCTTTTCTGCGTACGCGACCGAAACATGTTAAGGCCCTCTAATCGGTGGGTACCAGTACCGCTTTGATACAGCGTTGCGTCTCGACGTCACGATAGCGGCCTCCTGGATTACGCTGCAAGCACTTAGCCGCGGGCGCACAGTTGAGTTGCGAGCTGCAGAGAGGCGCACGAAAGCTCGCACTTCGGCATGCATGCGCATGAGGCGGGTTTACGCAAACTAACATACCAGAGGAGGTTCGCTTCGGCCTCTTCCGTGACCAGCTCAGGGGCGAAGCTGAAATTCGCACACAGACGCGAGAAGAATGTAAGCCGCCCTGCCAAAGACTCCCCCACGCCGCAGCTGCTGCAGGCGGCTTTATCAGTTGCCTCTTCTGCGCACCCAGCTCGTAACGGTAGCGAATTAGACTCCTCAGCCCCCGTTGTCGGCCGCACTTTTGTTAGCCGCTCCGGCAATCGCAAAGAATATACCCACCGGGCAATGCATACATATTATTAGATGCCATTGGAATACGTAGTCTACATATGTGCCACTCGCACAGCGGTCAACACACTTGCGTCAGCCTTTGTACGCTTCTCTCCGTCAACTCTCGTAACCTTTGTCTTCTGTCTTTTGCCTTAGGCAAAAATAACCGGCTTCTGTGCGGTAATGCCGGGTTAAGGCGTCAGCACGCGCGAACCGTTTTCCACATCCTGTCTTCGTGACCCCATCCAGTAGGTATCCTTCACAAATGAAATTTTTTTCTCCGCCATGAAGCGCCTCGTGCCGCTTGCGGTCGTGGGACCGTGCAAACGTTTTCGGGCACAACCGGCATTTGTACGGCCGCTCCGTGGAATGGGTTCGCATGTGGCTCTTGAGGTTGTACGCCCGGTGAAATTGCTTGCCACACACGACGCAGTTGTGCGACCCGTCGCCCTCGATGCTGGCAGACAGCCTGCGCCGGGTCAGCGACGGCGAGGAGTCCGCGTTGTCGTGCGTGACTTGGAAGCTGTACTCGGCCTGGACCTGCGGCACCGGCTGCAGCTGCGGGCACCACTCGTAGGAGTTGTGCTGCGTCCGCGGGACTTGCAAGCTGGGCGCGGTGGCCGGCGGGACGTGTTGGTGGCTCGCCGGTTGCGGCACTGGCGGCGGCCGGGCCTGGATCTTCTGGCCGAACACAGGGTACATCAAGGCCGTGTTCTGGGCTGGGTAGGCGGTGTCGGGATACGTGTCGTGGGCCTGGGGTATGCTCAAGGGCATGTGCATTTGCTCGCCGAGCTCCAGCCTTGCGTCGGGCTTCGGAGCCTGAACCATCTGGGGCTGGGGCGCCATTTGGGCGTAGTAGGGGTAAAGATTGTGGTACGGGATCTCGCCGTACGGAGTAAAGTCTCTGTCCATGATGCTCATGGGTATGGGCATGGCAGGGTACGCAGAGGAAGTCGGGTGGGCAGCGGTGGGTGGATTTTGCAGCAATGGAGTAGTGCTGTGGGAGTCAGGGCAAAGCCTTCATAAGGAGCAGCCAAGCAGGGGCAGTGGTCAGGATCTAACAGAAATGGGACACGCTGACCGGAGCAGCACCACGACGTTTTAATAGATCCATGGCGCAGGAGATTGGCAGGCAAAACAGGTGCACCTCAACCCGCAAAAGCAGTAGTGTGTCTAAGCTGCAGGGCGCCTACCTACGGTTGTCGCTTGGAGTGGACCTCGCCTGCACAGAGAAGCATGCCGCATAATTCTCGGATCGGTCAACCACTTTTCCATTCTTATCTGTGGGCCCGAATGACGCAGAAGATTACCGGAAGCGATTTGCACTCGCACGGCGAAAAGTAAAAAGCCTAGATCCGGTCTTGCACGCGATACAGGTCCAGCCGCTAGGCGTCGTGGGTTTACAGTGTGGAGACAGCTTATCCGTCAGGCCCAAGAATGTCGTGAGCGGGCGCCAGTGCTCGTATTGCAGTTTCAAAGTCAACTTCATTCACGCCCTCGCAGCGGATTCCGCATGCGTATGTCCGAGTGACGTTGGTGCACAGATTTCGCTTGTGGCACACGGCCACAGTGGTTGCATGTGACGATATGTACAGAAGTTGCCGCTGGCGCCGGCGCCAACGAGCGAATGCGGCAGTGTTGGTCGCCTGGCGGCACATCGGTAGCTGGCGGCTCGGCGCCGGGTGTCGATGCGTATTCATCAGCTCACCCAAGCCGGTTGTTCCACTTTCAACCCCAGTTCAGAATGCTGTTGTCAACCCAGTCCAATTCGAAATTGTCCCACTCCGAGCCGAATTGCTTGATCATGGGCAAAACCTGCAGCGGTGCAAAGTCCGGAACAAACTGTGGCGGCTCTTCCTGGGGACCGAGGTAGTTGCAGAAAAAGCCGTGCATCGTGGGCAGCGGGATGTCCTGTGGCAAGTCGTTGACGCAGACATTGACACGGCTTCCCTCGTAGGTTCTCCATTTTTTCTGGGCCACATAGATTGCCGTGTTGACGAGAAGCTCCCAGTCCTGGAAATTGGGGCCGTCCAACTGGTTGGCTCCAGAGGCTCGCCCCAGGCCACTCCCAGAGTCTCCACCACCCAACTCGCCCATTCCTACAATGAAAAAATCTCCCAGCATGATCTGCAGCCACAACACATAAAACGTCTTTCTCTTGGCGTCGTTGGTGAGAATGGCGCCCCGGGTGCCGGCGTACTTCCTGTTTTCTGAGGTGACGACCTTTTCACTAATGGCATGTCCGAGTTTGTAATGAGCGTCCACATACTCCCTGTCCGGAAGGACCGCCACCTTCGACGGGCCCCGTGGAAGGCTGTGTGCTCCCGATCTCGCCGGCTCGGTTGGCGAGAGCTCCTCTGAGAGTGCTGACAGCAGCGAACGGCGTTTTCCGGAACAATCGGATGGGGAACTTCTGTTCATTTCGCTGACAACGAGAAGCTGTCTTTGCTGGTAAATCTGACGGATCGTTTCGACATCCTCGGGGCTGTTGCCTAATAATTGGAGCCTTCTCCCCCGGACTTGTCCGCTTCCCTCAAGCATTTTATCCACCCAGCCAAATACCTCTTCGTTGGTTGGTCTGCAGGCCAAGCGATATCCCTCCATCGGATACGCTCTGAACCCGAATTTGGAGTACGCTGTCCCGACAGCGGAATACAAGTACCAGAAGTACCACTTTGCCAAATGGTGATTGGCCAACGTATAGTCTGTCCCATTGTCACCCGAGACCGATTGGGCCGGGCCGACCTGTTCCTCGAGCGCTGCAAGCTCGTGCCGCAGAATCTCCGCTTCCACGGAATCAATTGTCTTCTTGACAACGGTCGTCATCAAGCCCTTGCCTCTGTGGGCTTTACTCACAAATACGAAACTCAACCGGAGCGCAGTGATGTTTCGGACGCCAAAGACACCGTCGGGAACGCCGTTGATGTTGTCGGTGGGCTGCTCTTTGTATAGAGCGTGGTTGTGCGTCACAATACAGCTGGCCACCACTTGGCCATCTTCGGACTCCAAGTAGTAGCCACGGGCCCGTTTGCCGTCCGAAAGTTGCTCGAGGAGCGCCTCCGTCTCCACTTTGCCAAATTCCTGGGGCAGCAACGGGGCACCCCACTCGGAGCCACATAGGGTGAAGAGCTCCGCAAGTTTAGCGGGGTCGGCGGTGGAATTGAACGCCAATGCAGACATAATTTGCAGCAAAACGAAAGAGTCTGGCGCCCCGGTGCCGGAATTGGTGGCGGACTACCCCATAGTTGCGGCGTGCAGACAGCCCGGGAAGCCGTTTGCCCGCATTAGGCGTGTCCAGGCGATAACAAGGCGGAGGCAGGTGATGCCGTATTTAGGCCGGTACATTCGCGCGGGCGAGGTAAGTCGTGCGCTTTACGGCGGGCGTGACCTGCATGTGCGGGTGAGATGCCCAAGAAAGGCTGAGAGCGTTTTTCTTTTTCTGGCACGCCGGTTCCGGCCTGGGCGCGCGCCTGACAAAGGCTGCAAAAGAGCGCATAAACAATAAGTCGTCCCCCTCTAAATGGGAGGGGACCTGCGAGGGGTTTGCTTGGCGCCTTAGAGGCGCAGCCATGATCCACAAGCGACCGGTACCGGCCTTGCGAGAAATGGCGCAGCCTTGTCAGGCACACCTTCTCCGCGTGTCCTGCATGCAAGCGCGCACGGCGAAAGATGAGCTGAGGCGATTTTGCCAGAACCGGCTTGGAGGTGCATAGTCACTTATAGTCACCGGCTCCGTCCAGAAAGACCCCTGTTTTTTTTCAAACTTTACTTGCATCATGCGTTCGGTGGATTCCCACGATAAGGTTTCCAGCGGCTCGGAGTCCTACCACAGGGAGCCGGCTGCGCAGAGGTCGCAGTGGAACAACTTTGTGCTGAGCTTTAAAAGACCCGAGGGCCACTCGCAGACGGAGGAGTTGAACTCGTTGGAGAAGGCGGTGCGGAACACGGAAACGGGGCTCCAGTCCACCATCTCGCCCGTGTCGCAGGCGTTCATTGCCTTGGGCGGGTGCGTGGGTTCTGGTCTTCTCATTGTGTCTGGAACGTCGCTTGCCGAGGGCGGCCCCGCCGCCATCTTGATTGGGTGGGCGTTGGTGGCGTCGTTCTTGTACTGCGTCATGCAAGCGCTCGCCGAGCTCTCGTCGGCGTTCCCGGTGTCGGGCGCGTTTGCCGTTTTTGCCACCCGGTTCATCGACCCGTCGTTTGGGTTTGCCGCCGGCTGGAACTACGCCATGTTCTGGGTGGTTGTGTTGCCGTTGGAGCTCGTGGCGTCGTCGCTCACCATCAACTTCTGGCAGTCGGACATCAACAGCGTGGTGTGGATAGCCATTTTCTACGTGCTCATCATCGTGCTCAACCTCTTTGGCACGGCGGGCTTCCAGTACTTTGAGCTCGGGTCGTCCGTGATCAAGCTCCTCGGCATTGTCGGGTTCGACATCCTCGCCATCGTGCTCATCTGCGGCGGCGGCAAGCAGGGCTTCATCGGGGTCAAGTACTGGCACGAGACCGGGCCGTTTGTCAACGGCTTCAAGGGCGTGGTGAATGTGCTCATCACCGCCACGTACTCGTTGGCGGGCACCGAGTTGGTGAGCTTGACCGCGGCCGAGTCCAAGGCCAACCCGAGAATCGCGTTGCCGCACGCCATCAAGATGGTGTTCTACCGCATCGTGGTGTTCTACCTCTTCACGCTCACGCTCGTGACGTTCTTGGTGTCCGCGCAGAACCCGCTGTTGGGCCTGAGCTCCAGCGCGTTTGCGTCGCCGTTTGTCATTGCCATCCAGGCCGGCGGCATCACCGCGCTCCCCTCCATCTTCAACGTGGTTGTGTTGGTGGCGCTCCTCTCCATCGGCAACTCCGCCATGTACGGCTTCTCGCGCACCATCCTCTCGTTGGCCGAACAGGGCTTGGCGCCCAAGGTGTTCATGTACGTGGACCGCACCGGCAGACCGTTGGTGGGCATCGCCGTGAGCGCCGTCATCGGGCTCATTGCGTTTGTGTCGGCGTCCAAGCAGCAGGCCGAGGTGTTTGACTGGTTGGTGGCGCTCTCCGCGTTGTCCACGTTGTTCACCTGGGCGTCGTGCACCATTGCCCACATCCGCTTCCGCGCCGCCATGCACCGCCAGAACCGCCCGCTCTCCGAGTTGCCGTACTTGTCCTTGAGCGGCATCTGGGGCTCCTACTACGCCACCGTGTGCTTAGTGGGCGTGTTGGGCTTGCAGTTTTGGTTGTCGTTGTTCCCGTTGCACAAGAAGCCCGACGTGGTTGTCTTCTTCAAGAACTACCTCGGCGCCGTCATTGTGGCGGTGTGCTACATTGGCCACAAGCTCTACTCGCGCAAGTTCAACACCATTGTGCCCTTGGAGACGATGGACCTCGACACCGGCCGCGGCGAGAAGGACTTTGACCAGCTTCTCCAGGAGCTCGAAGAGGAAAAGTTGGCCTTCCAGAGGTTGCCGATCCACATGAAGGTGTGGAAGACTCTTTTCTAGTCACGACAGCATAGCCCACGGGTTTTATAGACGATTTATGAATTGCACAAATGTATGAGTATGTTGGCATGAATTGATGTATGAGTATGTCGGCAAAATTGCACCAGTGCGCATGTTGGCATAAATTGCAGTAAAGTACGACTGTTGACAGAAAATGAACTTATGAACGAGTCCGTTGGCATGAAATGCAGAGATGCATGAATGTTTTGGCATGGACTACAGAAATGTATGAGTAGGTGGGCATGGCTTGCACATGCATTAGTGCATTTGCTTGGACTTTGCTAGTGTACGAGTGTGTTGACAATAATTTTGAGAAATTTACGGGTCTGTTGGCATAGATTGCACGAATGACAAAAATTGCAAAACCAGTACGACTCTGTCGGCACAGATGTACTACTTTATGAGTGTTGGCATGAATTGCACTAATGTATGAGTATCTTGGCCTGAACTGTACATATGTGCTATATATTATTGCATGAAATTTACCATTGTATAAGTATATGGGCATGGTTTGCACGTGTACGAGTTTGTTGGCATAAACATAGGTATAAATGCATTAGCATGAGCATATATATAAGTCTGTTGGCACGTATATATGAGTGTTGGCTGCGTCACCGGCGGTGCTGCTGCAAAATCTCCCCGTCCTTGTGGGCGAAGCTCACGCCCAAGATGGTGTCGGCAAAAAAAAGGCACCCGCCGTTGACGAAAAACGCAACGTGGAGAAGGCCGTTCTCCGCCAACGTGCCCGTGAACAACGGCCCGATGCACCGTGCAAACGTCTTGGCAATGTTGACGATGCCCAACACCCGCACCAAGTCCTGCGGGTCGATGATTGTGGTCAAGAGAATCTGCCGCGGCACAACGTCCATGGTGGCGCACGCGCAAAACAAAAAGTAGAAAGCGGCCGCCCACCCAAACGTGTGGAAGAGCGGGATGCACGAGAAAAACACGGCGCTGGGGAGCTGCGCCACCAAGATGGCCTTGACGGGGCCAAACACGTAGAACGTGAACGCGGACACCACCGACGATAGCGAGTCCACCGAGTTGGTGAGGAAGAACAACTTGCCCAACGCCGAGGGCAGGGCTTCAAACACGGTGCGGAAGTAGTACACGATCCACGCCGGCGGCATGAAGCCGTAGCCGAACGAGTCGAGCATGAACACGACAAGAAGGCGCGAGAGGTGGGACTTGGACTGTGCCGAGATGCCGAGCCGGGAGCACTTTGGCGCGTTCGCCTCGGCAACCTCGCTCAGCACCTCCTCGCCCAACAAATGCGTTTCCTCGGACACGGAGGCGCTTTCTGCCGCCGCCGTGGCCTCGGTCGCCGCCGCCGCCTGCGCATCTTGCACAATGACGTGGGCGAGCTCGCAACTCTTGGTCAAAGTGAGCGTCAACAGCAACTTGGCCAAGGCAATCAACGCGTACCCAACAAACACAGCCCTGTAGCAGTTGCCGAAGGACCAGCCCAAGGTGTGGCGCCAGTAGTCGAGCAAAAAACCACACGAGTAGGCCCCGATGGCGGCGCCAAACGTGCCCAAAAGCCCGTACGTGGCGAAGACGTGGGCCCTTTGCGCCGGGGGCGTGAGCTGCGACAAGCAGGCTTCCTCGACGGACTTGAACGGGCCGGTCTCGTCGCCCGAGCTCGAGATGACGCCCACGATGGCCGCGGCGAGAAGCACCCAGTAGTTCAGGAAGTACGCAAACACCAACCCGGAGGCGAGCATCAACAAGCAGCCCGCCACCATCACGAGCCGCCTGCCGATGGAGTCCGAGAACCACGTCAAGAACAACGAGATGAACGTGTCGCCCACTAGCGTCAACGCCATAAAGGTTCCGATTTTGGTCTTTGACGTTCCCACGGACTCGAGGAAAAGCGCCAAAACCTGGTTGGTGAGGCCGAAGCTGGCGCGGCGCAAAAACACCGCCGCGAGAAGCACCTTGGAGTCCCGTGGGGTGTTGCGGTTGCTCGGCGGCATTTTTGACTTTGGTGACACCTTAAGCCGGCTTAAAGTATGTGGCCAGTTGCTAAAAGATGCGCGCCGCGCCGCATCGCATAAAGTGCGTCCGCACTGACGCATCTGCTCATCGACAACACCAGCGCCCGCTGCAACCGCAAGAAGCGACAGCTTCCCTTCCCAAACACAACACGCTCCTTCCCCACCACATGACAACACCCTCGCTCGACAGTTTGGCGCACATCGCCAGCCACGAGCCGCCGCACCCGAACGCCATCAAGCACGAAACAACACCTGCAGCCGGCGACGCCAGCGACAGCGCCAGCCCCGCGGCGGCGGCGGCGGCGCTGAAACCGCGGCGGCTCGCGTGCACGTGGTGCCGGCAGCAGAAGTCCCGCTGCGACGCCCAGGAGCGGCACCCGCTCGCGTGCACGCGCTGCTTGAAGAAGAACCTCCCCTGCCAGCTCCAGGCCGACTTCAAGCGCACGCAGAAGCGCGAGCGCTTGGCGCTCGTGGAGCAGGAGCTCTCCGCCATCAAGCGCTCCGTGCAGAGCCCGTACCTGGCGCCGCAGTTCATCGGCGTGCCGGCGATGGCGGACTTCCCGAACCCCATCCGGCTCGGGCTAGATCACCCGCTGTCCGAGCGGGCGAGCGCCACGCCCACCGGGGCGTCGCCGTACGCGGAGCGCGCGGCGTCGGCGCCCGTGACGGCCGCCACCAGCGTCTCGCCGGAGGCGTTGGTGTGCGAGGAGAAGACGCTCGAGTCCATCACGCTCGACCCGCAGAGCATCCAGGCGCTCTACACCGAGTACGTGCAGTACTACCACCCGATCATGCCGGTGGTGGACGTGGCCAAGGGCCCCGAGCGCATCTACCGGCTCTGCCCGGCGCTCTTCTGGGTGATTATGTTTGTGGCGCTCCGGCGGGTGTCCAGCGACAAGACGCTTCTCTTGGCGCTCTCGCCGCTCGTCAAGGCCATCTTGGCGGAGATCACCATCTCGCCGATTGCGCGGTACAACCCGACGGAGGCGGACGAGCCCATCATGAACGCGTGCTCGGTATACTCGGTGCAGGCGTTCATCCTCTACACGTTGTGGCCGCCGTTGACGTCGTCGCTCAGCGCGGACTCGTCGTGGAACACCATCGGCGTGGCGCTCTTCCAGGCGATCAGCATCGGGCTCCACTCGTCCGGGCAGCTCCTCGAGCAGGAGAAGGGCAACCCGGGCTCGGCGCAGTACGCCAAGGCGCAGGAGCAGATGAAGACGTGGATCAACTGCAACATTGTGTCGCAGAACATCGCCACCGCGTTCGGCTTCCCCGCGTTCGTGCAGTTTGACGCGGTGGCGGCGCAGCGGTGCGAGGTGCCCATCTGCACGCGGCACATCATGGAGGTGGCGCAGTTGGAGGACCAGATCGCCAAGACGCTCAACACGGGCGCCGGCGCCGGCGGGCACATGCACGTGCACGAGAAGATTGCGCTCTTGAAGGTGTTGGACAAGCAGTTGGACGACCTCGAGCTCAAGTTGGTGGCGGAGGCCAGCCACGAGGACGGGTACCGCAAGTTCCAGTGCATCGTGGCCCGCATCCACCTCCTCACGTGGTACTTCTTGGACGCGCCGTGCATCCCGCCGTTCGAGTTGTCCAAGGGCTTGGTGCGGCTCTTCAACGCGTCCGCGGCGTTGGTGGCCCACGTCGAGATGTGCGAGGCCCGCTTCCGCCACTTTGTGCGCTACCTCCCGGTGGTTTCCGTGCTCCACATCTGGCAGGCGTCGTGCTTCATCGTCAAGATGGCCAACCTGCCGCTCAAGCTGGTGGTGGATGTGGCCGCGGCCAAGGAAACGTACTTGCACGCGATCCGCTTGGTCGGGCGGGCGTCCGTGCTCAAGCACGACATTGCCTACCGCGCCAGCGGCATCATGCGCAACATGTGGCAGTTGTTCCGCAGCCTCGACGAGCGCAACCAGCTGGGGCTCGGGCTCAAGATCCGCTCGCGCATGACCGCGTCCGTGTTCTTCGACTGCTTGTGGTTGCTCCGCGACAAGGTGGGCATGGCCAAGTTGAACATGAACACCGAGCAGCACCTGCCCACGCTGGACGACCTGGACCTGGACGCGGTGCTGGACGGCGCGCCGGCGCCCGCCGACAGCGAGAAGTCCACGCCGCACAGCAACGGCAGCTCCGGCCGCGCCCGCAAGAAGCGCACCTTGTCGGGCGTCCACGACGCCGAGAGCAGCGCGCGCCGCATCATCCAGACGATCCCGTTGGACCCGCAGCCCATCGCCGCGTCCGGCCGCAGCTCCATCTTCAAGGTGGTCAACCCCAGCAACTCGCCGCTGCACCGCAGCCCGACGCCGCGCCCGTTTGCCAAGCCCGCGGGCGCGTTGGGCGCCGGGCCCACGCCGGCGCGCTTGGGCACGCCCTTGAGCGGCTTGGCCACGCCGCCCGTGGGCGCAGGCCGCGACGACGCCCACGACCTCAGTCTCGAGTTGATGCTGGGGCACTTGGAGCTGGACTTCTTCGACATGAACAACGAGGGCATCTGGAAGGACGTGGACAGCCTCATGAACGACTTTGGCTTCCACCCGTAGCCCTGCGCCGCTGCTTGCGCGTGGCTGTGCTGCGCTGCTGCTGGCTCCCGCGTTCGGTGTGACGGAGGCTTTCTGGGGCCCGGAGCCCGTTGGCGTTGCCCGATCTCAAATTTCAGTTCCAACTGGCCGCGGGCCGTTTCCTGGCGGCCGATCATCACACGCTGGTTGTGTATGAGGTGCAGCGCTCCGGCTTTGCTTCAGCCAGAACCAGCCGTGCCGATGTAGCTAGCCCAACGCACAGTTGACGGTCTTTCACACGGCCGTTTCTGGCCGCTTGCACTCCATTAATGAACCCGGAGTGGCCGGGCAGGATCCAGAAATAAACAAGATGTTTCGCTGTGGCCCTACAATCTGCTTCACCACGTTCAGTATTCTACACAAGGCGAGCCATTCTGCTTGGTTGGTCGCTGTTTTTTTCTGGCACGTACTTGGCCACCTCCTCTGCTATCTTTGCAAAATCCACTCTCCCATTGTTTTGCACCCGTCGGACCCGCCATACTATATCGCACATCTGCACTGGCTGGAACTCACCAAAAGCCACACTTTGCAACCATTCCAGACGTAAAACGGCCCAGCGTGAAAGCGTTCTCCCAGCTCGAAACCGGTGTTCGAATTCAAAACGATGTTTCACCCCTGAGCTGGTTTTTCTCTCACTTGCCAGCTTTTTTCTTCACCCATTCTCACTGCATCATGGTCTCTTTTCGGCCCTTGATCTTTTGACCGCGCACCCAAACAAACATGTCAGATAAGCTCTTCATGGACAACCCCCACGAACAGGTGCAGGTGGCGTTGCTCTCCCGGATCATCAACAACATGGTACGTCGAACCCAGCCCCCTCGGTCTTCCCCCCGCTAACCCCAGAAATCGCTCAACGAGTCCGTCCACGATGTCAACTTGACGTTGAACGAAATCAACAACAGGAACAAGGAGGCAGAGGTGCTTTCGCAGATGTGGCAGAACTACGCCAAAAGCGCCCAGTACAACCTCGAAGCGACCGGCCAGGCCCGTGGCCCGGTCTGAGCGGTGCACCTTAATCAGAGCCCATTGTTTGGCGATGGCTCGCGCTTGGAAAGCGGCACGTTTCGTGTAAATCCCTACGGCCGCCGTCGCCACGGGGCGAGTCCCTACGGCTGCTGTTGTCTTGGAGCTTTGACAGTTCCAGTGCTGCAACGTGTCCCACTTGGTCGCTGGCGTGAAAGCAGTGCTTCTGCACGAATTCACGATAGGTCCGTCCGCCGTGCCGTCGAAACAAAGACATGAAGCCTTTGCTTTACAGCCTTTGGTCGACTTGGCCGGCCGTTTTCAGACAGCGCCACATGGCTGGTACATAGCTGGAGCTCAGGCTAATTTCTGCCATTACTACGTCCCACCGCTTGTAGGCTCAGCTTGTAGCCCGAGATTCGGCAGAAAGGCGGCCTCCACAAACTACGCTACGGCGTTTTTTCCTAACGTTTATTGCATGCAATTATGATACATTGTTCTGTCTGCCATGGGCAGCCACTTCACTCTCGATACTCCGACTCCCGTATTCTCCATCAAGCCCCAAACCACCTCCGGCGGCCATACATCGCAGGACTCTGGTCCGCAAGCAGCGCATTCAGGGCTCCGTGAAATTTCGGGGCATTTAAGCCTGTTGGGTGGGCAACAAACCGAATCTCTTCTTCAAGGTGACTCTTTGTCTGGAGTACTTGTCGTCGGGCGAGAAGCGGGCGGGGTGTGCGGACTTGGTGATCTCGCCCTCGGCGGTGATCTTTTCCAAGGTGTAGATTCTCTTGCCGTCTGGGCCCAAGGTGTACATCAAATGCATAGTGAAGACGTTTGTGGAAAAAAGCACTCTGGAAATTTTTAGGTGAGATGAGAAGTGGTGCACGGGTGCGCCCTCCCCCGGCCAGCAGGCGCCAGTGCAACGGTGCAAACCCACAAATGAAAAAAAAAATGAAAAGACACAGCCATTTCTGAAACGGCCGTTTCTTTGTGATTTGACGTAAAGTGGGTCTTCTGTCATGTGGTGTTCTTATCGGTGTCACGTGCCCCGTCACGTGCCCCGGCCTATTTACCACGCGACACACTTCTCTGATCCACCATGGTTCCGCCAAAGAAAGATGCCTTTGCTGACTTGTTTCAGCTGGCGGCAGGGCTGTCGAAAACGCAGCCCTCGCTCCAGAACCTCTCCCTAAAAGAAAACCTCGGGGCGCCGAAGCAGCCCGCCAGCACCTGGAACTTCGACATTCTCACGCCAACGAACCAGAGTCCGGGCTCAAGCAAACCGGCAACGCCGCTGAATGCCCAGGCCCTGCTCCATCGGCAATCGCCACTTGCTCCCCAGCCACAGAGGGCGCCAGACTCGCAGAAACAACCGGAGTCGGACCCATTCGCCATATTTGGGACCGAGGCCCAGCCTAAAGGCACCGCCAAAGAGGACCCGTTTGCGTTTTTCACGGACCCGGTCCAACCCCTGACGACCGCGCGTGTCGCTGCACCCCAGCCGCAGACTTCTCGGCAGGACGCGTTGCTTGACGACGACTTCACCGATGCATTTGTCGCCGAGCCAAAAGCGGAGACCCGGCCGCCCACGAACCGAGCGCAGCCACGAGAACCGCCCTCGGACTTCCGCATCCAGGAAACAGAGTTGCGAGACTCGGTTTTGGCCGCGTTGGTGGGCGACGGGGTCTCGTTGGAGGCGGCCAACAGGGCCGTTTCTCGCGTCGGCCCCGACTACGGCAAGTGTCTCGAATACATAAGCGCAGCGGCGCGGTCGAGACCGTCCTCGAGGCCCGAGCAAAAGCCGACGCCTTCCCCGCAGAAGGAGTTGGGCGAGGCTTTGCACGAGCTTTCGGCAGACGTGTACAAAAAGGCGTCGTGGCTCTTTGACAAGTCCAAAAACACCGTCATCAAAAACATCAGCAACTACCAGCAGCGGACGCGAGGCGACCTGGGCATGCCGGCTTGGATCAAAAGCCAGCATCAGTACAAGGGCCAGGCGGCGGAGCTCAAAGACGACGGTACAAGATACGAGGACTTCGGCACCGATGAGGACAACATCAATGCCGAGGAAATCCAGCGCATTGTTCGGATGCAGCGGCAGCGGGAAACTGCGAGACAGCGGGAGCGCCTAGAACACCGCTCGAGTCCAAACTCGGAGGGCTCTGAGAGCTCTCGGGTGCTGGAACGGCCCCCTCCACAGCCCCAACGGCCGCAGGTGCAGAAAGCGAATTCCCAAACCGCTGAGGTCCCTGACGTCAGAGACGCTCCAAGGAAGGCATCATCGAAGCCAGCCCCCGCTGCTCCTGCTGCTTCAAAGCCGGCTACCCCGCAAAACGCCACTGATTCTGTCGATCTCCTCGGTTTGGGCGCTCCACTTTCCAGGGCGGAGAAGTTCAAGAGCTCAGGTTCCCAGGACTCCATCTACGTGTCCAAATCCAGAAGAAGAGCAGCGACATCGAGCCCAAGGGCGGCAACTGCAGAGCAGTTGAATGCATTCCAGCAGTCGGACTACGATACCGCCAAAGCCAAAGGAGCGGAGTCGTTCTCAAACGGCGACTTTGGCTCGGCCCTCGAGGCATATACCAAATGCTTGGAAAGCTTGCCTCCAAAGCACGAGCTTCGCATAGTCATCTCCGCCAATCTCGCTCTCACGTCCATCAAGTTGGGCGATTATAAGCTTGCGAGAGATTCCTGTGATTCGGGAATGGCCTTAATTGGAGATTGCATCGAGGAAGATTGGACAATCAGTGAAAAGCCGGCTAGGTACTGGTATACGCGGTTGTTGTCGCGGAAAGCCGAGTCGTTGGAGATGTTGGAGAACTTCGAGAGTTCACTCGAGTGCTACATGGCTTTGGTGAGCAAATACGGAGTCAACGACAAAAAGACGATGGACGCCAAAAGACGAGTCAACAACATTGTGAATCCGAAGCCGCAGCCGAAAAAGGTGGCTGCAAAGCCGACGTCCGCCCCACTCAAGAGCGAAAAGCTAGACCGGGTGAAGAAGCAGCATTTGCAAGAGAAGTTGCAGGAGGAGCAAAAATTCAAGTTGCACGACCAGGTGCACGAGAGAACGCAGCAGTGGAGCCACGGCAAGGAGGACAACTTGCGCAGTTTGCTCATGTCCTTGGGCGACGTGTTGCCGCAGCGGCTCGGGTTTTCGTTCTTGCAGAAGCCCATCACCATCAACGACTTAATGCTCACAAAGAAGGTGAAGATCAACTACATGAAGGTCATCAGCAGCATTCACCCGGACAAATTAGGCGCGTTGGAGTTGGAGGACCAGATGGTATGCCAGGCGGTATTTGTTGCTTTGAACAAGGCCTGGGACGCTTTCAAAGAGCAAAACAATATTGCATAAACGCTTCTCGATTCATCTAGAAACAAACCATTGTAGCCCCTGCAATCGTAAATCGAACTTCGTCTACCTCGGGGTTCACGTGCGGACCGGCTGCAAGCCGGGCGCTGGTGTCCTGTAGGGAAGACCATTGACAGTCAGACGATTTCAGGTGTCAAAGTTGACGAAACGGCGCAATAAAAAGCTGGAAAAAGCAGCACTGTGATTGCGACCTCAAATTCCCCGAAAAGTAACCTCTTCCGGAAATCTAGACTCTCACCCCCGCTGGTACACTGGCCCTTCCATTTCTCCGCAAAACCCAGTCTAATGTGACCTGCACGTAGGCGCGGGCCTGCGCCCAGGCTGTGCTGGGGTACTCAGCACGATGGTCTTGTATGCGGCCGGGGCTGGTGCCATCATGATCTGTGGACCAAAAAAGCAGCGTGCAGAAAATTGGCACCACTTTTCTTCCACCACCAAAAACAGACAATCTCCGAGTGCTAACTCCGACCCGCAGCCACAAACAAGCTGATACAGTATAGACAATCCAGCTGCAACCCAAATAATTTCCCCCCGCAAAATCGTCAACAATGGCCATTTTTAGAAGCGGATCCAAGTCCCAACCCCAGCCCCAGTACCAGTACCACTCGCAGCATCAGGAGGGCAAGTTGGACTCGTCGAACATGCACGACCCGATTTTGAGTGCCGTCAACGAAGCACAGCCTTTCGAGGAGGCCAACCAGGGCGGCATCAACAGAAGACCCTCGTACTTGTCGCAGGAGAGCGGCGACTTGAAGGACATTTTCGGCCAGAAAATCACTCTGGTGGACGTGCTGAACCCAACCCGCAACAGAAACGAGAGACCTTTGGACACCATCCGCGGGTTCGAGTACGCCATCACGGGCGACCCCACGTACAGAGACCAGCTCGAGAGCTCGTCGCTCGGATGGGGGCTCCACGAGGACTTTGCGTACAACAACCTCGTGCCACAGGACCGGATGGCGGGCTTTTCGCGTCCGGTGGCGTCGTTCAACGGCTCTTCGCAGGCCGTGTACCAAGCCGGCAACTATAGCGCCTCGTCGTTGCAGGTGGAGAACAAGAAGAAGAAGCGGGGCTTGTTTGGCAAGAAGAAGTAGTGCCGGGAGAAGACGAGAAAGTAGACCTGTTGTTTTTTACGTGTTATGTTAATATATGCTTCTACGAGATCCGGGGAAAACGCTGCGGCGCCGGCGTCGCACATGTTTCACGCTGCACGCACGGCCATGCGCCTGCGGTCCCACACCACGGTGCGTCGGCCACCCTCGGTTCTCCCTCCTGGCAGCCACCAGGGAATATAAATGCTCGTGCCCCCGCTGCTCGGGCCCGCCTAAAAGTCGCAAGGCTCCGCCCCAATTTTCGCTGCCTTCCCGCGTAGGCAGGCGGATGCCTCCTGTACCACGCAGCCGCGACTCCTTAACGGCCATTTCTAGGTGAAACCTGCCCCACTATAAAGCCTCCTTTCTCCGGCGTACAAACATGGAGCCTTCTGCAAACAACATGCTGTCTGTTCTGGGATATCCGCCAAACGTGCCAAATCAGCCCCCGCCCGAGCAGCAAAAAACACCGGGCATGTCCGTCGCGTTTAATGCCTCGGACCAGTACCAGATATTGGAGATTGTCGGCCAGGGCGCCTACGGCGTGGTGTGCCTGGCCATCCACAAGCCCACACAGCAGAAAGTGGCCATCAAGAAAATCGAGCCCTTCGAGCGGCTGATGCTCTGCTTGCGCACGCTCCGAGAGCTCAAGCTCATCAAGAACTTCAACCACGAGAACATCATTAGCATACTAGCGTTGCAGCGGCCGGCATCCTACGAGAGCTTCAACGAGATCTACCTCATCCAGGAGCTCATGGAGACCGACTTGCACAAGGTCATCCGCACGCAGACGCTCTCCGATGACCACATCCAGTACTTCACGTACCAGACGTTGCGGGCATTGAAGGCGCTCCACTCAGCCAACGTGCTCCACCGCGACTTGAAGCCGTCTAACCTTCTTTTGAACGCCAACTGCGACCTCAAGGTGTGTGACTTTGGCTTGGCGCGGTCCATTGCGTCCTCCGAAGACAACTTCGGCTTCATGACGGAATACGTCGCCACGAGATGGTACCGTGCGCCCGAGATCATGCTCACGTTCCAGGAATACACCACCGCCATTGATGTGTGGAGTGTCGGGTGCATTTTGGCGGAGATGCTCAGCGGGCGGCCGCTTTTCCCAGGCCGGGACTACCACAACCAGTTGTGGCTCATCATGGAGGTGCTCGGCACGCCCACGCGCGAGGACTACTACAACATCAAGTCGAAGCGGGCGCGCGAGTACATCCGGCTGCTTCCGTTTTGCAAGAAGGTGCCGTTCGAGGAGTTGTTCAGCCAGGTGCCTAATCTCAACCCGCTTGCGCTCGATCTCTTGGAGCAGCTTCTTGCTTTCAGTCCTACGAAGCGTATCACCGTGGACAAGGCTTTGCAGCATCCTTACTTGCAGTTGTACCACGATCCAGACGACGAGCCAATGTGCGAGCCGATCCCGGAGGACTTCTTTGACTTTGACCGGAGAAAAGACGAGTTGTCGATTCCGGAGTTAAAGCGCATGCTCTACGAGGAGATAATGAAGCCGTTGTAGAGAGGAAACTGTTGAATTGAAGAAGTGAAGGATTTAGTGAGACGTGCCGGTGAAGAATGCAGTGAGACGTGCCGAGTCGAGGCGACATTGTCACTGAAACGCACAGGCGGAAGCTTGCTGTATAATTTTCGAGAAATGTGAGGCTGCGGAAGCGAGGACGAGGAGCAAGGCTTGACATATTGGACTCGTCAATAAATTATGGGCCCAGACCGCTAGTCAGTAGTTGCCATTAGGCGCGAGCGTGTGAGAACCGCGACCCGCGTTTGTTAACACGCACCGAAAAAGTGCCAACCACCTCCTCCCATCATGAGATTCGTGTCCCTCTGGTTGATACTTGTGGCTGTGGTGTCCGCCCACACGGTGTTGTTGCCGCCGCACGGCAAGCAGTGTTTTTTCGAAAACTTGAAGCGCAACGACGTCCTCTCCATCAGTTTCCAGGTCGGATCCAGAGACCCCGGAAACGCCGAGCAGTACACCATTGATTTCTACCTAACCGGGCCCAACGACCGCGTGCAGCTCTCTTTGCAAGACAAGGACCACGGCGACGAAACGGTCAAGGCCGAGGCGGACGGCAAGTACACGTACTGCTTCTCCAACGAGAGAACGTCCCGCGTGGACTTGGACGTGTCGTTCAACGTGCACGGCGTGATCTACATCGACGTCAACGACCCCAACTCGAACTCGTTGGACTACTCGATCTCGCGGTTGGCGCAATTGACCAGCGACGTCAAGGCCGAGCAGAACTACTTGGTGATTCGCGAGAGAACGCACAGAAACACGGCCGAGTCCACCAACTCGCGTGTCAAGTGGTGGTCCGTGTTCCAGATCCTCGTGGTGGTGTTGAACTCGGTGTTCCAGATCTACTACTTGAAGCGGTTTTTCGAGGTGCGCCTGGTGGTGTAGGCTGGCTGGCTGCGGAGGGCCTCGGGAAATAGGTTTATTTCTCCAAAACGTGACTTTTTGTGTAGAGCCGGTGGCACTGAAGTAAGCGACGAGTGCGGTCTGTGTTGAGTGGTGCCGGAGTGCTAGCTTTGTGCTGAGCCCGAGTTTCTGCCGGGTCTCTGCGAAGTATGCCGAATGTGCTGAGTATACCGATTGTGCTGAGTATACGGAGTATGCTGAGTTGCTAAGTTGCTGAGTTGCTGAGTTGCTGAGTATGCCGAGACTGTGCCCCAAACGCAACAGTCGGATGCGAATGTTCGGTCTAAGTTTTCATTTTAGACACTTTGAGTTTGGTCTCGATGGCCAGGTGGTTGATGACTTGACCGGTGGCAGCTCGGCTGCGGTAGGCCATGACGGAATTGCCATGACATTCACGGCTACAGATCCTGGAATCTGTAGCCCTGCGTCTTTCGTCTTTTCGCTTACAAGCTCTTCGTTTAACCTTTCTTTTTTACTTTAGTGCTTTTTGCGTTTTTCAAATTTTGACGTCTCCAGCTTTTCACCTCGACTCCATGTCCCGATCATCACTCTTATCTCGCAGCCAGTGCGCAATCGGGAAATACCACAAACCGAGGACCTAATTGCAAGCCACAAATTGCAAAACACCCGTAATAAAAAAAAAACCAAAAAACCCCTACTCCACAGCACCGCTTTTCACGACACCCCACACAGTTTCTACAAAACGTCGTGAGCCCAATTAGGCTACCCGTCAGGCGACTCGACCACCCGAGATCCGTGCACATGCAAACGCCGGTTTGCAGGCCCGGCAACCAAAACGACAGCCAGCGTGGCGACACAGCGCCGCGTCGCCGCCCAGCACGGCGCTTGTGCCGCCCGTTTGCACGCGTGCTGCAAAGTCCGATCCCCTCATTTCGGCCGCCGCGACCCTCGGGCCAATGGAGATGGCTCGGTTCGGCTGACCACCTGACACGGGCCGACTCCACCATTTATACCACCGTAGCCCCGGCCGTGGCGGCGCATTTCGAAAACCCCCACCCCCACACTCGCCCAGCCCGCTGCAGCGACCAACATCCCGACAAGCAACGTCGCCACCCACGTCTTTTTTCGCTGCCCCGCTTCCCGCCGCACTCTCACTACCCCATTTCTCCATGTCCGCCTACTTCACCGAGGTGCACGAATTGCCCCCCGACCCGCTCTTCGGGCTCAAGGCCAGATACGCCGCCGACCGCCGCGCCGACAAGGTGGACCTCGGCATCGGCGCCTACCGCGACAACGCCGGGCGCCCGTGGATCTTGCCCGCGGTGCGGCAGGCCGAGCGCAAGTTGCTCGACTCCGCGGGCTACAACCACGAGTACTTGGGCATCTCGGGCCACGAGCCGTTCCTCGAGGAGGCCGTCAAGGTCGTACTCGGGCCGCACTCGCGCGCCCTCACCGAGAAGGCCGTGGTGTCGCAGCAGTCGCTCTCCGGCACCGGCGCGTTGCACTTGGCCGGCGCCTTCTTGAAGCAGTTCTACGCCGGCAACCCCACCGTGTTCTTGTCCAAGCCCACGTGGGCCAACCACAACCAGATCTTCGCCTCGGTGGGCTTGAAGGTGGACACCTACCCGTACTGGGACGCCGAGAAGAAGAAGTTGGACATGGCGGGCTTCGTCGGCGCCATCAAGGCCGCGCCCGAAGGGTCCATCTTCTTGTTGCACGCGTGCGCCCACAACCCGACGGGCTTGGACCCCAACGCGGACGAGTGGAAGACCATCTTGGCCGCCATCGCAGAGAAGAAGCACTTGCCGTTGTTCGACTCCGCGTACCAGGGCTTTGCCTCGGGCAACTTGGACAAGGACGCGGCGCCCATCCGCGGCGCCGTGGACCTGGGCGCGCTCGCCTCGCCCATCCTCATCTGCCAGTCGTTCGCCAAGAACGTCGGCATGTACGGCGAGCGTGTGGGCGCCTTGCACGTGGTGATGCCCACGACAGACGACCCCGAGACACGCGCCCGCTTGCAGCGCGCCATCAAGACGCAGTTGAACAAGTACACGCGTGCCGAGATCTCCAACCCGCCCGCGTACGGCGCCAAGGTCGTGGCCACCGTGTTGGCCGACCCCGCGTTGCGCAAGCAGTGGGAGGACGACTTGGTGACCATGTCGTCGCGCATCTACAAGATGCGGACCGCGTTGCGGGAGCGCTTGGAGAAGTTGGGCACCCCGGGCACCTGGGAGCACATCACCAACCAGACCGGCATGTTCTCGTTCACAGGCTTGGCGCCCGAGATGGTCGAGCGCTTGGAGAAGGTGCACGGCGTGTACTTGGTGAGTTCCGGCAGAGCCAGCGTGGCGGGCTTGAACGACAGCAACATCGACAAGGTTGCCGAGGCCTTCGACGAGGTGATTCGCTCGTGCAAGGCCAAGTTGTAGGCCCACCAGACAGCCAACTCGAGCGCCGCGTGTGAGCGAGTATTTCGCCATGGCGATAAGTCGGCCTTGTGGCTCTGAGCCGAAGCCGCCGGCCTGAGCAGCCAGTCGTGGGGAATTTACCACTGCCGAGCATAACGGCCGATGGCAGCCACAAGTGCTGGCACTTACTACAGAGAAGGTGCAATTGTGCCGCCTGAACGACATTCAACCAACAGCTCTTCGGCAAGGATCCAAATTCGGGACACATTACTTAGACGCCAATCAAAGGCACTACGCAGACCGCCGCACAGAAGCTTCGGTCCGCAGACCTTGTAAAGAGCCATCTACACACTGCCCATGAGCACCGCAGGGTGTTCTGGCGTGTCAGCACACCGGCCGCGGGTCTACACTCGATCACAACACTGGTTATGCATTATATTAACGTAGGAGAATCATGAGTCTGTCTACTTTCTTCTGAAAGAGCAGCCCTCGGTCAACTTGGCCTTACCACCGGTTGGCGTGCACAACACAGTGGCGCAGTTGTCACAGGTGACAGCGGTTTGTGCGTGGGAGAAGACCGTGGTGATGTTGAGACATCCCTGGCACTTGACGTCCATGAAGTAGGATCTTGGGGCCTGGACCAAGGTCTTCAATTTGTGCTTTTGGGCCTCGGAGGCTGGGTTTGGGTGCAACAAGTCTTGAACTAAAACCTGGATTGTTAGTGTTTGCTGGCAAAGCGGGGGAAGTGCGCTGGTGGAGCAGAGGTGTTGATCCAGAAATGCTGATTCGGAGGTGTGGTTCAGCAGAGTTGGCCCGCCCGCGGGGCGTCTGCAGCAGCACTGGCGCCGGCTTTTCAGGCGGCTGTGCTGTCAGCCGCCACGGGTCCGTCTCGCTTGTGGCGGGCGCCAATTTGGGCCTTTGGGTGGCGGTTTTCAGTGGGGCGGTTGGAGGAAAAGGCGTTCGGACGGGTCGACAAAATGTGAACAATTCCAACGTGTTCTCGTTGGATCCGTCGATTCTCGTTGGTTTCAACACATTGCAGGAGGGTTCAGGCACATTCACACGTTACATACCATTTTGTCTGTGTATTCGAAAAGCTTCAAGAGGAACCACGATAATTTTTTCACTGGGAGGTGCGAGCTGGGGCCGTCCTGCAGGGGCGCAGGAGGCACGGGTGCAGCGACATTTCCTCGGCAGCGGGTGGCGGCAACCTCCGCGCAGCACGTGACCCTGTGACGGCGTTTTGTTGCACCCACTCCAAGCATCGCCAGGCACCCTTCTACAGTAGCATTTCCACTCCACAGCCAGCTCAAAACAACTTGTATTAACAAAAACGGCACTCTGGAGCAACAGCAATTCCACCATTTCACCACTTGGACGCGGGCCTTTACTGACTTTAGTCTATGTAGCTATGTGCACTTTACAGCCGGGTCCATGGATTTCACAACCGCAAAATCTTTGACATCAACTCAAAGTTTGTGCTGAGCTTTGCTATTGTGGTCCTCTATATGGAGTGCCAAAAATAGCAATTGCATGGAACAAGACTTTCGCGTCGGGCATCGTAAAAAAACACGCACGACATGATGCAATAGTTGGTGGACGCTGTAAAGCTGTCACCTGGGACGTGCCGTCGACCAGTGTGCCCGGGGAATATTCCGGCAGGGCGAGTAATCTACTAGCAAAGGAGGCGCAAACAACCTTTCTCCAAGCTTATGTGGGAGATGTGCCGCGACGTCGTTAAAAGAATTAATTCAAGATCATACATAATCTCCGTGAGCTTAGGTTGCAGGCATTATTTACTTCGAACCTCTTTTGGCCTTTCTTGGTGGCGTGACTGGTCTGTTGTTACCCACGCTGTTTGGTGGTGGGTATCTAGGTTTCTTGTCAGCTGGTTTCAAAATCTGGAAAGAGCACAATAAACTCTCGTCCACGCTCATCATGGCACCGGCATTGTCAAACTCTCCACAGTAGTTTGGGGCGGAAAACAAAGTCACCAACTGTCTTTTGGAGAAGAACTCGTAGCCATCCTCAACGACTTGATGCGCCCTACAAATCAAGTCCATGTCATGCTTTTGCAAAAATCGTGACACCACGTCGGGGCCGAATGTGAAAGAGACACCACGGTCGTTTTCCGACCAGCCAGCAATGTCTTTGTCAGGGTCGGACCACAACAAGTCGCACAACAATCCGACGTCGGGAATATCAGTGGGTCTCATGACTCTTCTAATTTGTTCCATAGAGTTCAAGTCGGGAGACAAACCACCATGCATGGTGAAGATCTTTTCGTCGATAATGGCAGCAATGGGCAAGCAGTTGAAACAATCTGTGAAGGTTTTCCATAACTTGATGTTGTATCTTCTCTTGCACTCATCGTAGAAACCGTAGATACGGTTGATGGAGGCGCACTCGTGGTTGCCTCTCAAGATGAAGAAGTTCTCTGGATATTTGATTTTGTAAGCCAATAATAAGCAAATGGTCTCCAAGGATTGTTTGCCTCTGTCGACGTAGTCACCCAAAAACAAGTAGTTGGCCTCTGGCGGGAAGCCGCCGTACTCAAAGAGTCGCAATAGGTCATAGTATTGCCCGTGGATGTCACCACAGATCTTGATGGGGGCTTCCAACTCCAAGAGGATGGGTTGCTGGATGAAAATTTCTCTGGCTTTAGTGCAGAGGAAACGGATTTCATGCTCTAATAAGGTGACTTGCTTGCCGGGTCTGGAGCCTCTGACTTCCAATAACCGGTCGACGATGGAATCGATGTCTGCTTCTTGATGGTCGGCCATGGCGGGATTTGCGGGTTCGGATAGGACTTGGCCGGGGAAAATCAAAGGATTTACGTGGCAAATGGAGGGGGGCGGATTCGGCGGCTAGGGAGGAGGGCCGGCTGAAGATTCCTACTGGGGCGATCCGGGAGCTGTGTTGTTGGGAGGACAAACAGAGGGGGGGATTTCTTACCACGGGACACCGAGAGCTTCTGATAAAATAATCGCCACTATGTTTTAAAAAAAGTGGGAGACGACTGCCGAGGGGGATTACCGAAGCGGAGGCGTGGGGATCGGGCGTAGGGACAAGAGGGGCCCTTTGATGTTGAAGCGAGGAAAAAAAGGTGATGCACCAGGGGAGAAAAAAAGGTGGAATAACAATAAAAGAGCCTAGCGGTGTGGGTGCGCCGTTTGGAGAGCAGCAATTAGGGGATGGAGCGGCGCGACATTTCTCACCTTTTACTGGCCATTTTTCTGGTCCTTACTCATTCTCGCGCGACACGACGCGGGCATCACGGGTGCTTTTCGAGATCTCGTTTCACATGAAGCTGGCGGGGCCGCCGGCCGTGATGGCGGACAATTAAACACCAGGAATTTCTCCTTGCGCTCGTCGCTTTGGTGTGCGGGCGCTCGCCGCTTTCACGCTGGCAAACGATGACGTGGCCGCAAAACATGCCTCCCCTCACGTGCGCGACGGTGCAACCGAAATTCCGTACGTTGCACCGTGAGAGTGAATGGGGGAGCACGGCGCAGCACGGTCGAGAAATCGCTCCCCAGTTCCCGGGAATTGCCAAATTTGCAGCCTCGATTAGACGCCTTCCAATTGACATCTCCGCAAACATGTGTGACTCTGCACGCGATTGGACCGCGCGACATTTGCGCCTGCACACAAAGGATCGGCCCGCATTGTTTTGCTTCTTCACTAGCTGGGGCTGCGGGCCCCGCCGGGACCGTCTGGCCTGCGAATCGTCTGCCCGGTGCACGGGTTGGGTGCCGGTGCACGGGTGCGCTCGCTACATGTACGGGCCGTTCTGTGATATCTCCGAACCATGTCGTCTCCGCCATTTCCCAACGATTACCTGTGCCGGCGCGTGGCCGACTCCGACGCCAGGCCTTGCAATATCTGCTACAAACCCACATCCACGGTTTTTGTCACAGCGGGCAACGGCGACTTTTTCTACGTTTGTGCTTTGCACCTAACGGATGTGTCTTTTGCATCTCCTGTGCCGTCAGAGGCGTACACAGATCTCATCAAGGAAAAGGAAAAACTTGACCGAGACATCAAACATGCAAATGGGCTAGCTGAGGCCAACAAGCCTTACTCCTGGAACAAGCTTATGAGCAACATCGGCTGGAACGAAAAGAAGAAAGATGCCGACATCGAAGACGAGAACAAAGACAAGGACAAGGATAAGGACAAGGAGCAGCAAAAGGCACAGACATACGAGAATTACGTGGCCAAGGCCAACGAGCTCAAGAAGCGCTACGCGGAGGTGAACGACGCCATTGGCTCATTCCAATTCAAGAAGTATACACTCAGCCCGGACTTCTACCGGGGCCGGGTGAACAAGCGTCTCCAGGGCAAGCTCCAGGCGAAGCGGCAGCAGGAAATTCAAAGCGGGACCTTGTTTCCAAGCGTGCCAAACACCAAGCTTGGGTAGGCCACGACAGTGGCAGGCCCTCGGCGACAGACAACCAATAGACAAGCACATAGAAGACCACTGGCTGGCCCCAAGACTCAAATGCCCCCGTAGTTGACGGCTTTCTCGTCGAACCAGTTTTGCCAGTTGCTAACGGCACCTTTGGTGACCGAGCCCCCCACAAACTCCACGCCCCCCTCCAAGAGATCGAAGCTGAACGGCGAGCTGCCCACCACGGCGCGCCAGAAGTCGCGCGTGGACTCCTCCTTCTGGAAGTCCAGCTCGTCGTCGTCGTTGTCGATTCCACTTCCACCGCTGCCCGTGCCCTTGGAGCCCACGACGCCGGCCACGAGCTTGCCGATCTCATGCTCCAACACCTGGCGCACCTTGTGCACGGGACGGGAGTCAAACAAGTCTTGCTTGTTGACGGCGACGAGGTAGTCCACGCCATTGGGAACCTTTTCGGTCAACGACAAGAGGTGGAAGAGCGACTTGGCCACGGCGGCCACCTTCTCGTCGGAGCCCAAGCAGGCGCTGGAGGAGTCGAGCACGAAAACCACGCCCTTGAGCTTGGCCACCGTGACGTCCTCCGTGACCAACTTGTGCAAAAGCTGCGAGTACTTCATGTGGCCGGGGAAGTCGATGAGCTGGTACAGCTTGCGGATGGCGGCGCTGGCGAACGGGAGCGCGAGCTGCGCCACGTTGGGCTCGAGCGACAGCACCGTGGCAGCCGCCGGCTCCTGCGTTAGGCTGTAGTAGAGCGCCGTTTTGCCGGCGCCGGTCGGGCCTGTGATTAGGTACGTCGGGCGGTGCAACGGCGAGGTGTTTTTGGCGGCGCGGGGCGAGCGGGCGTACATGAACGCCAACACGCCGAGGAGCCCTAGCACGGCGGCGAGGAGGAATTTCTGGACATTGTCCATGGTGAAAAGATGTGGATGGTGGTGGAGGTGCGAAAAGTGCCTGGAAAAGATAAGATGGAGACAAAGTGGACGAGAGCACGATTGGCGGGGATTGGGGAGTGGAGAGTATTGGGCGATGGAAATGTGTTTTTCGTAAGGTTGGGGGGTTTGTCGAAACGGGTTTTTTCAGTGGGTGCTAGTCGAATTGGGTTCCTTCAGTGAGGACATTCGGTGCGAATCGGCATGGCCAGAGACCGGCTGACATAGACGTGGATCTGAGCGTTGATGTGTGGTTTTGTGAAGGAAAGGTGTTTTCATGTCCACGAGGCAAGAAGCGAGAAGTGAATTGTGGTGCCAAAATTGTGGGAAGGGTGGATCTTGTGGCAGATATGGCAGAGGATGGACCGAGTGACCAGGCCAACTGCGAGAGTCGAGAGTGCCTAGAATCTGGAAGGGCCAAGAGTGTAAGAGCGAAAAAAAAGAGATTGAATTGGAGCATAGGGGGCTCAATGAGACAAGGGTAAATAGAAGGCTGGACTCGAGGGAACGAGAGAAATATGGACCACAGAGGTCTAGTGATTTACACCGTAGCGCTCGACTAATCTGACCTACAACCACCACTGTCACTCTGTATTTGACGATGGCCTTATTAGGTATAAGAGGGTATGTTGGGCTAGGAATTGGCATTCGAAAGAGCCCGTGCTAGTAGAATATTCAGAGGGGAGGTAGCCCGAAGACCAACAGAACGCACCGTAGACTTTCAGGACAGACCCACTGCTCAACTAAATGCTTGAGAAGATAGCACCGCTGAAGACAGAACCATTGCTTACGACATATTACTGTTCGAAGAATTATCCATTATGTAGGCTTTTTTACACAGAAACCGATCAAGGCTGTGAGTAGAAGATTCTCAGCGAGATACAAAGCGGCGGCGGATGATGGAGCACTGACTAGCTGGAAAATGAAGAGCAGAAAAAGAGGTGGATACAGGGCGGCAAGAGAAAAAGAGCAGCAGGAGAGAGAGAACAGCGGCAGAGACAGAGAACAGTGGCAGAGACAGAGAACAGCGGCAGAGACAGAGAACAGCGGTAGAGGCAGAGAACAGCGGCAGAGACAGAGAACAGCGGCAGAGACAGAGAACAGCGGCAGAGGCAGCGGCAGAGACAGAGAACAGCGGCAGAGGCAGCGGCGTTTTGCAGCAAATGGCACGAGCTCGCACCCGTTCTCCAGGTCAAACTGCAAAGTCTCAGACAAAAGAATGGAGGTCGCGGAGTAACGGGACGTTTCAGAATCGCTGTTTCAAGCGTGGTTGCCGGCCTCGCGCTCTGCACCACACCCAATATGACCGAGCTGCACCACACAGTAACGGCACCAAACAAGTCAGAGCAAACCGACAAAGAAAGTAAAAGACCGTGAAGTGTAACAAGAGGCCGAACCCACCCGGTCAATTTGCACTGGCTCCGCTTCTCCGCTGCTCCACTCCTCCACTCTCTCCATTTCTCCGCCTAGACTGCTCCACATCGCCAGCATTTACCATTGGTACTAAAGACATGTATTCTGTGCAACCCGGACTGGCCCGGTGCGGGGCCAGCACGGCGCAGCCGCAAACAACAACATGCCCGGCGCGCTATCTGGCCACGGCCTGTGCGCCCACGCTGCGGGCGCCCTGCATCAAGAACTGGTCCACCAACACCAACGCGGCCATGGCCTCGACAATGGGCACCGCGCGGGGCGTCACCAGCGGGTCGTGTCTGCCGCGCGCGGCCAACACGCCGGCCTTGCCCTCGTAGGTGGCGGTGGTCTGCTCCTGCGAAATGGTGGCCGCGGACTTGAACGCCACGGAAAAGTAAATGTGCTCGCCGTTGGTGACGCCGCCCTGCACGCCGCCCGACATGTTGGTGCGCGTGCGCAAGCGGCCGTCGGCCTCGGACCAGTAGAAGGCGTCGTTGTGCGCGGAGCCCGGGATGGCGGTGCCGGCAAAGCCGGAGCCAAACTCAAAGCCCTTGGTGGCGGGCAACGACATCATGGCGTGCGCCAACGCGGCCTCCATCTTGTCGAAGCACGGCTCGCCCAAGCCCACGGGGCAGTTGCGCACCACGCACGTCACCACGCCGCCGATGGAGTCCTTGGCGTCGCGGTACTGCTCAATGACCCGCGTCATCTCGTCTTGCACCAGCGCGTCGGGGCACCGGATCGGGCCCGCGGCGTCCACCTGCTCGCGCGTGATGGTGTTCAACAACTGCTGGAAGCCGGCGTCCTGTGGGTCCGTGCACATCTGCACCGTGCCAATCTTCAGCACAAACGCCACAATCTCCACGCCGTTGGCGCGCGCCAACACCTTCTCGGCAATGGCGCCCGCCGCCACGCGGCCAATGGTCTCGCGCGCGGACGACCGCCCGCCGCCCGACGCAGACTTGACGCCGTACTTCTGCACGTACGTGTAGTCCGCGTGCGACGGTCTCGGGTACAAGTCCGTCTCCGAGTAGTCCTTGGGCCGGTGGTCCTCGTTCAACACCAACATGCCGATGGGCGACCCCAACGTCTTGCCGTGCTCGGTGCCCGACTGGATGTGCACCTTGTCCTTCTCGTTGCGCGGCGTGGAGATGGCCGACTGGCCGGGTCTTCTTCGGCTCAACTGCGGCTGGATGTCCTCCTCCGACAAGTCGAGCCCGGGCGGGCACCCGTCGACGATGCAGCCGACGGACTTGCAGTGGGACTCGCCGTAGGTGGTGACGCGGAAAATGTTGCCGAACGTAGACATGGTGGTTGGTGGTTTTTTTCGGGCCTCGTTTTTTCCACCTAGTCACCGGCATATACGGCCTGCGACTGTCATGCCAGAATCTTGCCACCGGATGCCCGCCGCCGTTTTGATTGACGGGGCGGCCGCTTTTCCGTGGCTCGAGGCCGGGCCTGTTTCAGCGCCGCCCGCGTCTCGTGGGCTTGTGCTTCGGGCTGGGGGCACCTGCCCGGGTCGCCGGAACCGGGCCGCTGCTGCGCCGGTGCATCTGTAGACTGTGGAATCTACCGCAATATCGTTTACTTGGCCGTTTGTGGGCCACAAGTCAGCTTCAAAAATTGGCCCCGGGCAAGAATCCGGAGCGTTTTTTGTCTGGCATTGCCGTGTCTTGGCATCTCCACGGTCTCTACCGGTGCACTGCGTGACACCAAAGACACCTTCTCACACAGTGACACAACCAACGGCCCGGCCTGAGTTTGCCAATGGTCAGACTGAGCAAATGGTCAGAGTGGGTGAGTGGTCAGAGCCGAGTCGGTTTGACCATGCCGCAAGCCTAAACTGCACCGAGCCACAGTGTCACTGTAGTCCCACAAAGCACGGCCGCAACTGCCCCAAAGCAAGAGGCCAATAACAAAGCCCCAATCTGGCGCTTTCTCGTTGACGGTTTTCCTTCACAGAGGCCGCTCAAAAGGGGCCGCCGGGGAGACTCACCGGGGTATGGCCGGGCCTGGTGCACGCAATCACTATACCGCATTAGGCAAAAGGTAAACACCCCATCCAGCATCACCAAAGTCAATCCTCTCCCCCCGGAATACCCTTCAACACTACATCACGGCCCGGCCAGCTGCGGCAAGAAACCTCGCCCAAACACTCGCTTGACACCACACACCATACCAGCTGCATGCGGTCCTGGCACCTTCTCTTCACACTCTGCCTGGTGGTTCTGGCCAGCTGGGCCACCCACTATGCGTTTGGCACGGGGCGAATATACGTGCAGCTCACCAATAACGACCTCGTGGCGTTGACCTTCTCCGCCACGGGCTACAGCTCGCTCTCGTCGGAGAGCCGGCTGCAAACGAACATCCAGACCGGCGACGGGTTGCAACCGCTCTCTTCGCCGCCGCAGAATTCGTCGCTCTTCGTGCACAACTCGACGTTGTACGCCGTCACCGGCGCTCAGGACACGAGCCTCGCCAGCTACGACCCGTGCGGCGACGGCGTGTTCCAGCTTCTCCAGTACAACGACTCCGAGGACGCGTGGTTCCACCCAACGGACCAGATGACGTTCACGAACGTGGAGGACGTCTCCTTCTACGCGGACTCGACGTACCTCTTGTCGCCCACGTCGTCCACGATCTACATCTTCGGCGGGCGGTGTGCGTCCACGGGGTCCGTGTCCAGCCGGCTTTTGGCGTTGGACCTCGACACCATGGAGTTCTCCAACATCACCACCGCGTCGCAGCCGCTGGGGTTCTACGGCGGCGCCTCGGTGTGGGCGCCGACGCCGCAGACGCTGTTTGTGATTGGCGGCCGCTCGGGCCAGGGCTGGCTCAACATGTACCAGCTCGCCACGTGGGACTTCCTGGCCGGGTGGCTGTTCCAGGAGATTGTGCAGAACGGCACCACCATCTCGTCGCGCGTGGACCCGCTCGTGCTCCCCGTGTTCGACGTCTTGTCCGGCGCCTCGCTCTCCACCTTCACCAAGGAGTACTCTCCCAAAGAAGTGTTGGTGGTGGGCGGCACGACCGCCGGCTCCGACAGCACGCCGTGGGCTCGGCTCCTGTACAGCGACAACGCCTGGACGTGGACGGCGCTCGACGCGGGAATCGACACCGACGACATTCTCGGGGCCGCGGTCATCTTCAACACGCTCGTCACCGTCCGGGACACCAGCGCGAGCAAGCGCGAGCTCGGGGTCCTCTCCAAGGCCAGAGGCGCCACGCGGGCGTTGTTCCGCCGTGCGGCGCACAGCGGGGTCTCCAAGCGGCTGGCGTACAGCGTGCTGCTCTACAACGTGGACAACGGCTTTGCCGCGGTGTCGGACGTCGTCAGCAACACGGCCACGGCGCGCGCGTCCGCGTCGTCCGCCCACACCACGGCCATTGTGGTGGGCACGGTGGTGCCCGTGTTCGCCCTTCTTCTGGCGGTGGCGGCCGCGCTCTACCTCTGGAGACGCCACAAGACCAAGGCGGCGCCGGCCATCTCTGAGCCCTTGGACTACCAGCTCGGCCATTTCCGCACCGCGCTGGAGCAGCCGTACTCGCTCTTGGGCGCCCGCCCGCTCGACATGTACCAGCACCAAAACGAAACGCTGCTGACCTTGGACGTGGCGTCCATGGACTCGTGGGTGCGAAAACGGCAGGAGTACGAGGCGCGCGCGCGCCCGCTCCGCGACAGCTACTTGGCCTCGACCGACACGCTCAATCTCCCCACCATCGAAGACGAGCCGCGGGGGAGCGACAGCGACGGGAGCGGCGGGAGGGACGGGTGTGCCGCGGGAGAGGCCGCCGAGCCGCACGCCGAGCCGATTCCGGGGCCCGGTGAGCCCGACGGCCGCGGCTGCGAATCCCCGGCTGTGGCCCGCCTCAAGCAAACCTTCTCCTACACCCAGACACCGCCGCAGCTGCCGCTCTTGAAGAAACGCAGCCGGCTCGACCCGGGCTTTCTCGACTTGGCGGCCGACGCCGACACCAGCTCGCTCGACGAAAACGTGGATGTGCAGGTGCTCGTCAGCTCCAAGCGCAAGTCTGTGCTACGAGTGGTGAATCCGGACAGTGACGCGGAAAGTGCGCACGCTTCGGGAGACAAATAGCTGGACTACAGGGGAAAAGTGGGGTTGGAAACTGGCACTGCTGCGGGAGCGCAGTGGTCAAAGTGGGTGTTTTCGGCGAACGCTGCGAACCACCCGGGAGCTCTGGCCTTGTAGCTGCAAAATGAGCACTGCCCCCGTCTGCTACAAAAGCCGAGCGGCGTAATTACTGGCAAACCCTAACACGGATAAACTGCATTGGCTGCTAATGTAGTTGCTTGCATATCCCGCCCGAGACCAATGGCAGAATGCGTTCAGAAAGACCCTCGACCTTCCAAACGAAAGGCTAAAGGCAATGATGACAAATTGTGTCCCAAACGGATTTTTGAGCCGCTCGGGAAATCAGGATTCTGGTCCAGGAGTCACATGCACTATAGACTATGTCATTTTGACAGCAACCCCACCGAAACCCAATGACAAACTCACTCAATGTACGCAATATACTCAATACAGTCGAATCTCAATACAGTGCATACTCAGTCTAGCCCTCAGTACAGTCGATACTCAATACAGTCAGTGCCCGATACAGTCAGTAGCCAATACACTCACCACTGCCAATAGTCAAAATTCCACACTACCTACTCGCCGTTCGTACCCAATTACAAAATCAAAACCACGGACCCCGCCAGAACCATGTCCATTCGAAACACAAGAGCGGCCGGGGCGATCCCGGAGAGGCACGGGTGTGTGCAGAGGCACTGGTGTCTTGCATCTGCAAGACTTAGGCTGTGCGGCAGCATCGCCTAATTCAACGCCTAATTGCAACGCCCCAAACGGCCGGCCCAAATAACAAAATCGCCAAAGCAATTCCCGCTTTTTCTTTAGGCCTCGCCTTTCGGTTTAGGCTCTTTGGTTGTTTTTTTTTCTTTTTTCCCGTTCTTATCTCGCCCGCACTGACCTGCGCTCCGTCTACACCGTCTCGCCTTTAACCGCCGGATCCGCTTCTCCACTCCATCTCCATTCGCCACCACCCCACCCAAATTCCGTCCAGGCCCGCCATTTTGTCCAACTCCTCACCAGCATTCTCGAGTCCCGTCCAACATCGTTTCGGCATCTGCATCTGCACAATGGACCCGGCGTTCGAGCGTTCTCAAATGGAGGCCGACCAATCCCAGCACGACCCGGAGTGGAAGGACAACTCGCCGTTTGACCACGACCCGCTCTTGTGCCTGGCGCCCGAGAACTACGCGCCGCTCTTCGACGACAAACCGCCCGAGGAACCGTGGACCATGCCCGGGGCGTTTCAGCCTGAAACGGACGCCATGCACTTGGACAGTGGCGGCGGCTACTTCGTGGCCCCTGAGTCAGTCGAGTATTCCGGCACTTACGAGTCGAGCCCCTACGGCCCGTCGTTCTTGCTCAACGGCTCCCAATCACAACTACTGCATTTCGAGCCGAAGCCCGACACTGATCCGCACTATGCAAGCTACCCAGGCGGCGTCGCGTATCCGGAAGAGCAGAACCCGGGAGCGTTTTACGTAATGCCCGGCGCCCCGAACGGCTCGGGGTATTACCCAAAGTCGCTTTTCGCAGATCAGAACCAACAACCCCACCAGAATCAGAGCCCGAAACGGAATCAGATTCAGAGCCAAAACCAGACCAGGGACCCGGTTCAGAACGAGAATCAAACATTCCAAGACCAAAATCAAAACCCCACCCAATTCGCTGTTCAAAACCTCCCCCAGAGCTATCAGCCCCAAAATCAGTATCCTGAGGAGAATACCTTCCTGATACCGTCCTCCGACAACAACAGCCCAAACGAGGCGCCTCGGTCTCAAACCCACGCAGTGGCAGGTCACCATTTTGCCGCCACCCCTACCTACAGCTCGCCGCGGAGCGGGCCGGATAGCGTCCATGCATTGGCGAACCCGGAAGACAACCACTCTCTGGGATTAGGCGTTCCCGCCGATATCCGGGACAGTGTCAGCCACCGGACGTCTATTCTGGCGGGCGTCAACGAGCTACTGCCCTTGACCACGTCAACATCTTTCACGCCGTCGATTCTGTCAATCCATCTGACGCAACCTTCTTTCTTCTCAGCACAGCAGTTCCTCCGGCCTCTGATGGACCAGCCTCCGTCACTGATCCACAGGGGCTCCATCGACGTGTACCTGCGTCATCGCTTGTCGATCGACAGTCTGAACTCGGGAGCAAATGCCCCGCAAAGACAACAGAAATCATTCACCAGCTACTTTTCGTTCATGGACAGAGATAGAAAGCAGCAGCTACTGCAGGGTGACAGCCCCATTTCCAACGGGTGGTCGCCACCGGCCGTGTCACAGCCGCGAAATTCCATTCGGCGCATTTTCAAAACGGGTCACCAGCAGCCGGAGGACGATGATTCTGGTATGGACCCTTCCGCTCTCAATGCTTCTTTTGCGCCATTCTCAGAGGACATGATGGAAGCGGACTCTGTGCAAAAGCATGCGAAGCGCTCGAAGAGAGGTTTGTTCAATCGGTTGAAAGTGAGGGTGAATCTGGCCGGTCCCGCCGAGGCGGAGATGGATTCGCCCTTCTTGTACAAAGAGGGCGACACCGAGGAAGACTTGAAGACGTCTGATCATTCTTTGGCTGCGTCGCAGAAATCCGATCATGGCCTGAGCACAAAGGGCATCACGAACGGACTAAAACACCTCAACTCGGGGAGCCTGGCCAGCGGCGACGGCTCGCTAGAGCCTGACTACGGAGCCCTTTTTTCGGGCGTCGGCAAGAGAAGGAATCTTGTTGGAATGAAGAAGAAAAAAGCCGAACAAGTCAAGAAGGAGGCGGAAGCGTTCATTAAGAAAGAGTACGATGTCTCTGTGAAGCTCGAGTCTGGCGGCGGAGTCAGGACCGAGGCAGACAGTCTTGAAGAGAACCGGTCGCACACCTTTGGCGACACGTCGGGCGACTGTCTTCTGGCATCCAGCGTGTGCAACTCGCAAATCTCTGCCGTCTCCAAGGACTCTGGGGAGCTACAAGGTGGGCTGGCGTTTGCGAACGCTTCGAAGAGGATTTTGGGGGCGCGGTTGCTCAAGAAGAAGAACCGCAGCGAGACGCCGCTGAGCGACGTGGTGGAGATCGACCTCCAGTCGCTCGACCTCCCGCAGGACACGCAGATCATCCCCAAGGCCAACACCACGAGCCGAACGCGGGGGCGCAAGGAGGACAAGGCGGCGGACTTGGAGGACCAGTCGAAGATCTTTGTGTGCGGGTACTGCTCGCGGCGGTTCAAGCGGCAGGAGCATTTGAAGCGGCACTTCCGGTCGTTGCACACGTTGCAGAAGCCGTACGACTGCCCGTTCTGCCCGAAGAAGTTCAGCCGCACCGACAACCTCAACCAGCACTTGAAGGTGCACAAGCAGGAGGAGGATGAGCGGCGGGCGGCCGAGGGCAGCTAGAGTGCATGTATTAGACGAACGGTAACTAGACGGGCGGGCACCAAGCGCGCGGTGCCGCGAATAAAACAGGTGCCGGGATAAATCAGCTGCCGGGAAGAAAGGTGCCGCGAATGAAACAGCTGCCGCGAATAAAGGTGCCGCGAATGAAACAGCTGCCGCGAATAAACAGCTGCCGGGAGCAAATCAGCCGCCGGGAATAAAACAGGTGCCAGGAGAAGTAGAAAAGGGAGCGGCCGCGCGCGGCGCTCAGTCGAGGCCGAGCTCCTCGTTCAAGCGGTTGGAGGTCAAGGCGTCGAGAATGTTGTCGCCGTGGCGGTGCGCGCCCGGCTTGCACACGGCGTCGCTGCGCGGCTTCACGCCGTCGTGGCAGCGCCCGTGGGCAAGGTGCTTGCGGTAGCCCTCCACGCGCGTGAACTCCTTGCCGCAGCGGCACCGGCAGTGCTTCGCCGCCAAGTGCGTCTTGATGTGGCGGTTGAGGTCGTGCTGCCGCACAAAGCTCTTGGGGCAGTACGTGCACACAAACGGGCGGTCGCAGAGGTGCGTCTGGATGTGCGACCGCACATTGTACCGCCGCGTGAACTTCTTGCCGCAGTTCTTGTACGTGCACGTGAACTCCTTGTGCTCGTCGGGGCCCTCCCAGTAGCGGTCGAGCTCGCCCTGCGGGAGGAGCGACGTCTTCTTGACCACGCGCCGCGGCGAGAGGTCCTGGATGGCCTTGCGCACGTCGAGCGACGCCTTCTCGCTGGGCGAGATGATCGGGCTCCACTCCAACGTGATGCGGCTGTTTTTGTTGGGCGTCATGGGCGCCTGGTTCTTGAGCGGCGTGAGCTGCAAGATGGTCTCGTTGGCGTCCACGAGCGTGTCGTCGGCGCCGGCCTCCGCGCCGCGCTTGAGGTGCCGGATGGGCGACGACTGCGGCAGCCCGTGGTACGACCGCGCGGGCGACGAGAGCGGGCCGGGGCCCGCCGGCTCCGAGTAGTACCCCGTGGGGTCGTCGGAGAAGAACTGCGGGCTGTAGAAGCGCTTCTGCTGCGGTGACGAGTACTGCGGGCTGTGCGGCTCCGGCGACTCGTAGCTCAGCGACCCGGACGACGGCGGCGGGAGGAACACGTTCATGTTCATGAAGGCGTCCCGCAGCGCGTTCGCGGGCGCCGCTCGCGTGTCCGCCCGCACGGGGCTCGACGCCTCGTACTGTGCGTACCTGCTGGAGGCAATGTGCGGCGCCGGCGCTAGGCGGCCGGGCGACCGCCGCTCCGGGACCACGCCCGGCTGCTGTACGGGGATCGGCACGTATTTCTTGGCGCGGGGCTTCTCCTTCTCCTCCGGTAGGTACCCGTCTGCGGCAATGTACTGTTCGAGGCCGGGCGCCGGCTCTGCGGGGAACTTGTACGACTTCGGATGGCTGTTGGTGACGATGATGTCCTCGCGCTTCTCCACCTCGTCCTCCTCGTCCTCCTCCTCCGCCAAGTGGATGGGCTTGGCCGCCTCGAACGGCTGGTCGAAGTTGAGCTCGAGCTGGTCCTGCGACACCGCCGACCGGCTCTGCCTCGCTAGCTGCGTCGGCGAGATGGACTTGATGCTGTCGGCCGGCGGCTTGAGCCGGAACTCGTCCTCGGCGAAGTTGCCGTTGAGCGAAAGCTCGCGGTTGTGGTCGATGAACCCGAAAATGGCCGTGCCGCTGGGTTTCTTCTGGTGCCGGAACGGCGTCCCGGCCCGAGAGCTGCTGTGGTAGCTGGGCCGCGACACGTGCGGCGGCGCCTCCACCTGGGCGTACCCCGAGGGCACGTCCAAGTCCTGCAACGTCGAGAGCGCCTCGTTGAAGAGGTTGTCGTAGGCCTTGTACTCCAGGAAGTACTGCGAGAAGTCTTCATCTTCCGGCGGGGGCATGACCGGACCGTGGGTTTTGTGGACCAAGTCTTCCCAGTTGGCCATAGGATCCATGGGCGAGGTGTATGTGGGTGGGCGTGGATCTGGGTCGGAAACCTGGGGTCAGGTGGATCTGGAATATGGACTGGAGGGAGAATGTGGGTTTGTTGATCGTGGTATGGGCGGGAGAGCGGTATTATACTGCTGCGGTCTCTTGCGCTGGAATGTAAATGGGCGGTCTAACTAACGAACCTGTTCGTTGGAGTCAGTGGTGAAGGAAAAATACGAGTGTGGGAAGGAACCGGGCCTGAAGAGGATGAAGTACCTAGATGCGCTCAGCAACGTTGTGGCTATAGCCAACGTTTCCCTTTTCGGACGCCACATTGGCAGATAGTGGACTCACCAGATGCGAGGAAGATGAGTTTCCCGCATTGGGGCGTAATGACAACAGATCAATATGCGCACTTTACGGGCCGTGTGCAGGCTGCTGCGGTGCTGTTTACATTCACCCCAGTTAGGCAACAACTTCTCACCCGGATGCGATGGATCGAGGACCCCGCTTCAAATTACTGCAACCGCCTTGCGTGGCCTGCTAGATCTGCTGCGGCCCAAGATACAAACACCGCGCCATGCAAGCCGATAGTTCGGCCTTTGCCCATGTATGCATGGCTCTTTAAGTGCACAAGACGCCCCATTCGAACTTTATTTGAGCCTTGTGCACTGGCCGGGCGAATGTTGCTCACCAACGTCTTTTGGATTTACGGGCTCTTTTATTCTCGGCATTACAGGCCCACTTGCACATGGCGCCGCCAGACGCGCGTCAAGATGTGCTCTTATTAATTTAGTGCACGGGCTACTTGGCTCATATGATCTTAGGTATTAGTAAACATGCACTCTACTTGGTCAACAACATCTTTCTTGGGTCCTCGATGAACTCCTTGATGGCCTTCAAGAAAGTGACGGCTTCACGACCGTCCAACACTCTGTGGTCGTAGGTCAATGCAAGGTACATCATGGGCTTGGAGACGATTTGACCGTTGACGGTGACGGGTCTCTCCTTGACGCCGTGCAAGCCCAAAACAGCGGTTTGGGGCAAGTTGATGATGGGGGTTCCGTACAAGGAGCCAAACACACCTCCGTTGGAGATGGTGAAGGTTCCGCCAGCCATGTCCTCCAAGGACAACTTGCCGTCTCTGGCCTTCTTGCCCAATCTGGAGATCTCCTGCTCGACGCCCAAGATCGACAAGGACTCGGCGTTTCTGACCACGGGGGTCACCAAACCCTTGGGGGTGGCGACGGCGATGGAAATGTCCATGTAGTCTCTGAAGACCATGGTGTCGTTGTTCTCGATGGAAGCGTTGACGGCGGGGATCTCCTTGGAGGCCAAGGCGGCGGCCTTGGAGAAGGCACCCATGAAGCCGAACTTGATGCCGGTCTTGTCCAACACCTCGTCCTTGTACAACTTTCTCATCTCCATCAAGCCGGACATGTCCACTTCGTTGAACGTGGTCAACGAGGCGGCGGTGTTCTGCGACTCCTTAAGACGCTCGGCGATTCTCAATCTCATTCTGTTCATCTTGACTCTCTCCTCGGATCTGGAGAAGGCGGTGAACGAAGGCTCGCTCTGGGTCTCCTTGGTCTCCTTCTTGGCAGGCTTCTCCTCCTTCTTCTCCTTCTTGGGCTCCTCCTTCTTGACCTCCTTCTTCTCTTCCTTTTGTTCCTTCTTCTCCTCCTTTGGCTCCTTTGGCTCCTCCTTGGTCTCCGTCTTCTCTTCCTTGGCGGCGCCTTCTGGGGCAGCGCCCTCCTCAATCTTGATGATCTCCTGGCCAACCTCCACGGTGTCGTCCACGCCCACCAAGATCTCGGTCACGGTACCGGAGACTGGCGAGTTGACCTCCACGTCAATCTTGTCGGTTTCGATGGTGGCAAGGAGCTCGTCCTGGTTGACGTAGTCGCCAACCTCCTTGTTCAATGCAGACAAGGTGCCCTCGGTGATGGACTCGGCCATTTCCGGGACGTTGACGGAGGTGGAGGCGAATCTCTGGAAGGTCATGGCGGGCATGGCGGAGAGTCTTGGGGCGGCAGCCTGGGTGAACAAGTTTCTGGCCACGACGGCAGGAATTGGTTTGGCGGCGCGGGCGGCGGCGGCGGGCAAGCGGCGCAAATTGCTTCTGACGGTTCTCGACAACATGCTGTGTTTTGTGTGCGTGGGGGTTTGTTTTTGCGGTGGGAGTGGTGGTGCTTTTATGATTTTTTCTCCTAGTGAAGGTCTTGCTCTAGTGCATCCGACCTGCCCCGGGGCAGCCAATAAGTGCGCGCGAAAAGCACAATTACTTCAACGGGGCAAAAAGCCGTGCCGAGGCGACCCAGGGCAATGGGGAAAAAAAAAAACTGGCCAAAAGCCGGGCTCGCCTGACAGGCGCTTTCTCTGGAGTCTACGATGTTTGCCACTGGTTCCGGGCATGTGGCGGGCGTTTGTGCAGTTCGCATCGATGACTATTGAGTCACGCGGCACAGAAGAATTGACAGTTACCCATCGGCCCGGCCGACTGAGAATCAACGTGGCTCGGGCTATTTTGCATTCCGGCACCTCCGGGCCCATCCCGCCCCTTGCTAAAGCATGGAACACTCGTATGGCCCGGCATGTGGCCAGCCAAAAACGACGCCCGCGCCTACGGGGGTCGAACCCGCAACCTTTGCTCAAGCCACACGCATTGGCCGTGGGGCTGGCTAGGCAAAAAGCCAGGCGCATTTCGAGAAGTTGCCGCGACGTTGTCGGCGGTTTATGCCTTTGGAGATTTGGAGGAGATTCAGGCACCGTGTGGAGGCCCGGCGGCGAACACATGAGAAAAAACAAAAGCACCACCGGAATACAATCACCTAGGTCTCTCTACAGAAACATTAGAAACATAATCATTTACTCGCAGGCTGTAGCTCAGAACTGGGAAATGCCGTCCAGTGGCTAGATCTTGTGCCCACCAAATACGGCGTAACCTAAAAAAGATTCCGGCGCCCGCCCACATTCACCGGCACCTCCAGCTCGCTTCTGTTTCGAGTCAGGTGAAGTTTATGCAATTTAGAATCTTTCTTTCTTGACAACTTTTACTCTGACCACGCTCTCTTGCCTTCCATTTCGCAACATCGCGGCGCTTTTGCACCCAAATACAATCACATCCCATACACCAAAATAGATGAAAACACTGCTTTTCCTCTTGTTTCTGGCCGCAGCGGCGCTTTCGCTCTCCCAGGCAAACTTGTACAATTCGGAGCTCCCATCCTTCACCTTGAACCTTGACATGATGTTTCCATCCAACCACACTTCCTCCATCGCCACCAGCACGAAAGACGAGGTCCGGAGTAATGTGGACCGCATTCTCCGGCAGTACGCCGATCTAGAAAAACCTTCGGGGAGCACCCCATTTCTCGTGCTTCGAGGAATTCTCGTCGACTCGTTCGAGCAACATCCGTCGGTGGTGCTTGCGTTGAGCTTCATGGACGCTCCAGCATGTAACGCTTCCAACCAAAGCGAAAGCGGCGCCGACTGTTTTTGGCAGAAGACGCCCGAAATCACCGGGTTCCTCATCACGCCGGAACTCGCGGGCTCAAACGGGAGCGAGTACCTGGTTATGAGCAGAAGCGGCTTGCACGAAATCCCAGAAAAGAGCCTGCTCAAAAAAGCGTTATTTCAGGCCAACAAGCACTTATTCTCGATCGGGGTTCTCACCATCCAGGAGCTCAACCGCGTGATTTTCTCCCGCTCGCTAGACTTGAAAAAGGCCCTTAACGGCGGCGCTATGGAGGCGGATTTGGGCTCCGCAATGTCTTCAAAGGGAAAAGACTATGTGCGCTTCTGGCGCCGGGTTCTCTCACCAAAGGACTCGAAGATCTTTCTATTTCCCTTGGGACTGACGCTCTCGGCGATGGCACGAGAAAGAGATGCCACTCGCCAAAAACGAGGCGAAATGGACTACAACGAAATCGTCTATGCGTTTTCCCGAATGGACAATCCAGGAACCGGAAAGGCACGGAAGTTCGCCAGCGACGAGATCCAGCCACTCCGCCGAATTCCACACCACAGAGCAAACCAAATCATCCACAATCCCCAGAACGCGTTCGGGAAAAGAGACGACGACTGCGTCCCGGTCACCTGGTACAACGTGTTCCACCACTGCATCTTTGGCAAGCCCAAGTTCTGCCATGTTTGAAATGATACATTTACTGAGTTTCTGCCTATAAAACCTGTAGAAAATACTCAACTTCAGAGGTAGTTCCTGCTGGAGTTCGAATTGTAACCGTTGTAGCCGTTGTTGCCAGTGTTGTTGCGAGCGTTGTAGTGGCCCTGGTAGTTTGTGCGCTCCGACCTTCCTTCGTACGACGAGGGGAAACTCTGGTACGCGTTGGCCGAGTTGCCGACAATCGTCGATGCAGGTTCTTGCGGCTCGGGCGACTCTTTCGAGAGACTCTCAGAGTCCTCAAACGGGGTCTTGTAGCTCGTGCCCTTTGTTCTCGAATCCTCAGAGAACGACTCGTCGTCGGCGTACCCAACGTCCTTGGCATGCTCGTGACCCTTCATGGCACTGGCACCCAAGGCGGAAAGCTCAATGTTGTCGCGGTTCATCGTCTGGGGGTTTCCGTCTTTGCCCTGCAAGCGCGGCAAGAACGAAACTCTGTCGTCTCTCATTGGCTGGTATCTTGCGTCTGGGTTCTTGTACACCAAGGCCAACACACATGTGACAATGGTGAAGATCAACAAGAACAAGGCGAAGACAGCGTTCAAGACAAAGTAGACGACAGCCATGACCGAGGCCACAACTGCAGGCTGGCCGAACACGTAGGAGAAGAACATAAAGAACAATGCGTTGATGGTGTTGATCACGGCAATGGTGATGTTGAAGGCGTTCGTTCTCTTGTCCATGAACGGTCTAATCCAGCAGACAGTGACACAGTAGATGAGCTCAATGGCAAAGACAAGCACAGCTTGCACTCTGCCGTGCTCTTGCAACACAGCGACAAAGAACGTTTTGAGGAAGATGTAAAGCAACGAAAGCGCGACAAAGTAGTAACAGTCGGCTCTGTACTGGACATAGAGGAAGCCGAACTTGTTCAAGAACGTGCCGTCACCGTACAAGAGATAGGCCGGATTCTTGTGCTCGCGGACAGACTTTCTGCCGTTGCGCACCACGCGGAATGCCGAGTAGCCCAACAACACTAGCGTGATGAGCAACAAGAAGGCCGCCACGGTGACAATGCCGGCGGAGTTGTGCACGGTGAATTCCCAGAAACTGAACACCACCATTTGCGGCAAGGCGACGAGCAAGAGTCTGAACAACGCACCTTTGATGATGCTCGACCACTGCTGTCTGTACTCGTTGAATTTGCCCTCAGACATGATGTTGGAGCGGATGCAGATCTCGATGATGGCCTTGAAGAAGGTCATGCACACAATCACCACAAAGGCAAAGAAGAGCAAGAACATGATGGCGGTCATGAACAAGTTGGTGATTTCAATGCCGGCCAAGTAGGACACTCTCTGCATGCCGCGCAAAATCAACACCTTGGAGCCCAAGTCCGCGTCCTTCTCGTTGGTAGTGTACAAGGTGGAGTTCAAAGAGTCGCTGTGCAACGAGTCGTCGTCGAGCGCCACGGAAATACGCTTCTCGAGCATGGGCAAGGCCGCAGGGAAGGAGTCGACAAACTCGTTCAAGGATCTCTTGACCTTCTGCACGGACACCGAGAGCTGGGTGTTGGACAACACGTTGGTGGGCAGGCCGCCGGTTGCCTGGAGGTACCAGTTGGCGATTTTCTGCACGAAGCCGACCTTTATGACGCCCAAGGACCACTGGAAGTTCTGCGCCCAGGCGGCGGCGATGGGCGGCACCTTGGCGACGGCGAGCATCGACGTGATGGCCAACGACTGGAAGTACACGAACAAGGACATGGAGTTGGAGGCAATGTGCGCGGCCGTGCTGGAGTGGCCAATGACAGACACGATACCGGAGGTGATCAAGCCCAAGCCGGAGATGGCGGCGATGGGCCACGCCGCGTATTTGGTCTGCACGGTTTTGCCGTTGGTGGCCACGGCCTCCACACAGGCCAAGTCCTCGTTGGTGTCCACGTTGTACAACACGAGCTTGACGCGGGCGTCCAAGTCGGGGATGGTGTACGCGACGCCCGGGATCTCGTTCGTGATAGAGTCCGACACCGTGTACTGGAAGTTGATGTCCAAGTGGCCCGAGGTCAACGGGCAGAGCGCCTTGTACTCCTCCAAGTCGCACAACTTGATGCTCTGCTCGATGATGTTAAGCCCGTAGGCAATCAAGTTGACGTTGACGCCGACCTTGACGTTGTTGATGTTGGAAATGGCCTGGATGTTGAAGTTCACCGACGAGTTGTCGGGGTAGAACACCACGTTGAACGTGGACGCCCACAACTGCGAGCTGTCCATGCACGTCAACAAGGACGACGCCTTGAGGTACCGCTGCGCCGCGACCGCCTGGAACAAGATCCAGGCGGAGAAAAACAGGGCGAGTTTCATGGAGGTTGGCGGTTAGTGTTGCTGGAACGGGGCGGGGGAAGAGAGCGGGGGTTCCAGGGCAGGGGATGGACCAGGAGACGGGGGCGGTCCAGAAAAAAGGCGGCGGGGGCGGCGGGTTTTAACTTCTGTTCGGGTGGAACGGAAAAAAAGTGGTTGAAGATGAAGGATGCCCAAATTAGAAACAGTGGTGATCACCGGCCCTGCACAGGGCGCCGGCTGTGGAGTCGCGCCAACTGCTCGGCCTTTCTTGGCTCCAAGGTTTTCACTGCGCCAGACGCAGCTGCAAAGACCGCCGTGGCCCATTTTTCCGGCCTTTATGCTACTGGCGCTCACCGGACGTGTGTTGAAGGTCGTGATTCTTTGGCGTCTACTTATGGCGGGCGGCTGCGCAGCATCCGCACCGAGCCGCCCGGCCCACTCAGCCGCTCTTTTCCGTTTTGTATCATTTCTCAATGGTGAAGGGGCTGTTCTCAGTAAGGGATGCCGTTGGTAAGCCGCTGGAACTCGTCGTAGCCCGTCGTGTAGAAGCTTTCGTAAGACTTCAGGATCAAGCCCTTGAAGTACAACGCAGCCTCTTTCTCGCCCTTGCCGGGAACAAACCGCTTGCGGAGTCTTTTGATGGTGGTTTCCTTGAAGCACGGCAACCCACTCTCCAACATTGGGTTGACACATCTCACAATGGTCTCCATGTAAGGACGGCACGCCAAGTAGCCCTTGATGCACAACTCCTCAAACCACTTGTACGCCTGGGTGTTCTCGGATCCTCCAAGCACCATCACCATCTCCTTGGTCAACTTGAAGGGTGCAGCCTCGAACTTGACCCCGCCCGGCACAATGTCGAAACAGAACCCAAAGTCAATGTGCAACACGTGCCCTTGGTCATCGTACATGATGTTACCATTGTGCCTGTCCTTGAACTGCAAGAGGTACGAGATGACAGAGTAGCCCGCCAAAGACCGGATCAAGTTGTTGCGTGCCTGCTGGAATTCAATGGACGATTCGGGGCCAAACTTCGTGATGAAGTACTCGTACAACCCGTTCACGGCCTCTCTTCCAAGCATGTCTCTGCTTGTCGAGTTTGGCAAAACATCAATGACTCCGCAGCCTGGCGCCGTGGCCGTGACACGGTACGGGAAAACGTACAAGTCCAAGCCTGCATTGAGCCAGATGGTTCTGAACACGGAGATCAACTGCAAGGCCAAGACGTCTTGACGACAATCGTCTCCGACCTTGAAGATGGCACTTTGCCATTTTTCTATCGGCACCTTCACCACGTTTCCGTAGTCGTCCACGTCTTCCACCTCTTTTTTGATCTTAAAGGTAGCCATGAAAGGCGCTTTGGCGTGTGACTGTAACGGCTTTCCGGATTTTCGGTTGATATCAACCAAAACACCGTCTGGGTTACTGGGCAAGTACACTCCTGGCTGCACTTCGATCTTGGCCATTTCCTCGTCGATTTTGATCTTCTTCTCCGCTTTAGACTTTTTGATGTACGGCTTCAACTTTCCGGAAATGGACGTCACCTCATTGAAGAACCCGAATTCCTTCTTGTAAAAGTCCAAGTCCGCGCTGCTGAAGTTTTCCAACAATAACTCTTGTGTTTCGTCTAGAGTTGGCTTCAACGAGTCGGGCTCGGTAGAATCCTCGTCCTTGTAGCTGTTGGCCAACATGTTCCATACAATTTGATGTGCAAACAAGCTCGAAACACGGGCGGTCTCGACAATAAATCTCTGCACATATCCCTTGTAGTCGTATCTCAAGGATTGCACAATCTGAGGCACATAGAAGAATGTCAAGTTCACATCATGGTGCTCGAGAGATCTCATGGTGTACTGCAAAATGAATGGGTTCTTTCCAAACGGAGGCAAAAACAAGGTGATTGCATCAACAGGCGACAAAGCTTCCCAGAACAAAAGATGGTGCGATGGCATGCTTGTGCCCGCATTCACGCCAATGAAGTATTGCACGGCATCCGGATATGGCAAAGAAGGAACAGGATTTTGCGTGATCAAGTTTTTCAACACGTTGTCCAAATTCTTCACCTTGTATCTGAGCGCTAAATTGACCGCCAACTGTGGATCAATCTCGTAGGCTTGTAATATGTGGTCGCCGCTCACGTCAGTCTTGATATTTGTGCCTTTTGAGTCATGCGGGTTTGCCGAGCTCAACCAGACGCTGATTTTCGAGATCTCATCATCCATGAAGAACATCAAAAGCGTCTTTTTCTGCTCCAACACAGGGGCGCCGAAGCACAGGCTTTTCTTCAAGAGCTCGGCAACTTCCTTTAAAAGAGTGAAATCGGCTTTGATCTTTAACAAATTCGAGCCGAATGGGTACTTTGACTTGGCCTTGAACCAATACAAGGAGCTGTCGTAAATCAGCTCCGTTAAGCGACGGCAACTCCGGCTCCCGAGTTTAGTGTGGTAGTTCAAGATGTCAAATGCAAATCTGATGAGCTCGAATCTTAAGTAACGAGAGAATGGATGCAAACTTCCGTGGCACAAGTGCTCGAGGCCAATGACTATGAAGCGCGTGAAGATTTTGAGAAGGTGGTCACTTTGATTCATCGTTGCCTCGAAACTTGAAGTGAAAAGTTTCACAATCTCAGAGTGCGGCTGGAATGTGTTGTTGACGCTGGTAGCCACTTTGGACACATACCTGAAGTCACTAGGCGAGTAGTTCATCTGGCCAAACTCGGGCTCAACCAAATCGTGGGATTTGGAGAACACACCTTGCTTCATTTTGATCGACATTTCCCAATTTTTTGCAATCTCGGATAAGATGAGGATCGACAAGTGTGGTCTTTCCTTCATCACCGCACCCCAAATCGCAGTGGCTGCCTTCATGGAGCTAGCCTCGAACACAATGAAAGGAATCTCCACAATGTACCTCATCAACTCCGCGAGATGGGAGTCTTGCACCAAAGCGTAACCTGCGATTTCGCTCAAGAGATCGGTGATCTCTTGTAAAGGAGGGTGGGTGGCAGGGTCGCGAAGCGACGTTTTGAAGACCGTCACCTGTTCTCTGAGCTCCTGCAAAGCTTTATCGGCACTTTCTTGGGAATTGAAAGAAACCCTGTCCATCAAGTCAGAGATGAAGCCCGTGCGCCAGGTCAATTGCGAGATGACAGGCGGAAGCAAGTTGCACGAAATCTCCTTGGAGCCGCGTGGAAGATGGCTCAATTCGCGGTCGGTGCCGGTAATGGTGCCTGCCATTTCGAGAGCAAACGAAATCCCGAAGCGGACTTTTGTGTTTGTTTGGAAACGATCGTTGCCAGAAATGTAGGCTTGAATGTAGCTTTTTGTGTCCATGTTGCATTTGAACAACAACAATCTGATCCACAGAATGGCACGATTATAGAAACTGTTGAAGGTGTCGGATCTCCAAGTGTAGGAGTCTGGAAGCTTCAAGGTGATCTTGGTTGCTGGAGCAACGTAGACAAACGTTGGGTTGTACTGATTCACTTCTGCATCAACCACGCTGTCGTACAAAACGGTCAACAAATCGAACAAAGCAAACAAACTTTTGTGATGGCACAAGGAAGAGGGCACTTCCTTCACTAGCAAATCTGAGCAGCGAAGGGCAGCCGCTTGCAAATCTTCCAGGCCATGGCATGAGAGAACCAACATCGATGTCAACTGCTGAGCGATGTTACGAGCGGAAAACTGCTTGTCACCGCCCCGCTGAATGAGCTCGATGTACTCTTTGTTGATTCGAAAGGCGATTGCACCCAAATACTTGTCGATGCCACTCGTTTTGACGGCGGGGTCTGAGTAGTACTTCAAGATCGTGTGACAGTCGCCGGACTTGACGCGGAAGCGTTCCACGAATATGGCAGCAGCAAGGAACATGAGCTTGGAGTAGGAGAATTTTCTGGGGATATCCAACACATCGCCAACAATGTGCCTGTGATCCTTTACGTTGTGGTTGGAAGAGCCTCTTTTCAAAACGGTGTTCAACTCCAACGATGTTTCCGTTCTGTTCCAAGAAAGTTCCAGGGCGAGCGGAGGAGTGCTGTAGGCAATTTTCTCCAACTCCACCGCATACTTTTTGGCGTTTGCTGAATTGATGGAGTAGCCATGGACCACCATGTTGAACCAGATATTGCGGAACAAGTTGAGAATGCGGCTGTTGGAGACGTTCAACGGCTTTTCGCCGCGGTGAACATCAGGCAAAAGGTCGGCCAACGGTTTCAAGTACAAGGCGATCTGGTTGCCGATGGCGCTGATTTCGTCGTGCGGTCTGTGGTGATCCAACACCTCGACATCGCCATGGCTCACAATTGCAGACAAGATCTCCGCCAAGTAGACGTTGTAGAGAGGGTTTTCGGGCTGCAAGCTTCTGGACAAGTCGCATCTCGCGGCGGTCAACACGGCCAAGAGGTCTTCGTTGCGCGCCGAGTACGCCTGCAACAGCAATCGATGGAGCAAGTTCACCAACAACACAAACTCCTTTTCGGGCAAGAACGGGCCGCACGAGACCAAGCCCTCGATGAGAAACGGCGAGATCACGTTGTTGGACTTGACGGTTTTCTGCGACAAAATGGCCACCGCCAACGAGCTCACGCTCTCGTCCTCGCACGCACCCACAACCTCTGTGATGGCCGTGATGGCGTTTCTGCACACGGTGGTGTACTCGTGCTCCTTTTCGCTGAGCGAGTCGTCGGACTTCACCGTGCTGATGTCGCCGTTAGCGGTGCTGTGGTCGCGGTTCAGCACGGTGTTGTTGCGGATGAGCCTGTGGCTGGACTCGTCGTGCTTTGCGGCCAAAGCGTCGCGCGACGCTCTGCCCTTCAACAAGGTGTTTCTGCGCGAGCGCGAGTGCAACTGCAAGCTGTCGTCGCCGACAAAGAGCAAGTTGGTGAGCGCGTAGATGATGGCCACCACGGCGTCCTGCGAAAGCACTTTGCAGACCAAGCCGAGGCTTTTGGCCAACTGCTGGCACTGCGGGTTGGACAACGCCGGGCTGGCCACCAAGGTGGTGAAGGCGCGCGTGAGCGACGCGCCCACGGCCGGGTTTTTGTAGACGAGCGCCGTGCCCAAGTGCACAATTGCCGGGCCGAGGTGCTCGTCCAACATCATGTTCTGGATGCCGAGGCAGTTGTAGAACACTTTCGTGGCGACGGCGAGGTCCACCAAGTCGGCCAAGGTGGCGCAGACCACCACCAGCAAGAACAGGCTTTTGGCCAGGTAGCCGAGCTGCAAGCGCGGCATGGACGAGTAGACGATGTAGCTCTCGCCGCGGTCCAAGAGCTCGAGCTTGCGGAGCGCGGTGTCGGCCATGGCCTGCACCACGTCCAACAGGCTCGGGGAGAGGTTGAACGACGTGGCGGACGAGTCGAGCCGGAGGTCCGCGGCGCTCGACGCGAGGCTGCCGATGGAGGAGCCGGGCGCCAGCGAGCGCGGGGCGGGCGGCGCGCTTGGGCGCAGCTCCGCGGCGATGCGGGCCACGATGTAGGCGTGCAACGTGTCGCCGCTGTGGTGGTCCACGGCGTCGGCCGTGATGGCGGCCATCAAGCGGCCGAGCAAGTTCACAAAGAGAATGGGGGAGACGTCGGGCGCGAGGTCCGCGGGCGCGTGCTGCGTCCAGCGCTCCAAGTCGGCCAAGAAGCGGGCGTTGCCCACGCGCGCGTCCACCAGGCGGAACACGGCGAGCGCGTCGTCGGTGCGCATGAGGCGGGCGCTGTCGGCCGCCGCGGCCAAGAAGCCCGCCAACGCCGAGTAGTGGGACGCGCCGAGCGGCTCGGCGAACACGGCGTCCACGAACGCCACGAGCGTGGCCGCGGCCGCCACGTCGGGGAACCGCGCCGCGAGCAGGACCAATGCCCGCGCGGCCTTGTCGGCCACCACCAGCCACGGCGGCGCGGCCAGCGCCCGGAACACGGCGGCGGAGAACCGCTGGCGCGGCAATTCGAGCATGTAGAGGCGGAGTTTGGCGGCGAGGCGGGCGGCGTCCGGGGCGGCGGCCACGGCGCCCGCGGCGTCGCACAACGCCACCAACACCTCGAACTCGTGCAACGAAATGGCGACCGAGGAGAGCGTTTTGGCGCCGGCGGTGTGGCGCTCCAGCAACGCGCGGAAGGCGTCCGCGGGCGCCCGCGCCGAGAGCCGGGCCAACTTGCCGTACGCGGCGGCGCGGACGGTGCCTTTTCTGATGCCCACGAAATCCATTGGTGCAGCTGTGGTGTGGAGAAGGTTGGGGTAAGTGGCCTTCACATGGCAGAGCGCGGCCGCGGCCCAGTGGGTGCGCACTGCGTCATGTCGAAATGGCACTGGGGTGACTTGGGGCGGCCGGCCATTGGCCATTGCGGCTGTCTTTTTGTTCTTTTGTGTTCTTTTGTGTTTCTTTGTGGCTTCTTGTGCTTTTTTTGTGGTTTTTTTTCTTCCTTTCTCGTGCTTTTTTGTGCTTTTTCGTGGGGTTTCGTGGCACGGCGGGGCCATGTTGCGGCTATCGCTTGACACTGGGCGCTCGCAGTGCGCTCTGGACCCAAGGCTTGGTGCAAGTCCGCTCTACGATGACAAGTTTAAGAATTACTTAGCCGTGCGGGCCCAAACTACGATTGACGATTTGATGGCGAAGTGAATTGCTCGACAATGTGGCACAGTCGGGCGTTTGGCACCTATTCTGCTCTCACTCTCACTCTCACTCTCACGCTCACGCTCACGCTCACTAAGCTCAAGCTCTCACGCTCACTCTCTTTTGACTACACGACGCTAAATCATGTCCCTAAACACTTTACAGTTTTGAATGGAGGGCCTGTTTGGCGGCCAAGCCGACTGCCGCAACTGACGATATCTGCTTGGGTGGCTCTTGGTTTCGCCGGCTGCGAGTGGCTGCGGCTGATTTGCAACCCACTGGTGCCCCACCCAAGTTTGCTACCAACCACAAATCTCTTTGCTGACACGAGTATTTTTTTGTTTTACTGAAACAAATCATTTTGACTAAGCTATAAAGTATCAAAAACCGGCGCCTTCTCCGGGCCATCCGCTCTAAGGCTCAAGACAACGCGGTCTGCTCTGCGTTGCACCCAAATGTTCGTCCAAAAGCCTCGTCCAGCTCCAAATCACAGCAGACGGCGCGTCGGCCGGGCACACGCCCAAGTTGCGCAGCCGGCCCCGTGGGCCCGCCCGCCTACATCAGTCTAGCTTTTCGTGTTTATCCGTCCCGTGTGCCTAAGAATAAGTCTCGATCAACGTGTCTCTCAAGTCGCCCGCAATGGCGTCCGGCTGTGCGTCCTGGAGCTTGAAGATGGACTCCACCACCGACAACTCGGGCGCCGTGGTGTCCAAGCCGGACACGGCCAACCAGTCGTTGACCACCATGCCGGCGCCCACCACGGACGAACCGCGGTTGACGGTGCCCGCCACCAACGGCACCTGCAAGAGCGAGGACAACTCCTCCTGGTCCTGGATGGACGTCTGCGGGTGCACCAAGCCGCCCTGGTTGGACAACGAGCAGTACGAGCCCACCAACACGTTTCCGGCAATCGTCTGGCGGAACACCTCCACGCCCAACACGTCGGCAATCAACTCCTCGGTCTCGCGCTCGATGTCCGGGTGCACCAACGCGACGTAGTCGTTGCAGCAGATGACGTTGCCCAACGCGGACAACCGCTCCTCCACGCGCTGGATCTTGACGCTGTCGGGCAACGAGTTGCGCAAGTGCATGAGCTCCTGGTCCGTGGTCTGCGTGGGCACCAACAACCCGCGTCTGTTGCCGGCAGTCATTCTGCCGACGATACGGGTGCCGGCGATGGTGGTCCGCACAATGGGGATCACGTCTCCAAGCTCGGCCTCGAAGGCGGAGTAGAAGTTCTCGGAGCCGCCGACGGCGACGAGGCAGTACGAGTTGGTCAACTTGGCGAAAACGCCGACCTCGTTGGAGTTTTCGAATTGGGTTCTGCTGGCCATGATGAAGTAGTAGAGGGCTAAATTTTCACCGAGATGGCCTTCTGCGAGATGCGCCGCGGTGCAGGACCTTGCCATCGGAGGCAACACAGAACCAACGCAAACGGGCCCGGAAAAGTTCCGGGTTTCGGGGCGGGGCTTTTTTTTTCGGGAGCACAGGCAGAGTTTTCGCTCTTCTTTGGGGCACGTGTTGTTGGAGCAACGTTTTGTTGCGAGGTGACCAGCGCCAGTTGGCCACTGGGCCAATTTTTGGAATTTGTGTTTTGACGTTTTTGACTATTTACATTCGTAATGAGTTTTGGGAGAGAGGCCAAGGGTGAGTTTTCGTTTTTTTCATTAGCCTGAGTCGGACTTGTGGCGCTTCGAACTTCTGTTTGCAGCTACTGAGACCGCAATTGAGAAGTGCAGCAATCCACCTACCTCTGCAAAAGTCCAGCCCAAAAAACACATTTTTTAGCCAACAAGGAACACTGTGACCAAACCGGCCGACAGAAGAGAGCGTCCTTGGCTGCTCAAAGGTATGGGGTTTACTCACAGGAAGATATTTTTCATCTGAATGAGAAACTACAGCCAGACTGGCCAGTAAAGTAGTCTTTTTGACACCGCTAAACAAAACCGGATTTTTCAAGAATAAAAGATTGTTTGTTTCAATGAGAAACTGTGGCCAGGAAGGCCAGCAATATACTATATTTTGACTGCTCAATAATTTTGGGTTTATCAACATGAAGAAATTCGTATATCTCAATGAGAAATTATGGCCAGACTGGCCAGCAAATTGGTGAGTCTTACAGGAGGAATTTTGTCACCTCAATGAGAAACTATTTTTAGAAATAACTGCTGAAGAACGGCTCGGTAGGGGATCTGTTCTGGATTCATATTTTATTCGAGATTTATATTCTACTCAATACTCATTATAAGGAGACTGGCCAATGCATGGTGGTTGGATATTCAGGCAGATGGGTCTAGAATCCCACTACACCAGAGCCATGTTGGGGCCACAGCTAGTGTGAGATTTCCGGATTGTGGTGTAGGTGTGACCGAGTGGTAAAGGTGTATATATGGTATTACTCAATCAACGTAGCACCGTATCACTGGCAACATTCACTACAAGTCTCATCGTCACCCATGGCTCCAAGGTAAATTCCAGCCTTCTCTACAACTTCGTCCCAAATGTCTTTATTCCAATGCTATTTATCAAAGTCGAGGCAGCGGTCCTGCTGTTTAATCGAGGTCGAGGTCGCTGTCCTGCCAGTCGTCCATCTCCTCGTCTTCAACCTCGGCGTCGTGGTTGGCCACCACCTCCAAGTTGTCGTTGGCACACGTCACGCGCGCCACCTCCTTGTCCCGGATCTGGCCCTTCAACAACAAAATGGCCAACTTGTTCAAGATCTCCCGCTGGATGAGTCTGTTGAGCGGTCTCGCGCCCAAGTCGGAGGAGTACCCGTGGGTGCACAAGTAGTCCAACGCCGCGTCGTCCACGTCGAGGGTCACCGCCTTGCCGTTGGCAAGGAAGCGGCTCTGGATCTCGGCTATGCGGATGCGCACAATCTTAGCAATGGCCTTGCGCGACAAGCGATTGAACACCACCATGGACGAGATCCGGTTGAGGAACTCGGGCCGGAAGTGGTGCCGCACGGCGTCCATCACCAAGTCCTTGGTTTCCGTGTCCACGCGACTGCCCTTGGAGGCGTTGATGTACTCGGCGCCCAAGTTGGACGTCATGATGATAATGGCGTTCGAGCAGTTGATCACCTTGCCCTGCGACGACGTGACTCTGCCGTCGTCCAAGATCTGCAAGAGCACCGTCAACACCTCGGGCGCGGCCTTCTCCACCTCGTCAAACAAAATCACCGAGTAAGGTCTGCGCAAGACGGCCTCCGTGAGAATGCCGCCCTCCTCGTAGCCCACGTAGCCCGGCGCGGCGCCGAGCAACTTCGACGCGGACCACTTGTCGCCCAACTCCGAGCAGTCGATGCGGATCATGGCCTTCTCGTCCGCAAACAAGAACCCGGCCACCTTCTTGGCCAACTCGGTCTTACCTGACCCCGACAAGCCGAGGAACATGAACGACGCCGGCTGGTTCGGGTTCGCCAACCCCGAGCGCGTCAAGCGCACCGCGTTGGCCACGGCCTTGACGGCCTCGGGCTGGCCCACCACCTCCGCCGCCAACACCTTCTCCATGTTGATCAACTTGGTGTTTTCCGCCTGGGTCAACTTCGTGACCGGGATGCCCGTCAACCGCGCCGCGGTCTCGGCCACCGCGTCCGCGCCCACCACGTTGCTGAGCATCAGCTGCGTGGCGTCCTCCTCGGCCACCTTGACCTCCAACGCCTGGATCTGCTTGATCACGTCGGGAATGGCAAAGTAGCGCAAGTCGGCGGCCGCGGCGTTGTCGCGGCGGCGCTCGGCGTCGTGCGCCTTGACCTCCAACTCGTCCAACTTGCGCTTGAGGCCGGTCAACTCGTCGTGGCCCTTGCGCTCGTGCTGGAAGCGCTCGCGCAACGGGTGGAGGCGCTCCTCCAACTCGGCCTTGCGGCGCTTGGCCTGGCCGAGGCGCTCCACGGAGTCGGAGTCCGCGTCCTTGTCTCTCTCCAAGGCGCTGATCTCCACCTCCACCAAGTGCAACAGGCGCTCCAAGCTGTCCAACTCCTCGGGCTTGGAGTCGCGCTGCACCGCCACCGCGGCCGCGGTCTCGTCAATCAAGTCCACGGCCGAGTCCGGCAAGCTGCGATAGGTCAAGTAGCGCGACGCCAACTGCGCCGCGGACACCAACGCCGAGTCGAGGATGCGCACGCCGTGGTGGATCTCGTAGCGCGGCTGGAGGCCGCGCAAAATGGCCACGGTCTCGGGCACGGTGGTGGCCGGCACGTCGATCTTCTGGAAGCGGCGCTCGAACGCGCCGTCCTTGGAGATGAACTTGCGGTACTCGGCGAAGGTGGTGGCGCCGATGCAGTGGAGCGCGCCGCGCGCCAACATGGGCTTCAACAAGTTGGCGGCGTCGGACTTGCCGTCGCCCATGAGCATGTGGATCTCGTCGACAAAGAGGATGATCATCTGCGGCGACTTCTCGATGTCGCCCAACACGCCCTTGAGGCGCTCCTCGAACTCGCCCTTGTACTTGGCGCCCGCGGTCAAGGCGCCCAAGTCCAAGGCAAAGAGCCGCGAGCTGGCCAAGATGCTGGGCACGTCGCCGTCGACGATGCGCTGCGCCACGCCCTCCACGATGGACGTCTTGCCCACGCCCGCCTCGCCGATCAACACCGAGTTGGACTTGGAGCGGCGCGCAAGCACGCGAATCACGCGCCGGATCTCCTCCTCGCGGCCAATCACGGGGTCGATCTTGCCCTCGCGCGCCTTCTCGGTCAAGTCCTCGCAGTACTTGCCCAAGAACTCGAGCTGCGACGACAGGTCCGCCTGCCGCGAGTCGATGCGCTGGTTGCCGCGAAGCGCAATGGCCTGCGTCTTGACCGTGTCCACGTTGATCTGCGCCTCGCGGAAGATGTCCTTGATGGACTGGTCCTCCAACAACGCCAACAAGATGTGGTCCTGCGCCACGTAGCTGTCCTTCTGCTGGGCCTTGATCTTGGTGGCGTTGGTGAGCACCTGCCCGGCGCCGTAGCTGAGCCGCACCTCGTCCGGCGCGGGCGTCTGCAGCGGCTGCCGCACGAGGTGCCGGTTGACGATGCGCTCGAAGTCGGGCCACTCGTAGCGGGCCTTCTGGAGGAGCGTTTTGAGGTACTGTGTGGAGTTGGCGTCGTCCGAGGGCACCATGGCCGCCAAAAAGTGCAACGGCGCCACCTGCGAGTGGGCGCCGTCCTTGGCGAGCTGCGTGGCTCTCTGTATGATCAGGAGCGCGTTATCTGTGAATTGTGTTTCGTCCATTTTGCCCGCCCAATGGGTGTTGCTGCCGCCGCTTATATATGTAGCGCTGCCGCGTGCGGAACCTGCGAGCACCTGCTGGAAGCTTCTAGAATGCAGGACACGGCCCGGAACCTTCACGAACCGCCGACACGGGCGACTCGGGGAGGGCGTGCGGCCGGGCTCGGGCGGGCGTTCTGCTTTGGAAATCGGCTGCCTGCCGTGGTCATTTGGCGTGCCTGGCGGTCGCCCGTGGGGCGTGCACTCGAGCTGCTGATCCGCGGGTATGTCGGAGCGGCTTTGGGTGGTTTTTTTGTGTTTTGCGCTGCTCTCTTTCCCTCCATAATGTTTTTTCTATTGTTGTTTGTTTTGGTTTTTTCCGGCGTTTCTTTTGGTGTTTTTCTGGCGTTTTGTGATTTGGCTGCAAAATGCAAATTGCAGGCCTTTGGGAATCACGCGGCGGTTTGGGAACTTTAAGAGTTGAGCAAAAATGTGGACTAGGCAATCGCAGCCATCAGAAGGAAAAAAAAAAAAAAGATTTGGCAAGATTTCAGAGACCGTGAACAAAATGTTGAGAAGAGAGTTGACCAAAGCGATGAATAAAGGTGTTGAAGTGGAAAGAGTGCTGAACATGTGGAAAGAGCGCTGACCAAAGTGTGGAAAGAGTGCTGAATGGATGGTGCTGAACCAACCGCGAAGTATGAAAGCAGAAGCTGTGGAACTTTGGTGGGAGACGGTCGCCTGGAAGTCGAGTTTTCCAAAGGAAAAAGCTTGCCAAGCTCGAACACTGCGAAATGATGCCATAAAAATTAGTGCATCATGGCGATTGAGGCAACATTAAGGCTGAAACTCCAGCTCCGCTCTTCGATATACCTGTTACCCTTGAAAATGCTCTCAATCACAATGTCACACCGCCAGTATGACCTAGTCCTTGGCGCCCGATTCTTGGCAGAAAAAGCCTTTATGGCCAAGTTGGTAAGGCACCTCACTAGTAATGAGGAGATCGTCAGTTCGAATCTGGCTGAAGGCATTCTTTTTGCTGTCTCTCCGTTATCGGACGGGCAGCATTCGTTTCATAAATGTACATTTCATCTTGCAGAAAGCACTCTTTTACGTTCGCTTCACGTTTTTTTCTCATTTTCTACTTTACTGGTAGTAGCCCTGCGACGGGTTCGTCTGGTACTGTCCTGGCTGGTACCCGTAGCCAGTGTAGGCGTTGCCAAATCCGGCGCCAGTCTGCTGCATCTGTGGCTGGGCATACTGGGCATACTGGCCCTGTGCGGGCTGCCCGTACTGCCCATTCTGCTGGAACTGGCCCGCTGGGGCGGCTGCAGCTTGCACCGCCTGGGCCGGTTGGCCGCCCGCAGGAACAGCCACGTTGGTGGAAAACGCATCCGGCTGCGTGTAAAGCGACATGATGTTCTGTTTCGTGGCCTGCTGCGCGAGGTACTGCGGGTTTGTTTGCTGCACGAGCATCTGCTGATGCTGTGGGTTGCTGGGGTCCAAGTACTGCTGCCCGTTGGCGTCGATGTAGGACACCTGGCCCGTGACCG